>CM062810.1:212624605-213270073 GCA_031772625.1 Pinus tabuliformis | reverse complement strand
AGCTAGTTAAAAATTGAGAAATTTTATAACCCCATTTCCATTACTAAACCTTGCAATTCGGGTCATCATAGTAACTACATCCTTCTACCTTTAATATGGGCTATAAATAGTAGGGGCTGTGTTACAAAGAGGTATCAGAGCAAATGTTCAACATTGGACCTTTCGAGATCAAATGCAGCCTTAGGTTAGTGAGTTAAATAATTAAACCTAATTGTGGCGTTGGTTTATTTTATTGATGTATTTTGTTATGATATATGCATATAACATATTACTGATAATTCGATATGCTTATATTGATATTGACATACTAACTTGAAGTGTATTGTTTCATCTCGACTTACACCAACAAACTCTAAAACTCAACCCAAGGTGATGATTTGGTTATCTATTTGAATTTGTTTAATCTAAAGGTTACATGTGTGTATGACACTACATAACAAGACACTAAGATCTAAAAGAGAAGAGGATCAAAATGGTACAATATAGTTCTGAAAGGTCACAAAATGGTCATGAAGAGGAAAGGTTAAATGGACAGTGGGGAGAGGTTGGCTCTTCTTACTAGATGGATACACTAAGAAGATTAAGGGATGAAATAAGGAGTTTCAAAGCTGACAATGAAAGGTTTGTGAGAGCACAAGAGAAGGAAATAGGATTGAATGTAATTGTTTGGTAATTTAATTGATGTTAAATTACTTAGATGAATTATCAACCAGGTCTAGTAAACAAATGAAATGTATGTGCACTGTATCTATTAGGTGTCTTTGTCACTCATGTAATTCCTAAGTTAACTTGAGATATTGAAATGCACATGTTCCTCTACAAATATGTAAGTAAATAAATAACTCATAAGAATGGAACCAATTCTATTTCTCTTACTTAAAATAATGATCACACACTTCTTAAAAGAAACTTCACACTTAAAATAAAGTCACACTCACACTTTGCTCGAAATAATATCGCTCACACACTTTCTTTAAAATGAAATCGTTCTTGCTTATAAATAAAATCACACTTGCTTAAATGAAAATCATACATTCTTATAAGTACAATCACACTTGCTTAAATGACAATCACACTTGCATTCAAATGAAATCACTCTTGCTTATAAACAAAATTACACCAACAACAAAAACACCAGACTATAAATGAATCTGCTTCAACAAAATGAAATATTAGCTCTACAAATGAAAATCCTATCTATATCACTACAATGTAAGGCTATTATATTCTGTCCATGTGAACTAGAAATTTGTCTTCTCCTAAAAAATGAAACGATTAGATAACCTGCCACAAAAAAAATCTTAAACCTATATCTTGCAATCAAAACTTAAATCATTAAATGAACTAATAGAAATGTATAGGAAACATAAAATGAATTTCTAACTGTAAACAAAAGGGAAATCTTACTATCTCGAGGGTCCCTCCTACGATAAGGAGGTAGCGCTATAACGCTTTCACAAGATGGTGCAGGACAGGGGGAACGATTCGATAGGGGGAGTCTGTATGCACTCCTTTGCCATTGATGTCAAAGGGGGAGTGTAGAAGAATGTTGCCAGCAACAAAAAAGGGGGAGATTGTTGACATAGATTGTCATTGATGTCAATATGGCAATATTCGAGGAGTCAGAGGAAGCAAACAGAGCCATCAGTGGAAGAAAACAGAGCTATCGGAGCAATATAGTGTATATGCATGCAAATACACTATCGAAGCAAAGTATGGCAAAGAATGCCAAACAATACACTATCGACAGCTATCAGGATCAATATAGTATATATGTATGTAAATACACTATCAGAGGTAGAAGACTCATATATATATATGCATTTACACTATCAGAGGCGGAAAGCATAGTTATATCTGAATACACTATCAGAGCAGAGAAATGTGTATATATTGGAATATAAAGGTGGAATATGTATATATTGACGATATTGTTATTGGCGGGTTCTACTATTTGCCATCACCACAAAACCCCTGACAGCGATATATATGTGCAGACCCGACGAAGCATATATGTTCGAGTGTATATTATATCACATCCACCCTATCAGTACTCGCATATCGCAATACCCAAAGGGCTATCCTCCTGCAAGCGCTGATTGTGATGAATGTTGCGGACCCGATGCAACATTACAATTTGGCTTAATATCATATCGCATTCATAGGTGAATCGGTCGTTGGCCATCGGGAAACCGCAATTGTCGATTGTGATATATATAGCAGACTCGATAAAGTTATAAATGCGGGCATAATAAATTTGAGGTCCGCCCTTTAACATTTTGGTGGTTTTTTCATATATCCCTATGTACTACATTCGCGACCATAAAAAGGTGGGTCTGCATTCTCGGTGCATCCTACCCTCCACCGTTGATCATTCCTTTCTGGATCCAACGATCTACATATATTTCAGATGGACATGTAGCTTGAGGAATATCCGCTTGAAAAGTGGTATCCTCTTCCTTCCCACTGCCACGTGTTGCTTGTCGATTGGAATCAGAAGCCATCCTCTAAATACTGGTTCTCACTTATGCCCCTTACGAAATACCACTAGTGGTATAAGAATATCCATATTGCACGAGGTTTTGAAGGCCAAAATGAATAAGAAACACTCGCGATAGTTCAAAAGGCCCGAATGATGCTAATTGCGATGGCGGTGGTGACATGGAAGCTTTCTCTGTGTATTTTGGTCCTCGCCATTGAATCAATGTGTCCCAGGAGTGTTGGTGAGCATGAAGAGATAGAGGAAGCTACAGCGACCGTAAATCCAGGAAGTCGAAGGGTAAGCTAGCGGAGAGGAAACTGAAGAGCCAAAGCAATGAAGAATAGGGAAAGCCGAAGGACAAGCCAGCATAGAGGAAGCTGAAGCGAGCATTGAAGAAGCCGAAGAGCCAGTGGAAAGCAGAAACGAATAGTCAGAGGCATCTGGAATATAAAAAAAGGAAAAAACAAGGAAGCATGTGCGTATAATCAGATCAAGAGGAAGTTGAAGTAGAGACAGAGGTAGGAGAGACAAGAGACGCAGGAGAAGCAGGAGAATATGAGTGAAGCAGAAGCTCAGCAGGCTTGCAGCAGAGAACTACAACAAAACAGTTTCTACCAAGTTAGGGTTGGAGCCCACAGGGTTGGAGCCTCAGAGCTGAAACAATTCGAATCCTTGGGAGTTGATGCTCCTAAGTGCAGAACTATTGCCTTGGCAAAACAAAGTTGGTTCTGTGGAGGTTAGAGCCTCACAAAAGTCCAAGTTCGTGCTTGGCAATTGATTGCAACCATTTATATATTGTATCTATTTCATTGCACTGTTTGTGTTAATAAAAGCATTTATTCCAGCTATCTATTTCTGTGTTCCATATATAAATTTTTTGGTGATAAAAAGAACAATTAAAAAGAAATACTGATTCCCCCCCTAGTATTTCCAACAATTTCTTAGAATTACACTTATTCTAATCGACATTAGCTATATTTAACTATAAAAGATAAGATATCGTGATATGCTCAAGATTTTCTATCAACGCAACAAATCATGAGGCGAAAAATATACATCTTGCTTGCTTTATTCGCCTTCTACGGTGGTTGACTTATCCTTTGACCAAGCTGCTAGAGTGCCTTCTTTATTGATCTAGCTTCTAAAAATAGGAAATTATTGTTGTCTCAGCCAATTTCAAACTACCCATATGACCTATTTTTGGGTTGAAACTACACAACCTATTAGACCTTGGACTTAGCTGTAGAAACATACATCAACTGCAAAATCATTATAATTCAGTAGCTCAAGTAGATATTAAGTTAAATAATAAATGCAATTGATATTTATGAAATAGAAGATGATTATGAACCCGCTATGCTATCAACCTTGTAAACTGATACCCAAATTGTAGTTATGAAGATAGAAAAGGGAGGAATGGAGTGAAAAAGAGTTGGAAAAAAAAAGAAGCAATTCTAGTGTTCAACATTCACCCACACAGAAGGCATTGCATGTCCTCATGAAAAATTTAAAAATTATGAGTCCTTTGTGTTACTGAGCCCCCACAGATACTTGAGAAATGACATCAAAGTTACTCCTCCTTGATTTCTTAGCACTAACTGCAATCCTCAGTTTCTTCATCAAAATTCTGTGTTGCAGGCCTATAATCTTCCTCTTAAGAAAATTGTTTTGAGCTATCAATTGCTTGTTTTTATTATACCTCAAACCAACATCAGGGAAAATTTTAGGGGCTAATATTGGCAAATAGGCTAATTTTCCATGCTTTTTCCAAAAAAAAGATTCACCAATTCCCATTTTTTCTTAAAACTGATTTGCGCAATTTTTATAAGAAAAAATTATTTTACCTTAATAATCACCAAATTTTTATAGAAACTATATAAAACGATTATAAGTTTTAATATTTTTACTAAAATATCGCTAATCATTTTATATTTTTCATATTAAAGATTAGTAAGATTCGCCAAGGTTTCTAATCTTTAAGATAAATTTCCATCCTTAAAAATTTCCTTGACCAAGATGTAGTATGATTTTTTCATTCTGGGTTTTATGGATTTTATTCTGTTCCTTTTTTGTTTCATTCTCCGTCTTCAGAAGTCTATTCAGTATTTCCAACTCATAAATTTCTTGCTTGAGGTTGTCTTGAACTTGAAGCTGTCCTAAAATATTAGAATGGATTGCTTCTTTTTCTCCTTGGTTCGAGGATGTTGTAATATTTTTACCTGTAGCTCTTCTTTCCTGGTGATGGAATAGGTGATGATGGAACTGTTGGTGATGGAATTGGTGATGATGAAACTCTAGTGTCCATTTCTTCTTTCTCTAAATCAAAAAAATTTCGGGGACTGTCGAGGCTATTCATGCATTTCTTATATTGAGCCTTAAACTTCTTCTTATGGTAGATTATGGTTTAGATGGTGATTTAGTACTAAGATATTGCTTCTTAACTTTTCCCTGCTCTATTTTCTCCTGCTCTGTTCTCTTTTTAGATCAACTTTCTTCCTTAGTGCTAGCTCTCTTTCTTTTAGGATTTTTCTTTTTAAGATTCACTAACATATCTCTAAGAGGAGACTCATCCTCTAAACGTGGCTCTTGTTGTGGAGGTGAGTTATTTTCCATTGGCAACTTCCTTCTACTTTTGTTTGTCTTACCACTAGGCTCTTCTATTTCTGCTTCCTTGAAATGATTTATAACTAATAGATCTTCCGAATTGTCTCCTATGTTTCTCAGACTTCGTTCATTCAAGATTTTCACTATGCCATGATGGTATAAAGTGTTATCTATAGATTTTATTTTTCTTTGAACATTACCAACCATCTTTCTTAAAGTTGGAATTAGGAAATATGATAGGTGAATTTCATTTCCACCTAGAAAATTCATCATTAAATGTGATTGATAAAATAACATGTTACTGAATCTTCCTTCACAAGTTATAAAATTTTGAATGATTAGCAGAAAGTGCCTTCATTTATTCTTCAAAGTCGTGGCTAGTATTCCCTTTTTAAACATAAAAATGTCCATACCTAGATTCTTGAGAAAAACTCCCCTTTTTTTCTACAATTCTTCTGTTCTTAAACCATCTCTCTCCAATTATTGGAAATATTGTGGCTCCTGCTACGAAAGACTAGATTAACACTAGGTTCATGTCCCCAATTTCTTCTTCAATTTTGTCATATGCCCTATCGAAATATTTTGTTACCTCCTCATGCCCATAGATTTTCTCTACAAATTCTAGCCACCTTCCGTGGTGAAAAAATTGTTTGACCTATGGATATCCCTCAATAAACTTAATACCATTCGTCTCTGACCTTAAAATAACTCCCATGGTAGAGAAGTATAGCCCATAATTTCTCTTTTGATAGGGTTAACGAGTGAGAGAAATTTGAGTATGGAATGAATTAGAAAATAGAGTTTAGGTGAGGGCGGTCTCGACAATAATAAAGGGCGTAGTAAAATGGAAATGATTTGGCATGAAGAGGATTGATGAATGGAGAGGAGACGGAGATATTTTAATATATCACGGTTAAACCCCAACTTGGTTGACAATACACTGATATTTTTGTTAAAACCCAAGTCGTGTGAGAATAATTAAGGGTAATCATTATTTAGTATGGCAGTAGCAATGGTTACTCATCATTTATTTCATAATTCAAATGTTATACCTTTATTATATAACTTAATATTTACATACCTTTGATTCTTTATCTTACTGATTTTGATTTTTCCTTTATAGGTTGTCATGTTGCTTTAGCTGCAATGTTCATTGGAGTTGTTTTTCCATAATTTTCGTTTGCCTTGGTCGCAATCTACTAATTCATCGGCAGAATCCTATTAGAGCTGTAGATTGTTGACAATTCCGTAGCTGCATTATTTTCAAAAGAGAAAAGAGGAATAAAAAGAAAATGGGATTAGAATAGGGAAAATAAAATCTAGGCTACCAAGAACTCTTGGCTTTCAACCTGAATTTTTTGTATAAACATGGAAACAATGTTGGTTTTCATGTGTGTGTGTGTGGATATATATATATATATATATATATATATATATATATATATATATATATATATATATATATATATAAATATTTCTTAATACATTTTATTTTTATTTTGAGAAAGAAAGTAGAAGACTAATTTGGAGAGGAAGAATAATCTTCCTTAACCAACTTCAAATGAAAATTATCTTACAACTTTCTAATAAATTCCTCGATTGTTAATGGTTTATGATATATTCGTAATGTATGACCATGTATTTTCAACTTTGCAATTTTGAAGGCCATTTGACTTATTTTGAAGGGATTTCACTAATTCAGTTGCCCTCAACTGAATTTGTCGGATATATTTGTGTGTGATATGGTGAAAAACACTGAAAAGATGGGTGTATACATGGCTAGCTAACATGTTTCATGTTGTTAAAGTTTTCATCTAAATATGGGCTTTTCACTTTCCTCGATGTTCGACGTACAATCAAGGAAGACGGTCATGCTAGGTTTCACATTGATGATAGTTACTTTCTTTGTTGCAACATTATTTGGCACCAAGCATGTGATCTATATGCAAGCACCATTGATCTCAACTGGAAAGCAGTGGTTAAGTAATAAGGTGTTTCTCAATTTTAAGGCTAATGTGATAAAGATACCTATAGAAAGAACGAATGTTTGGTCATTGAATTATACTGAGTATGTTCCTTGTCATGATTTAAAGTATATCAACACTTTGAAAATTTTGAATTATTCTCAAAGAGTGAATTTCTAAAGAAATTTGTCCTCTCCTCTTGAGGAACAACCTTTCTGTTTAATACCTCCTTCGAAAGAATACAAGATCCCAATAAAATCTCCAACCATTAAATATTATGTGTGGTGAAGCAATATGGACCACTCAAATCTAGTAGAAAGCCAAAGGTGGGCAAAATTGGGTGCATAAGCAAGCTAAACTATCGTGGTTCCCAGGTGGTGGTACTCATTTCAAGCATGGAGCTTCAGAGTAAATCCAAACATTGGGAAACATGATAACTAATGGAATAGGGGATTTACGATCCACATGGGTGGTGCAAGTTCTTGATGTTGGCCATGGTTTTGCAAGTTTTCCAGCTTATCTACTTCCACTAGGTATACAGACAATGCCATTTTCTCCAAAGCATGGGCACGAAAATAAGATTCACTTTGCTCTTGAACAAGGAATTGGTGCGATGATTACAGTTCTTCTTACAACAGAACTAACTTATCTAAACAATTCATTTGAAATGGTCCATTATTCACATTGTGGTGTCGATTGGCATGAAAATGATGGTGTTCTGCTAAAAGAAGTGGATCACCTTTTGAGAGCTAGTGGTTACTTTGTTTATTTAGCACCTCATACTTACGGGAAGGATAAAGATTATCTCCATCAATAGGAGAAGTTGATGTCTGATAACTTGAACGTGTGGGAATATTATTTCTTGTCAAATTCAAATAGAAATTTGGTTCAAGCCAAGAGATAAGGCATGCCAACTAGAGAAAGAAAAATACAAAATCCTAGTTTTATGTGATCAGGAACCTGATCCAAAACAATCATGGAAGAAACCATTAAGGAATTGTCTAAATTTAAGTCCAGAATCAGAGTATATTCAACAACTTCCTCCATTGTCGAAGTGTTTATCAATCTTCCCTAAATGACATGAGAAAATAGGGATCATTGCTGAAAATTTTAGTATAGACACAACATTTTGATAGAGGGAAGTCAATGAATATTGGACACTTAATGTTAGTAAATATGATATTCGAAATGTAATGGATATTATCTCTTTCTATGGCAGATTTAGTACTGGGTTAAGCACAAAACTAGTTTGGGTGTTGAATGTAATTCCTCCAAACTCTTGGAATGCTTTACTTGATATCGATGTTGGAGGCTTGATTAGATCTTTTCATGATTGGCGTGGATCACATTCTTTGGCCAATGGAATTTTTCATCATCCGATGTGACTTAACCATAATCTCAAAAGTGGCAGATATTGCACCCAAATTTCTCTGCGATGCAAAAGTATATAATTTGGAAGGTGTTGGAAGCCAAGGAGAGCAATGCTAATTTTCCAAAAGGTGTTGTAATCTGTCCTTCAGTAAGGTATTAATGCCAACGGTGATAGAACTTGTCCGCGCGATATTAATGCCAACACATATATTAACAACGTTTTCAAATAAATATGGACCGTAAAAAACTATTTTTTTTTAAATTTAAAAACACATTATGAATGAAGGTTACATAAAAATTTTAAAATTCCAACCTGCACAACATTAATTACAAAGTCCAATAATGGAATGTTTCAAAACAAATCAAAGTTTTCGATGTCAAAAGAAAAATTTTCAACTAGAAAAAGTCTTCTCAGTCTTCAAACTTTTTTCCATCTGTGTAACTGTATGCTTGGAAATTCTCTCGAAATCTTCTTGAAATCTGTCAGCAAAACTGGATCACTAATTCTGCTCCTAGAAAATTGTGAGTTGTCTTTCAAAAAGGCACCCTTTTCCTTTGAATTTGGCACTGACGTACTCCAGAATTGCCAGATATTAAAGTTGTGTACTGGACATTTGGGATTGATCGTTCCTAATTGTTGATCTCTCCTGAAAGGCCACATGCACGGGGTGAGTATAATCCTAGTATAAATATATAAAAATTTCGGTAGTTTATACCACACACGGGGTGAATATAATCCTTATATAAATATATAAAACATTTGGAGAGTTGGTGTTTCGAATGGATTTGCAAGTAGTCTTACTCATGTTAGCAACTGTCTCTCCCACCATGTGTGGGCTTGATGCTTAGTGCTCGATCCTCTCATTGTATCTCTCCTTCCATGATGCACTGTATCTCTCCCTCCATGTGGGCTCTTTTGTGATGCTTAGTGACTGATCCTCTCATTGTATCTCTCCTTCCATGTGGACTCTTTCATGCTGCTTAATGCCCTATTTGATTGACTCATGTGATGGGCTCATGATTTGCGCACTGGTTGTTGACTTGTCTTCTTTGCTTTGCGCCCCAATAACTCTTTAATAAAAATACTTTGACCCTGCAATGAACCTAAGACTAAATTTTTTTTTTTTAAAACAGATGTTTATTTCCACACACTTACAAATATTTTTTCCAGAAATTGTATATCTTTGTTGTTGACAAAATTAGGGCTAACAATTGGCTACCTGATGCTAAAAAACATCAAAATCACAAGCGCTTAAAAGTGAGCACATCCAAATTAAAAGGTAATGCACATTGAAATTTGGTATAACTTAAACTTAAAATCCCAAGAGAAATTAGCATTTGATAACAACCTGTAATAAGTTAGATCTTACAAATTTATTTTTGGGGTTGGATTTATTGGTGCCTATAAATCTATTTAATAAAAAACTAAAAAAGATGAAACAATTTACAGAGTTTCCGAGTAAATACAATGTTCTTTTATATTGATGTGACAATATTATTTAATGATACAACATTATATTTATAGATATAATTGATTACAAAAGTGATTTAAATTGATGAAAATAGACCATTACACTGATTTACACCCTCTCGGTGTAGTCATTAGCCTAAATTATTGAAGTGCATGTTACCAATTCTTTCCATCAACATTTTGTATGTGCTTTTGTTTTCAATCAAGAACAAGGTCACCAAGTCATTATCTTATTAGTCGCTGCCATCTAACAATGTCCAGGGACTATAGTAATCGATTATGCCCATCTTAGCATTAGCTCATCTGTTTGTTAATTCCACTGATTACGATATAACCAAAGTTTCTTGACAAAGACCGATTCGCCATCCAAAGGTTTTCAATACAGATTTATTTTCCTTCTTATTTGGCCTCTTCCCGAGGCCGAAGAGCAAAACCATATGTTATAATTAGTAATTCGTTTTGTATTTTCAAACTAGTAAATACTAGCTGAATTAATGCTAGTATTAGCAGAGCACATTAAATGCCAGTTCTGTTTCACTGGCATACATGGTAAGTTTAATATGTTTCCTTTCCTAGCTTTCCCTTTTTGACGTCTGGATCTCCCTTTTTGATGTCTGGATCTCTTTGACATCTGGATCTTTCCGACACTGCCATTTGGGCCTTTATAACACTTATGTGGCATTGGGATCTCCAGAGCTGGGTTTAATACCTTATTGCTGAGAATCCCAGGTCTCTATCTTCATACCATAACAATCTCGGATCTCACCTTAGAATATATAATATCGCTACAACTCGTTGTGCCCTTACTTCAGCAAGGCAACGACAACAGCCCGAACAGCCCGCTTCACGCCCCAAGAACAGAGAAAAACGAGAGTTTTTTGCGGCAATGTCATCACCTGAGACGATATAGCAGTCATGGATAAGGACATGTGAGCAGGAATCTGCATATGAAAGGGAAAACATATCATTTATCTAGGCAGCAACAAGTATGGTATCTTTCGATACTGAACTCTTCTTGTTGCTTGCAGCAATTTAAAATTGTTATCGTTTTACCTGTGAAAGTAAGAAGTAATTGTTCTGTAGTATTTTTTACCTGTGAAAGTAAGAACAAGAACAAACTGATAGGTAATGTTCATTTCACTATATATTTTTGACTTTTATTCAAAAGAACAAGGATTTGGATTTTAACAGCGGTAGCATAATTGTGAACAAGGATTTGGATTTTAACAATGGTAGCATAATTGTTTTGCTACAGAATGACCAATTTTCTTCTCTATTTCGTTAATGCTACTTACAATTTCTATAGACTATGCAAGGCCAAACTGGATGCCTTCCGCTGGGACCGAGCAACTTCTTCCATATCTAGGAGATGCAATTGCCAAACTGGATTCCTGTCAATGCCTGTCAAGGTCGTCTACGGGAACCGAGCAGCTTATGCCTGTCAAAGTCGTCTACGCGAGCCAAGCATCTTCTTCTAGCTTATGCCTGTCAAAGTTGTATGCACGAGCCGAGCATCTTCTTCCATCATGGCAAGAGACAAAGTAAACTGTCTCACTCTTCCCTCCTTAATCTGTAAGTACCCCTTCTTAATCTGTAGGTAACAAGCAATCACACTTCAGAGCCAATATTCTAGTAAATTTCAATTCAGAATACGTTGTTATTAAACAACATACATTGCATAACTTGCAGAGAGATGAAAGAAGAAACAAAATCTGGTTGCATAATCCATGGTTGTATTCTTCTCTGCGCGTACAAGATTTGAGCTCCAAACGACAAATGAATGGAAAAACAAGTCCACACAATCAGATTTGACAGGCACAAGGCATGCTATAAGAAATCATAATAGACATCGCTGGCCTTCCTTGCGTCATTCAAAAGTACCTTTTTTATATTTTCTCGCCCGTATAATGATTTTTTTGCCGCATAGGCTACTAATTCACGTGAGACTAAGTAATTAAATAGTCAAAGTATGCACAAACGCCACCGAATTTTCTCAGAATGCTGCAATAGCATTGGCCTCACACCAAAATAATCTTGAGTTGTTTTTTTCTTTCTAAAAAATATCGATTTTCAAATTAAGGCACTCTTACGAAGCCAAAATCAAACAGTAATACGTCTGCCTGCACAGACAGATACTACAATTTGGGTCTTTTTACAGCAATCCAGACTGCATGCTATTGCAATCTTGAATTTTAAAACTTTAATTTAGAAATTATCATAACGGTCCTAGAAATCCAGAGAAAACAAAAAATTACAGAAGAAGTCAAAGCCAAGGCCAAGGAAAATCACATATTTAGCAAAATTTTGTGGCTCTGAAAGCAGAAATTGAGTTATAGAACAACATCGAGGGTACACAAAAGCTTGAAGAAAATCCTATAATCCAAAACTCGATCGTTCTTACATGTTCGAACCCAAAGAACAAATCTTGAAAACCTTAGAAATTTACCTGCAAATAAGTTGTCGACTTTCCTCGACTTCCTTGACGCATAAAAGAGAAAGAGGATCTACGACCTGTTGCTTATGCCATGTCCAGCAGGTTCGAAGCGCCTGTGCCATTGGTAGTGAAATGACGAGCTTTGGTTTGTTGCTAGCCAGTGATGACCTCCACGTTCTCAAGAAAGCTAACCGGTGGTGAGCTCCACCTTCGATCAGCTTTATCAAGAAAAATGGCAGGATATCATCTACCAGCTTTAACAAGAAAAATAACAGCAGACATACATCTGGATCATCGTTGTGGACAAGTGGTCCGAGCATAAACCCCTGTGGTGTACCTGTGAAAGTATGTAGGCATGGTTACCATCTGTCGAAAATATCTAATATCATTGTGTTAAACGTGGCACTTTGATTTATATTTATTAATAACATTTTTTTTATTTTAATTTTTAATTTAAATACTTTTACTGAGTTTACGACGGCTAGCTTTGGAGTTATAGTTATGAATTACTATATATATACTTTGATTCTATTAGTGTACTTTGCACATATATTGATTCTTATTTTCTTTCGATATATGTTCACATAAATCATTTATTTCGGTATATAGGTGTTAATACTTTCCTCAATACCTTATTAGTCACTACCCAAGGGGCTCACAGGGACTATTGCAATCGAATTGCATTGAGATCTGAGGCGTATGTACACCCAAAAAAAATTGTAACCAAAGTTTTCTGTACACGCGGATTTACGGACTCTGGCCACAATATTCTGAAGGCTCGTCCACGTGTCTTCTCTTCTATTTTACGCTTGACATGTTTCCCTGGCAGCTTGAGAAAATTCAGAAAAATCTATATCAGTTCAGTGGGTCAGAAAATTCTATATCGGTTCAATGGAATTTTGTAAATTATTGGAATTTTTTCGAACAATGAAGCCTGCTCGGTCACTCGGTGAAGCTAGATCACTCACTAAAGTGATCTCAGTGATCTCAGTCCAATCACTCACTGAACTGATATTGGTCAGGAGTCCGATCACTCACTGAACCCTGCCCGCATCCTGTTGTTGTGATGCCCACATCGAGCTGTTGTTCACGTTGTGTGAAACAAACCTTATTATTCTTTGTTAGACATTTTTTGTGTTTTTTAGATATTATTAGTAATCAGTAATTAATTTTGCATTTTTTTCAGATATTATCAGTAATCAGTATTGCAATTGAATGCATTATCAATAGCTTACCAGGCATGAAATTTGTTACCTGTGTATGAATTGCTTGGTATGCCTGTACCTGCTTTCCAAATTTCTTTTTCTTTTGGGTAGGAGTAAACTCTTCTCCACCATTTCTTGTTTGGAAGTGGACAAGGCCTACTTGGTATGCCTATACCTGCTTTCTAAATTTCTTTTCCTTATGTTCTCTGTTTGTAAGAACCAAATACTACTTATGTTCTCTGTTTGTAAGAATCAAATACTACTTATGTTCTTTGTTCGTAAGAACCAGATGAGAAATCATGAGTTGTTAGTCCTTAGTTATTAAAAATCAGATGAAAAATCATGATTTGTTAGCCAGTAGATACATAGCAATTTAAACGATTGATTTATAAATAGAGAAGGGTTTGAAAATTCTTCCAAAACAATTTATAAACGTAGGAAAAATGTTCGTAATGACAAAAATTAGGATTAGAATTCTTTGAAAATATTCGAGGGCCAAAGCTAATTTTCTGAATGACTAATAAACATATAAACCTAGCAGGGGTTGAGCATTTCTTCAAAACAATTTATAAACAAAGGATTTATAAACTTGTTCACAAATACTAAATCCAATAAGTTAATAAGAGAAACCCTAAACTACATGAACTCCATACAAATATGCTATATTGACACCTGCGATTAAGTCGAAAGGTCAGGTATGTGGACGAGCATGGCGAACGAACTTTGGTTGTTGTCACCAAATGCAGCCGTGCACCTGAAGGGCTTCTAGAGATGGTCACCATGAACGTCGTCGACATACGCCTGTTCAGTTGCTCCTCTTCTTCAAAGCTCTGGAGCCCGTCATCTTCTCTGAAGTTGAAATGGGGTCTGCTATGACAGAGTAGAACAAAGAACAAATGCTCTCTGGGCTTTGTTATGACTGAACAGAACAAAGAACAAATGCTCTCTACCCAAACTAAAGAACAAATGGTCGACTCTCCAAGGAGTAAAAATAAGACGAACTACATTTCTAAATGACATTTGCAGTTCATGCAAATGTGTTTCTATGTTGTAATATTTATTTTTTGGCGTAAATGTGTCCATGTGTTGCAATATTTATTTGTTGGTTTGTAAGTTTTTAACATCGTTTAATTTCTCTAAGATTTATAATTTTTATTTTTGGCCAAGTGTCTTAAGAGCTCAGTGTAAATGTAATACAAGGTTAATTTTAATAACATGTACCTCTCCTCTGCGATTGAGCAAGGAAAAAGATTTTTGGACGGTCATCCTGGCACGGCGAAAACGCAGATTCATGTTCCAGTTTTGTTCACATTTTTGGACGGTCATCCTGGCACGGTGAAAACGAAGAGATTCTGTTCACGGATGGATTACAAAAAACTGCATGCCATAAAGACATGAGTGACACATAATTATAGTAACATGCAATAAATACTTTACGGATTAATAGAGAGAGTGACTTAACAGGAATATAAAAATGATGTATTACTGCTGCAGCATTCCAAATACAAAATTTGTACAATCCCCATGGTTTCTACCTGTGCCTATAAAGTTTTGGGTACCAAACGTGATGTAAATGAATGCTAGTTTTTTTTTTCACCTTGAATCAAAATCAGATTTATCTTCTTGCATATTGTCAATGTGATATATAGATTTAAGTCCTCAAAGCTTTACAAAAGCACCTATTCTCTATGTATTTACAAGTATTTACAAACATCAAGATAGGTCTTTGCTTTGCATCTCAATTTGATCAACAATTTCAGCAAAACAAACAACAAGCAACTTGATTTGTATCTGAAATTGATCTTTGTTCGGTAGCTCAATTTGACCAACAGTTTCAACAAAACTGCACAGTTTAATTTTATTGGAATGCATAATTTTATTTTTAGGCCCAAAAGCGTGTGGAGGAGTCACATCACACATGCCTTCTCAATGAACAAGCATGATGGATTAAAATGGCAATACGAAGTAATAACTATATGCCATGAATACAATTAGGTGATTGTAGCTTTCTCTGGTTTATAGTTGATAATGAAGTATAGTTATTATCTCCTTGTTATGGTAGCTTAGTTCATCATTGATAAGTTAAGGTTAATATTTCATAAAACAATACTTCATTATAAGTAGGAATCATAGATCAATATCAATGATAACATCTATTAGCTTAAGAGAAATTCACCAATCTTAATCTCATTCCCCCTACCTTTTCTAGTTTGATTTGTTGGGTCCACTGTTAAATCAACTATTAAGTCCTGCTTGAGATGTTATGCAAAGGATGGTATAGGTGGTTGAAGTCTTATGATGCAGAGGTAAAGCAATATAGTCGATGTCATATTTTAGGTTCTAGGGTGCCGACAAGGTTGGAGCTAAGGGGTACTTCAGATGCTCTACTTCTGGCGAATCTTGTTTATCTTATTTTTCTGATCAGGTAATGTTGTTCAAAATTTTGGAACAAAAATCCACTCCATCCTCGTGAAATTAGAGATTTAGAGAAATTTCTTCAGAGTAGCATTTCAAAATTTTGAAAGTGTAGATTCCATTACTTTTTGGAACAGAGGCTATAACTTGGTTGAAATTTTGCCAGGTTTAAAATAAGGGTTTCGTTACCATGCCTCCCTCAAGCTTTTCTGCTTTCATATTTCACAATGAATCACTCTCTGAACGTTGTACAACCTCGGCAACGAGCTTTCATCCTTGTGGTGCCCAACGATGTGTTGTCCAATAGTAGTAGGTAGCATAAAACCAATAAAGAGAACATCCAAAATGGATCTGTATCTGAAATTTATTTTCTCCACTACTACAGCTCCATATGATACGTCTAGGCCACTGTACAGACAACCTTATGAGTGAGTTGGAGTCTCTTCATATGGCCCTGGTCCTTCTTCTTACTATCCAACAGTTGGGAAATCCACGTTTCATCCATTCTTGTTGGGCAACTTTCTGGATTGAAAATCAAATGAGAGGAGAACGTATAAATTTTAATAATTTGTTTTTTTGTTTGCATCTTCGAGGGTCTAAACATGGAACATGAAGTATCAGAGTTGCAATAAAACAGGAATACCGAATCACACGTCCGGTATGCACATGTACATTTTTACATGCGTTCCTTTACTTTTTGGAAAAATAAATAATAATTTATTAAACGTAAACTCAACACATAGAGTTGCATGCCCATAATACAACTTTGAATTCAAAGAAAATAATCAACTTTGCATTGGATTCAAATAAGGCATACTATTTGGCAGCGATTTCAAAGAAAGCAGTTCACTTGTGCTCATCTTCACTAACCTATTCCTGGAAACACTGCACACTGGCCATTATGTCAATGTGGCATATACGTAGAGTTCACTCCACACTGGGCATCATGTCAACGTGGTGCTCATCTTCACTAACCTATTCCTGGGAATGCTGCACACTGGCCATCATGTCAATGTGGCATATACATAGAGTTCACTTCAAGCACGTTGTTCAGTTCAAGTACACTGGCAGGGACTTGCTACTTTGTAGCTCGCCTTGTTTTAAAATATGATACCTCCGATATTTACAGCTTCATTCCTTAACTTATAATGTTAATGGTATTCAAAATGAAAAAAAAAAGTCATTTAAAGGCCTTTCATTATGAGCTTTGTTTTCAGTTGATTTAACATTTCTTCCTATCTTTGTCTTGCGTAGTCCTTTATTTTGCTTAATAATTCCTCCAAAACCATTTGATAGACCTTTAAATATGTCAAGTATTTCATTGAAAACACGTGTCGCCTATTTATACACATTTTTTATTATTATCCCTAGCTTTCAAAACTTATTTTGTTGGATATTTTTTCTTGTATGTCTAAATGTTAGTTTGGGAAAAAATTACCTTATTGTTCTCCAATTTCAAGCTCCAATATCGAGAGAAAATCCCCTTTAATGTGTTCACATTAACTTCAAAGTCAAAAAATACCCAAGATTTTAACTTAAAAAATTTCAAATCTACGAACTACATCAATTAAAACCAACTCATTTTTATAAACCCATATTATTATTTGCATGTATGTTAAGCAAACACACATAAAATTTATATGTTATTATCTTATTCATCAAGAAAACAAAACAAATTATATAGTAAAATACACATTCATTTTTCTAAATCACCATTAATATTTGCATGAATGTTCAACAAACACACATAAAATTTATTTTTACTGTATCTTTTTATTATTTCATTCTTCAATAAAACAAATGATATAATAATTGTATATGCATTGCTATATGTATATAGAAAAATATTACATATTAAAATTCTAAAATATAATAATAATGATTATATTGGAAAACATAGAGAGCTAGAGAGATTGCATAACAAAAATTGCATATTGCTTTTCATTGATTACATCAGTTACATATATATAGGACATAAATCACTCACTTCGACACATATAGATCACAACTACAACTCAGACATAGAAAATATTGTCAATTTTCTAGCACTTATAGCATAAGTGCTTGAGGAGATATAGAAAGCTTCCTAGAGACAACCTTTGGATTGATTGTAGACCAGTGCCTAGGACATCTTAAAGAGAGGAGTGCTTTAGAAGATTATCAATGGGGATTTCTGTTGCACTCCAATTGTCACGTAGTTTGAAAAGGTAATAAATGAGACTTGGTTCAATAGTCTTTCATCAAGGTGAACTCAAACAGATACATGGATCCAAATACAGGGGGTTAATCGACCTGATATCAAGGAGGAAAGTCTTGTTCTGATGGTCGACATACAACAATGAGCAGCTTAATATTGAAATTGTAGTAATGGTGAAGAGGAGGAGATAAAAGAGGGAAATAGATGCATAGGGTTGTAAACAAGACAAAATCCTAAGCAGTAATGTTCCGACATAAGGATGGAAGGCAGAAGAGATGGAATGATAGGAATTGCAAAGTGTGAATTAAGGTTTCATGTTCTATAATCATGGATACACTTATCATTGATCAAAATATGTAAATTTTTGCTCTTAAAGGTACATAAGTAAATATTTAAATAACACAGGTACTACTACTACTTAGAAGCATAAATATAACCATGAGAGAATGAGACCAACAACTTCATTACATAATTTTAGTAGAAGAGAAACATACATGAAATGAGATTTACAAAGGGGAAAACATACTTCTTACATCCATGATTGGAATCACCAAAGAGTTTCATTAATTCTCAAAATGAGTCCAATATAACAACCCATTACATTTCTCCACACATCACTCGAGTCCCTCATGAACATGAAATTAGAACCAAAGTGGAATCACAGAATTTGGACACCTCCGTTGCAGAATTCTGGAACCTCTATTAAGTGTTTATTCTACCTATTTATAAGGAGAGTGCGAACTTTGAATCAGTGATAGAATATCTCAGCCAAGGGTTAGTTTTCTGATAGACTAGCTCTCTCAATGTGCGATAGCTCTGCTGCCTAAAATGATTGCCAAGGATTTGATTCCTTTCTTCAAAATAAACATAAATTACAAAATAAACAGAAATAAGTAAGATTGAAAGATGACTGAGGAAAATATCATTCTTTCATTCCTGTGAAGGCCCTTGATCAAGCCAAGTCTTTGCCACAATGTGTCCATCTAGTTGCTCATTCGGTTCTCGTCGCTTTCACCTTAACTGCCTCACTTCACCACTCTCTAGAGTTGGTCGCGATCAATTGTGGTGGCTTGTCATAGAGCAGAGTCGAAGATTGTCCTAACAATACTTCATTGTATGACTGAGTGGAGCTCCATGATGAGCCATTAAGTCTTTCTGAGTCCCCATATCTTCATTAAATACCTCGTTTGTCGACCCATTATGTCTTTAAATCCCTTACCACGTTATCAGAACGTAACATGCCTCATAAAACAAGCATAGTGTAATATCACAGAATATAACTATCACAATATTTACACATAATAAGCTCTATGAATGAACGTCGATCCCTTTAGGCCTATTTTTCTTTGATCCCTTTGAATACCTATTCATCATATGATTGGTGGCTACTGGGTGCTTAGCCCTAAGTCGTTAGGGCCTTTAGACTCTTGTACGGGGACTTTTTTCCTTTGTAAATGGTTAGGTTCCCATGGTCCTTTAGGTTGTTCTAGACCATGCGCTAGCACAAAATTGGATCCCCCTTATCGATGTTTTCCAATTGGGTTTTAACATAGCGTTTGCGACATTCTGGTTTCGCTAGTCACCGATCTGCAATAGCCCTATGTGTTGAGCCCCAACCATTGGTTCTTTAACTCTTTGTGATAGTGCCAACCCTTATATAGAAGATCCTCTATTGATGAATTCCATTCGGCGATTTGACTTTGGCGCATATTTCACTTCGTCGATCACCTTTTCTTCTTAACCCTTGGTCCTTTCACGCTCCTCATGACCGTAGGCCAACTCTCATTGTGGAGCCCCTTAATCGAAGGTTTTCAATCAGCGATTTTATTTTGATGCACACAAGCTACAACCTCTGATCTTTGATCTTCGATATGTTATGTCATTACTGCCATGTGTGACCTTATGAGTGGTGACACATGTCACCCTATTTTGGCCCCTCAAACTGTCGAATTTAGATGTGACATGTCCATTATACCGTCACATCAGCCTAACCCCAGCTACCCCATGTCCCTTATCAACCAAATTCTGCCAAGTGTCATTTATCAGATCCATTGATGTGTAGCCACATGGGTGCCTTGAGGAGAGAGAAAAGGTCAACCCTCTTCTTGTTTTGCAACTAATTTCCTTTGCTAAATGTTTCAATGCATTCCTGACACTTTAAAACTAGAGTCTCAAATCTCAGTGAATTTAATCGCAATTAAAACTTTGAAAGGGTGTCACTTATTTCATCACTGATTGCGATGTGTCGATCTTTTAACTCTCTGATGCCTTGGAACTCTAATGTGCAGGACCTTCGATGTACGGGATCACCAATCACATATCGATGAAATCATTCATGAAATTTTGATGTCTAAAATGGGCCTCCTAAGGAAATTATAAAATAATAGTGGAAATAATATAATAATATTAATTTACATCATCAAATTTTAGAGGGAAAACTAACCCTTGGCTGAGATATTTTATAGCATTTTCAAAGTTTGCACTCTCCTTATAAGTAGGCAGAATAAACACCTAATAGAGGTTCCAGAATTCCGCACTATGGATTTACTAAAATTTTGAGAAACAATGCTCGTTGGATGTAGAATTTGATTCCAAGGAACACCCTTGTTGCATACTTTTGATGGACTCTGCTACACGAAAAATGAGAAATACACGAAAAACGTGATTGCAATCACGCTTTTTCATGTATTTATCATTTTTCGTATAGAAGACTTCATCAAAAGTATGCAACATGCATACTCCTTGGATGAGGAATTGAATTTTTCATCAAACGAGTACTCTTCCTCGAAATTTAAGTAAAACCTTAGGGATATAAGTTGAAAATACGAGTTGAAAAAATAGTTTTATTATTTTATTATTTCTATATTAAGGCTTCTGTGATCCATAATTAATTAAGCGACACGTTTCAAACAAACAAGTGTGGTTCATCATCAGGACCAGATGAAGAGGTAGATCATGGCAAAGGCTTAAATACAGAGCAATGTAGAGACATAATTTCAAGTAACAACTATATTTGAACAATAATATTTAAATTATGATATTAATATATTAATATATTAAACGATTAGTTTTTGAAGAATAAAAATTTAAATAATGATATTAATTTATTAAAAATATCAATAGGTAACAACTATATTAAACGACTAGTTTTTGAAAAATAATATTGAAATTAATTTATTAAAACTAATACTGATATTACTCTATTAATTTATTAAAGAATTAATAAGTAACGACTATATTAAACTGTTAGTTTTTGAAAAATAGTATTTAAATTAATTTATTAAAACCAAATATTACTAGTTTTTGAAAAATAATATTTAAATTAATTTATTTAAAAAACAAAAAAAACTCTAAACAACTAGGGAAGTCAAAAATTATAAAAAGGAGTCAAGGCCCTAATCAAGACAAGATTACAAGGGAGTTCAAAGCCATAGAGAATCAATTACAATTGTTCTCTAGTAGAGAAGGGGAAAATTTTGAAATGAATGATGTTAAGGCACAACTAATCGAATTGGAAAAATGGAGAAATGAGATTATAAGGGAAAAAGAGAATGAATGGATACTCAAAAGATATGCTATATATTTGTAGTGCAAGGACAAGAACACAAAAATATTCCATGGTTTTGCAAAATTCAAAAAAATGAGCAACACTATATGGAGCCTCATGGATCATATGACAAGGTAAACTAGATACATATTCACCTCATTCTTGGCTTCATTTCAGATTTCATCTCTTGGGTTATGAACTCCATACAAACAATTTCCTTTATGGTGTTGATTAATGAATCAACCTCTAACATTTTCCACCCATATCGAGGACTTAGACAAGGGGCATCCCCTATCTCACTTGTTGTTTCTTCTTGTAGCAAGGGGTTTTAGCTACATATAAACTATTTCCTTTGTGGTGTTCATTAACGGCTTAGCCTTTTTTTGACACACAACAAGGACTTAGCCTTTTTCCTTTCTTACTTTATGTTTCTTCTTATAACACAATGTTTGAGGTACATTCAATAGCAGTCCGACGATTCTACCTATTGCATACAAGGAATGGTGCCCTACAAACAAGTGTGCCTTCCATTACGTATTTTCTCCATTTCTAATCTCTCCACCTATTTTTGTAATTGATTTTTCAGCCTATTTTTTAATTTCTTTTTTCTATTGGTCCCACCATATTTTAACTATTTTTTCTTATGATTGATTGATTCCTATCCACTTTTAAGAACCATTTAAAGTGAATACATATGGCTTGAAACATGGTCATAAGAAGAACACACATGGATTGGAACATGCTCACTACGTCAAGAGTGTAAAATAGATAATCTCATGTTTATTTTGTAATAGGGATTAGAGGATTACAATTTAATTATCAATGATGGTTGGGTGGATGGTAGGGATTTAATCTTTACAAAATATGGTAGAATATTTTTAGTAATATAATCAAATCAAATGTTGAAATTTATTACCGAAGTTGTTATGTCATGTTTTCCTTTCTAACTAAATTGATTAATAAAAGGAAAAGATATATGAACAAGTTTCATATGAATAAACTATTATATTGGATTATGGTAGTGTAACAAAGCATATTTACTAAATCTCCAATAAAATTATAATTTTTTTTTTTAAAAAACTTGAAATATATAATGAGATAAACATTTTGATATTATATATATATATATATATATATATAAAACCATTATTAATGAAAAAAATTCAATTGTGAAAAATTAAGTAAATATTAATATGGCATTTTTATAAAACTAATTTTTTTATATAGACTGTATCTTAAGGAGAAAATAACATGTGAAATAAATTTAACCAGAGTGGGTTGATATCTTGTTTGGTTGAACTAAAACTGCTCATATTTGAGAGAGCCCAAAGGAATGACATCAAACTCTATGACCGATAGATTGTTATCAGTTTTGACATTAAAATCATGATCCGGGGGCAGTTTCACAACTTGAATGGCATTTGGATTGGTCTTGCGGTCGGCATTTTTAGTGCAAAGCTGCAGCTTGTCCACCGAGAGTCGCATTGAACCCCTAAATACTGTAACCCTCGCATTACGCAGAACCACGGTCGTTCCAGGCTTCATTGCATGCACTGAAAGGAAATGATATCAAGTATATAATTTTATTTATTGAGTTGTTGATGAATCTGTAGATAAAATTTACGTAACCAAATAATACAGATTATTTACCTTGTGAACCTCTGGCAGTAAATAAAATGACCGCGCTGTCATCTCCCACAAGGTATTCAGATACAGGTAGGGCGCCGACAGTTGAAATGGGAGTGGAGTTGATGACATTAACGGTTAGAGAATGGCCGGTGGTTCCAGGCTGAAGATCCTTAGCTGTAAATTGGTTCCCCAATCACAACCTCATCCTCCACCTCTAGTGGTGCTTCTTCAGTTGGATTATCAACAATATCAGCCCACGACGAAGAAGGATCGGTGCCCCCAATTCCCCTTCCTCTGCCACCGACACCGTCAATGTCACTGCGCCTTCCTCTGCCCCCACCTGTTCCAACACCATCCCTGCCCCTTCCGCCGCCTCTGCTGCTGCTTCTGCCTCTCCCACGTTGATTCCCATGCACTGCTTCTTCTTCGACAGTATAAACATTGGCCGGATGCGCCACCCTTTTTGGTTGGTATTGTCGGATTCTTGAACAGAGGGCCAGGAAGAAGATGACGACGTCTTTTGCTCCATCGTCCTTTTTCTCTTCTGCTTCAAATAGAAGACCAATTTACCGCCTCAAACTAGAATCGTTTATCGCAAAGATTTATGTTTTGACAATCTTTAAAATGTTGGGTTAACTATTCTAATCCTTCGTTCAGACCTCTCTTTCCATAGAGCAAATTCAGAATTCGGATTCTTTTTGTTATTTCAAATTGTTGATCAACTTATTGAAAACATTGAGAGCATCAACAAATCAATCTTAACCATGGCAGGTTTTACTTGGAAATCAACAAATACATGGTAAACAAGGTCGTAGTTGACTTTGTATATTTAAGTCAATATATTCGCTGGAGTAGAAGGGCGACGCGATTAGAGTGGGTTGTGAAAAAATGCGTGATTACAAATTTTAACCCCAGGCCATAGGTCAAACTTAGAATTGGCATTCTTTTTATTCGTTTGATTAAAAGGTAGGATTCACAAGATTCTTAACCATGGCTATTCACCCCAATATTATTAACTTAAACTATTTTATAACAAGATGACAAGATTCTTAATCATGGATATTCACCTCCACTTTACCATCGATATTATTAACTTGTAATAGGTTTCGTTCGAATACTATGGATTATAAAAACCACATGCCCAAAAACAATAACTTATCTCACAATCAAAATACTTTTTTTCAATTTAGATACTTTCTTAAATAGAACAAAATGGGATAAAATTCAATAGAGAGTGGGGGGAGAGAGGGACAAAGGCAGGTGGGAGACAGAGTGTAAGGAAGAGAGAGAAAAGGATAGAAAGAGAGAGAGAGGGAGTTGGTGGGAGAGAGAGAGGGAGGAAAGATGAAAGTCATAGATAGAGGTGGAGAGAGAGAGAGGAAGTGACAAGGGAGAGATGCAGAGAGTGAGGGAGAGAGGAGAGGATGGAAGAGAGAGAATAGGAGAGGAGAGAGAGAGGGAAAGAAGGGGGAGATAAAGAGAGGGAGACAAAGAGATCGATGGGGGAGAGAGGAGAGAGGGAATGAGATAGTGATAGAGTTGGAGGGAAGAGAGAGAGAGAGAGATGAGGCTGGGTGAGAAACAAAGGGAGGTGGGAGAGAATGGGACAGAGAGGACTCAAGAGACAGAAGGAGAGAGAGAGAGAGAGAGAGAGAGAGATGGAGTTGGAGGGGGATAGAGGGAGGGAAGAGTAAAGACATAGAGAGAGATAAAGGTGGAGAGAGAGGAGTGCGAGGGAGAGAAGGAGAGAGAGTGAGGGAGAGAGAGATAGATAAATATGGAGAGAGAGTGTGTATGTTTGGGGATGAGATAGAGAGAGGGAGTAAGAAAAAGACACATAGATACAAATATATATTATATAGTATTACATAACTAGTCTATATACATATTCCCTTAGATCTATAAAGTGCTAGGAGGGATGAAATCTCTCAAGGTGAAATACTTCCTCAAGTTTTGCACACAAAAAAGTGTTTTGTACCTTTAGAGATTTGATCCCTCTCAGCGCTTAATAGATTCATGCCTAATATGGATCTAGAATGGTAGTTAAAAAATTTGTGTGTTTTTCAAAACCAACATAGATTCTTTTTACTCCAAATTTGCCAAGACTTAGAAATAACACTTACTATTATATGTACGTAGATTAGGTTTTTTAGTTGTTAGAGTTTTATAGGAGATTTTTCCAACAATGATCTCCTAATTTGGAATCCATTGGATCTCATCAACACTTTATTTGTGGGATGTATTTTGGATTTGAATTGTAATATACAAACATTTTTGTTTGTATTATATGCACTATGTCTCCAATTTCAATTTCTTTGTTGGCATCAGAGCTTGTACGGGCTTGACTCTCTCAAGGAAAGGCCCAAAAAGATGTGAGAATTATGATAACCAATACTCTGTAAATAAGTATGTTAGAATACAAGAATGATAGTTTTTTTGTGAGTTTTCATTTAGCTATTTCTGCAGTTAAATTCGTGTGTGCTTATCGCTTTCCTGTGAGAAATCCACAACCATTTCTATTGGAAGAATTCATAATCACACAATCGACGCAGTGGATACATGGATTGGGGAGGATCGTATACAGAGATTTGAAGACAGACATGTTGATACAATCCTTGTGGGCATTGCATTGAAGCAGATCCTATGTGAAGTTGGGCATATGGCCTACCAGGCGGATATGATCATGAGGGAATTTAAATGTAGTCTAGTTTAATAATTGAGTCATCCTCCCCTGGAATTGGTGTAAAATGAAATGACACTAGTCAAAAAATCGACATATATGGATACTGTACTAATCATGAAGTTAGCATCATATTATTTTACTCGTTTTGGGGATATGACCTCATCCAAGAGGAGCCCGTGGAGAAGCCACAAACCAAATAATTAAAGTCAAGATAGTTGGATTGGACAAACTAAGTGGGGTTTAGGGCTGATAGCATAGTTGGGTCAAACCACCTCGTTGGGCACAATCAAGGAGGAAGGTTGAGAAGTTGGAATTGCAGGTCTCTGAGGAAGGTGGTGCATTATGGTGAGGGCCAACCCCCACTCTCTCTCAATCTGAGGTGATAGGCTTGAGGTCGTCAGGCAAGTAGCTTGGTTTGGCATGTTGTCCAGTGGGAAAAGTTAGGATTAGGGTTCTCACCAATGTCATGCCTTTTGTTTACAGTAATGTTGGTGAGATATTGATTATGCACAAGCATGCTTCTACCATGGGGGTCTATCCACAGTGAAAAATCAACCACATAAGCCCCACATGAGATGCTATGTGGGTGACATGTGGGGCAACTATTGATGTTGCAAGTTTAATGGGGCTAACTTAAAATGGCCTTATATTTCAATCTGTAATTTAGATCAGAAGAATAATTATATCATTGGAAATGTCTCAACTAGATGGATGTGATGGTATCATTTTATTATATTTTCAATCTAGTTAAAAAGTGAGAAATTTTATAACCCCATTTCCATTACTAAACCTTGCAATTCGGGTAATCATAGTAACTACATCCCTCTATCTTTAATATGGGCTATAAATAGTAGGCGTTGTGTTACAAAGAGGTATCAGAGCAAATGTTCAACATTAGACCTTTCGAGATCAAATGCAGCCTTAGGGTAGTGAGATAAATATTAAAACCTAATTGTGGTGTTGGTTTATTTTATTGATGTATTTTGTTATGATATATTCATATAACATAGTACCGATAATTCAATATGCTTATATTGATATTGACATACTAACTTGAAGTGTATTGTTTCATCTCGACTTACACCAACAAACTCTAAAACTCATCCCAAGGTGATGATTTGGTTATCTATTTGAATTTGTTTAATCTAAAGGTTACATGTGTGTATGACACTACATAACAAGACACTAAGATCTAAAAGAGAAGAGGATCAAAATGGTACAATATAGTTCTGAAAGGTCACAAAATGGTCATGAAGAGTAAAGGTTAAATGAACAGTGGGGAGAGGTTGGCTCTTCTTACTAGATGGATACACTAAGAAGCTTAAGGGATGAAATAAGGAGTTCCAAAGCTGACAATGAAAGGTTTGTGAGAGCACAAGAGAAGAAAATAGGATTGAATGCAATTGTTTGGTAATTTAATTGATGTTAAATAACTTAGATGAATTATCAACCAGGTCTAGTAAACAAATGAAATGTATGTGCACTGTATCTATTAGGTGTCTTTGTCACTCATGTAATTCCTAAGTTAATTTAAGATATTGAAATGCACATGTTCCTCTACAAATATGTAAGTAAATAAATAACTCATAAAAATGGAACCAATTCTATTTCTCTTACTTAAAATAATGATCACACACTTCTTAAAAGAAACTTCACACTTAAAATAAAGTCACACTCACACTTTGCTTGAAATAATATCGCTCACACACTTTCTTTAAAATGAAATCATTCTTGCTTATAAATAAAATCACACTTGCTTAAATGAAAATCATACATTCTTATAAGTAAAATCATACTTGCTTAAATGAAAATCATACATTCTTATAAGTACAATCACACTTGCTTAGATGACAATCACACTTGCATTCAAATGAAATCACTCTTGATTATAAACAAAATTACACCAACAATAAAACCACACTATAAATGAATCTGCTTCAACAAAATGAAATATTAGCTCTACAAATGAAAATCCTATCTGTATCACTACAATGTAAGGCTATTATATTATGTCCATGTGAGCTAGAAATCTGTCTTCTCCTAAAAAATGAAACGATTAGATAACCTGCCGCAAAAAAATCTTAAACCTATATCTTTCAATCAAAACCTAAATCATTAAATGAACTAATAGAAATGTACAGGAAACATAAAATGAATTTATAACTGTAAAAAAAAGGGAAATATTACTATCTCGAGGGTCCCTCCTACGATAAGCAGGTAGCGCTATAATGCTTTCACAAGATGGTGCAGGACAGGGGGAGCAATTCGATAGGCGGAGTCTGTATGCACTCCTTTGCCATTGATGTCAAAGGGGGAGTGTAGAAGAATATTTCCATCAACAACAAAGGGGTAGATTGTTGACATAGATTGTCATTGATGTCAATATGGCAATATTCAAGGAGCCAGAGGAAGCAAGCAGAGCCATCTGAGGAAGAAAACAGAGCTATCGGAGCAATGGATGCCAAAGAATACACTATCTGGAGCTATCGGAGCAAAGTATGGAAAAGAATGCCAAAGAATACACTATCGAGAGCTTTCAGGAGCAATATAGTGTATATGCATGCAAATACACTATCGAAGCAAAGTATGGCAAAGAATGCCAAAGAATACACTATCGGGAGCTATCAGGATCAATATAGTGTATATGTATGTAAATACACTATCAAAGGCAGAAGACTCATATGTATATGCATTTACACTATCAGAGGCCGAAATCATAGTTATATCCGAATACACTATCAGAGCAGAGAAATATGTATATATTGGAATATAAAGGTGGAATATGTATATATTGACGATATTGTTATCGGCGGGTTCTACTATATGCCATCACCACAAAACGCCTGACAGCGATATATATGTGTAGACTTGACGAAAGATATATGTTCGCGTGTATATTATATCACATCCGCCCTATTGGTACTCGCATATCGCAATACCCAAAGGGATATCCTCTTGCAAGAGCCGATTGCGATGAATGTTGTGGACCGATGCAACATTACAATTTGGCTTAATATCATATCGCATTCATAGGTGAATCGGTCGTTGTCCATCGGGAAACCGCAATTGCCGATTGCGATATATATCGCAGACCTGATAAAGTTATAAATGCGGGCGTAATAAATTTGAGGTCTGCCCTTTAACATTTCGGTCGTTTTTTCATATATCCCTATGTATTACATTCGAGACCATAAAAAGGTGGGTCTGCATTCTCGGTGCATCCTACCCTCCACCGTTGATCATTACTTTGTGGATCCAATGGTCTACATATATTTCAGATGGACATGTAGCTTGAGGAATATCCGCTCGAAAAGTGGTATCCTCTTTCTTCCCACTGCCACGTGTCGCTTGTCGAGTGGAATCGGAAGCCATCCTCTGAATACTAGTTCTCACTTATGCCCCTTCTGAAATACCACTAGTGGTATAAGAATATCCATATTGCGCGAGGTTTTGAAGGCCAAAATGAATAAGAAACACTCACGATAGTTCAAAAGGCCCAAATGATGTTAATTGCGATGGCGGTGGTGACATGGCAGCTTTCTCTGTGTATTTTGGTCCTCGCCATTGAATCAACATGTCCCAGGAGTGTTGGTGAGCATGAAGAGATAGAGGAAGCTACAGCGACCGAAAATCCAGGAAGTCGAAGGGTAAGCTAGCGGAGAGGAAACTGAAAAGCCAAAGCAATGAAGAATAGGGAAGTCGAAGGACAAGCCAGTATAGAGGAAGCCGAAGCGAGCACTGAAGAAGCCGAAGAGCCAGTGGAAAGCAGAAACGAATAGTCAGAGGCATCAGGAATATAAAAAAGGGAGAAAACAAGGAAGCATGTGCGTATAATCAGAGCAAGAGGAAGCTGAAGTTGAGACAGAGGTAGGAGAGACAAGAGAGGCAGGAGAAGCAGGAGAATAGGAGTGAAGCATAAGCTCAGCAGGCTTGGAGCAGAGAACTACAACAAAACAGTTTCTACCAAGTTAGGGTTGGAGCCCACGAGGTTGGAGCCTCAGAGCTGAAACAATTCGAATCCTTGGGAGTTAGTGCTCCTAAGTGCAGAACTATTGCCTTGGCAAAACAAAGTTGGTTCTCTCGAGGTTGGAGCCTCACAAAAGTCCAACTTCGGGCTTGGCAACTCATTGCAACAATTTATATATTGTATCTATTTCATTGCACTGTTTGTGTTAATAAAAGCATTTATTCCAGCTATCTATTTCTGTGTTCCATACATAAATGTTTTAGTGATACAAAGAACAATTAAAAAGAAATATTGATTCCCCCCCGCGAGTATTTCCAACAATTTCTTAGAATTACACTTATTCTAATCGACATTAGCTATATTTAACTATAAAAGATAATAGATCGTGATATGCTCAAGATTTTCTATCAACGCAACAAATCATGAGGCGAAAAATATACATCTTACTTGCTTTATTCGCCTTCTACGGTGGTTGACTTATCCTTTGACCAAGTTGCTAGAGTGCCTTCTTTATCGATCTAGCTTCTAAAAATAGGAAGTTATTGTTGTCTCAGCCAATTTCAAACTACCCATATGACCTATTTCTGGGTTGAAACTAAACAACCTATCAGACCTTGGACTTAGCTGCAGAAACATACATCAACTGCAAAATCATTATAATTCAGTAGCTCAAGTAGATATTAAGTTAAATAATAAAGGCAATTGATATTTATGAAATAGAAGATGATTATGAACCCGCTATGCTATCAAACTTGTAAACTGATACCCAAATTGTAGTTATGAAGATAAAAAAGGGAGGAATGGAGTGAAAAAGAGTTGTAAAAGAAAAAAATCAATTCTAGTGTTCAACATTCCCCCACACAGAAGGCATTGCATGTCCTCTTGAAAAATTTAATAATCTCCGAGTCCTTTGTGTTACTGAGCCTCCACAGATACGTGAGAAACGACATCAAAGTTACTCCTCCTCGATTTCTTAGCACTGATTGCCATCCTCAGTTTCTTCATCAAAATTCTGTGTTGCAGGCCTATAATCTTCCTCTTAAGAAAATTGTTTTGAGCTATCAATTGCTTGTTTTTATTATACCTCAAACCAACATCAGGGAAAATTTTAGGGGCTAATATTGCCAAATAGGCTAATTTTCCATGCTTTTTCCAAAAAAAGATTCACCAATTCCCATTTTTTCTTAAAACTTATTTGCGCACATTTTATACGAAAAAATATTTTACCTTAATAATCACCAAATTTTTATAAAAACTATATAAAACCATTAAAAGTTTTAATATTTTTTCTAAAATATCACTAATCATTTTATAGTTTTCATATTAAAGATTAGTAAGATTCGCCAAGGTTTCTAATCTTTAAGATGAATTTCCATCCTTAAAAATTTCCTTGACCAAGATGTAGTATGATTTTTTCATTCTGGGTTTTATGGATTTTATTCTGTTCCTTTTCTGTTTCATTCATCTTCTTCAGAAGTCTATTCAGTATTTGCAACTCATAAATTTCTTGCTTGAGGTTGTCTTGAACTTGAAGCTCTCCTAAAATATTAGAATGGACTGCTTCTTTTTCTCCTTGGTTCGAGGATGTTGCAATACTTTTACCTGTAGCTCTTCTTTCCAAAGATTCTATATAGTCATAAATTTCGTGTTGCACAAGATCAATCTCTGAAGTTATTCTAACTGGACCCTCAGCTGGTGATGGAATAGGTGATGATGGAACTGTTGGTGATGATGAAACTCTACTGTCCATTTCTTCTTTCTCTAAATCAAAAAAATTTTGGGGACTGTTGAGGCTATTCATGCATTTCTTATATTGAGCCTTAAACTTCTTCTTATGGTAGATGATGGTTTAGATGGTGATTTAGTACTAAGATATTGCTTCTTAACTTTTCCCTGCTCTATTTTCTTCTGCTCTATTCTCCTTTTAGATCAACTTTCTTCCTTAGTGCTAGCTTTCTTTCTTTTAGGATTTTTCTTTCTAAGATTCACTAACATATCTCTAAGAGGAGACTCATCCTCTAAACGTGGCTCTTGTTGTGGAGGTGAGTTATTTTCCATTGGCAACTTCCTTCTACTTATGTTTGTCTTACCACTAGGCTCTTCTATTTCTGCTTCCTTGAAATGATTTATAACTAATAGATCTTCCGAATTGTCTCCTATGTTTCTCAGACTTCATTCAAGATTTTCACTATGCCATGATGGTATAAAGCGTTATATATAGATTTTATTTTTCTTTGAACATTACCAACCATCTTTCTTAAAGTTGGAATTAGAAAATATGATAGGTGAATTTCATTTCCATCTAGAAAATTCATCATTAAATGTGATTGATAAAATAACATGTTACTGAATCTTCCTTCACAAGTTATAAAATTTTGAATGATTAGCAGAAAGTGCCTTCATTTATTCTTCAAAGTTGTGGCTAGTATTCCCTTTTTAAACATAAAAATGTCCATACCTAGATTCTTGAGAAAAACTCTCCATTTTTTCTTCAATTCTTCTGTTCTTAAACCATCTCTCTCCAATTCTTGGAAATATTGTGGCTCCTGCTACGAAAGACTATATTAACACTAGGTTCATGTCCCCAATTTCTTCTTCAATTTTGTCATATGCCCTATCGAAATATTTGTTACCTCCTCATGCCCATCGATTTTCTCTACAAATTCTAGCCACCTTCCGTGGTGAAAAAATTGTTTGGCCTATGGATATCCCTCAATAAACTTAATACCATTCGACTCTGACCTTAAAATGACTCCGATGGTAGAGAAGTATAGCCCATAATTTCTCTTTTGACATGGTTAATGAGTGAGAGAAATTTGAGTATGGAATGAATTAGAAAATAGAGTTTAGGTGAGGGCGGTCTCGACAATAATAAAGGGCTTAGTAAAATGGAAATGATTTGGCATGAAGAGGATTGATGAATGGAGAGGAGAGGGAGATATTTTAATTATATCACGGTTAAACCCCAACTTGGTTGACAATACACTGATATTTTTGTTAAAACCCAAGTCGTGTGAGAATAATTAAGGGTAATCATTATTTAGTATGGCAGTAGCAATGGTTACTCATCATTTATTTCATAATTCAAATGTTATACCTTTATTATATAACTTAATATTTACATACCTTTGATTATTTATCTTACTGATTTTGATTTTTCCTTTATAGGTTGTCAAGTTGCTTTAGCTGCAATGTTCATTGGAGTTGTTTTTCCATAATTTTCATTTGCCTTGGTTGCAATCTACTAATTCATCAGCAGAATTCTATTAGAGTTGTAGATTGTTGAGAATTCCGTAGTTGCATTATTTTCAAAAGTGGAAAGAGGAATAAGAAGAAGATGGGATTAGAATAGGGAAAATATAATCTAGGCTACCAAGAACTCTTGGCTTTCAACCTGAATTTTTTGTATAAACATGGAAACAATGTTGGTTTTCATGTGTGTGTGTGTGGATATATATATATATATATATATATATATATATATATATATATATATATATATATATATATATATATTATATATATATATATAATTTCTTAATACATTTTATTTTTATTTTGAGAAAGAAAGTAGAAGACTAACTTTCCTCGATTGTTAATGGTTTATGATATATTCGTAATGTATGACCATTTATTTTCAACTTTGCAAGTTTGAAGGCCATTTGACTTGCTTTGAAGGGATTTCACTAATTCAGTTGCCCTCAACTGAATTTGTCGGATATATTTGTGTGTGATATGGTGAAAAACACTGAAAAGATGGGTGTATACATGGCTAGCTGACATGTCTCATCTTGTTAAAGTTTTCATCTAAATATGGGCTTTTCACTTTCCTCCATGTTCGATGTACAATCAAGGAAGAAATTTGTCCTCTCCACTTCAGGAACAACCTTTCTGTTTAATACCTCCTCCAAAAGAATACAAGATCCCAATAAAATCTCCAATGATTAAATATTATGTGTGGTGAAGCAATATGAACCACTCAAATCTAGCAGAAAGCCAAAGGTGGGAAAAATTGGGTGCATAAGCAAGCTAAACTGTTGATCCAGGTGGATATTGGTGGCCACCTGCCAAGTCCACCTGGACCCCCACCATTGTCTTTCTCAGCATTTTCAGTTTCCTTAATTGTAGCACAACTTACTATTTTTAGCAGTTTTTTGGGTCCTGAACTTCCGGAGCCGTTTTGAGGCCCTAAACGACGTTTTTTTGGGGAATCTGGGGGCAACATGGGTCCATGAAATGGATCGATGTTGCCCGTTCCAACAATGATAGTGCTCGGATAGATCTTTCTAATGAGCTATTGTACACGTCAAACGGAGATCATATGCCATAGTTACGACCCCGGGAAGTTGATGTACCAATTTACCCCAAACGGGGCCCACAGTTTGGCGTTTCATCTCCTAGGGTTAGGTTTTGGAATGTTAAGGGTTTTTCCATTGTTTCTCAACAATAAATAGGCCTTCGAGCCTCATTGTAACACAGTTCAGAGGCATGTAGCCATCACATCTCTTCTCAGAGATAAGCTACCATCGCCCTAGCTGGTTTATTTCCATTTCTGGTTGTAAGCATATTTCAGTATTTTCCATTAATGAAATGAAGTATTATTTCCGCTGCATCTTTGTGTATATGGTTATCTTTGTAATTTTTTGCGTTCCTGTTTAAATCCGGATCAGTGGTATCAGAGCGGTCTGCTTTTTCTCTGTTTTTCTTTGCATGTCCCCAACAAGGTCGGGATATAAGGAGTTAGGGCTTGAACTGGTTGAACCTTTGCAAGACCAGCCTCGCAAATCCCGACGGCCTCCCATGGCGGACGAGAAGAAAGACGAGGGGGCAGGAGATCCCATCAAAATCTTGCTCGAAGAAGCCCTCGAGCGACAACGGAACGCGATGATGGACAGCTTTGCCCAGATCCTTCAGCGGCTACCCAGAAGCGGCGCATCGGCTTCCAGCAGCTCCTCTGGAAACGCCACACCCTTTAAGGTACAAGTTAATTTTGAAATCCCCATATTCGAGGGTCAGATAGACGCCGATGCCGTAGATAAATGGTTAAATCTGCTAGAGGGTTATTTTTCTGTTCATGAATTTTCGAGTCGGGAAAAGATTGTTTTTGCTCTTCTCAAAGCAGCCCCCCACGTCAAGGACTGGTGGGAAACCTACTGCGAGCAGAAGGATGAAAGTACTGGCTCACTATTTTCAGCCGCACCCACCTGGGATTCGTTCCGGGATGCCATCAAGGAGCAGTACTACCCTGTCGGAAGCTATGAGGATGAATACATAAAGTGGACCACGCTGCGGCAGGGAAGGGACCAAGACGTGCCGGAGTTCACCAATCTTTTCCATACCCTTCGCACAAAGTTGGGTATCAAGGATTCAGAGCAACATTTGATACTCAAATACCGTGGCTGCCTGCACAAGTACATCCAGGAAGAAATACAATTCCTAAACATCCCCTCGCTCGGCGCAGCATACCGATATGCCGTCAAGGTCGAGCAGAAGTTTAAACAAAAGAAGCGAGACTTTGGATCTGCGAATCCAAAGCAGGGGAAAGGTGCCCCTAAACCACAGAACAAAGGACAAAGCCAAGGCGGGACAGCCCAAGACAACCAGCCGAAGCTGCAAGCAAAGAACAACGCCGCGAAGCCGAGAAAGGACACTGGAAAATGGTGCGAGTTCCATAAGAGCTCCACTCACAACACAAGTGAGTGTCGGGCCAAGCAGTCACTGGTGGCTGAGCTAAAGGTTTCAGAATCAGATGCATGTTCCGACTCTGAGTCAGAACCCGATAAGGGGTATGAAAAAGGGAAGCAGATCATTGATGCGGATCCCAGCGCCACTGTTGCTACCGCAAAGATCCAGAAAAATGAACCCGAAGATCCAGAGGAGGAGGAGCGTCTCTTCCACTCCCAGATGTGGGTAAAGGGCTCCCCGATACAGTTCATTGTTGATAGCGGGAGTCAAAAGAACCTCATTTCGGCAGAGGTCGTGAAGCGGTTGGGCTTACCGACCACAGCACATCCACAACCATACACCATTGGGTGGCTTCACCAAGGGCGAGATCTTCGCGTGAGCCAGCAGTGTCGCCTTCCATACAACATCAAGCCCTTCACGGATGAGGTATTGTGTGACATTGCTCCCCTTGAAGTTTGTGATGTATTACTAGGACAACCATACTTGTGGAAGCGACATGCTGTGTATGAATCAAGGCCCCGTGCTGTTATTATTACATTGGGAAATAAGTTGTTCAGGATACCAGAGGTAGCACCACCTGCCGCCATCTCTTTGATTACTGCAAAACAATGCAGTAAGATCATTTCCAAAACCAGGAAATTTGTTTTCCTGATGATACGCCCTCAAGGGAAGAAGAAGACAGTGGCCGCGGCCTCCAAACGGGGTCCCTCTGCACGACAACTACAGATGGACAAGATTGTGGAGGAGTACGAAGACATCTTCACCTCCCCGGCAGGGGTTCCTCTGCACTGTCAAGTCAAGCACTCCATCGATCTGACCCCAGGTGCGCCGCTACCCAATGGACCAATTTATCGGCGCTCCGTTCTGGAGAACAATGAAATCAAGAGGCAGATTCAGGAGCTCCTGCAGAAAGGTCACATCCGTCCGAGTTCATCGCCCTGTGGGAGCCCGATCGTGTTGGTACAGAAGAAGGATGGGACGTGGAGACTCTGTATTGACTATCGGGCGCTGAACAAGATCACTGTCCGTAATAGGTACCCGATCCCGCGGATTGATGACCTCCTAGACCAACTAAAGGGGGCGAAATATTTCAGCAAGATCGATCTGAAGTCAGGATATCACCAGGTACCAATCGAACCCTCAGATGTGTGGAAGACTGCCTTCAAATCCAAGGAGGGCCTCTTCGAATGGTTGGTCATGCCTTTCGGATTGACGAATGCTCCTGCAACCTTTATGAGGCTAATGGATGACATCTTGCGGCCATTCACCAACTCCTTTGTAGTAGTATACTTGGATGACATTCTGATCTTCAGCCAGAGTTGGGAAGAGCACCTCCACCACATCCGACAGGTTCTCCAAACACTGCGGCAACACAAGCTATGTGCCAATTTGGAGAAATGCACTTTTGGCATGACCGAGGTTCAGTATCTGGGATACATCATTGATGAACAGGGGGTGCATGTCGATCCAGCCAAGATCCAAGTCATTCGGGATTGGCCCTCTCCAACCACTCTAACAGAGCTCCGCAGGTTTGTGTTGGGGTTTTCTCATATTTCTTGGCCCTTGAGTCAAGTCACCAAGGGAGGGGCGAAAGCAAAATTCTTTTGGTCTGAATCTCAACAGAAGGCATTCAGGGAGTTGAAGGATCGCCTCTGCACGGCACCAGTGCTCGCGTTACCAGATTTACAACAACCATTTGAGGTCGAGACAGATGCCTCTGACTATGCTATTGGGGCAGTCCTTACTCAACATGGACATCCAGTGGCATATCACAGTGAAACACTTTCAGACACAGTCCGGAAGTACCCCACTTATGATAAAGAGATGTATTCCATTGTACAGGCCTGCCGACAATGGAAGCATTACATTTTGGGGAAGGAAACGGTCATCCACACAGACCACCGACCCCTGCAGTTCATACAGACCCAAGGGAAATTGCAGAATGATCGCCATCAGAAGTGGTCTACATACCTGCAACAGTTTCACTTGAATATCAAGTATAAAAAGGGCAGCACCAATAATGTTGCAGATTGCCTCAGTCGACCACCGATCATGGCGCTGACCACCGTGCTCAACTCTTGTGGGCACGAGACTTCTGATTGGCCACTTCTCTACAAAAGCGACCCAGAATTCGGCCACACATACCAGACACTCTTGGAGAGGATGCCCTATTATGCCACCTCGGTCACCTTTGTGTTCCTTCAAGCGAGCGTGCCAAGATGATTTGGGAAGCACACTACAGTCGGGCTGCTGGGCATTTCGGGGTCGAGAAAACAGTGGCAGTACTGCAAAATTATTTCTATTGGCCGAATCTTCGACAGGATGTTGGGAAGTACATCCGATCATGTACTGCCTGTGCCATTGCCAAACCGACCATTAAGAAGCACGGCCTCTATACCCCGTTGCCTACCCCTAGTCGACCTTGGGAATCCATCTCCATGGATTACATGTCAGGCCTTCCTTCCACTAAGCATGGAAATGACTGTGTTTTTGTGGTCGTCGACAGGTTCTCGAAGATGGCCATTATGGTGGCCTGCAAGAAGAATATCACAGCAGAAGCCACTGCTAAACTCTTCTTTGAACGAGTGTGGGTGCACTTTGGGATCCCACAGTCTATCATCTCAGATCGGGACAGTCGGTTTCTCAGAACATTTTGGTCCAGTCTCTGGTCAATGCTGGACACCAAACTCACGAAGTCCACAGCCTTCCATCCTCAAACTGATGGCCAGACAGAGGTTGTCAATAGGATGATTGTGCACATTCTGCGCATGTATAACTCAAAGCATCCACGCACATGGGACGAGAGCCTCCCCTATGTTCAGCACAGCTACAACCGAGCTCTTCACAGCTCCACTGGCCATAGCCCTTTTCAGGTGGGTTTGGGATTCCAGCCACTATGCCCCATTGATGTGGCCATGCCACTTGCAGCTACTCACATGAATTCAGCTCATGTCCAGTCCGAAACAGATAAGGCCACCAGTTTCATTGAGCGCATCCAACATATTCGCCAGCAGGTCCATGACATTCTTGAGAAATCAAATGCCAAGTACAAGCAGCGACATGATCAACATCGGGTGCCACACAAGTTTCAGGTGGGCGACAAAGTCTGGTTGCATTTGCAAAAGGAACGCCTTACTGGAGCCTATCGGAAATTGAGACCACTCCGATATGGTCCTTACACCATTACTAAGGCTATGGGAGACAATGCATTTGAGCTCAGCATTCCCCCATTCCTTGGCCTGCACCCAGTGTTCAATGTGGACCGCCTTCGGCCATACTTTCCACCATTGCTAGACACATCCGACATTGCAGAACAGCTCAAACCCACAGAATTAAATCCAGATTGCATGGAACAAGCTGCAACTGATCGAATCATGGACACACAGATCAAGAACACTCGCCAACAGAATATCCAACTGTATCGAGTTGTCAAAGCAGGCCAACTCCTTCAGCAGGGCAAGTGGCTCACCAGGGAACAAGTTCAGCAGAAGTTTCCTCATCTCATGGAGGAGCTCAACGCAATGGGGACCATTGCTTCCTAAGGGGGGAGGAATGATCCAGGTGGATATTGGTGGCCACCTGGACCCCCACCATTGTCTTTCTCAGCATTTTCAGTTTCCTTAATTGTAGCACAACTTACTATTTTTAGCAGTTTTTTGGGTCCTGAACTTCCGGAGCCGTTTTGAGGCCCTAAACGACTTTTTTTTGGGAATCCGGGGGCAACATGGGTCCATGGAATGGACCGATGTTGCCCGTTCCAACAATGATAGTGCTCGGATAGATCTTTCTAATGAGCTATTGTACACGTCAAACGGAGATCATATGCCATAGTTACGACGCCGGGGAGTTGATGTACCAATTTACCCCAAACGGGGCCCACAGTTTGGCGTTTCATCTCCTAGGGTTAGGTTTTGGAATGTTAAGGGTTTTTCCATTGTTTCTCAACAATAAATGGGCCTTCGAGCCTCATTGTAACACAGTTCAGAGGCATGTAGCCATCACATCTCTTCTTAGAGATAAGCTACCATCGCCCTAGCTGGTTTATTTCCATTTCTGGTTGTAAGCATATTTCAGTATTTTCCATTAATGAAATGAAGTATTATTTCCGCTGCATCTTTGTGTATATGGTTATCTTTGTAATTTGTTGCGTTCCTGTTTAAATCCGGATCAACTGTGGTGGTTCCCAGGTAGTGGTACTCATTTCAAGCATGGAGCTTCAGAGTAAATCCAAACATTGGGAAACATGATAACTAATGGAATAGGGGATTTACAATCCACATGAGTGGTGCAAGTTCTTGATGTTGGCTGTGGTTTTGCAAGTTTTCCAGCTTATCTACTTCCACTAGGTATATAGACAATGCCATTTTCTCCAAAGCATAGGCACGAAAATCAGATTCAATTTGCTCTTGAACAAGGAATTGGTGCGATGATTACAGTTCTTGTTACAACACAACTAACTTATCTAAGCAATTCATTTGAAATGGTCCATTATTCACATTGTGGTGTCGATTGGCATGAAAATGATGGTGTTCTGCTAAAAGAAGTGGATCACCTTTTGAGAGCTAGTGGTTACTTTGTTTATTTCGCACCTCCTACTTATGGGAAGGATAAAGATTATCTCCATCAATAGGAGAAGTTGATGTCTGATAACTTGAACGTGTGGGAATATTATTTCTTGTCAAGTTCAAGTAGCAATTTGGTTCAAGCCAAGAGATAAGGCATGCCAACTAGAGAAAGAAAAATACAAAATCCTAGTTTTATGTGATCAGGAACCTGATCCAAAACAATCATGGAAGAAACCATTAAGGAATTGTCTAAATTTATGTCCAGAAGCAGAGTACATTCAACAACTTCCTCCATTGTCGAAGTGTTTATCAATCTTCCCTAAATGACATGAGAAAATAGGGATCATTGCTGAAAATTTTAGTATAGACACAACATTTTGATAGAGGGAAGTCAATGAATATTGGACACTTATGAATGCTAGTAAATATGATATTCGAAATGTAATGGATATTATCTCTTTCTATGGCGGATTTAGTACTGGTTTAAGCACAAAACTAGTTTGGGTGTTGAATATAATTCCTCCAAACTCTTGGAATACTTTACTTGATATCGATGTTAGAGGCTTGATTGGATTTTTTCATGATTGGCGTGGATGACATTCTTTGGCCAATGGAATTTTTCATCATCCGATGTGACTTAACCATAATCTCAAAAGTCGCAGATATTGCTCCCAAATTTCTCTGCGATGCAAAAGTATATAATTGGAAGGTGTTGGAAGCCAAGGAGAGCAATGCTAATTTTCCAAAAGGTGTTGTAATGTGTCCTTCAGTAAGGTATGAATGCCAACGGTGATAGAACTTGTCAGCGGGATATTAATGCCAACACATATATTAATCACGTTTTCAAATAAATATGGACCGTAAAAAACTATTTTTTTTTTAAATTTAAAAGCACATTATGAATGAAGGTTACATAAAATTTTTAAAATTTCAACCTGTATAACATTAATTACAAAGTCCAATAATGGAATGTTTCAAAACAAATCAAAGTTTTCGATGTCAAAAGAAAAAGTTCTCAATTAGAAAAAGTCTTCTCAGTCTTCAAACTTTTTTCCATCTGTGTAACTGTATGCTTGGAAATTCTCTCGAAATATTCTTGAAATCCGTCAGCAAAACTGGATCACTGATTCTGCTCCTAGAAAATTGCGAGTTGTCTTTCAAAAAGGCACCCTTTTCCTTTGAATTTGGCACTGACGTACTCCAGAATTGCCACATATTAAAGTTGTGTACTGGACATTTGGGATTGATCGTTCCTAATTGTTGATCTCTCCTGAAATGCTGGGTGTGATCTTCCTGGATTTAGGATGATCCTCATAGCTGTCATCTACCATTTGTTCTGGGGGTGTCCAAAATATGTTAAAAACGAAATTTTGTACTTTGAAAATGTTGATTCGATCCCCCTTTTATTGAGACTCTGCCATTCATTAATTTATATGGTCCCAAGTAATGATCCAACTATATCCTTCTCGGGAAGTGATCCCAGCATATTCTCACCAAATCGAGCTAATTCACAAGATGTTTCAAATTTGTTGGCCTCACGACAATCAAAGTAGTTTTGGAACCAGTGAATTTTTTAATAGATTTTTGTCCTTAAATAACTATAATTATTCAAGAAAACTGTCAAGATCAAAAAAATATTTACTTCCTCCACATAGTCCTAAAAAAATGGCATCCCTGTATGGCCACTTGTGAAGATTATCTCTTCCATCTCAATAGTAAACTACTCTATTAATAAAATAGAAATTCCCAACTCGGGCTGGACGCGCAAACACTGTAGCTGGTCTAGAGATGGATCAAAATATGTATATGATTTTATGAAAGAACCCCATTTCGATCATCCCAATATCCAGCAGCAATATCAAATACTGAAATTGCAGAAAACCCTTCCTTTTAATGGCTGGGCACGTAAGAGGTTGGACGAGCACTTGATATTTGTTGCCTTTATTCATTCATTTGGATCGTTATTGACATTTGGCATTTTATTACAAACCTTGGCTGTTCATTCTCTTGACACGCATCATTTTCGCATTGTTTTGGTTTCATCTGCAAATCAACCCACTTGATATTCATGCAACGAGAACTCACTTGGCACTTTAACACTTACTGTTCATTCCACATTTATCTTGTGCACGTTTCTCATCTACGGACTAGATCCATATGGATGTTAATAAAATGACCTCCATATAAATCCTTGAGTGCAGAGGCATGCACTCATCAAACTAATCAAATATAGACAGGCAACCCCGAATCCACAAAACCACCCAAAAATTCTACAAAACCATGACAAAATCGCCAATTTGCCAATTGTCATTGTATATAGTATCTTCAATAGTTAGTGTTCATCGTGGCAGTAGAGATTGGAATTTTGTTTCCTTAGCAAAGTAGCACTTGGCCTCAGGGTATGCCACATTAGTTTTTGTTTAGAAGTTGTGTTTTTTATTATTACTCTTGCATTGTAGTTTATACCACATGCACGGTGTGAAGATAATCCTTGTATAACTATATAAAACATTTGGACGGGGTGAGTATAATCCTGGTATAAATATATAAAAATTTCGGTAGTTTATATCACGCACGGGGTGAATATAATCCGTATATAAATATATAAAACATTTGGAGAGTTGGTGTTTCCAATGGATTTGCAAGTAGTCTTACTTGTGTTAGCAACTGTCTCTCCCTCCATGTGATGTGTGGAAAGAGCCCACATAAAACATTTGGACAGGGTGAGTATAATCCTGGTATAAATATATAAAAATTTCGGTAGTTTATATCACGCACGGGTGAATATAATCCTTATATAAATATATAAAACATTTGGAGAGTTGGTGTTTCCAATGGATTTGCAAGTAGTCTTACTTGTGTTAGCAACTGTCTCTCCCTCCATGTGATGTGTGGAAAGAGTGTGGGCTCTTTCCACACACTGTATCTCTCCCTCCATGTGTGGGCTTCATGCTTAGTGCTCGATCCTCTCATTGTATCTCTCCTTCCATGGTGCATTGTATCTCTCCCTCCATGTGGGCTCTTTTGTGATGCTTAGTGACTGATCCTCTCATTGTATCTCTCCTTCCATGTGGACTCTTTCATGCTGCTTAATGCCCTACTTGTCTTCTTTGCTTTGCGCCCCAATAACTCGTTAATAAAAATACTTTGACCCTGCAATGAACCTAAGACTAAATTTTTTTATTTTAAAACAAATGTTTATTTGCGCACACTTACAAATATTTTTGCTAGAAATTGTATATTTTTGTTGTTGACAAAATTAGGGCTAACAATTGGCTGCCCGATGCTAAAAAACATCAAAATCACAAGCGCTTAAAAGTGAGCACATCCAAATTAAAAGGCAATGCACATTGAAATTTGGTATAACTTAAACTTAAAATCCCAAGACAAATTAGCATTTGATAACAACCTGTAATAAGTTAGATCTTACAAATTTATTTTTGGGGTTGGATTTATTGGTGTCTATAAATCTATTTAATAAAAAACCAAAAAAGATGAAACAATTTACAGAGTTTCCAAGTAAATACAATGTTCTTTTATATTGATGTGACAATATTATTTAATGATACAACATTATATTTATAGATATAATTGATTACAAAAGTGATTTAAATTGATGAAAATAGACCATTACACTGATTTACACCCTCTCGGTGTAGTCATTAGCCTAAACTATTGAAGTGCATGTTACCAATTCTTTCCATCAACATTTTGTATGTGCTTTTGTTTTCAATCAAGAACAAGGTCACCAAGTCGTTATCTTATTAGTCCGTGCCATCTAACAATGTCCAGGGACTATAGTAATCGATTATGCCCATCTTAGCATTAGTTCACCTGTTTGTTAATTCCACTGATCACGATATAACCAAAGTTTCTTGACAAAGACCGATTCGCCATCCAAAGGTTTTCAATACAGATTTATTTTCCTTCTTATTTGGCCTCTTCCCGAGGCCGAAGAGCAAAACCATATGTTATAATTAGTAATTCGTTTTGTATTTTCAAACTAGTAAATACTAGTTGAATTAATGCTAGTATTAGCAGAGCACATTAAATGCCAGTTTTGTTTCACTGGCATACATGGTAAGTTTAATATGTTTCCTTTCCTATCTTTCCATTTTTGACATCTAGATCTCCCTTTTCGATGTTTGGATCTCTTTGACATCTCGATCTTTTCGACACTGCCATTTGGGCCTTTATAACACTTATGTGGCGTTGGGATCTCCAGAGCTGGGTTTAATACCTTATTGCTGAGAATCCCAGGTCTCTGTCTTCATACCATAACAATCTCGGATCTCACCTTAGAATATATAATATCGCTACAACTCGTTGTGCCCTTGCTTTAGCAAGGCAACGACAACAGCCCGGAACAGGCCGCTTCACGCCCCAAGAACAGAGAAAAACGAGAGTTTTTTGCGGCAATATCATCACCTGAGATGATATAGCAGTCATGGATAAGGACATGTGAGCAGGAATCTACATATGAAAGGGAAAACATATCATTTATCTAGGCAGCAACAAGTATGGTATCTTTCGATACTGAACTCTTCTTGTTGCTTGCAGCAATTTAAAATTGTTATCGTTTTACCTGTGAAAGTAAGAAGTAATTGTTCTGTAGTATTTTTTACCTGTGAATGTAAGAACAAGAACAAACTGATAGGTAATGTTCATTTCACTATATTTTTGACTTTTATTCAAAAGAACAAGGATTTGGATTTTAACAGCGGTAGCATAATTGTGAACAAGGATTTGGATTTTAAGAATGGTAGCATAATTTTTTTGCTACAGAATGACCAGTTTTCTTCTCTATTTCGTTAATGCTACTTACAATTTCTATAGACTATGCAAGGCCAAACTGGATGCCTTCCGCTAGGACCGAGCAGCCTCTTCCATATCTAGGAGATGCAATTGCCAAACTGGATTCCTGTCAATGCCTGTCAAGGTTGTCTACAGGAACCGAGCAGCTTATGCCTGTCAAAGTCGTCTACGCAAGCCAAGCATCTTCTTCCAGCTTATGCTTGTCAAAGTGGTCAGCGCGAGCCGAGCATCTTCTTCCATCATGGCAAGAGACAAAGTAAACTGTCTCACTCTTCCCTCTTCTTAATCTGTAAGTACCCCTTCTTAATCTGTCGGTAACAAGCAATCACACTTCAGAGCCAATATTCTAGTAAATTTCAATTCAGAATACGTTGTTATTAAACAAAATACATTGCATAACTTGCAGAGAGATGAAAGAAGAAACAAAATCTAGTTGCATAATCCATGGTTTTATTCTTCTTTGCGCATACAAGATTCGAGCTCCAAACGACAAATGAATGGAAAAACAAGTCCACAGAATCAAATTTGACAGGCACAAGGCATGCTATAAGAAATCATAATAGACATCGTTGGCCTTCCTTGCGTCATTCAAAAGTACCTTTTTTTATATTTTCTGGCCCGTCTAATGATTTTTTTGCCGCATAGGCTACTAATTCACGTGAGACTAAGTAATTAAATAGTCAAAGTATGCACAAACGACACCGAATTTTCTCAGAATGCTGCAATAGCATTGGCCTCACACCAAAATAATCTTGAGTTGTTTTTTTCTTTCTAAAAAATCTCGATTTGCAAATTAACGCACTCTTACGAAGGCAAAATCAAACAGTAATACATCTGCCTACACAGACATATACTACAATTTGGGTCTTTTTACAGCAATCGAGACTGCATGCTATTGCAATATTGAATTTCAAAACTTTAATTTGTAAATTATCATAACGGTCCTAGAAATCCAAAGAAAGCAAAAAATTACAGAAGAAATCGAAGGCAAGACTAATGAAAATCCCATATTTAGCAAAATTTTGTGGCTCTAAAAGTAGAAATTGAGTTATAAAACAACATCGAGGGTTCACAAAAGCCTGAAGAAAATCCTATAATCCAAAACTCGATCGTTCTTGCATGTTCGGACCCAAAGAACAAATCTTGAAAACCTTAGAAATTTACCTGCAAATAAGTTGTCGACTTTCCTCGACTTCCTTGAGGCATAGAAGAGAAAGAGGATCAACGAACTGTTTTATGCCATGTCCAGCAGGTTCGAAGCGCCTGCACCATTGGTAGTGAAATGATGAGATTTGGTTTGTTGCTAGCCAGTGATGACCTCCTCATTCTCAAGAAAGCTAACCGGTGGTGAGCTCCACCTTCGATCATCTTTATCAGGAAAAATGGCAGGCTATCATCTACCATCTTTAACAGGAAAAATAACAACAGACATACATCTGGATCATCGTTGTGGACAAGTGGTCCGAGCATAAACCCCTGTGGTGTACCTGTGAAAGTATGTAGGCATGGTTACCATCTGTCGAAAATATCTAATATCATTGTGTTAAATGTGGCACTTTGATTTATATTTATTAATAACAATTTTTTTATTTTAATTTTTAATTTAAATACTTTTACTGAGTTTATGATGGCTAGATTTGGAGTTATAGTTATGAATTACTATATACATACTTTGATTCTATTAGTGTACTTTGCACATATATTGATTCTTATTTTCTTTCGATATATGTTCACATAAATCATTTATTTCGGTATATAGGTGTTAATACTTTCCTCAATACCTTATTAGTCCCTGCCCAAAGGGCTCACAGGGACTATTGCAATCGAATTGCATTGAGATCTGAGGCGTATGTACACCCAAAAAAAATTGTAACCAAAGTTTTCTGTACACGCGGATTTACGGACTCTGGCCACAATATTCTGAAGGCTCGTCCACGCGTCTTCTCTTCTATTTTACGCTTGACACGTTTCCCTGACTGCTTGAGAAAATTCAGAAAAATCTATATCAGTTCAGTGGGTCAGAAAATTCTATATCGGTTCAATGGAATTTTGTAAATTATTGGAATTTTTTCGAACAATGAAGCCTGCTCGGTCACTCAGTGAAGCTAGATCACTCACTAAAGTGATCTCAGTGATCTCAGTCCAATCACTCACTGAACTGATATTGGTCTGAGTCCGATCACTCACTGAACCCTGCCCGCATCCTGTTGCTGTGATGCCCACATCCAGCTGTTGTTCACATTGTGTGAAACAAACCGTATTATTCTTTGTTAGACATTTTTTGTGTTTTTTAGATATTATTAGTAATCAGTAATTAATTTTGCATTTTTTTTAGATATTATCAGTAATCAGTATTGCAATTGAATGCATTATCAATAACTTACCAGGCATGAAATTTGTTACCTGTGTATGAATTTCTTGGTATGCCTGTACCTGCTTTCCAAATTTCTTTTTCTTTTGGGCAGGACTAAACTCTTCTCCACCATTTCTTGTTTGGAAGTGGACAAGGCCTACTTGGTATGCCTATACCTACTTTCTAAATTTCTTTTCCTTATGTTCTCTATTTGTAAGAACCAAATACTACTTATGTTCTCTGTCTGTAAGAACCAGGCTAAAGTACTTCTTTCGTAAGAACCAGATGAGAAATCATGAGTTGTTAGTCCTTAGTTATTAAAAATCAGATGAAAATTCATGATTTGTTAGCCAGTAGATACATAGCAACTTAAACGATTGATTTATAAATAGAGAAGGGCTTGAAAATTCTTCCAAAACAATTTATAAACGTAGGAAAAATGTTCGTAATGACAAGAATTAGGATTAGAATTCTTTGAAAATATTCGAGAGCCAAAGCCAATTTTCTGAACGACTAATAAACATATAAACCTAGCAGGGCTTGAGCATTTCTTCAAAAAAAATTATAAACAAAGGATTTATAAACTTGTTCACAAATACTAAATCCAATAAGTTAATAAGAGAAAACCTAAACTACATGAACTCCATACAAATATGCTAGATTGACACCTGCAATTCAGTCGAAAGGTCCAAGTATGTGGACGAGCATGGCGAACGAACTTTGGTTGTTGTCACCAAATGCAGCCGCGCACCTGAAGGGCTTCTAGAGATTGTCACCATGAACGTCGTCGACATACCCCTGTTCAGTTGCTCCTCTTCTTCAAAGCTCTGGAGCCCGTCATCTTCTCTGAAGTTGAAATGGGGTCTGCTATGATAGAGCAGAACAAAGAACAAATGCTCTCTACCCAAAGTAAAGAACAAATGGTCGACTCTCCAAGGAGTAAAAATAAGATGAACTACATTTCTAAATGACATTTTCAGTTCATGCAAATGTGTTTCTGTGTTGTAATATTTATTTGTTGGCGTAAATGTGTCCCTGTGTTGCAATATTTATTTGTTGGTTTGTAAGTTTTTAACATCGTTTAATTTCTCTAACATTTATAATTTTTATTTTTGGCCAGGTGTCTTAAGAGCTTAGTGTAAATGTAATACAAGGTTAATTTTAATAACATGTACCTCTCCTCTGCGATTGAGCAAGGAAAAATATTTTTGGACGGTTATCCTGGCATGGCAAAAACGCAGATTCATGTTCCAGTTTTGTTCACATTTTTGGACGGTCATCCTGGCATGGTGAAAACGAAGAGATTCTGTTCACGGATGGATTACAAAAAACTGCATGCTATAAAGACATGAGTGACACATAATTATAGTAACATGCAATAAATACTTTAAGGATTGATACACATAGTGACTTAACAGGAATATAAAAATGATGAATTACTGCTACAGCATTCCAAATACAAAATCTGTACAATCCCCATGGTTTCTACCTATGCCTATAAAGTTTTGGTTACCAAACATGATGTAAATGAATGCTAGTTTTTTTTTTCATCTTGAATCAGAATCAGATTTATCTTCTTGCATATTGTCAATGTGATATAGATTTAAGTCCTCAAAGCTTTACAAAAGCACCTATTCTCTATGTATTTACAAGTATTTACAAACATCAAGATAGGTCTTTGCTTTGCATCTCAATTTGATCAACAATTTCAGCAAAACAAACAACAAGCAACTTGATTTGTATCTGAAATTGATCTTTGTTCGGTAGCTCAATTTGACCAATAGTTTCAACAAAACTGCACAGTTTAATTTTATTGCAATGCATAATTGTATTTTTAGCCCCAAAAGCGTGTGGAGGGGTCACATCACACATGCCTTCTCAATGAACAAGCATGATGGATTAAAATGGCAATACGAAGTAATAACTATATGCCATGAATACAATTAGGTGATTGTAGCTTTCTCTGGTTTATAGTTGATAATGAAGTATAGTTATTATCTCCTTGTTATGGTAGCTTAGTTCATCATTGATAAGTTAAGGTTAATATTTCATAAAACAATACTTCATTATAAGTAGGAATCATAGATCAATATCAATGATAACATCTATTAGCTTAAGAGAAATTCACCAATCTTAATCTCATTCCCCTACCTTTTCTAGTTTGATTTGTTGGGTCCACTGTTAAATCAACTATTAAGTCCTGCTTGAGATGTTATGCAAAGGATGGTATAGGTGGTTGAAGTATTATGATGCAGAGGTAAAGCAATATAGTCGATGTCATATTTTAGGGTCTAGGGTGCTGAAAGGGTTGGAGCTAAGGGGTACTTCAGTTGCTCTACTTCTGGCGAATCTTGTTTATCTTATTTTTCTGATCAGGTAATGTTGTTCAAAATTTTGGAACAAAAATCCCCTCCATCCTCGTGAAATTAGAGATTTAGAGAAATTTTTTCAGAGTAGAATTTCAAAATTTCCAAAGTGTAGATTCCATTACTTTTTGGAACAGAGACTATAACTTGGTTGAAATTTTGCCAAGTTTAAAATGAGGGTTTCGTTACCATGCCTCCCTCAAGCTTTTCTGATTTCATATTTCACAATGAATCACTCTCTGAATGTTGTACAACCTCGGCAACGCGCTTTCATCCTTGTGTTGCCCAACGATATGTTGTCCAATAGTAGTAGGTAGCATAAAACCAAGAAAGAGAACATCCAAAATGGATCTATATCTGAAATTTATTTTCTCCACTACTACCTCTCCATATGATACATCTAGGCCATTATACAGACAACCTTATGAGTGAGTCGGAGTCTCTTCATATGGCCCTGGTCATTCTTCTTACTATCCAACAGTTGGGAAATCCACGTTTCATCCATTCTTGTTGGGCAACTTTCTGGATCGAAAATACAATGAGAGGAGAACATATAAATTTTAATAATTTGTTTTTTTGTTTGCATCTTCGAGGGTCTAAACTTGGAACATGAAGTATCAGAGTTGCAATAAAACAGGAATACCAAATCACACATCCGGTATGCACCAAGGATAATTTTAGGGGCGAATGTTCGCCCTTTGGCGAAATTAAGGAGTTTTAAATTTTTAGTGGGCGAATATTTTGTATCATAGTACATTTTTACAAATCACCTCAAATAGCCCACCTTATTTTAAGGGAGAGGGTAAAAAAGGTAAATTTAGCCCTTGAAATTAGGACTTACAACCTTCCATTCGCCCATTTTCAAGAATAGGTTTTATTTAAGTGAATCCATTCGCCCATTTTCAAGAATAGGTTTTATTTAAGTGAATCCTATGGGCCAAATACCATATTTATAAAAGAGGTATGGTAAATTAATAAAAATATAAATAAATGAGAGGTATGGTAAATAAATAAAACATTTTTATATTTACTCCATAAGTCACCTTATATACATGTAAGGGTGTAAACAAATAAAAATATAAGTAAAGTGGAGGTATGGTAAATAAATAAAACGTCTTTTTATACTTACTCAAAAGGTATGGTAAATAAATAAAACTATAAATAAACTAGACATATCGTAAATAAATAAAACCTCTTTTTATATTTAGTCCATAACCCTCGTTCTATTTATGAAGGCGCAAGAAAGAGGTTTTATTTAAGTGAATCCTATGGGCCAAATACCATATTTGTAAAAGAGGTATGGTAAATTAATAAAAAATATAAATAAACGAGAGGTATGGTAAACAAATAAAACATTTTCTTATATTTACTCCATAAGTCACCTTATATTTACGAACACTCAAAAAGTGGGTTATATTTAGGTGAAACCTATGGCCAAAATACTATGGGACAAATACCATGGACTAGATTGTTATTAATACCATGCAGAAAACCATTATTAACCCTAATATTAGAATTAATAAAAATAAAAATGGCACATGGTATTGACCCATGGTATTCACCAAAATGGCACATGGTATTGACCCATGGTATTCACCTGGAATGTAGCCTATTTAAATGGGGGAATTAAACCAGCATGTAGCCTATGCTAAGATTCACTAGGACTTTACAAAGTTTTATTATTTAGTGAAAGACTCGCCAAGATCTTACAAGATTTTATAATTGAGTAAAATATTTGCCAAGCCTGGTGAGAGATTCGCCAAAAAATTATATATAAATATTATATTATTGATAAAATCGCCTTCCATTTTTCCTATATACCATGGAGATTCGCCCATTTATTATATTTATAAATTTAGGGGGGTTCTTAAAATTTTCCCTGGTATGCACATGTATATTTTTACATGCGTTCCTTTACTTTTTGGAAAAATAAATAATAATTTATTAAACGTAAACTCAACACATAGAGTTGCATGCCCATAATACAACTTTGAATTCAAAGAAAATAATCAGCTTTGCATTGGATTCAAATAAGGCATACTATTTGGCAGCGATTTCAAAGAAAGCAGTTCACTTGTGCTCATCTTCACTAACCTATTCCTGGAAACACTGCACACTGGCCATTATGTCAATGTGGCATATATGTAGAGTTCACTCCACACTGGGCATCATGTTAACGTGGTGCTCATCTTCACTAACCTATTCCTGGGAATGCTGCACACTAGCCATCATGTCAATGTGGCATATACATAGAGTTCACTTCAAGTACACTGTTCAGTTCAAGTACACTGGCAGGGACTTGCTACTTTGTAGCTCGCCTTGTTTTAAAATATGATAGCTCTGATATTTACAGCTTCATTCCTTAACTTATAATGTTAATGGTATTCAAAATGAAAAAAAAAGTCATTTAAAGGCCTTTCATTATGAGCTTTGTTTTCAGTTGATTTAACATTTCTTCCTAAGTTTGTCTTGCGTATTCCTTTATTTTGCTTAATAATTCCTCCAAAACCATTTGATAGACCTTTAAATATGTCAAGTATTTCATTGAAAACACGTGTCGCCTATTTATACGCATTTTTTATTATTATCCCTAGCTTTCAAAACTTATTTTGTTGGATATTTTTTCTTGTATGTCTAAATGTTAGTTTGGGAAAAAATTACCTTATCGTTCTCCAATTGCAAGCTCCAATATCTAGAGAAAATCCCATTTAATGTGTTCACATTAACTTTAGAGTCAAAAAATACCCAAGATTTTAACTTAAAAAATTTCAAATCTACGAACTACATCAATTAAAACCAACTCATTTTTATAAACCCATATTATTATTTGCATGTATGTTAAGCAAACACACATAAAATTTATATGTTATTATCTTATTCATCAAGAAAACAAAACAAATTATATAGTAAACTACAAATGTTCGTTTTTCTAAATCACCATTAATATTTGCATGAATGTTCAACAAACACACATAAAATTTATTTTTACTGTATTTTTTATTATTTCATTCTTCAATAAAACAAATTATATAATAAATGTATATGCATTGCTATATGTATATAGAAAAATATTACATATTAAAATTCTAAAATATAATAATAATGATTATATTGGAAAACATAGAGAGCTAGAGAGATTGCATAACAAAAATTGCATATTTCTTTTCATTGATTATATCAGTTACATATATATAGGACATAAATTACTCACTTCGACACATCTAGATCATAACTACAACTCAGACATAGAAAATATTGTCAATTTTCTAGCACTTATAGCATAAGTGCTTGAGGAGATACAGAAAGCTTCCTAGAGACAACCTTTGGATTGATTGTAGACCAGTGCCTAGGACATCTTAAAGAGAGGAGTGCTTTAGAAGATTATTAATGGGGATTTCTGTTGCACTCCAATTGTCATGTATTTTGAAAAGGTAATTAATGAGACTTGGTTCAATAGTCTTTCATCAAGGTGAACTCAAACAGATACATGGATCCAAATACAGGGGGTTAATCGACCTGATATCAAGGAGGAAAGTCTTGTTCAGATGGTCGACATACAACAATGAGCAGCTTAATATTGAAATTGTAGTAATGGTGAAGAGGAGGAGAGAAAAGAGGGAAATAGATGCATAGGGTTGTAAACAAGACAAAATCCTAAGTAGCAATGTTCTGACATAAGGATGGAAGGTCGAAGAGATGGAATGAGAGGAATTGCGAAGTGTGAATTAAGGTTTCATGTTCTATAATCATGGATACACTTATCACTGATCAACATATGTAAATTTTTGCTCTTAAAGGTACATAAGTAAATACTTAAATAACACAGGTACTACTACTACTTAGCAGCATACATATAACCATGAGAGAATGAGACCAACAACTTCATTACATAATTTCAGTAGAAGAGAAACATACATGAAATGAGATTTACAAAGGGGAAAACATACTTCTTACATCCATGATTGGAATCACCAAAGAGTTTCATTAATTCTCAAAATGAGTCCAATATAACAACCCATTAAATTTCTCCACACATCACTCGAGTCCCTCATGAACATGAAATTAGAACCAAAGTGGAATCACAGAATTTGGACCCCTCGGTTGCAGAATTCTGGAACCTCTATTAAGTGTTTATTCTACCTATTTATAAAGAGAGTGCGAACTTTTAATCAGTGATAGAATATCTCAGCCAAGGGTTAGTTTTCTGATAGACTAGCTCTCTCAATGTGTGATAGGTCTGCTGCCTAAAATGATTGCCAAGGATTTGATTCCTTTCTTCAAAATAAACATAAATTACAAAATAAACCGAAATAAGTAAGACTGGAAGATGACTGAGGAAAATATCATTCTTTCATTCCTGTGAAGGCCCTTGATCAAGCCAAGTCTTTGCCACAATGTGTCCATCTAGTTGCTCATTCAGTTCTCATCGCTTTCACCTTAACTGCCTCACTTCACCACTCTCTAGAGTTGGTCGCGATCATTGTGGTGGCTTGTCATAGAGCAGAGTCGAAGATTGTCCTAACAATACTTCATTGTATGACTGAGTGGAGCTTCATGATGAGCCATTAAGTCTTTCTGAGTCCCCATATCTTCATTAAATACCTCGTTTGTCGACCCATTATGTCTTTAAAGCCCTTACCACGTTATCAGAACGTAACATGCCTCATAAAACAACCACAGTGTAATATCAGGGAATATAACTATCGCAATATTTACACATAATAAGCTCTATGAACGAATGTCGATCCCTTTAGGCCTATTTTTCTTTGATCCCTTTGAATACCTATTCATCATATGATTGGTGGCTATGACTGGGTGCTTAGCCCTAAGTCGTTAGGGTCTTTAGACTCTTGTACGGGGACTATTTTCATTTGTAAATGGTTAGGTTCCCATGGTCCTTTAAGTTGTTCTAGACCATGCGCAAGCACAAAATTGGAACCCCCTTATTGACGTTTTCCAATTGGGTTTTAACATAGGGTTTGCGACATTCTCGTTTCGCTAGTCATCGATCTCCGATACCCCTATGTGTTGAGCCCCAACCATTGGTTCTTTAACTCTTTGTGATAGTTCCAACCCTTATATCGAAGATCCTCTATTGATGAATTCCATTCGACGATTTGACTTTGGCACATATTTCACTTCGTCGATCACCTTTTCTTCTTAACCCTTGGTCCTTTCACGCTCCTCACGACTGTAGGCCAACTCTCATTGCGGAGCCCCTTAATCAAAGGTTTTGAATCAACGATTTTATTTTGATGCACACAAGTTACAACCTCTGATCTTTGATCTTCGATATGTTATGTCATTACTGCCATGTGTGACCTTATGAGTGGTGACACATGTCACCCTATTTTGGCCCCTCCAAATGTCGAATTTAGATGTGACATGTCCACTATACGGTCACATCAGCCTAACCCCAGAGAGAAAGCAAAGTGACTAAAAATAATAGACTAAATATAATGCATGGTTCTTTTAAGTTTTTAATTATTGTATTTTCTTTGACATGATTGATCGAAAATATTGTTTAATATATTATAACCAAATGCATTTTTTTAATTTAGATACTTTCTTAAACAAAACAAAATGGGATAAAATTCCATAGAGAGTGGGGGGAGAGAGGGAGAAAGGCATGTGGGAGACAGAGTGTAAGGAAGAGAGAGAAAAGGAGAGAAAGAGAGAGAGATGGGGTTGGTGGGAGAGAGGGAGGGAGGAAAGATGAAAGTCATAGATAGAGGTGGAGAGAGAGAGAGAGAGGAAGTGACAAGGGAGAGATGGAGAGAGTGAGGGAGAGAGGAGAGGATGGAAGAGAGAGAATAGGAGAGGAGAGAGAGAGGGAAAGAAGGGGGAGATAAAGAGAGGGAGACAAAGAGATGGATGGGGGAGAGAGGAGAGAGGGAATGAGATAGTGATAGATTTGGAGGGAAGAGAGAGAGAGAGAGAGATGAGGCTGGGCGAGAAACAAAGGGAGGTGGGAGAGAAAGGGAGAGAGAGGACTCAAGAGACAGAAGGAGAGAGAGAGAGATAGAGTTGGAGGGGGATAGAGGGAGGGAAGAGTAAAGACATAGAGAGAGATAAAGGTGGAGAGAGAGGAGTGTGAGGGAGAGAAGGAGAGAGAGTGAGGGAGAGAGAGATAGATAAATATGGAGAGAGAGTGTGTATGTTTGGGGATGAGATAGAGAGAGGGAGTAAGAAAAAGACACATAGATACAAATATATATTATATAGTATTACATAACTAGTCTATATACATATTCCCTTAGATCTATAAAGTGCTGGGAGGGATGAAATCTCTCAAGGTGAAATACTTCCTCAAGTTTTTCACACAAAAAAGTGTTTTGTACCTTTAGGGATTTGATCCCTCTCAGCGCTTAATAGATTCATGCCTAATATTGATCTAGAATGGTAGTTAAAACATTTGTGTGTTTTTCAAAACCAACATAGATTCTTCTTACTCCAAATTTGCCAAGACATAGAAATAGCACTTACTATTATATGTAGGTAGATTAGGTTTTTTGGTTGTTAGAGTTTGATAGGAGATTTTTTCAACAATGATCTCCTAATTTGGAATCCATTGGATCTCATCGACACTTTATTTGTGGGATGTATTTTGGCTTTGAATTGTAATATACAAATAGTTTTGTTTGTATTATATGCACTATGTCTCCAATTTCAATTTCTTTATGGGCATCAGAGCTTGTACGGGCTTGACTCTCTCAAGGAAAGGCCCAAAAAGATGTGATAATTATGATAACCAACACTCTGTAAATAAGTATGTTAGAATACAAGAATGATAGTTTTTTTGTGAGTTTTCATTTAGCTATATCTGCAGTTAAATTCGTTTGTGCTTATCGCTTTCCTGTAAGAAATACACAACCATTTCTATTGGAAGAATTCATAATCACACAATGGACGCAGTGGATACATGGATTGGGGAGGATAGTATACAGAGATTTGCAGACAGACATATTGATACAATCCTTGTGGGCATTGCATTGAAGCAGATCCTATGTGAAGTCGAGCATATGGCCTACCAAGCGGATATGATCATGAGGGAATTTAAATGTAGTGTAGTCTAAGAATTGAGTGATCCTCCCCTGGAATTGGTGTAAAATGAAATGACACTAGTCAAAAACTCGACATATATGGATACTCCACTAATCGTGAAGTTAGCGTCATATTATTTTACTCATTTTGGGGATATTACCTCATCCAAGGGGAGCCCATGGAGAAGCCACAAACCAAATAATTGAAGTCAAGATAGTTGGATTGGACAAACTAAGTGGGGTTTAGGGCTGATAGCATAGTCGGGTCAAACCACCTCGTTGGGCACAATCAAGGAGGAAGGTTGAGAAGTTGGAATTGCAGGTCTCTGAGGAAGGTGGTGCATTACGGTGAGGTTCAACCCCCACTCTCTCTCAATCTGAGGTGATAGGCTTGAGGTGGTCAGGAAAGTAGCTTGGTTTGGCATGTTGTCCAGTGGGAAAAGTTAGGATTAGGGTTCTCACCAATGTCATGCCTTTTGTTTACAATAATGTTGGTGAGATATTGATTATGCACAATCATACTTCTACCATGGGGGTCTATCCACAGTGAAAAATCAACCACATAAGCCCCACATGAGATGCTATGTGGGTGACATGTGGTGCAACTATTGATGTTGCAAGTTTAATGAGGCTAAAACAATGTAAACTTTGAAACGGGAACTGATACTGTTACCCGTTTTGTAGAGGTGGCAAAAAAATGACCCGATTTTCAAAAGTGTTGATGCAGAATACACATGTTTTTTTAAGAACATGGTTTTTGGAACTTTAATTTTTTTCATGTGCATTAAGTGGGTGAGGCTCGGTGAATGGTAGTGATTTTCATCCTGATTTTAAAAAGTGAGTATTCTACATCACACCCTTTTTTTAAAAGACCTATTTTTTGACTTTAAATTTTCTAGTGTGTGAAATGTAAAAAATTATTTTCTAAATTTGATAGTTTTTGAAGTTGTCATTGTATTCATATTTTCTTGTTCTCTATCTTAATTTTTTTTTTTTTTAGTGGGGTTTTTATTGTTTTGCGTTTTTAAATTAGAAAGTCGATAGTTTGAATTTTAGATAATCTACATGTTTAGACATCCTTAATTAGTTTTTCAATCCACATGAAATAATTGTTTCTAAAAAACAACATTTTTTAACAATGGACATAAAAAATAACCATTTTTAACATAGATATAACAAAAAAACTAAACGTTTTGATAATTTTTTGCTAGAATTAACATGTCAAAATCACAATTTTTATACAAAAATATTAACTAAAAATGGTCAAATAATAGTTTTTTTTATGAATTACATGTCAAAAAGATAATAATAACTATTGTTTTTTTCAAAAAATAATGATTAACTTAAAAATCAATGTAGAAATCACATATTACCAATATTGAACATATAACAACCCTAATTGAGTGTTTATTCTTCTCATAAAATGTCAAAGTCAAAACATTGCAAAGCTTGATTTACAAGCATAACTTAAATTTAATCAACAATGTCACGTAATCCAAATTCTTCGTCCTCTAGAGTTTCATCATTGTCCTCTTCCACAATATTTTATGTTTCATTTTGCTCATTTTCCTCTTCTAATGGGTCTTTGATGTCTGCAAATCTCCCAATATATGTCTTTCCAAACATTCCATGTAATGGTGGTTGGGGTTCCTTTGCCTTTTTTGCCACACGTGATTCACTAAAGTTCCCTTTGCTCAACCCAATTTCTTGCATTGCATCTCGAAGAAATTGAAGAGCATTAGTTCTTTGCTGAATGAAATTGCATTGTAATGGATCTTTCTCAATTGCCGTTAGATCTAGCGAGGAGATTCGACGATTAAGGATATGTATGTAGGTCAAGCGATGTCTTCCTCCGCCGTTAGATCTAGCGAGGAGATTCGACGATTAAGGATATCTATGTAGGTCAAGGTGAGTGTTATCCTTTGAGTTTGTTGTGCTTCATGGTGGGAATCGGTGGATTTCGGGTGGACTACATGATCGAGGGTTATCCCCCCGTTCAGACCCAAAATCCTTTTAGAATGGTCCGTATTTCCTCATTGGGTTCGATTCTAATTTTAGCGTGGTTGCAGGTTCTCGCCCCGATATGAGCCTCATCCGTCAGATCTTTGAGGGGTGATCGAACGGTGTTGAATTATGTTTGTTTTTCGAGGGTTTTGTTGTTTTGTTTTGCCCTGATGCAAAGATCAACCAAGGAAAACATCAAATTGTCTGGAGGAGGTTGATTGGAGAATCAACTAAAGAAGGCATTCAAACAAGTACACAAGGGTCTCAATTTGAAAACTGGGCTAGAACAAAGCTTGGGAAGCAATGAAACAATCAAGTTTTTGTCATTGTAAACATTGCTAATTGCTACAAGATTGAAAGAAGCTTGACTAAGTGTGAAGGATACTTGAAAATATAAAGCCCTGAAAATAAGATTTGGTTTTAAATGTAGTAGACTAGTCAAGCACTTTGAACTCAAAAAGTGATCACAAGCTCAACAAAATGTTAACCGCATTAACAAGAAATATGAAATAAGCCCAACTCCCTCTTTAAAATCACTACATTTATAAAAACAATATAAATACCTACTATATTCATTAGAGTCATTAAAAAAGTCTAACAGCCTGAATATCCAACATATTTTTAAAAGTATTTAGAAAGAACTCTACAAACCCCCTCCCCTCTCAATCAATTATTGTAAACTAACTTATTTTATTAAAAAATAATTTTCTCTCCTATGACTATACCTAAATTAATATCGCTTAAATTAATTGAATCTTTGAAACCTCTTTTATATTGATGAAAATTGATAATGCTTTTAATTTTCTAAAAGATGATTATTACAACTCACAATAATATAACTTATCCAAGTCATTATTGCTACCATGAATGAAGACCAAAATTATTCCTTTAACTTAGTTTAAAGCCATATCGATTGCACGATAATTGATAATAATTTTAATTAACAAAATCATTATTATTACGAAATTTGAGTCAATAATTTGAACTATCGAAGTCATTATTACACACATGGCGAACAAGTCGAAGTCGTTATTACACAGCAAGTTTATTAATAAAACTACAGTTACGACCATCAAAGCTCTCCAAACTTCACCATAAAACATGTTTAAGATTACCAGACACGATGCGCAGGCGGCGCCCGCGCAGCGCCACCCCCGGGCCGCCCCGCCCCGCCCGAGAGGCGGAGCGTCGATTCCCGGAATCGATGCTCCGCCCCTCGGGCGGGGCGGGGCCTTTAAACTTTATATGATTTTCATGTTAAATTTTTCACACCAAGCTTAACTTACTCCAATTAAATATATAATATTCTGAACACTGAAACTGTAAAAAAATTACCAAAGATCCGAGCCAAAATGTAGCTATCAAGTTGAAATTGACATTGGAGTATTTTTTATATGAATTTCATATTAAATTGGTCACAATGACATTAACTTTCTCCAATTACATAATATAAATCATGTCATTGAAATTGTAAAAAAATAACGTAGCATTGACTTATCTCTGCAAACATTTAAATACGATGCTGAGGTTTGCAATAAATTTAATTAATAAGGATTATAAACACTGTAAGTTCGGCACCGAACTTTGAATTTAATCACTGAATGACATTGAGATTATTTCATGCATGAAATTTGATATTATGATGGGAATTTATACATTTCTACCATGTAATGATATCTGTAATTTATATGAATTTTTAAATTTGTCACACCACCCTTGACTTACTCCAATACATTATAAAAATATAAAAGTCATTTCCTACATGAGATCCACTTAAACAAACTCCGCCGATTTCCTACATGAGATCTCTCTGTGTACTGGACGTCCACTTAAACCACGAAATAGAAGATGCACGATGTATGTGTTTATCTAGTCGTGTAGTCATTTTGTTGATTTGCAATCATGGGAGTGTGAAAGTTATTTGGATTGAACCCGAAAACAAAAAATGAAGTATCAAGCATTTTTATAAAAGAAATAAAGCAATTCTTTCTCCCTTGTAAGAGAGGATCATGCATGATTAACGAAATGTTCGATTCACATCGTGAAAAAATTAATTCGGAGGCCCAGCACAACCTTGGACTAGACCAGCAAGAACCATTGTGAAGAATGTATAAATTCTTATAGGCCTGGCTGTCGACCTGCAAGAAGATTTACATTATAAATTGACATATAATCTACAGCATCGAGAGTAATCACCTCCAAAATTTTCTAATTCGGAGATACGAAGAGAGTATTTTCATTTTACGAGTGTGTGTTCGGTGTTTCGCGAAATTCGTCGCTGTTCTTTGCTCAATTTTTTCACGTCCATTTGAAATTCTTTGTTGTTGCGACCAGGAAACGTCAGAATCATCAATATGGCCACCATTCGATCCAAGAAAAACAAACAAAGGAATTTGTATCGACAGACATTTGTAAGTTTCTTGCTGAGCGTCGATTCCCGGAATCGACGCTAAACAAACAATACCAGAATCGTTTAGCGTCGATTCCCGGAATCGACGCTAAAACTAAGGCATAACCAATTAAAGTGCAAATAAAACTAAAATGAAAATATGTAAAAAATAAATTAAATTCACATGTGAATTTTGGAAATAGTTGTTTAAATTGTTTTGTCAACGGTTGATTAATTAATAATCGACGCATGTCCAATGTGTTATACCTATATGCATTAGACAACGCATATCTAATGTGTTGCCCTTAAAATTCTACGTAAGGATGTGAATATTGTTGTCAATTTTTTTAAAGGATGTCAAACAGTGTTCTAACAATTTTTAGAAAACGCCTTAAGTGCGTGGAAGCATGCAATTGTTTGGGAGTTCATACAAATAGAATGTAGTTGTTTTTTTAACCGAAGAAATCATTGCTTGGAGTTTTCAACTGGATATAGTTTTTTAAGAATTGGATCACAATACTTAGGCAGACCAAACCTCTGCATCTCATTATTAGACTACATCCTCGAAACTCAAAACAGAATACAACTACTTAACCCAAAAAAAAAAAATAAGTATTAAACAATCTCCACAACTAAAATAGCTCTTCTGCTAAACAATCCTTACTCCTCTCTCCATTCTTGGATTCCAAAGAAAAGTTCAGTTCTGTAAATATCTGAGGACGACTGGGGACTGAAGCATCTTGGCAAAATCTCAAATAGTCCTGCAATTTATTAACGAAAAGGCTATTTTCATTTTTCATCATGGCAAAAATTGCTTTGCTTTGAATCTCCCGTCCTCATAGAGCTCCATGTACATAGGTTGAGAACTAATCAAACCCTCTTTGGATATAATATGTTCACGTGACAGGTACCTCAGCAGTTACTGGAGCTGGATACGAAATTTCAATTAATGAGCGCACATGTCTGAAAATCTTGAGTTCGTTATTTTTCAATACCAAACGAAAGAAATGCATTACTGTCTGTGAATTGGGCTTTCGATTAAAGTTTAAACATTTAATTTTCGAAAAACAGAATACATTACTTTACAATCTATCACATTATAGGCCTGGCTGTCGACCTGCAAGAAGATTTACATTATAAATTGACATATAATCTAGAGCATCGAGAGTAATCACCTCCAAAATTTTCTAATTCGGAGATACGAAGAGAGTATTTTCATTTTGCGAGTGTGTGTTCGGTGTTTCGCGAAATTCGTCACTGTTGTTTGCTCAACTTTTTCACGTCCATTTGAAATTCTTTGTTGTTGCGACCAGGAAACGTCAGAATCATCAATATGGCCATCATTCGATCCAAGAAAAACAAACAAAGGAATTTGTATCGACAGACATTTCTAAGTTTCTTGCTGATCGTCGATTCCGAGAATCGACGCTAAACAAACAATACCAGAATCGTTTAGCGTCGATTCCCGGAATCGACGCTAAAACTAAGGCATAACCAATTAAAGTGCAAATAAAACTAAAATGAAAATATGTAAAAAATAAATTAAATTCACATGTGAATTTTGGAAATAGTTGTTTAAATTGTTTTGTCAACGGTTGATTAATTAATAATTGACGCATATCCAATGTGTTATACCTATATGCATTAGACAACGCATATCTAATGTGTTGCACCTTAAAATTCTACGTAAGGATGTGAATATTGTTGTCAATTTTTTTAAAGGATGTCAAACAGTGTTCTAACAATTTTTAGAAAACGCCTTAAGTGCGTGGAAGCATGCAATTGTTTGGGAGTTCATACAAAGAGAATGTAGTTGTTTTTTTAATATGCGTTATACCTGCCTGCCGCAGGATAATAATTTAATAAAATTCATTCGCAGGATAATAATTTAATAAAATTCATTCGAAATAGTTGTTTAAATTTTTTTGTCAACGTGTTATATCTATATGCATTATACAACGATAATTGACCTAAATGGCATATCCAAATATGTCATCCTGTTCACCTCTACTATCACAGCAAGCGACAACCTCACGCGTCACATCTCTTTGGATCTGAATCTCTGAGAGGATAGATAGATCTGATTGCTTAATCGCTGGTTGATTCAATTTGCTGGGTAGCGTGAAACCCCAAAACCAATCTCTATGGCCTGCATCCTCAAAGAATTCATGAGCAACATAGAGATGTTACCAATGTGTTTAATTGTATGGAAAGTGCAACACGATGTTTCAGACACCAAGCAACCTCAAGAACCAGAAGCACGTTTATTGTCTTCGGTGCAAACAATTATTGGTCGATTTCTGGTCACTATCAACAATGGGATGAAACTGGCACAAATGTATGAATGGTTGATCTGCACAGACTGTAAGGGCATAGAAATTCTTGTTTTCTTCTCTGCAGGTCCAGGCTTGTTTTCTGCTCGATATAATGTGTATAGACCCTGCGATGTCATGCTCAGGATCAAGTATATCAATCCTACCACAAGATTTTCCACCCAACCATCTAGACACAATGTTCATTTTGTTGATGTATGCAGAATCACTATTCTCAGGGGATTACTACCACGGAATGTGTTCATCGGCAACACTTCAATGGCCTCCTTAACCATATGGAGATTTATGCATGTATTATCATCCATATGAAGGTCACGTCAATTCCAAAAGTCGCAGTATAGCTTACTCCGTTGTCTTTGCCCATCATGGCGTTCAACTATCATAATAGATTTCTCACGGGGAACCTCCAGAGGGGCGGGTCGATTTTAATGTGCATTCCTATGCTTCTTAAAACTTATTGACAATGGAGCCTCCAAAGGGGCGGGCGGCGCCGCCTCGCAGCGCCACCCCGGCGCCGCCCGACCCGGCGGTGGGTCGATTCCGAGAATCGACCCGCCCCTCTGGAGGCTCCATTGTCAACCAGGATGCAAGGAACCACCAATGAATAAACCACTTGTAAAGTTAATTGGAAGATGCTAGAAAACCACTAGTTGAATGGCCAATTATAAAGTTAATAAAAGATAGTAAGGTTATTATTAATTTCAATAATTTCCATCCATCTTTATAAGTCCTGTTGCATTTAAATTTAACCATGTTAACAAATATCTCCCCACATAATTTCAAGCCTGTAACACAAAACTTTGTTATATTGCCACATGATACAATATGTACACTAATAAATTAATGAAATAAAATTTCTATAGCTCCCCAATCCGCACAAGGTTTTGATTATCTCTCACCATTGTATTGATTAGGACCCAGTTTACAAAATCACGTTGTATTACTTAAAAAGCCACAATTTCAACTATGACACTATGATCCCTATTATTTGAGTACAAATTTGGTCATAGTGTATTACTTAAAAAGCCACAATTTCAACTGTGACACTATGATCCCTATAATTTGAGTACAAATTTGGTCATAATTCTAGGGACTACACTTGGCTTCTAAGTTTGATAATGTTAATTTAATTTTTCATAATCAAAATAAAAGGTGTTTACCATTAAGATACTTCCACAATATTTTGAAAAAAAAACACAAAGCGTTGCTTTACGTGTTTCCTTCCTCCACGTGCTTCTGACCTAATTTAAATCAGTGAAATTAATGCAACAAATTCATTCTTAGGACCATTTGGGGAAGATAATAAAATATGCAATTCATGGTTTTGACTGTGAGAAGGAAGATTACTAAAATCCCACATTTGTAGAGGGAAGGAAGATTACTATAATCCCACATTTGTAGATCCATTTTTACTACCTTCTATATGCATGCATAGATCCGGGAAACCAGCGCCATCAATAGACGCCTTGGATGAATTTGGGGTGAGATATTATAATATACAGTCTACAACATTCTAAATTCCATACGATATAGCAAGAATCCCAGGAACCACTTGTGTGTTTGGTTGTGAGCTCTATAAAGTTAGTAACATGTTAAAACCACTACTTATGACAATAATAACGAACATATAAATATAGAACCACTTGAGAATGAAAGGGTTTAAATTTCTTGGTGATTTTTCTCAAATCACAATTCTAGTTTCAGTCTCATAAATATATGCTTGTGTGAATGTGTGGTTTATTGAGTTTTCTTAGTTTATTGTGGTTTAAGTCGAAATTATATTTTTAGGATGCAAGATCCACTGCAATAAGAATAAGAATAGGTGTTGTGTATTTTAGTTAGTCTTTATTTCTATTTTTGTGTGTTCATTTTATTTCCTTTGCAGTTTGATTTCTTTTACAACTTTTGGAAAGTTAATTTTTCAATCTAGTTAATTCAATTATTTACAATTCTATTTTAGGCTAGGTGGATGCATGTTTCATATTATCTAATTAATTAACCATTTGTTTTGAAATGCATATCGTATACTGTATTTTATTTTGAAGCTATCTGTGTGAGCAACTGGTTGATGTACTATAAAGGAAGTTCTCTTCTCCACGTCCACGTCCAAAAAGGCAGTTTTACGTTTTAATGGGTGGATATCTTTTAAAGTAATTCATAAATAAAATATAAGAGTTGGAGTTAATTTTATACAAGTTTCATGAATATTTTCAGAATACGATGAATATAATCACAGGAACAAACAATAGCAAACCCAATTGTTTCACCTCCCTCTATTTCCCAAATATCAAAATATTCCTCAAATCTATAATAACATAAAAATGGGTGAACATAAACCATAAGGAATTAAGATGCAAGAATAAGAGTCATTAAAATTTATGAATTCTATTGATTCTGAAGCAAAAAAAAACCAAAATCAACATTCAATCCTGGCCAACACTTTCTATGATAGAATAATCAAAGCAACAATGATAAGAATATCAATAGCACAATTTATTATTTATATGGGCACTTTGCACTAAGTTAATGAAACTATAATTTCTGTGACACCAGAATATATCCGTCCGAGTGAGAATTGAGATCCTTCAAAACCCAAATCAATAATTTGGTTAAAACCATAACTGCAGTTCAAAAGAATTCTTCTCATCTTGAAGATCGCCTTCCTTTTCTTTCATACATTGTTGAGGCACAACTTTACTCAATCCACAAGATATCATCTCTCCCTCATCATCACCATCCCTCATCATCACCATCGTAATTTTTTTTTGCCCAGTAAGGCTTCTGGGATAGTTCCAATTGTGTTTGAACAAAATCCTGTGCATCTTGCTTGAAATAATTTATCAAATTAACTAGGTTCAGTGTTTCCACATTTTGCACTTAGTAGTCGTTGTCACCAGCTCTGTTGTTGCTGCTGCTGCAATCGACCTCCTTCCATTTGATTTTTTTCTTGAAACTAGACTGTGTTGATCATGATCTTTGGAGTTGATTTTTTTCTCCTTCTGATGGTCTTGACCATTAGCTTCATTATGGTTTTTGTAGTATTGTTTTCCTCCAAAAGTGAAGAGATTGTTGCAGGCTAGGAATTTATACCTTGAAGGAGTTGTCTTCAAAATATCTGAACTTTGTATTCTATGAACAAAAGGTTGAATAGATGGGCTTGGTTGGGGACTCTTTCAGAGCTCTTCTTAGCTCTCGATACACAACCATTTCTTTGAAGCAATATGACAGACGGATTTTGTAGGTGCCATCTCCTAATTCTATGATCTCTGCTTCTGGAACATGCTTCACAATAATTTGCAAGACTCTCTAGTCCATACTTCACTTTTTGGTGAATGTTGGAGTTGAATGGTGTGAGAAGTGTTGGTGAATTTATATGGTCCAATTTTTCATCCCCCGCCATTTAATGCTTTTCTGTGATTTTCTTGATGGGAAATCAACGAAAAGTTGAAATTTTTTTTTCGCTTGCACAAAAGTAAAAAGCAATTATTTATGGACTATGCATGGATGGATTAGAGGTGTAGTAAAAGGGTGCAGTGTTCCCATAACCCACAGTACAAGATTGAGACTAATCACTAGTACACAATGGTGAAATTAGTGACTAGGTGATTTCTCTATCAAATGACCTATTCCTCTACCCATTGTTTTGACGTTGGTTCATGTTATATGATAAATACTTTGGGCATGTCTCTTGCATCTTGCATGATACACAAACTTGCATCTTGATTTCGGGAATCGACCCGCCGCCGGGTCGGGTGGGGCAGGGCGGCCCGTGGGTGGCGAGGGAGGGCGGGCTGGGCCGGGAGGGGGAGGGGGGGAGGGGGAGGGGGAGGGAGGGGGGTGGGGTGGCCCGGGCGGGGGGGCCCGGGGGGGGGAGGGGGAGGGAGGGGGGTGGGGTGGCCGGGCAGGGGAGGGAGGGGGAGGAGGGTGGGGCGGCCCGGGCGGGGGGCTGCGGGGGGGAGGGGGCGGCCCAAAATGATATTCTACCAGAAACATTAATGTGTTTTTTCCTTAAAATTTAACTTTGTTTGAGACATAAAAAATTGGTTTTATTAGCATTTTTTAAAAAGTATGAAAATTGACCCTAAAAAAAAAAATCATTATTCCAGTATCAACACTTTCGTTTTGAAGCTATATTTTGCAGGAAAATTTCGTAGAAAATTTCGTAGTCACTGCCATTTTTAAAACAGCCGCAAAATTGACACCTAAAAAAAAAAATCATTATTCCAGTATCAACACTTTCGTTCTGAAGCTATATTTTGCAGGAAAATTTCGTAGAAAATTTCGTAGTCACTGCCATTTTTAAAACAGCTGCAAAATTGACACCTAAAAAAAAAAAACATCGTTCCAGTATACACACTTTTCGTTTTGAGCACTGTTTTTGTGGTTTTTTTGGGGTTTTTGGGCCAGAGTTCCCGTTTTGAGTTTATAGTTCCCGTTTCAAAGTTTACATTGTTCTAACTTAAAATGGCCTTATATTTCAATATGTAATTTAGATCGGAAGAATAATTATATCATTGGAAATGTCTCAACTAGATGGATGTGATGGTATCGTTTTATTATATTTTCAAGCTAGTTAAAAATTGAGAAATTTTATAACCCCATTTCCATTACTAAACCTTGCAATTCGGGTCATCATAGTAACTACATCCTGTGGAGCACTTGGAAGGTATGCTTTTTGACAAGCAATCTAGTGGTTTTTCAATAATATTTCTAACCTTTTCTGCATTATGAGTCTAAAGAATATAAGGGTTTTGATAAATTGTGTGAAAATGGACAAACGAAGCTCAATCACTAATAATTGATGTTTTCTATGCAGAAGGACGCGGAAACAGGGAATCATCGAGTAAAAACAAGAAGCGAAGGGAAAGTAACTGTTGTCCCGTCGACAGGGAACCGGATGCGGACAAGATCAAGTAAAATTAGAGCCGAATAGTCCAGGAAAAGAACGCAGGATACCGAGACGGAGAACGCAAGAAAGGAAAGAGAAGAACTGAACGATTAGCGAATCCCTCAGGATCTTCGATCCTGAGGGATCGCTGCTTTAGCTTATCTTTTGTATCTAGATATCTCCGTCATTTATGTTATATAAAGGTACCACGCCATCGAGCGTGGGGGACGACTATTGTTGTAATTACAAGCTTCAGAACAACTTTGATCATTAAGTTTTGTTAAGACCTGATTTTGTATACTTTTGTTAATGCAATCAATATAAAGGACTTGGTGTTCACTTCGTTTCTGCATCTGAAGTAACTTTAAGCAGTGTACCATTGGTAGCCAAGGGCCCAGCTCCGACGGTCACTTGCTGTTGTATCATACGGTGATTTGTGTGGTTTGCTTATTTCTCTTGTTTCAGTAATCCGATATATCTTTTATATGATAGACTATGCTTCCTAATTAATATCTGAATCTGAATAAGTTCTTTAATTCACGTCTCTGTATTACACAAAGTGAATCTATTCGAATTGCATCCATTTCTATAGCAAGATATTGGTATGAATGTTATCATCATTGGATTCATATAAAATAAGTATTTGTGAGGCTTGAAGATAATATCACTTTGTTCAGAAACATAGTCACATCATACATTACTCTCGGATTGCTACAGTAGTCTAGAACGTGTACATACATCGGAGTTTGCTGTTCCATTTGAGTTTGCTGTTCCATTTGAGTTTGCTGTTCCATTTGAGTTTGTTGTTCCAATTTATATGATTGACGTTTCCTGTTTATGATAGTTTGTTGTTCCATTTAATTACTGTTGTTCCATTTGATTACTGCTGTTCCATTTTAGAATTGTTGTTCCATTTTACTTTCGCTAATCTGCCTTTATTGCTTTTGCGTGATAGCAGGCCTAAGGCTGTCGTGAGCCCAGCAAGACGCTGCCTAGCTCCCGGACCTATAAGTCCATTCTTTGGTTTTCTTTCTTTATCAGTTTCTAAAGGGAAGGGTTATTGTTTCCGTACCCTTGACTGATCAACTGCTTTGTGTGATTTTATCTTTTAAGTTGGTTTAGTTACAGCTTAGTGTTTGTTTCCTTTCAAATCATTAGAACGCTATACTACCGAGCATTACTTGGACAAAACAGCCTCGGATTGAGTTACTCCTTGAAAGAACAAAACGATCCCGGATTGACTTAATAATGTGGAATAATTGGTGGTGTGAGAGACCCTAGTTATCGCTCTACATTTTGGCGCCGTTGCCGGGGAAGGGGTAATAGCCATTTGTCCTTTATAGAGTAGTGCGCAAATCTGCAAGGAGGGAGTTGGATTTTAAAAACGGAAGGTAAGAACCTGCGTACAGAGCATGTAAAAGCCCTGCTCCACCGTCCGCTTTCCTAGCAGAATTGATTGGTTAAATAGGATTTAGCAGTTTAATTGGAGTGCATGACTAAGCAGAAAAAGTTAGAGAAAGATCAAAAGCCTCCATCCAAAGCGAAGGGGCCGGTGACCCTTGGACGAACAACCTTCATAGACGAAATCTATAAGAAAGCCGACTCTCAGCCATCAGTAGGTTATAAGAAAGTCAATTCTAAACAGCCTACTAGTTCCCTTCAGGCCTCGGGATCACCATCTGAAGCCTTTGCTGAAGTGCACAGTCAAACAGAGGAGCAGGATTTTCAAGAAATTGAAAATTTGACTCCTGGACCATTGCACGAAGGGACCCAAAGTAAACTTTGTGAACGAGAAGGAGAAACAGGGGAAATCGAGGAACCTAGATCTCCTATTGAATTAAACCAGCCTTTAAATAGCCCGGACAAGGGAAGTGCTGTAAAAATCCTTGTTGAAGGAATTCATTCACCACAGACAGTTGGGGCCATTATCATCCCTGATCAAGGGAGTGGTGTCAAGACAATCCCTGTTAAGACTACCCCTCCTCAACCAAGGAACACTCTCTTGGAAATTCCTGAAGATTACTGGCATATATTCGATCCCATGGCGCAGAATCAGCCAAACACCCAGACCTCCACATTGCAATATCCGATAGTAGATTCTGCAGCAAATGCGCCCATGAAAGCTATCCCTCTCCAGCATATTCCCACATTTCATGGCCTTACATCAGAAGATCCGGACGTATTCTTGTTCGAATTTGATGTATTATGTAGAGGATACGATTACACCACTGATCCCCAAAAACTAAAATTGTTCCCCTCTACATTAAAAGGGGCTGCGTTAAGATGGTTTATGGGCTTAGGTGGTGGGGTTATTAACAATTGGGATCAAATGAAAGAAGCCTTTTTAAAGAAATATCAAGATTACTGTAGGTCGAGAGAATTAAAAGATGAAATTTTTCAAATGTCATCCAGACCAAACGAAACCCTAGAAGAATATGTGGAACGTTTCCAATATAACTTGCAAAGATCCCCTTATGCATCGCTACCTCTGCCTGATAACGTGTTGAAAACTGCATTAATTAGAGGTATGAAAGAAAAATGGATCGAAACGTTAAACATTATGGGGAAAGGAGACATTTATCAGGAAAATTTTGCTGATATCATTGATCTGTGTATCAGGAGCTCAAGAGGCAGCACGAGGATAAAACCAGCGGAATATGATCACTTCCCCAGAGATAACAGAACATCAACAGAGGGAGTAACACGGGTGGAACTTGGAAATTTGCTAGAAAATTTTAAAACTGATATCCTGGGAACATTAACTACACAACTTGACATTGTGCAGGCTAAACAGAAGCAAGCCGAGGCGGAGCAGAATCTAGCAGTTTTTTGCCCACGATGCAGGAAGAAACACAGCCACAAGGAATGCCCGCTGGATACAGTCCAAATATGTGCTATCTGTACCAAGGACCACCTGACCGAAAGCTGCCCTTCACTTCCTGGTTTGAAGGCAGTATACAAAGAAGCAGAAGAGGAGCCAGAACTAGCATATTTTATTAACCAGCGTCGTCAATGGCAGCCTAGGCAATCAGGTATGTTTTTAGACCCCTCCTCTTCTTTTCAACCCCCGCAGTTCAATACTCAGCAACAGAATATGTGGCAAAACCAGTCTCAACCCCCGTTTTCAAATTGGTCACCTCAAATGTTTCCTACTCCGAATCCTTGGATGTCCCAATTTGGTTGGCCAAACTGCCCTTATCCTCCACCATATTCGCAGAATAATTCATATCCTCCGCAGTGGACCCCTTCCACTTCGCAAAGCTCATCCTGGCAGACAAGCTGGCCAAGATCGACATATCAGCCAGCAGGATCAATTCCATTCTCTCAACCGACTCTGCCAGCCTTACAACAAAACCCCCAGCCTAATCTGAGACCGCAGCTCCTAGCCCAACCCAACCCTAATCCAAATAATAGACCAGTTCAATCTCTTCAAATTATAGAATCCTCAGAAATTCAATCTGATCTGCGGGAGTGCAACGATCTTCAGTTAAGATCTGGGCGAATAATAGAAACAGAGGGAGACAAAACAATTCGCATTGAAGATCAGTTACCAATAGAACAACCCCCACAACAGAAGGATGAAAACAAAGAGCAAAACAATAAACAAGCAAGTACATCCTCTCCTCCTTTCCCAGAACGATTAGTCATATCTCGACCTATACAATCTCCAGACTTCGACATTTTGGGAGAATTACAAAATTTGTATATAAAGATACCATTCCTCCAAGCCATACAAGATATTCCTATATATGCAAAAACCATAAAAGAATTGTGCATCAAAAAAGCAAGGAGGAATACAAATACTAACCCCAGAGTCCAAGTAGTTGGTACTTTATCCGACCTATTATCAGGAAAAGAGGCACCTATCAAATATGAAGATCCCGGGAACCCAATTGTAACTGTCCAAATCTATGGCCAAACCCTGACTAACGCTCTAGTTGACCTGGGAGCTGCAATCAACATTTTGACAACCTCCACCTGCCAAAAGCTTGGCATCACGTCAGTAGAACCTACCTCTACTCTGTTAGAATTGGCAGATCGATCTGTAGTTCGACCAGAAGGTACTCTGAATGATGTCATGGTTTCCGTAGATTCCTGGGAGTATCCCACAGATTTCCTGGTAATTAATCCTAAAACCCGACTAGATGGACATCCGTTAATCCTAGGCAGACCCTGGCTTGCTACTGTCGATGCCTACATTGGCTGCCGGCAGGGAAACATGACTATAACTAAAGGACCAGATGTTAAAAATTTAATTTTATATCCTCCAGCACAGCCAAGCCTGCCAATGATTAAAACTAATCCTTATCCTGTGTCATATCTTGCTAACAATATCAGATCTCCATTAACTATACAGAAGGCTTTAGACTTTAGAGATCAAACAGAAGACGACGCCATTAACAATTTTATTAGTCAAAATGAAGCTAGAACACATATGCAGTGTTTTATGATAGAAGCAGCATTTGACAGTGAGCTAGAAGAAGATCCTTTAAAAGATCCACATGACCAAACAATACCAGTAACTGTTGTTGCCAATAGCAAAGTAGTGGAAATTGAACCTGGTAAAACTCTGAATATTAATGCCAACCTTACATCAGATCAAGAAATAAAGCTTGTTATTCTGTTACAAAAATACAAGGATGCATTTGCGTGGGATTATCCTGACATGAAGGGGATTGATCCTCAATTATGCACCCATCACATCTATATAGAGAAAGATGCAAGACCTGTCCGTCAGCCACAAAGAAGACTCAACCCTCACCTAAAAGAGATAGTAAAAGACGAACTTCAGAAGCTCTTAGATGTTAACTTTATTTACCCTATCTCTGACAGTAAATGGGTCTCTCCCCTTGTGGTGGTACCCAAGAAAAATGAAAAATGGAGGATTTGCGTGGATTACAGGGAGTTAAACAAGGCTACACAGAAGGATCACTTTCCCCTCCCATTTATAGACCGAGTATTAGACACGTTAGCAGGGAAGAAATTTTTCTCCTTTCTGGACGGCTTCAGTGGATATAACCAAATCCAAATTGCCCCTGAAGACCAGGATAAAACTACCTTTACGTGCCCCTGGGGAACGTTTTCCTATCGAGTATTACCCTTCGGCCTATGTAACGCCCCTGCTACATTTCAAAGGGCTATTCTCAGTATTTTTGCAGATCTAATAAACAATGGACTTGAGGTGTATATGGACGACTTCACACCGTATGGGGATGAATTTGATCCAGCTCTGGATACCCTAGAAAAAGTTCTACAACGTTGCATTGCTACCAGACTCTGCCTGAGCCACGAAAAGTGCTACATGATGATGATGGAAGGGCTCATTCTAGGGCACTACATTTCAGCAGCTGGCATCCAGGTAGACCCTGCTAAAATTTAGATTCTTTTGCTCATCCCTACCCCCACTACTCAAACAGAGGTACGTAGTTTCCTTGGATTTTCTGGATATTACAGACGGTTTATAGAACATTATTCACGAATTGCAGCACCTCTATATGCCTTAACTGGTAATGTTGATTTCTTGTGGACAGAGAAATGTGACCAGGCTTTTAAAGAATTGAAAAAGTTGTTGTCAATAGCTCCAGTCCTTCGAGGACCAAACTGGAATTTTCCATTCCAGATCTCATCTGATGCCTCGGATACAACAATCGGTGCAGTCCTAGGACAAGAAGAGGATAAGAAGCCATACGCTATTTACTATATTAGCAAAAATTTATCCTCTGCCGAACTCAATTATACTGTTACTGAAAAGGAATTCCTGGCTGTAATTCATGCGGTTAATAAATTTAGGCATTATATTACAAGTTATCCTGTTGTGTTATATACAGATCATTCTGCTATCCAATATCTAGCAAACAAACCTGTCACGAATGCTAGAGTAACTCGATGGTTGATCTTGTTGCAGGAGTTCGACATCACAATTAAGGATCGACCCGGCAAGGAGAACCCTGTAGCCGACTTCCTATCAAGAATACCCAAATCAATCGAAACAGCAGCAGTAGAAGATCAATTCCCTGATGAACATTTGTTTGCCATTGCCATTCGAACACCCTGGTATGCTGATGTCACCAATTACCTTGCAGTGGGTAAGTTACCAAAACACCTAACCCCTCAGGAACGAAAGCAAATTGTTCAAAAAAGCACTCGATTTTCGTGGATTGGAGACCATTTATTCCATACAGGGGCAAACATGCAAATCAGGAGGTGTATTCGAGAGGATGAGATCCTAGACATCTTAAAAGCTTGTCATAATGGACCATTCGGGGGGCACTTTGCCGACAAAAGAACAACACATAAAGAACTACAGGCAGGATACTATTGGCCTACAATTTTTAAGGACGCGAAAAAGTTTGTACAAGCCTGTGATAGCTGCCAGCGAGCAGGAAAACCTGGTCAAGCTGATGAAATGCCTCTGAGACCACAAGTGGTTATTGAGCCATTTGAACGATGGGCTCTCGATTTCGTCGGGCCCATTAATCCACCATCAAACCAGAGGACATACATCCTGGTAGCAACGGACTATGTTACTAAATGGGTTGAGGCTGAATCATTAGCTAGGGCTACAGAAGATTCGGTAATACAATTTTTGTTCCATTTGTTTGTACGTTATGGACTTCTGAGAGAAGTAATTACAGATGGTGGACCACAATTTGTTGGAAATAAACTAGCTGCAACACTTAACAACTATCATATCCAACATAAGATCACTACTCCCTACCATCCGCAGGCAAATGGACAAGTAGAAAATAGTAACAAGATAATTGAATCAATCTTAACAAAGACTATCGCATCACACAGGCGTGATTGGGCTGCTCGGCTACCTGAAGCACTGTGGGCTTATAGAACCACATGGAGAAGTACGACAGGCTATTCACCTTATCAATTGGTGTTTGGGAAACAACCAATCTTTCCTATCGAATTTGAGATCCAAACACTACGAACTGCACAAGAGGTCGGCTTAGATCTGAATGAGGCACAGATCAATCGACTACGACAAATCAACGAATTGGATGAGATTAGGCTCTCTGCATTACAAAACACAGCATTAATCCAACAGCAGCGAGCTAAGTGGCATGATGCACTTATAAAGAATAAAGTCTTCCATGAAGGAGACTGGGCTCTGTTATACGATTCTCGGTTCCAGGATTTCCCGGGGAAACTCCAGACTCGCTGGCTAGGACCATATGAGATCCAGAAGGTGCACGACAATGGGACCCTCACTCTGATCACAATTGACGGTTCTGGACATACGTTCAAATTAAATGGCCACCGAGTTCATCTCTATCGAAGACCTCTTACTCGGGAATCCTTTTGTCAACAGCTACAACAAGATACTGATTTGGAGATCTTAGGAGAGGAAGCGAAATCTTCCTCACCTATAACTTAAGCAACTCGTTTTTCATAATTTGTACATAACATCCTGTACATATGTTCTTTTCATCTTTGTTTGTAGTATTTTTGTTACCTTATTTTGCACAACACTTTTTGATTTTGCAGTTCCTTTTCAAAAGGAACATCACTGGTTTGATTTTGCTGTTCCTTTTCAAAAGGAACAGCACTCGTGTGATTCTGCTGTTCCTTTTCAAAAGGAACAACACTTTTGGTTTTTGTTGTTCCTTTGCGAAAAGGAACAACACTTGTTGCTTTGCTGTCCCTTTGCGAAAAGGAATAGCACTTTTTGCTTTGCTGTTCCTTTGCGAAAAGGAACAACACTTTTTGCTTTGCTTTTCCTTTGCGAAAAGCAACAGCACTTTTTGCTTTGCTGTTCCTTTGCGAAAAGGAACAGCACTTTTTGCTTTGCTGTTCCTTTGCGAAAAGGAACATCACTTTTTTGCTTTGCTGTTCCTTTGCGAAAAGGAACAACACTTTTTGCTTTGCCGTTCCTTTGCGAAAAGAAACAACACTTTTTGCTTTGTTGTTCCTTTGCGAAAAGGAACAGCACGTGTGGATTTTTGCTGTTCCTTTGCGAAAAGGAACAACACTTTTGTGTTTTGGAATTTTTTTTGTTGTTCCTTTGTGAAAAGGAACCGCACTTTTGTGTTTTGGAATTTTTGCTGTTCCTTTGCGAAAAGGAACCGCACTTTTTTGCTTTGCTATTCCTTTGCGAAAAGGAACAACACTTTTTTGTTTTGCTGTTCCTTTGCGAAAAGGAACAACACATGTGGATTTTTGTTGTTCCTTTGCGAAAAGGAACAACACTCTTTGTGCTTTGCTGTTCCTTTGCGAAAAGGAACAGCACTCGTGTATTTCTTTTTCCAAGATACAGAATTTGGCTAATTCTGCTATTTCTTTTCCACAAGATAACTCATTTACATGCTTCTCTCAGAGAGGACACCATCAGAACCTTTCTGCTCCTATTGGGACATTTTGCGATTATGCTCTCCTAAATCCTTTAAGATATAGCAATGACATTATGCAATGAACATAAAGCATGATATACCGAAACCAGCATATCATAAATCGCTACTATTTTAACAGTCAGTATATATAAGAAGACAAGAGGAGGGACATTAACTTTCGTCTTCACTGTCATTATCTTATTCCCGAACCGTGGTTTGGTAATTTTTATCATGTCGATCTCCCTAAAAACTTTCTTGATCATTACTGAGGAATATGAGCAAACGATTTATATATGTCTGTTGGGATTGTAAGACTTCTTCCACCATTCCCCGCTCTTAAGGAGTGCGGAACCACCCTTATGTGTAATTGAACAAAGAAAAAGAGAAGTGTGCTGCAAAAGAAGAATAAAAGAAAAAATAAAAACAAGATATGAAATCGTCAAATGCAGGATAGGGGGTCTCATTCAGAGCCAGCCTACCATGATCATAAGTATGGAAGCGAAGTGGCATTCCCATTACGGCCACCACACCAGGGATATGGTCCAAAGGTAAAATAACAAGCAAACCTTGGAACAGGAGGTCTCATCACGAGCCGGCCTGACCACGTTTCGTGCCTACCTTGTGAATGGCATTATGGTTATCTGGTCACCAAGCCAACATAATGGCCTGCATTTTGACAAAGCACTCTTCAGTAGATACACAAAGGATAATGGTTCCGGAGGGTGAGATAAACAACTTTGCCAAGGTTATGAACACCTGTTGGCAGCAGAGCTCTGTTAATGGCATTGGAGTCGTAATATTTACACCAACAGGTATGATATTAAGTCTGTTTGTCTTTTATATCCTTTGCATGTATCATATGTCACACCCTGATATAATTATCGCATGAACATTATCACCAATCATGGCAACGGAATTGACAATGACTACTGGAGACTTGGTACAGTTGACAGACGTCCAACCCCTCGGTTCCTCATTATATCACACTGGCTTATCTAAAAAGCGATCCACTTTTCTGCCTCGGTTTCGGTACTCCATTGTCCTTTTACAACATGGCATAATCTCTACCTGCTGTACTTTATGATTTGACTCCCGACTGGCTGCTGCTCCTCTCTTTGACGGCTGGGGGCAGCCTATCAGATCGTGGGGGGGAGGTAACCTCATTACTCCAATGGTTACGTGGCTGCACACCATTCGGGCAAAATAATGGCATGATTTAACGGTATGATGATCTCATTCTACGGACTGCCATCCACGATCTTTCTCTTTGCTGCATGCTCTGCGAAGATCCTTCCTAAAATTAGCATCGAGTATCCTCTCTGCTTGGTAAATACTGCAAACAGTTGTTGTTTCATTCCTGAGTCTATTTCTAAAGTAAGCTATGGGCGGGAGGACAATCCGAAGTGAACCGCACAAGCTGACCGCGTCCGCTGCTGCCCGCGAAATTCTGGAAAATGCAGGATGGTTGAATTACTTCAACCGCCTGAAAGAATCGAATGAGGCTGTAGCGTTGGAATTCCTGCAAAATTTGCAGGAAAACCACTCTATAGTCGGAGGAAAGCGGATAGGAGTTACGGAGGACATTATCACAGAAACCTCAGGATTACCAGCTGTTGGACCCAGATGGGAGCTGAAGAAGGAAAGACTGCAGAAAGTAATGGAAATTTTCCAAAGCGAAGGCCAAAGTCTGACAGTCAAAGGGAAAGGAGTTCTGCCGACAACACTAGGGGAACCCTGGACCGAGCTGGCGAAGATAGTGCAGAGCTATATCACCTGCGAAGGGAGAAAAGATGTGGTAAGGGCTCGTCACTTAAAACTCCTAGCTGTTTTAAAGGGAAAATGTTCTGTAAATCTCCCTGCCCTTTTAAATTCGTTATTACATGATGCGGCCCGAAGCCTGAAGAAGGCTCAGCACACAGATACGGTTGTTAGCCACCACGGACTGATTCGGCTAATAATAAGCCACAGTCTTACCCAACAGCAAGGCACCTGGGAGGAATTGGTCGAAACAGTTAAAGAGGGACTGGCTGTACCACCCCCAAAATCTGAACGAACCTCCAGCACACTAGAACGTTCAGAAAAACATAAGAAGCCAGCAGTAGAAAAGCATGCTGTTTCAAAACGAAAGCAGTCCTCCAGCACGCCGGAACAATCAGAGAAACGTAAGAAGTCAGCGGCAGAAAAGCATGCTGTTTTGAAACGGAAGCAACCCTCCGATACGCTGGAACGACCAGAGGAACCTAGAGAACCTGTTGGCACTCCCAACCTGCCCGAAAGACCTAGGAAGTCAGCTCGATTGGTTCGAATACGGGGAAGGTTGGAAAAGATTCAGAAAACTGCAGCCCAACCAATTGAAATCGAGGACGAACCTCCGGAAGTGGAAGGTGAATTACCCGAAGGAAATGTTGAGCAATCAGAGGCTGGAACTAACCAGCCAGAAGGAGGAATTGAAGAAGGACACGACCAATCTGAAGGAGAAGAGACCACCAAGCGAGACAATCAAGAAGAAGAAAACGCACAATCTATGGGTAGCCCGTTGCAAGACCCTCCAGGAGAAGAGGAATTGGCAGCAGTTCTGGCCAATATGAGAGGATACGGCCAAGCCTCCAGTACAGGAGGTGTCCTTGATGGCCCCGCAGAAGAAGAAGTACCCGAGGAAAGGCATGCAGAAGAGGTAGGGGAAGAAAACCTGCCTGCTAATGATGCAGAAGACTTCAACCTGGGACAATCTGTCCCCAGGACGCCGGAAGATGTTCCAGGAGAGGAAGAAGAAGTAAGATTGAAGGCCAAACCCTCTGCTGAGGCAAGGGAAATCGAAAAATTGAGAAAGAAGCAGCAGAGGATGCTGGGCACGATAGCCAGACTCCGGCAACAAATTAGAATGTTGAAAGCCAGTCTGAGAATACAAAAAACTGCAAGGAAAAGGAAAAGGACCACGGCAGCAAGAACCCCGAGGGTTAGAGTTCGTTTTGATGGACGAAACCCCATCAGGAGACCTACTGTCGAGGAACAGTCTGCTGTTCCAAATGATAATGAGGAACAAGGTGCTGTTCCAATAGAAACTGCTGTTCCATCTGGCCCGGAGGAACGAATGGACATTCCAATGGAACAGCAAGAGGCTCTGGTGGCAGGAAGACCATAGCAACCCTTTGTTCGCATTAAAAAGGAAATGGATAGCAAAGAGGTTCAGACAGAAGCACCTCCCTCGGGTGTAATTCGGGTCCGAAATTCCAAACAACGTAATAAGAAGGTCCAGGTTAAACTTCCAGCTTCTACGGCTGTGTGGAAGAAAGACCCAAAAACCAGAACCTTGCATAAAATGATGAAGGAAGCCCAGCAGGAGGCCGAGCAGTTGCGAGAATAGACGGTCCCCAAGGAAAGATATGAAGAGCTCCAACAACAACTTCGAAACATCAGTCAGTCTGAGAGCCAGGCCTTTGAAGGATGGCAGAAGGAGCAGGAAAAGGTTGCTAAGGTAACTCGTCGACTAGATAGTGTTGTTAAGCAGATGGACACCCTGTGTTCCTTGTATACTGATGTTTTGACTTGTAGAGCCCCTCCTAAAAATTATGCTTTGTTTTTGCTTGAACGATATTTGAGATTAAAAATAAAAGCTGTTAGGGCAGGAGCACCTATCCATATCAACACTGTTAATGATTTTATAGACTGCTGCAAGAACTATGGAGTTAAAGTTCAAAGGTTGTTATGTGAATTTTACCTGCACAATCTTGTCTTAGATCAGGAAACTGATTTGAATCCTGGCCCTTTCATTGGTGATATACAATTCCAAGCCTTTATCTCATTTGGGGTGAATCAGTTAAAATGGCTTAAAGCTTACAACATCTTCCAGAGGCAAGAGAATAGTTTAGACCTATGGGTACAAGCTGAACCTAGGGACCCAGCAGCATTATGGAGAGAGCATAGGAGTGTGATGAGGATCCCAGGTGTCATGAAGATATTAGGTCCCATGCATGGAGACTTGATCCGAAATGGTCTGGAGTATTTCCTGACTATTAAAGACCATGCCATCCATGCTGCAAAGTTTCGCTATCGAACCTCTAACCCAAACATCCAGCTCAGGGAACCCTTTAACTTTGAGAATTTTGAATTGGCTGCCAGTCGATTGAGTCTCTATGGGGAACGGATTCTGCGAGAAGGACCATTCTGGTTGGGGTATCGGTTTCGCAGCCCAATTATTTGGCATACTGCACCTGGATATCAGGCCATATATGAGATGCCTGCAGATCAGTTAGATCAGTTCTTTGACCATCTAGTTGCTAATCATGGTTGTCGACCTCTTCGTGAGATCCCTTCTCCGGCCTACTCTCTCACAGCCTTGCATGTCAATTATAACGTTTTCATGAGGACATGAATCAGGGTAAGCAGGGGGGTGTGTGGAGCACTTGGAAGGTATGCTTTTTGACAAGCAATCTAGTGGTTTTTCAATAATATTTCTAACCTTTTCTGCATTATGAGTCTAAAGAATATAAGGGTTTTGATAAATTGTGTGAAAATGGACAAACGAAGCTCAATCACTAATAATTGATGTTTTCTATGCAGAAGGACGCGGAAACAGGGAATCATCGAGTAAAAACAAGAAGCGAAGGGAAAGTAACTGCTGTCCCGTCGACAGGGAACCGGATGCGGACAAGATCAAGTAAAATTAGAGCCGAATAGTCTAGGAAAAGAACGCAGGATACCGAGACGGAGAACGCAAGAAAGGAAAGAGAAGAACTGAACGATTAGCGAATCCCTCAGGATCTTCGATCCTGAGGGATCGCTGCTTTAGCTTATCTTTTGTATCTAGATATCTCCGTCATTTCTGTTATATAAAGGTACCACGCCATCGAGCGTGGGGGACGACTGTTGTTGTAATTACAAGCTTCAGAACAACTTTGATCATTAAGTTTTGTTAAGACCTGATTTTGTATACTTTTGTTAATGCAATCAATATAAAGGACTTGGTGTTCACTTCGTTTCTGCATCTGAAGTAACTTTAAGCAGTGTACCATTGGTAGCCAAGGGCCCAGCTCCGACGGTCACTTGTTGTTGTATCATACGGTGATTTGTGTGGTTTGCTTATTTCTCTTGTTTCAGTAATCCGATATATCTTTTATATGATAGACTATGCTTCCTAATTAATATCTGAATCTGAATAAGTTCTTTAATTCACGTTTCTGTATTACACAAAGTGAATCTATTCGAATTGCATCCATTTCTATAGCAAGATATTGGTATGAATGTTATCATCATTGGATTCATATAAAATAAGTATTTGCGAGGCTTGAAGATAATATCACTTTGTTCAGAAACATAGTCACATCATACATTACTCTCGGATTGCTACAGTAGTCTAGAACGTGTACATACATCGGAGTTTGCTGTTCCATTTGAGTTTGCTGTTCCATTTGAGTTTGTTGTTCCAATTTATATGATTGACGTTTCCTGTTTATGATAGTTTGTTGTTCCATTTAATTACTGCTGTTCCATTTGATTACTGCTGTTCCATTTTAGAATTGCTGTTCCATTTTACTTTCGCTAATCTGCCTTTATTGCTTTTGCGTGATAGCAGGCCTAAGGCTGTCGTGAGCCCAGCAAGACGCTGCCTAGCTCCCAGACCTATAAGTCCATGCTTTGGTTTTCTTTCTTTATCAGTTTCTAAAGGGAAGGGTTATTGTTTCCGTACCCTTGACTGATCAACTGCTTTGTGTGATTTTATCTTTTAAGTTGGTTTAGTTACAGCTTAGTGTTTGTTTCCTTTCAAATCATTAGAACGCTATACTACCGAGCATTACTTGGACAAAACAGCCTCGGATTGAGTTACTCCTTGAAAGAACAAAACGATCCCGGATTGACTTAATAATGTGGAATAATTGGTGGTGTGAGAGACCCTAGTTATCGCTCTACACATCCTTCTATCTTTAATATGGGCTATAAATAGTAGGGGCTGTGTTACAAAGAGGTATCAGAGCAAATGTTCAACATTGGACCTTTCGAGATCAAATGCAGCCTTAGGTTAGTGAGTTAAATAATTAAACTTAATTGTGGCGTTGGTTTATTTTATTGATGTATTTTGTTATGATATATGCATATAACATATTACTGATAATTCGATATGCTTATATTGATATTGACATATTAAATTGAAGTGTATTGTTTCATCTCGACTTACACCAACAAACTCTAAAACTAAACCCAAGGTGATGATTTGGTTATCTATTTGAATTTGTTTAATCTAAAGGTTACATGTGTGTATGACACTACATAACAAGACACTAAGATCTAAAAGAGAAGAGGATCAAAATGGTACAATATAGTTTTGAAAGGTCACAAAATGGTCATGAAGAGGAAAGGTTAAATGGACAGTGGGGAGAGGTTGGCTCTTCTTACTAGATGGATACACTAAGAAGATTAAGGGATGAAATAAGGAGTTTGAAAGCTGAAAATGAAAGGTTTGTGAGAGAACAAGAGAAGGAAATAGGATTGAATGTAGTTGTTTGGTAATTTAATTGATGTTAAATTACTTAGATGAATTATCGACCAGGTCTAGTAAACAAATGAAATGTATGTGCACTGTATCTATTAGGTGTCTTTGTCACTCATGTAATTCCTAAGTTAACTTGAGATATTGAAATGCACATGTTCCTCTACAAATATGTAAGTAAATAAATAACTCATAAGAATGGAACCAATTCTATTTCTCTTACTTAAAATAATGATCACACACTTCTTAAAAGAAACTTCACACTTAAAATAAAGTCACACTCACACTTTGCTCGAAATAATATCGCTCACACACTTCCTTTAAAATGAAATCATTCTTGCTTATAAATAAAATCACACTTGCTTAAATGAAAATCATACATTCTTATAAGTACAATCACACTTGCTTAAATGACAATCACACTTGCATTCAAATGAAATCACTCTTGCTTATAAACAAAATTACACCAACAACAAAACCAGACTATAAATGAATCTTCTTCAACAAAATGAAATATTAGCTCTACAAATGAAAATCCTATCTATATCACTACAATGTAAGGCTATTATATTCTATCCATGTGAACTAGAAATTTGTCTTCCCCTAAAAAATGAAACGATTAGATAACCTGCCACAAAAAAATCTTAAACCTATATCTTGCAATCAAAACTTAAATCATTAAATGAACTAATAGAAATGTATAGGAAACATAAAATGAATTTCTAACTGTAAACAAAAGGGAAATCTTACTATCTCGAGGGTCCCTCCTACGATAAGGAGGTAGCGCTATAACGCTTTCACAAGATGGTGCAGGACAGGGGGAACAATTCGATAGGGGGAGTCTATATGCACTCCTTTTCCATTGATGTCAAAGGGGGAGTGTAGAAGAATGTTGCCAGCAACAAAATGGGGGAGATTGTTGACATAGATTGTCATTGATGTCAATATGGCAATATTCGAGGAGCCAGAGGAAGCAAATAGAGCCATCGGAGGAAGAAAACAGAGCTATCGGAGCAATGGATGCCAAAGAATACACTATCTGGAGCTATCAGAGCAAAGTATGGCAAAGAATGCCAAAGAATACACTATCGAGAGCTATCAGTAGCAATATAGTGTATATGCATGCAAATACACTATCGAAGCAAAGTATGGCAAAGAATGCCAAACAATACACTATCAGCAGCTATGAGGATCAATATACTATATATGTATGTAAATACACTATCAGAGGTAGAAGACTCATATATATATGCATTTACACTATCAGAGGTAGAAAGCATAGTTATATCCGAATACACTATCAGAGCAGAGAAATGTGTATATATTTGAATATAAAGGTGGAATATGTATATATTGACGATATTGTTATTGGCGGGTTCTACTATATGCCATCACAACAAAACCCCTGACAGCGATATATATGTGCAGACCCGACGAAGCATATATGTTCGGGTGTATATTATATCACATCCACCCTATCAGTACTCGCATATCGCAATACGCAAAGGGCTATCCTCCTACAAGCGCTGATTGTGATGAATGTTGCGGACCCGATGCAACATTACAATTTGGCTTAATATCATATCGCATTCATAGGTGAATCGGTCGTTGGCCATCGGGAAACGGCAATTGTCGATTGTGATATATATAGCAGACTCGATAAAGTTATAAATGCGGGCATAATAAATTTGAGGTCCGCCCTTTAACATTTTGGTCCTTTTTTCATATCCCTATGTATTACATTCGCGACCATAAAAAGGTGGGTCTGCATTCTCGGTGCATCCTACCCTCCACCGTTGATCCTTCCTTTGTGGATCAAATGATCTACATATATTTTAGATGGACATGTAGGTTGAGGAATATCTGCTTGAAAAGTGGTATCCTCTTCCTTCCCACTGCCACGTGTTGCTTGTCGATTGGAATCGGAAGCCATCCTCTAAATATTGGTTCTCACTTATGCCCCTTCCGAAATACCACTAGTGGTATAAGAATATCCATATTGCGCAAGGTTTTGAAGGCCAAAATGAATAAGAAACACTCGTGATAGTTCAAAAGGCCCGAATGATGCTAATTGCGATGGCGGTGGTGACATGGAAGCTTTCTCTGTGTATTTTGGTGCTCGCCATTGAATCAACGTGTCCGAGGAGTGTTGGTGAGCATGAAGAGATAGAGGAAGCTACAGTGACCGTAAATCCAGGAAGTGAAAGGGTAAGCTAGCAGAGAGGAAACTGAAAAGCCAAAGCAATGAAGAATAGGGAAAGCCGAAGGACAAGCCAGCATAGAGGAAGCTGAAGCGAGCATTGAAGAAGCCGAAGAGCCAGTGGAAAGCAGAAACGAATAGTCAGAGGCATCTGGAATATAAAAAAGGAAAAAACAAGGAAGCATGCGCATATAATCAGATCAAGAGGAAGCTGAAGTAGAGACAGAGGTAGGAGAGACAAGAGACGCATGAGAAACAGGAGAATATGAGTGAAGCAGAAGCTCAGCAGGCTTGCAGCAAAGAACTACAACAAAACAGTTTCTACCAAGTTAGGGTTGGAGCCCACAGGGTTGGAGCCTCAGAGCTGAAACAATTCGAATCCTTGGGAGTTGATGCTCCTAAGTGCAAAACTATTGCTTTGGCAAAACAAAGTTGGTTCTGTGGAGGTTGGAGCCTCAAAAAAGTCCAAGTTCATGCTTGGCAATTGATTGCAACCATTTATATATTGTATCTATTTCATTGCACTGTTTGTGTTAATAAAAGCATTTATTCCAGCTATCTATTTCTGTGTTCCATATATAAATTTTTTGGTGATAAAAAGAACAACTAAAAAGAAATACTGATTCCCCCCCTAGTATTTCCAACAATTTCTTAGAATTACACTTATTCTAATCGACATTAGCTATATTTAACTATAAAAGATAAGATATCGTGATATGCTCAAGATTTTCTATCAACGCAACAAATCATGAGGCGAAAAATATACATCTTGCTTGCTTTATTCGCCTTCTACGGTGGTTGACTTATCCTTTGACCAAGCTGCTAGAGTGCCTTCTTTAACAATCTAGCTTCTAAAAATAGGAAATTATTGTTCTCTCAGCCAATTTCAAACTACCCATATGACCTATTTTTGGGTTGAAACTACACAACCTATCAGACCTTGGACTTAGCTGCAGAAACATACATCAACTGCAAAATCATTATAATTCAATAGCTCAAGTAGATATTAAGTTAAATAATAAAGGCAATTGATATTTATGAAATAGAATATGATTATGAACCCGCTATGCTATCAACCTTGTAAACTGATACCCAAATTGTAGTTATGAAGATAGAAAAGGGAGGAATGGAGTGAAAAAGAGTTGGAAAAAAAAAAGCAATTCTAGTGTTCAACATTCACCCACACAGAAGGCATTGCATGTCCTCATGAAAAATTTAAAAATTTATGAGTCCTTTGTGTTACTGAGCCCCCACAGATACTTGAGAAATGACATCAAATTTACTCCTCCTTGATTTCTTAGCACTAACTGCAATCCTCAGTTTCTTCATCAAAATTCTGTGTTGCAGGCCTATAATCTTCCTCTTAAGAAAATTGTTTTGAGCTATCAATTGCTTGTTTTTATTATACCTCAAACCAACATCAGGGAAAATTTTAGGGGCTAATATTGGCAAATAGGCTAATTTTCCATGCTTTTTCCAAAAAAAAAGATTCACCAATTCCCATTTTTTCTTAAAACTGATTTGCGCAAATTTTATAAGAAAAAATTATTTTACCTTAATAATCACCAAATTTTTATAGAAACTATATAAAACGATTATAAGTTTTAATATTTTTTCTAAAATATCGTTAATCATTTTATAGTTTTCATATTAAAGATTAGTAAGATTCGCCAAGGTTTCTAATCTTTAAGATAAATTTCCATCCTTAAAAATTTCCTTGAGCAAGATGTAGTATGATTTTTTCATTTTGGGTTTTATGGATTTTATTCTGTTCCTTTTCTGTTTCATTCTCCTTTTTCAGAAGTCTATTCAGTATTTCCAACTCATAAATTTCTTGCTTGAGGTTGTCTTGAACTTGAAGCTGTCCTAAAATATTAGAATGGATTGCTTCTTTTTCTCCTTGGTTCGAGGATGTCGTAATATTTTTACTTGTAGCTCTTGTTTCCAAAGATTCTATGTAGTCATAAATTTTGTGTTGCACAAGATCAATCTCTGAAGTTATTCTAACTGGACCCTCAACTGGTGATGGAATAGGTGATGATGGAACTGTTGGTGATGGAATTGGTGATGATGAAACTCTAGTGTCGATTTCTTCTTTCTCTAAATCAAAAAAATTTCGGGGACTATGAAGGCTATTCATGCATTTCTTATATTGAGCCTTAAACATCTTCTTATGGTAGATGATGGTTTAGATGGTGATTTAGTACTAAGATATTGCTTCTTAACTTTTCCCTGCTCTATTTTCTCCTGCTCTGTTCTCTCTTTAGATCAACTTTCTTCCTTAGTGCTAGCTCTCTTTCTTTTAGGATTTTTCTTTTTAAGATTCACTAACATATCTCTAAGAGGAGACTCATCCTCTAAACGTGGCTTTTGTTGTGGAGGTGAGTTATTTTCCATTGGCAACTTCCTTCTACTTTTTTTTTGTCTTACCACTAGGCTCTTCTATTTCTGCTTCCTTGAAATGATTTATAACTAATAGATCTTCCGAATTGTCTCCTATGTTTCTCAGACTTCGCTCATTCAAGATTTTCACTATGCCATGATGGTATAAAGTGTTATCTATAGATTTTGTTTTTCTTTGAACATTACCAACCATATTTCTTAAAGTTGGAATTAGGAAATATGATAGGTGAATTTCATTTCCATCTAGAAAATTCATCATTAAATGTGATTGATAAAATAAAATGTTACTGAATCTTCCTTCACAAGTTATAAAATTTTGAATGATTAGCAGAAAGTGCCTTCATTTATTCTTCAAAGTCGTGGCTAGTATTCCATTTTTAAACATAAAAATGTCCATACCTAGATTCTTGAGAAAAACTCTCCATTTTTTCTTCAATTCTTCTGTTCTTAAACCATCTCTCTCTAATTCTTGGAGATATTGTGGCTCCTGCCACGAAAGACTAGATTAACACTAGGTTCATGTCCCTAATTTCTTATTCAATTTTGTCATATGCCCTATCAAAATATTTTGTTACCTCCTCATGCCCATAGATTTTCTCTACAAATTCTAGCCACCTTCCGTGGTGAAAAAATTGTTTGACCTATGGATATCCCTCAATAAACTTAATACCATTCGTCTCTGACCTCAAAATAACTCCCATGGTAGAGAAGTATATCCCATAATTTCTCTTTTGATAGCGTTAACGAGTGAGAGAAATTTGAGTATGGAATGAATTAGAAAATAGAGTTTAGGTGAGGGCGGTCTCGACAATAATAAAGGGCTTAGTAAAATGGAAATGATTTGGCATGAAGAGGATTAATGAATTGAGAGGAGACGGAGATATTTTAATATATCATGGTTAAACCCCAACTTGGTTGACAATACACTGATATTTTTGTTAAAACCCAAGTCGTGTGAGAATAATTAAGGGTAATCATTATTTAGTATGGCAGTAGCAATGGTTACTCATCATTTATTTCATAATTCAAATGTTATACCTTTATTATATAACTTAATATTTACATACCTTTGATTCTTTATCTTACTGATTTTGATTTTTTCTTTATAGGTTCTCATGTTGCTTTAGCTGCAAGGTTCATTGGAGTTGTTTTTCCATAATTTTCGTTTGCCTTGGTCGCAATCTACTAATTCATCGGCAGAATCCTATTACAGCTGTAGATTGTTGACAATTCCGTAGCTGCATTATTTTCAAAAGAGAAAAGAGGAATAAAAAGAAAATGGGATTAGAATAGGGAAAATAAAATCTAGGCTACCAAGAACTCTTAGCTTTCAACCTGAATTTTTTGTATAAACATGGAAACAATGTTGGCTTTCATGTGTGTGTGTGGATATATCTATCTATCTATCTATCTATATATATATATATATATATATATATATATATATATATATATATATATATATATATATATATATATATATATATATATATATATATATATATATTTATAATTTCTTAATACATTTTATTTTTATTTTGAGAAAGAAAGTAGAAGACTAATTTGGAGAGGAAGAATAATCTTCCTTAACCAACTTCAAATGAAAATTATCTTACAACTTTCTAATAAATTCCTCAATTGTTAATGGTTTATGATATATTGATAATGTATGACCATGTATTTTCAACTTTGCAATTTTGTAGGCCATTTGACTTATTTTGAAGGGATTTCACTAATTCAGTTGCCCTCAACTGAATTTGTCGGATATATTTGTGTGTGATATGGTGAAAAACACTGAAAAGATGGGTGTATACATGGCTAGCTGACATGTTTCATCTTGTTAAAGTTTTCATCTAAATATGGGCTTTTCACTTTCCTCCATGTTCGACGTACAATCAAGGAAGACGGTCATGCTAGATTTCACATTGATGATAGTTACTTTCTTTGTTGGAACATTATTTGGCACCAAGCACGTGATCTATATGCAAGCACCATTGATCTCAACTGGAAAGCAGTGGTTAAGTAATAAGGTGTTTCTCAATTTTAAAGCTAACGTGATAAAGATACCTATACAAGGAACGAATGTTTGGTCATTGAATTATACTGAGTATGTTCCTTGTCATGATTTAAAGTATATCAACACTTTGAAAATTTTGAATTATTCTCAAAGAGTGAATTTCTAAAGAAATTTGTCCTCTCCACTTGAGGAACAACCTTTCTGTTTAATACCCCCTTCGAAAGAATACAAGATCCCAATAAAATCTCCAACAATTAAATATTATGTGTGGTGAAGCAATATGGACCACTCAAATCTAGTAGAAAGCCAAAGGTGGGCAAAATTGGGTTCATAAGCAAGCTAAACTATCGTGGTTCCCAGGTGGTGGTACTCATTTCAAGCATGGAGCTTCAGAGTAAATCCAAACATTGGGAAACATGATAACTAATGGAATAGGGGATTTACGATCCACATGAGTGGTGCAAGTTCTTGATGTTGGCCGTGGTTTTGCAAGTTTTCCAGCTTATCTACTTCCACTAGGTATACAGACAATGTCATTTTCTCCAAAGCATGGGCACGAAAATCAGATTCACTTTGCTCTTGAACAAGGAATTGGTGCGATGATTACAGTTCTTGTTACAACACAACTAACTTATCTAAGCAATTCATTTGAAATGGTCCATTATTCACATTGTGGTGTCGATTGGCATGAAAATGATGGTGTTCTGCTAAAAGAAGTGGATCACCTTTTGAGAGCTAGTGGTTACTTTGTTTATTTCGCACCTCCTACTTACGGGAAGGATAAATATTATCTCCATCAATAGGAGAAGTTGATGTCTGATAACTTGAACGTGTGGGAATATTATTTCTTGTCAAGTTCAAATAGCAATTTGGTTCAAGCCAAGAGATAAGGCATGCCAACTAGAGAAAGAAAAATACAAAATCCTAGTTTTATGTGATCAGGAACCTGATCCAAAACAATCATGGAAGAAACCATTAAGGAATTGTCTAAATTTAAGTCCAGAAGCAGAGTATATTCAACAACTTCCTCCATTGTCGAAGTGTTTATCAATCTTCCCTAAATGACATGAGAAAATAGGGATCATTGCTGAAAATTTTAGTATAGACACAACATTTTGATAGAGGGAAGTCAATGAATATTGTACACTTAATGTTAGTAAATATGATATACGAAATGTAATGGATATTATCTCTTTCTATGGCAGATTTAGTACTGGTTTAAGCACAAAACTAGTTTGGGTGTTGAATATAATTCCTCCAAACTCTTGGAATACTTTACTTGATATCGATGTTAGAGGCTTGATTAGATCTTTTCATGATTGGCGTGGATCACATTCTTTGGCCAATGGAATTTTTCATCATCCGATGTGACTTAACCATAATCTCAAAAGAGGCAGATATTGCACCCAAATTTCTCTGCGATGCAAAAGTATATAATTTGGAAGGTTTTGGAAGCCGAGGAGAGCAATGCTAATTTTCCAAAAGGTGTTGTAATCTGTCCTTCAGTAAGGTATTAATGCCAACGGTGATAGAACTTGTTCGCGTGATATTAATGCCAACACATATATTAATCACGTTTTCAAATAAACATTGACCGTAAAAAACTATTTTTTTTTAAATTTAAAAACACACTATGAATGAAGGTTACATAAAATTTTTAAAATTCCAACATGCACAACATTAATTACAAAGTCCAATAATGGAATGTTTCAATAAAAATCAAAGTTTTCGATGTCAAAATAAAAAGTTTTCAATTAGAAAAAGTCTTCTTAGTCTTCAAACATTTTTCCATCTGTGTAATTGTATGCTTGGAAATTCTCTCGAAATCTTCTTGAAATCTATCAGCAAAACTGGATCACTAATTCTGCTCCTAGAAAATTGCGAGTTGTCTTTCAAAATGGCACCCTTTTCCTTTGAATTTGGCACTGACGTACTCCAGAATTGCCACATATTAAAGTTTTGTACTGGACATTTGGGATTGATCGTTCCTAATTGTTGATCTCTCTTGAAAGGCCACATGCACGGGGTGAGTATAATCCTGGTATAGATATATAAAAATTTGGGTAGTTTATACCACGCACGGGGTGAATATAATCCTTATATAAATATATAAAACATTTGGAGAGTTGGTGTTTCGAATGGATTTGCAAGTAGTCTTACTCATGTTAGCAACTGTCTCTCCCTCCATGTGTGGGCTTGATGCTTAATGCTCGATCCTCTCATTGTATCTCTCCTTCCATGATGCACTGTATCTCTCCCTCCATGTGGGCTCTTTTGTGATGCTTAGTGACTGATCCTATCATTGTATCTCTCCTTCCATGTGGACTCTTTCATGATGCTTAATGCCCTATTTGATTGACTCATGCGATGGGCTCATGATTTGCGCACTGGTTGTTGACTTGTCTTCTTTGCTTTGCGCCCCAATAACTCTTTAATAAAAATACTTTGACCCTACAATGAACCTAAGACTAAATTTTTTTATTTTGAAACAGATGTTTATTTCCACACACTTACAAATATTTTTGCCAGAAATTGTATATTTTTGTTGTTGACAAAATTAGGGCTAACAATTGGATACTTGATGCTAAAAAACATCAAAATCACAAGCGCTTAAAAGTGAGCACATCCAAATTAAAAGGCAATGCACATTGAAATTTGGTATAACTTAAACATAAAATCCCAAGAGAAATTAGCATTTGATAACAACCTGTGATAAGTTAGATCTTACAAATTTATTTTTGGGGTTGGATTTATTGGTGCCTATAAATCTATTTAATAAAAAACTAAAAAAGATGAAACAATTTACAGAGTTTCCAAGTAAATACAATGTTATTTTATATTGATGTGACAATATTATTTAATGATACAACACTATATTTATAAATATAATTGATTACAAAAGTGATTTAAATTGATGAAAATAGACCATTACACTGATTTACACCCTCTCGGTGTAGTCATTAGCCTAAACTATTGAAGTGAATGTTACCAATTCTTTCCATCGACATTTTGTATGTGCTTTTGTTTTCAATCAAGAACAAGGTCACCAAGTCATTATCTTATTAGTCCCTGCCATCTAACAATGTCCAGGGACTATAGTAATCGATTATGCCCATCTTAGCATTAGTTCATATGTTTGTTAATTCCACTGATTACGATATAACCAAAGTTTCTTGACAAAGACCGATTCACCATCCAAAGGTTTTCAATACAGATTTATTTTCCTTCTCATTTGGCCTCTTCCCGAGGCTGAAGAGCAAAACCATATGTTATAATTAGTAATTCATTTTGTATTTTCAAACTAGTAAATACTAGCTGAATTAATGCTAGTATTAGCAGAGCACATTAAATGTCAGTTCTGTTTCACTGGCATACATGGTAAGTTTAATATGTTTCCTTTCCTAGCTTTCCCTTTTTGACGTCTGGATCTCCCTTTTTGTTGTCTGGATCTCTTTGACATCTGGGCCTTTACAACACTTATGTGGCATTGCGATCTCAAGAGTTGGGTTTAATACCTTATTGCTGAGAATCCCAGGTCTCTATCTTCATACCATAACAATCTCTGATCTCACCTTAGAATATATAATATCGCTACAACTCGTTGTGCCCTTGCTTCAACAAGGCAACGACAATAGCCCGAACAACCCGCTTCACGCCCCAAGAACAGAGAAAAACGAGAGTTTTTTGCGGCAATGTCATCACCTGAGACGATATAGCAGTCATGGATAAGGACATGTGAGCAGGAATCTACATATGAAAGGGAAAACATATCGTTTATCTAGGCAGCAACAAGTATGGTATCTTTCGATACTGAACTCTTCTTGTTGCTTGCAGCAATTTAAAATTGTTATCGTTTTACCTGTGAAAGTAAGAAGTAATTGTTCTGTACTATTTTTTACCTGTGAAAGTTAGAACAAGAACAAACCGATAGGTAATGTTCAATTCACTATATATTTTTGACTTTTATTCAAAAGAACAAGGATTTGGATTTTAATAGTGGTAGCATAATTGTGAACAAGGATTTGGATTTTAGCAATGGTAGCATAATTGTTTTGCTACAGAATGACCAGTTTTCTTCTCTATTTCGTTAATGCTACTTACAATTTCTATAGACTATGCAAGGCCAAACTGGATGCCTTCCGTTGGGACCGAGCAACTTCTTCCATATCTAGGAGATGCAATTGCCAAACTGGATTCCTGTCAATGCCTGTCAAGGTCGTCTATGGGAACCGAGCAGCTTATGCCTGTCAAAGTCGTCTACGCGAGCCAAGCATCTTCTTCCAGCTTATGCCTGTCAAAGTCGTCTGCGCGAGCCGAGCATCTTCTTCCATCATGGCAAGAGACAAAGTAAACTGTCTCACTCTTCCCTCTTCTTAATCTGTAAGTACCCCTTCTTAATCTGTAGGTAACAAGCAATCACACTTCAGAGCCAATATTCTAGTAAATTGCAATTCAGAATATGTTGTTATTAAACAACATACATTGCATAACTTGTAGAGAGATGAAAGAAGAAACAAAATCCGGTTGCATAATCCATGGTTGTATTCTTCTCTGCGCGTACAAGATTCGAGCTCCAAACGACAAATGAATGGAAAAACAAGTCCACAGAATCAGATTTGACAGGCACAAGGCATGCTATAAGAAATCATAATAGACATCGCTGGCCTTCCTTGCGTCATTCAAAAGTACCTTTTTTATATTTTCTGGCCCGTATAATGATTTTTTTGCCGCATAGGCTACTAATTCACGTGAGACTAAGTAATTAAATAGTCAAAGTATGCACAAACACCACCGAATTTTCTCAGAATGCTGCAATAGCATTGGCCTCACACCAAAATAATCTTGAGTTGTTTTTTTCTTTCTAAAAAATCTCGATTTTCAAATTAAGGCACTCTTACGAAGGCAAAATCAAACAGTAATACGTCTGCCTGCACAGACAGATACTACAATTTGGGTCTTTTTACAGCAATCCAGACTGCATGCTACTGCAATCTTGAATTTCAAAACTTTAATTTAGAAATTATCATAACGGTCCTAGAAATCCAGAGAAAACAAAAAATTACAGAAGAAATCGAAGCCAAGACCAAGGAAAATCCCATATTTAGCAAAATTTTGTGGCTCTGAAAGCAGAAATTGAGTTATAAAACAACATCAAGGGTTCACAAAAGCTTGAAGAAAATCCTATAATCCAAAACTCGATCGTTCTTACATGTTCAAACCCAAAGAACAAATCTTGAAAACTTTAGAAATTTACCTGAAAATAAGTTGTCGACTTTCCTCGACTTCCTTGACGCATAAAAGAGAAAGAGGATCTACAATCTGTTTCTTATGCCATGTTCAGCAGGTTCGAGGTGCCTATGCCATTGGTAGTGAAATGACGAGCTTTGGTTTGTTGCTAGCCAGTGATGACCTCCACGTTCTCAAGAAAGCTAACTTGCGGTGAGCTCCACCTTCGATCAGCTTTATCAGGAAAAATGGCAGGCTATCATCTACTAGCTTTAACAAGAAAAATAACAGCAGACATACATCTGGATCATCGTTGTGGACAAGTGGTCCGAGCATAAACCCCTATGGTGTACCTGTGAAAGTATGTAGGCATGGTTACCATCTGTCGAAAATATCTAATATCATTGTGTTAAATGTGGCACTTTGATTTATATTTATTAATAACAATTTTTTTATATTTTAATTTTTTATTTAAATACTTTTACTGAGTTTACGACGGCTAGCTTTGGAGTTATAGTTATGAATTACTATATATATACTTTGATTCTATTAGTGTACTTTGCACATTTATTGATTCTTATTTTCTTTCGATATATGTTCACATAAATCATTTATTTCGGTATATAGGTGTTAATACTTTCCTCAATACCTTATTAGTCACTACCCAAGGGGCTCACAGGGACTATTGCAATCGAATTGCGTTGAGATCTAAGGCGTATGTACACCCAAAAAAAATTGTAACCAAAGTTTTCTGTACACGCGGATTTACGGACTCTGGCCACAATATTCTGAAGGCTCGTCCACGCGTCTTCTCTTCTATTTTACGCTTGACATGTTTCCCTAGATGCTTGAGAAAATTCAGAAAAATCTATATCAGTTCAGTGGGTCAGAAAATTCTATATCGGTTCAATGGAATTTTGTAAATTATTGGAATTTTTTCGAACAATGAAGCCTGCTCGGTCACTCAGTGAAGCTAGATCACTCACTAAAGTGATCTCAGTGATCTCAGTCCAATCACTCACTGAACTGATATTGGTCAGGAGTCCGATCACTCACTGAACCCTGCTCACATCCTGTTGTTGTGATGCCCACATCGAGCTGTTGTTCACGTTGTGTGAAAAAAACTGTATTATTCTTTGTTAGACATTTTTTGTGTTTTTTAGATATTATTAGTAATCAGTAATTAATTTTGCATTTTTTCAGATATTATCAGTAATCAGTATTGCAATTGAATGCATTATCAATAGCTTACCAGGCGTGAAATTTGTTACCTGTGTATGCATTGCTTGGTATGCCTGTACCTTCTTTCCAAATTTCTTTTTCTTTTGGGCAGGACTAAACTCTTCTCCACCATTTCTTGTTTGGAAGTGGACAAGGCCTACTTGGTATGCCTATACCTGCTTTCTAAATTTCTTTTCCTTATGTTCTTTGTTTGTAAGAACCAAATACTACTTATGTTCTCTGTTTGTAAGAACCAAATACTACTTATGTTCTCTGTTTGTAAGAACCAGGCTAAAGTACTTCTTTCGTAAGAACCAGATGAGAAATCATGAGTTGTTAGTCCTTAGTTATTAAAAATCAGATGAAAAATCATGATTTGTTAGCCAGTAGATACATAGCAATTTAAACGATTGATTTATAAATAGAGAAGGGCTTGAAAATTCTTCCAAAACAATTTATAAACGTAGAAAAAATGTTCGTAATGACAGAAATTAGGATTAGAATTCTTTGAAAATATTCGAGGGCCAAAGCCAATTTTCTGAACGACTAATAAACATATAAACCTAGCAGGGCTTGAGCATTTTTTCAAAACAATTTATAAACAAAGGATTTATAAACTTGTTCACAAATACTAAATCCAATAAGTTAATAAGAGAAACCCTAAACTACATGAACTCCATACAAATATGCTAGATTGACACCTGCGATTAAGTCGAAAGGTCCAAGTATGTGGACGAGCATGGCGAACGAACTTTGGTTGTTGTCACCAAATGCAGCCACGCACCTGAAGGGCTTCTAGAGATGGTCACCATGAACATCGTCGACATACACCTGTTTAGTTGCTCCTCTTCTTCAAAGCTCTGGAGCCCGTCATCTTCTCTGAAGTTGAAATGGGGTCTGCTATGGCAAAGCAGAACAAAGAACAAATGCTCTCTGGGCTTTGTTATGACTGAACAAAACAAAGAACAAATGCTCTCTACCCAAACTAAAGAACAAATGGTCGACTCTCCAAGGAGTAAAAATAAGACGAACTACATTTCTAAATGACATTTGCAGTTCATGCAAATGTGTTTCTATGTTGTAATATTTATTTCTTGGCGTAAATGTGTCCCTGTGTTGCAATATTTATTTGTTGGTTTGTAAGTTTTTAACATCGTTTAATTTCTCTAAGATTTATAATTTTTATTTTTGGCCAGGTGTCTTAAGAGCTCAGTGTAAATGTAATACAAGGTTAATTTTAATAACATGTACCTCTCCTCTGCGATTGAGCAAGGAAAAAGATTTTTGGACGGTCATCCTGGCACGGCGAAAACACAGATTCGTGTTCCAGTTTTGTTCACATTTTTGGACGGTCATCCTGGCACGGTGAAAACGAAGAGATTCTGTTCACGGATGGATTACAACAAATTGCATGCTATAAAGACATGAGTGACACATAATTATAGTAACATGCAATAAATACTTTACGGATTGATAGACAGAGTGACTTAACAGGAATATAAAAATGATGTATTACTGCTGCAGCATTCCAAATACAAAATTTGTACAATCCCCATGGTTTCTACCTGTGCCTATAAAGTTTTGGGTACCAAACGTGATGTAAATGAATGCTAGTTTTTTTTTTCATCTTGAATCAGAATCAGATTTATCTTCTTGCATATTGTCAATGTGATATATAGATTTAAGTCCTCAAAGCTTTACAAAAGCACCTATTCTCTATGTATTTACAAGTATTTACAAACATCAAGATAGGTCTTTGCTTTGCATCTCAATTTGATCAACAATTTCAGCAAAACAAACAACAAGCAACTTGATTTGTATCTGAAATTGATCTTTGTTCGGTAGCTCAATTTGACCAACAGTTTCAACAAAACTGCACAGTTTAATTTGATTGGAATGCATAATTGTATTTTTAGGCCCAAAAGCGTGTGGAGGAGTCACATCACACATGCCTTCTCAATGAACAAGCATGATGGATTAAAATGGCAATACGAAGTAATAACTATATTCCATGAATACAATTAGGTGATTGTAGCTTTCTCTGGTTTATAGTTGATAATGAAGTATAGTTATTATCTCTTTGTTATGGTAGCTTAGTTCATCATTGATAAGTTAAGGTTAATATTTCATAAAACAATACTTCATTATAAGTAGGAATCATAGATCAATATCAATGATAACATCTATTAGCTTAAGAGAAATTCACCAATCTTAATCTCATTCCCCCTACCTTTTCTGGTTTGATTTGTTGGGTCCACTGTTAAATCAACTATTAAGTCCTGCTTGAGATGTTATGCAAAGGATGGTATAGGTGGTTGAAGTCTTATGATGCAGAGGTAAAGCAATATAGTCGATGTCATATTTTAGGGTCTAGGGTGCCGACAAGGTTGGAGCTAAGGGGTACTTCAGTTGCTCTACTTCTGGTGAATCTTGTTTATCTTATTTTTCTGATCAGGTAATGTTGTTCAAAATTTTGGAACAAAAATCCACTCCATCCTCGTGAAATTAGAGATTTAGAGAAAAATTTTCAGAGTAGCATTTCAAAATTTCGAAAGTGCAGATTCCATTACTTTTTGGAACAGAGGCTATAACTTGGTTGAAATTTTGCCAGGTTTAAAATGAGGGTTTCGTTACCATGCCTCCCTCAAGCTTTTCTGCTTTCATATTTCACAATGAATCACTCTCTGAACGTTGTACAACCTCGGCAACGCGCTTTCATCCTTGTGGTGCCCAACGATGTGTTGTCCAATAGTAGTAGGTAGCATAAAACCAAGAAAGAGAACATCCAAAATGGATCTGTATCTGAAATTTATTTTCTCCACTACTACCGCTCCATATGATACGTCTAGGCCACTGTACAGACAACCTTATGAGTGAGTCGGAGTCTCTTCATATGGCCCTGGTCCTTCTTCTTACTATCCAACAGTTGGGAAATCCACGTTTCATCCATTCTTGTTGGGCAACTTTCTGGATTGAAAATCAAATGAGAGAACGTATAAATTTTAATAATTTGTTTTTTGTTTGCATATTCGAGGGTCTAAACATGGAACATGAAGTATTAGAGTTGCAATAAAACAGGAATACCGAATCACACGTCCGGTATGCACATGTACATTTTTACATGCGTTCCTTTACTTTTTGGAAAAATAAATAATAATTAATTAAACGTAAACTCAACACATAGAGTTGCATGCCCATAATACAACTTTGAATTCAAAGAAAATAATCAACTTTGCATTGGATTCAAATAAGGCATACTATTTGGCAGTGATTTCAAAGAAAGCAGTTCACTTGTGCTCATCTTCACTAACCTATTCCTGGAAACACTGCACACTGGCCATTATGCCAATGTGGCATATACGTAGAGTTCACTTCACACTGGGCATCATGTCAACGTGGTGCTCATCTTCACTAACCTATTCTAGGGAGTGCTACACACTGGCCATCATGTCAATGTGGCATATACATAGAGTTCACTTCAAGTACGTTGTTCAGTTCAAGTACACTGGCAGGGACTTGCTACTTTGTAGCTCGCCTTGTTTTAAAATATGATACCTCCGATATTTACAGCTTCATTCCTTAACTTATAATGTTAATGGTATTCAAAATGAAAAAAAAAAGTCATTTAAAGGCCTTTCATTATGAGCTTTGTTTTCAGTTGATTTAACATTTCTTCCTAACTTTGTCTTGCGTAGTCCTTTATTTTGCTTAATAATTCCTCCAAAACCATTTGATAGACCTTTAAATATGTCAAGTATTTCATTGAAAACACGTGTCGCCTATTTATACACATTTTTTATTATTATCCCTAGCTTTCAAAACATTTTTTGTTGGATATTTTTTCTTGTATGTTTAAATGTTAGTTTGGGAAAAAATTACCTTATTGTTCTCCAATTTCAAGCTCCAATATCGAGAGAAAATCCCCTTTAATGTGTTCACATTAACTTCAGAGTCAAAAAATACCCAAGATTTTAACTTAAAAAATTTCAAATCTACGAACTACATCAATTAAAACCAACTCATTTTTATAAACCCATATTATTATTTGCATGTATGTTAAGCAAACACACATAAAATTTATATGTTATTATCTTATTCATCAAGAAAAAAAAACAAATTATATAGTAAAATACACATTCATTTTTCTAAATCACCATTAATATTTGCATGAATGTTCAACAAACACACATAAAATTTATTTTTACTGTATCTTTTTATTATTTCATTCTTCAATAAAACAAATGATATAATAACTGTATATGCATTGCTATATGTATATAGAAAAATATTACATATTAAAATTCTAAAATATAATAATAATGATTATATTGGAAAACATAGAGAGCTAGAGAGATTGCATAACAAAAATTGCATATTTCTTTTCATTGATTACATCAGTTACATATATATAGGACATAAATCACTCACTTCGACACATATAGATCACAACTACAACTCAGACATAGAAAATATTGTCAATTTTCTAGCACTTATAGCATAAGTGCTTGAGGAGATATAGAAAGCTTCCTAGAGACAACCTTTGGATTGATTGTAGACCAGTGCCTAGGACATCTTAAAGAGAGGAGTGCTTTAGAAGATTATCAATGGGGATTTCTGTTGCACTCCAATTGTCATGTAGTTTGAAAAGGTAATAAATGAGACTTGGTTCAATAGTCTTTCATCAAGGTGAACTCAAACAGATACATGGATCCAAATACAGGGGGTTAATCGACCTGATATCAAGGAGGAAAGTCTTGTTCTGATGGTCGACATACAACAATGAGCAGCTTAATATTGAAATTGTAGTAATGGTGAAGAGGAGGAGAGAAAAGAGGGAAATAGATGCATAGGGTTGTAAACAAGACAAAATCCTAAGCAGCAATGTTCCGACATAAGGATGGAAGGCAGAAGAGATGGAATGATAGGAATTGCAAAGTGTGAATTAAGGTTTCATGTTCTATAATCATGGATACACTTATCACTGATCAACATATGTAAATTTTTGCTCTTAAAGGTACATAAGTAAATATTTAAATAACACAGGTACTACTACTACTTAGAAGCATAAATATAACCATGAGAGAATGAGACCAACAACTTCATTACATAATTTCAGTAGAAGAGAAACATACATGAAATGAGATTTACAAAGGGGAAAACATACTTCTTACATCCATGATTGGAATCACCAAAGAGTTTCATTAATTCTCAAAATGAGTCCAATATAACAACCCATTACATTTCTCCACACATCACTCGAGTCCCTCATGAACATGAAATTAGAACCAAAGTGGAATCACAGAATTTGGACCCCTCGGTTGCAGAATTCTGGAACCTCTATTAAGTGTTTATTCTACCTATTTATAAGGAGAGTGCGAACTTTGAATCAGTGATAGAATATCTCAGCCAAGGGTTAGTTTTCTGATAGACTAGCTCTCTCAATGTGCGATAGCTCTGCTGCCTAAAATGATTGCCAAGGATTTGATTCCTTTCTTCAAAATAAACATAAATTACAAAATAAACAGAAATAAGTAAGACTGAAAGATGACTGAGGAAAATATCATTCTTTCATTCCTGTGAAGGCCCTTGATCAAGCCAAGTCTTTGCCACAATGTGTCCATCTAGTTGCTCATTCGGTTCTCGTCGCTTTCACCTTAATTGCCTCACTTCACCACTCTCTAGAGTTGGTCGCGATCAATTGTGGTGGCTTGTCATAGAGCAGAGTCGAAGATTGTCCTAACAATACTTCATTGTATGACTGAGTGGAGCTCCATGATGAGCCATTAAGTCTTTCTGAGTCCCCATATCTTCATTAAATACCTCGTTTGTCGACCCATTATGTTTTTAAAGCCCTTACCACGTTATCAGAACGTAACATGCCTCATAAAACAACCATATGTAATATCACAGAATATAACTATCACAATATTTACACATAATAAGCTCTATGAATGAACATCGATCCTTTTAGGCCTATTTTTCTTTGATCCCTTTGAATAACTATTCATCATATGATTGGTGGCTATTGGGTGCTTAGGCCTAAGTCGTTAGGGCCTTTAGACTCTTGTACGGGGACTATTTTCCTTTGTAAATGGTTAGGTTCCCATGGTCCTTTAGGTTGTTCTAGACCATGCGCTAGCACAAAATTGGATCCCCCTTATCGATGTTTTCCAATTGGGTTTTAACATAGGGTTTGCGACATTCTGGTTTCGCTAGTCACCGATCTCCGATAGCCCTATGTGTTGAGCCCCAACCATTGGTTCTTTAACTCTTTGTGATAGTGCCAACCCTCATATAGAAGATCCTCTATTGATGAATTCCATTCGGCGATTTGACTTTAGCGCATATTTCACTTCGTCGATCACCTTTTCTTCTTAACCCTTGGTCCTTTCACGCTCCTCATGACCGTAGGCCAACTCTCATTGTGGAGCCCCTTAATCGAAGGTTTTCAATCAGCGATTTTATTTTGATGCACACAAGCTACAACCTCTGATCTTTGATCTTCGATATGTTATGTCATTACTGCCATGTGTGACCTTATGAGTGGTGACACATGTCACCCTATTTTGGCCCCTCAAACTGTCGAATTTAGATGTGACATGTCCACTATACCGTCACATCAGCCTAACCCCAGCTACCCCATGTCCCTTATCAACCAAATGTTGCCAAGTGTCATTTATCAGATCCATTGATGTGTAGCCACATGGGTGCCTCAAGGAGAGAGAAAAGGTCAACCCTCTTCTTGTTTTGCAACTAATTTCCTTTGCTAAATGTTTCAATGCATTCCTGACACTTTAAAACTAGAGGCTCAAATCTCAGTGAATTTAATCGCAATTAAAACTTTGAAAGGGTGTCACTTATTTCATCACTGATTGCGATGTGTCGATCTCTTGACTCTCTGATGCCTTGGAACTCTGATGTGCAGGACCTTCGATGTACGGGATCACTAATCACATATCGATGAAATCATTCATGAAATTTTGATGTCTAAAATGGGCCTCCTAAGGAAATTATAAAATAATAGTGGAAATAATATAATAATATTAATTTACATCATCAAATTTTAGAGGGAAAACTAACCCTTGGCTGAGATATTTTATAGCATTTTCAAAGTTTGCACTCTCCTTATAAGTAGGCAGAATAAACACCTAATAGAGGTTCCAGAATTCCGCACTATGGATTTACTAAAATTTTGAGAAACAACGCTCGTTGGATGTAGAATTCCATTCCAAGGAACACCCGTGTTGCATACTTTTGATGGACTCTTCTACACGAAAAATGAGAACATGAAAAACGTGATTTCAATCATGCTTTTTCATGTATTTATCATTTTTCGTATAGAAGACTTCATCAAAAGTATGCAACATGCATACTCGGATTAGGAATTGAATTTTTCATCAAACGAGTACTCTTCCTCGAAATTTAAGTAAAACCTTAGGGATATAAGTTGAAAATACGAGTTGAAAAAATAGTTTTATTATTTTATTATTTTCTATATTAAGGCTTCTGTGATCCATAATTAATTAAGCCGACACGTTTCAAACCAACAAGTGTGGTTCATCATCAGGACCAGATGAAGAGGTAGATCATGGCAAAGGCTTAAATACAGAGCAATGTAGAGACATAATTTCAAGTAACAACTATATTTGAACAATAATATTTAAATTATGATATTAATATATTAATATATTAAACGATTAGTTTTTGAAGAATAAAAATTTAAATAATGATATTAATTTATTAAAACTAATATTACTATTTTTCAAAAAATAATATTTAAATACTAATATTACTCTATTAATTTATTAAAGAATTAATAAGTAACGACTATATTAAACTGTTAGTTTTTGAAAAATAGTATTTAAATTAATTTATTAAAACCAAATATTACTAGTTTTTGAAAAATAATATTTAAATTAATTTATTTAAAAAACAAAAAAAACTCTAAAAAACTAGGGAAGTCAAAAATTATAAAAAGGAGTCAAGGCCCTAATCAAGACAAGATTACAAGGGAGTTCAAAGCCATAGAGAATCAATTACAATTGTTCTCTAGTAGAGAAGGGGAAAATTTTGAAATGAATGATGTTAAGGCACAACTAATCGAATTGGAAAAATGGAGAAATGAGATTATAAGGGAAAAAGAGAATGAATGGATACTCAAAAGATATGCTATATATTTGTAGTGCAAGGACAAGAACACAAAAATATTCCATGGTTTTGCAAAATTCAAAAAAATGAGCAACACTATATGGAGCCTCATGGATCATATGACAAGGTAAACTAGATACATATTCACCTCATTCTTGGCTTCATTTCAGATTTCATCTCTTGGGTTATGAACTCCATACAGACAATTTTTTTTATGGTGTTGATTAATGAATCAACCTCTAACATTTTCCACCCATATCGAGGACTTAGACAAGGGGTATCCCCTATCTCACTTGTTGTTTCTTCTTGTAGCAAGGGGTTTTAGCTACATATAAACTATTTCCTTTGTGGTGTTCATTAACGGCTTAGCCTTTTTTTGACACACAACAAGGACTTAGCCTTTTTCCTTTCTTACTTTATGTTTCTTCTTATAACACAAGGTTTGAGGTACATTCAATAGCAGTGCGACGATTCTACCTATTGCATACAAGGAATGGTGCCCTACAAACAAGTGTGGCTTCCATTACGTATTTTCTCCATTTCTAATCTCTCCACCTATTTTTGTAATTGATTTTTCAGCCTATTTTTTAATTTCTTTTTTCTATTGGTCCCACCAAATTTTAACTATTTTTTCTTATGATTGATTGATGCCTATCCACTTTTAAGAACCATTTAGAGTGAACACATATGGCTTGAAACATGGTCATAAGAAGAACACACATGGATTGGAACATGCTCACTAAAAAAATTATTAATTACGTCAAGAGTGTCAAATAGATAATCTCATGTTTATTTTGTAATAGGGATTAGAGGATTACAATTTAATTATCAATGATGGTTGGGTGGATGGTAGGGATTTAATCTTTACAAAATATGGTAGAATATTTTTAGTAATATAATCAAATCAAATGTTGAAATTTATCACCGAAGTTGTTATGTCATGTTTTCCTTTCTAACTAAATTGATTAATAAAAAGAAAAGATATATGAACAAGTTTCATATGAATAAACTATTATATTGGATTATGGTAGTGTAACAAAGCATATTTACTAAATCTCCAATAAAATTATAATTAAAAAAAAAAAAACTTCAAATATATAATGAGACAAACATTTTGATATTACATATATATATATATATATATATATATATATATATATATATATATATATATATATATATATATATATATATATATATATATATATATAACTATTATTAATGAAAAAAATTCAATTGTGAAAAATTAAGTAAATATTAATATGGCATTTTTATAAAACTAATTTTTTTATATATAGACTGTATCTTAAGGAGAAAATAACATGTGAAATAAATTTAACCAGAGTGGGTTGATATCTTGTTTGGTTGAACTAAAATTGCTCGTATTTGAGAGAGCCCAAAGGAATGAGATCAAACTCTATGACCGATAGATTGTTATCAGTTTTGACATTAAAATCATGATCCGGGGGCAATTTCACAACTTGAATGGCATTTGGATTGGTCTTGCAGTCGGCATTTTTTGTGCAAAGCTGCAGCTTGTCCACCGAGAGTCGCATTGAACCCCTAAATACTGTAACCCTCGCGTTACGCAGAACCACGGTCGTTCCAGGCTTCATTGCATGCACTGAAAGGAAATGATATCAAGTAAGTATATAATTTTATTTATTGAGTTGTTGATGAATCTGTAGATAAAATTTACGTAACCAAATAATACAGATTATTTACCTTGTGAACCTCTGGCAGTAAATAAAATGACCGCGCTGTCATCTCCCACAAGGTATTCAGATACAGGTAGGGCGCCGACAGTTGAAATGGGAGTGGAGTTGATGACTTTAACAGTTAGAGTATGGCCGGTGGTTCCAGGCTGAAGATCCTTAACTTTGCAGCTGTAAATTGGTTCCCCAATCACAACCTCATCCTCCACCTCTAGTGGTGCTTCTTCAGTTGGATTATCAACAATATCAGCCCACGACGAAGAAGGATCGGTGCCCCCAATTCCCCTTCCTCTGCCACCGACACCGTCAATGTCACTGCGCCTTCCTCTGCCCCCACCTGTTCCAACACCATCCCTGCCCCTTCCGCCGCCTCTGCTGCTGCTTCTGCCTCTCCCACGTTGATTCCCATGCACTGCTTCTTCTTCGACAGTATAAACATTGGCCGGATGCGCCACCCTTTTTGGTTGGTATTGTCGGATTCTTGAACAGAGGGCCAGGAAGAAGATGACGATGTATTTTGCTCCATCGTCCTTTTTCTCTTCTGCTTCAAATAGAAGACCAATTTACCGCCTCAAACTAGAATCGTTTATCGCACATATTTATGTTTTGAAAATCTTTAAAATGTTGGGTTAACTATTCTAATCTTTCGTTCAGACCTCTCTTTCCATAAAGCAAATTCAGAATTCAGATTCTTTTTGTTATTTCAAATTATTGATCAACTTATTGAAAACATTGAGAGCATCAACAAATCAAGCTTAACCATGGCATGTTTTACCTGGAAATCAACAAATACATGTTAAACAAGGTCGTAGTTGACTTTGTATATTTAAGTCAATATATTCGCTGGAGTAGAAGGGCGACGCGATTAGAGTGGGTTGTGAAAAAATGCGTGACTACAAATTTTAACCCCAGGCCATAGGTCAAACTTAGAATTGGCATTCTTTTTATTCGTTTGATTAAAAGGTAGGATTCACAAGATTCTTAACCATGGCTATTCACCCCAATATTATTAACTTAAACTATTTTATAACAAGATGACAAGATTCTTAACCATGGATATTCACCTCCACTTTACCATCGATATTATTAACTTTTAATACGTTTCGTTCGAATACTATGGATTATAAAAACCACATGCCCAAAAACAATAACTTATCTCACAATGAAAATACTTTTTTTCAATTTAGATACTTTCTTAAATAGAACAAAATGGGATAAAATTCAATAGAGAGTGGGGGGAGAGAGGGACAAAGGCAGGTGGGAGACAGAGTGTAAGGAAGAGAGAGAAAAGGATAGAAAGAGAGAGAGATGGAGTTGGTGGGAGAGAGAGAGGGAGGAAAGATGAAAGTCATAGATAGAGGTGGAGAGAGAGAGAGGAAGTGACAAGGGAGAGATGCAGAGAGTGAGGGAGAGAGGGGAGGATGGAAGAGAGAGAATAGGAGAGGAGAGAGAGGGAAAGAAGGGGGAGATAAAGAGAGGGAGACAGAGAGATTGATGGGGGAGAGAGGAGAGAGGGAATGAGATAGTGATAGAGTTGGAGGGAAGAGAGAGAGAGAGAGAGATGAGGCTGGGTGAGAAACAAAGGGAGGTGGGAGAGAATGGGAGAGAGAGGACTCAAGAGAGAGAAGGAGAGAGAGAGATGGAGTTGAAGGGGGATAGAGGGAGGGAAGAGTAAAGACATAGAGAGAGATAAAGGTGGAGAGAGAGGAGTGCGAGGGAGAGAAGGAGAGAGAGTGAGGGAGAGAGAGATAGATAAATATGGAGAGAGAGTGTGTATGTTTGGGGATGAGATAGAGAGAGGGAGTAAGAAAAAGACACATAGATACAAATATATATTATATAGTATTACATAACTAGTCTATATACATATTCCCTTAGATCTATAAAGTGCTAGGAGGGATGAAATCTCTCAAGGTGAAATACTTCCTCAAGTTTTGCACACAAAAAAGTGTTCTGTAGCTTTAGAGATTTGATCCCTCTCAGCGCTTAATAGATTCATGCCTAATATGGATCTAGAATGGTAGTTAAAACATTTGTGTGTTTTTCAAAACCAACATAGATGCTTTTTATTCCAAATTTGCCAAGACTTAGAAATAACACTTACTATTATATGTACATAGATTAGGTTTTTTGGTTGTTAGAGTTTTATAGGAGAATTTTCCAACAATGATCTCCTAATTTGGAATCCATTGGATCTCATCAACACTTTATTTGTGGGATGTATTTTGGATTTGAATTGTAATATACAAACAGTTTTGTTTGTATTATATGCACTATGTCTCCAATTTCAATTTCTTTGTTGGCATAAAGCTTGTACGGGCTTGACTCTCTCAAGGAAAGGCCCAAAAAGATGTGAGAATTATGATAACCAATACTCTGTAAATAAGTATGTTAGAATACAAGAATGATAGTTTTTTTGTGAGTTTTCATTTAGCTATTTCTGCAGTTAAATTCGTGTGTGCTTATCGCTTTCCTGTAAGAAATCCACAACCATTTCTATTGGAAGAATTCATAATCACACAATGGACGCAGTGGATACATGGATTGGGGAGGATCGTATACAGAGATTTGAAGACAGACATGTTGATACAATCCTTGTGGGCATTGCATTGAAGCAGATCCTATGTGAAGTCGGGCATATGGCCTACCAGGCGGATATGATCATGAGGGAATTTAAATGTAGTCTAGTCTAAGAATTGAGTCATCCTCCCCTGGAATTGGTGTAAAATGAAATGACACTAGTCAAAAACTCGACATATATGGATACTGCACTAATCATGAAGTTAGCATCATATTATTTTACTCATTTTGGGGATATGACCTCATCCAAGAGGAGCTCGTGGAGAAGCCACAAACCAAATAATTGAAGTCAATATAGGGTGATTGGACAAACTAAGTGGGGTTTAGGGCTGATAGCATAGTTGGGTCAAACCACCTCGTTGGGCACAATCAAGGAGGAAGGTTGAGAAGTTCGAATTGCAGGTCTCTGAGGAAGGTGGTGCATTATGGTGAGGGCCAACCCCCACTCTCTCTCAATCTGAGGTGATAGGCTTGAGGTGGTCAAGCAAGTAGCTTGGTTTGGCATGTTGTCCAGTGGGCAGAGTTAGGATTAGGGCTCTCACCAATGTCATGCCTTTTGTTTACAGTAATGTTGGTGAGATATTGATTATGCACAAGCATGCTTCTACCATGGGGGTATATCCACAGTGAAAAATCAACCACATAAGCCCCACATGAGATGCTATGTGGGTGACATGTGGGGCAACTATTGATGTTGCAAGTTTAATGGGGCTAACTTAAAATGGCCTTATATTTCAATATGTAATTTAGATAGGAAGAATAATTATATCATTGGAAATGTCTCAACTAGATGGATGTGATGGTATCATTTTATTATATTTTCAATCTAGTTAAAAATTGAGAAATTTTATAACCCCATTTCCATTACTAAACCTTGCAATTCGGGTCATCATAGTAACTACATCCTTCTATCTTTAATATGGGCTATAAATAGTAGGCGTTGTGTTACAAAGAGGTATCAGAGCAAATGTTCAACATTGGACCTTTCGAGATCAAATGCAGCCTTAGGGTAGTGAGATAAATATTAAAACCTAATTGTGGTGTTGGTTTATTTTATTGATGTATTTTGTTATGATATATTCATATAACATAGTACTGATAATTCGATATGCTTATATTGATATTGACATACTAACTTGAAGTGTATTGTTTCATCTCGACTTACACCAACAAACTCTAAAACTCAACCCAAGGTGATGATTTGGTTATCTATTTGAATTTTTTTAATCTAAAGGTTACATGTGTGTATGACACTACATAACAAGACACTAAGACCTAAAAGAGAAGAGGATCAAAATGGTACAATATAGTTCTGAAAGGTCACAAAATGGTCATGAAGAGTAAAGGTTAAATGAACAGTGGGGAGAGGTTGGCTCTTCTTACAAGATGGATACACTAAGAAGCTTAAGGGGTGAAATAAGGAGTTCCAAAGCTGACAATGAAAGGTTTGTGAGAGCACAAGAGAATAAAATAGGATTGAATGCAATTGTTTGGTAATTTAATTGATGTTAAATAACTTAGATGAATTATCAACCAGGTCTAGTAAACAAATGAAATGTATGTGCACTGTATCTATTAGGTGTCTTTGTCACTCATGTAATTCCTAAGTTAATTTGAGATATTGAAATGCACATGTTCCTCTACACATATGTAAGTAAATAAATAACTCATAAGAATGGAACCAATTCTATTTCTCTTACTTAAAATAATGATCACACACTTCTTAAAAGAAACTTCACACTTAAAATAAAGTCACACTCACACTTTGCTTGAAATAATATCGCTCACACACTTTCTTTAAAATGAAATCATTCTTGCTTATAAATAAAATCACACTTTCTTAAATGAAAATCGTACATTCTTATAAGTAATAAATGAAAATCATACATTCCTATAAGTACAATCACACTTGCATTCAAATGAAATCACTCTTGATTATAAACAAAATTACACCAACAATAAAACCACACTATAAATGAATCTGCTTCAACAAAACGAAATATTAGCTCTACAAATGAAAATCCTATCTGTATCACTACAATGTAAGGCTATTATATTCTGTCCATGTGAGCTAGAAATCTGTCTTCTCCTAAAAAATGGAACGATTAGATAACCTGCCGCAAAAAAATCTTAAACCTATATCTTTCAATCAAAACCTAAATCATTAAATGAACTAATAGAAATGTACAGGAAACATAAAATGAATTTCTAACTGTAAAAAAAGGGAAATATTACTATCTTGAGGGTCCCTCCTACGATAAGCAGGTAGCGCTATAATGCTTTCACAAGATGGTGCGGGACAGGGGGAGCAATTCGATAGGGGGAGTCTGTATGCACTCCTTTGCCATTGATGTCAAAGGGGGAGTGTAGAAGAATATTGCCATCAACAACAAAGGGGGAGATTGTTGACATAGATTGTCATTGATGTCAATATGGCAATATTCAAGGAGCCAGAGGAATCAAGCAGAGCCATCCGAGGAAGAAAACAGAGCTATCGGACCAATGGATGCTAAATAATACACTATCTGGAGCTATCGGATAAAAGTATGGAAAAGAATGCCAAAGAATACACTATCGAGAGCTTTCAGGAGAAATATAGTGTATATGCATGCAAATACACTATCGACGCAAAGTATGGCAAAGAATGCCACAAAATACACTATCGGGAGCTATCAAGATCAATATAGTGTATATGTATGTAAATACACTATCAGAGGCAGAAGACTCATATATATATGCATTTACGCTGTCAGAGGCTGAAATCATAGTTATATCTGAATACACTATCAGATCAAAGAAATATGTATATATTGGAATATAAAGGTGGAATATGTATATATTGACGATATTGTTATCGGCGGGTTCTACTATATGCCATCACCATAAAACGCCTGACAGCGATATATATGTTCAGACTCGATGAAACATATATGTTCGGGTGTATATTATATCACATCCACACTATTGGTACTCTCATATCACAATACCCAAAGGGATATCCTCCTGCAAGAGCCGATTGAGATGAATGTGTGGACCCGATGCAACATTACAATTTGGCTTAATATCATATCACATTCATAGGTGAATCGGTCGTTGTCCATCGGGAAACCGCAATTACCGATTGCGATATATATAGCAGACCTGATAAAGTTATAAATGCGGGCGTAATAAATTTGAGGTCCGCCCTTTAACATTTCGGTCGTTTTTTCATATATCCCTATGTATTACATTCGAGACCATAAAAAGGTGGGTCTGCATTCTCGGTACATCCTACCCTCCACCATTGATCATTACTTTGTGGATCCAATGGTCTACATATATTTCAGATGGAGATGTAGCTTGAGGAATATCCGCTCGAAAAGTGGTATCCTCTTCCTTCCCACTGCCACGTGTCGATTGTCGAGTGGAATCGGAAGCCATCCTCTGAATACTAGTTCTCACTTATGCCCCTTCCGAAATACCACTAGTGGTATAAGAATATCCATATTGCGCGAGGTTTTGAAGGCCACAATGAATAAGAAACACTCACGATAGTTCAAAAGGCCCAAATGATGTTAATTGCGATGGCGGTGGTGACATGGCAGCTTTCTCTGTGTATTTTGGTCCTCACCATTGAATCAACGTGTCCCAGGAGTGTTGGTGAGCATGAAGAGATAGAGGAATCTACAACGACCGAAAATCCAGGAAGTCGAAGGGTAAGCTAGCGGAGAGGAAACTGAAAAGCCAAAGAAATGAAGAATAGGGAAGTTGAAGGACAAGCGAGTATAGAGGAAGCCGAAGCGAGCACTGAAGAAGCCGAAGAGCCAGTGGAAAGAAGAACGAATAGTCAGAGGCATCAGGAATATAAAAAAGGGAAAAAAACAAGGAAGCATGTGCGTATAATCAGAGCAAGAGGAAGCTGAAGTTGAGATAGAGGTAGGAGAGACAAGAGAGGCGGGAGAAGGAGGAGAATAGGAGTGAAGCATAAGCTCAGCAGGCTTGGAGCAGAGAACTACAACAAAACAGTTTCTACCAAGTTAGGGTTGGAGCCCACGAGGTTGGAGCCTCAGAGCTGAAACAATTCGAATCCTTGGGAGTTGGTGCTCCTAAGTGCAGAACTATTGCCTTGGCAAAACAAAGTTGGTTCTCTCGAGGTTGGAGCCTCACAAAAGTCCAACTTCGTGCTTGGCAACTGATTTCAACCATTTATATATTGTATCTATTTCATTGCACTGTTTGTGTTAATAAAAGCATATATTCCAGCTATCTATTTCTGTGTTCCATACATAAATGTTTTGGTGATAAAAAGAACAATTAAAAAGAAATACTGATTCCCCCCCCGCGAGTATTTCCAACAATTTCTTAGAATTACACTTATTATAATCAACATTAGCTATATTTAACTATAAAAGATAATAGATCGTGATATGCTCAAGATTTTCTATCAACGCAACAAATCATGAGGCGACAAATATACATCTTACTTGCTTTATTCGCCTTCTACGGTGGTTGACTTATCCTTTGACCAAGTTGCTAGAGTGCCTTCTTTATCGATCTAACTTCTAAAAATAGGAAGTTATTGTTGTCTCATCCAATTTCAAACTACCCATATGACCTATTTCTGGGTTGAAACTACACAACCTATCAGACCTTGGACTTAGCTGCAGAAACATACATCAACTGCAAAATCATTATAATTCAGTAGCTCAAGTAGCTATTAAGTTAAATAATAAAGGCAATTGATATTTATGAAATAGAAGATGATTATGAACCCGCTATGCTATCAAAATTGTAAACTGATACCCAAATTGTAGTTATGAAGATAAAAAAGGGAGGAATGGAGTGAAAAAGAGTTGTAAAAAAAAAATCAATTCTAGTGTTCAACATTCCCCCACACAGAAGGCATTGCATGTCCTCTTGAAATATTTAATAATCTCCGAGTCCTTTGTGTTACTGAGCCTCCACAGATACATGAGAAAGGACATCAAAGTTACTCCTCCTCGATTTCTTAGCACTGATTGCCATCCTCAGTTTCTTCATCAAAATTCTGTGTTGCAGGCCTATAATCTTCCTCTTAAGAAGATTGTTTTCAGCTATCAATTGCTTGTTTTTTTATACCTCAAACCAACATCAGGGAAAATTTTAAGGGCTAATATTGGCAAATAGACTAATTTTCCATGCTTTTTCCAAAAAAAATATTCACCAATTCCCATTTTTTCTTAAAACTGATTTGCGCACATTTTATACGAAAAAAATATTTTACCTTAATAATCACCAAATTTTTATAAAAACTATATAAAACCATTATAAGTTTTAATATTTTTACTAAAATATCACTAATCATTTTGTAGTTTTCATATTAAAGATTAGTAAGATTCGCCAAGGTTTCTAATCTTTAAGATGAATTTCCATCCTTAAAAATTTCCTTGACCAAGATGTAGTATGATTTTTTCATTCTGGGTTTTATGGATTTTATTATGTTCCTTTTCTGTTTCATTCATCTTCTTCAGAAGTCTATTCATTATTTGCAACTCATAAATTTCTTGCTTGAGGTTGTCTTGAACTTAACGCTCTCCTAAAATATTAGAATGGACTGCTTCTTTTTCTCCTTGGTTCGAGGATGTTGCAATATTTTTACCTGTAGCTCTTCTTTCCAAAGATTCTATATAGTCATAAATTTCGTTTTGCACAAGATCAATCTCTGAAGTTATTCTAACTGGACCCTCAGTTGGTGATGGAATAGGTGATGATGGAACTGTTGGAGATGATGAAACTCTAGTGTCCATTTCTTCTTTCTCTAAATCAAAAAAATTTCGGGGATTGTTGAGGCTATTCATGCATTTCTTATATTGAGCCTTAAACATCTTCTTATGGTAGATGATGGTTTAGATGGTGATTTAGTACTAAGATATTGCTTCTTAACTTTTCCCTGCTCTATTTTCTCCTGCTCTATTCTCTTTTTAGATCAACTTTCTTCCTTAGTGCTAGCTTTCTTTCTTTTAGGATTTTTCTTTTTAAGATTCACTAACATATCTCTAAGAGGAGACTCATCCTCTAAACGTGGCTCTTGTTGTGGAGGTGAGTTATTTTCCATTGGAAACTTCCTTCTACTTATGTTTGTCTTACCACTAGGCTCTTCTATTTCTGCTTCCTTGAAATGATTTATAACTAATAGATCTTCCGAATTGTCTCCTATGTTTCTCAGACTTCCTTCATTCAAGATTTTCACTATGCCATGATGGTATAAAGCGTTATATATAGATTTTATTTTTCTTTGAACATTACCAACCATCTTTCTTAAAGTTGGAATTAGAAAATATGATAGGTGAATTTCATTTCCATCTAGAAAAATCATCATTAAATGTGATTGATAAAATAACATGTTACTGAATCTTCCTTCACAAGTTATAAAATTTTGAATGATTAGCAGAAAGTGCCTTCATTTATTCTTCAAAGTTGTGGCTAGTATTCTCTTCTTAAACATAAAAATTTCCATACCTATATTCTTGAGAAAAACTCTCCATTTTTTCTTCAATTCTTCTGTTCTTAAACCATCTCTCTCCAATTCTTGGAAATATTGTGGCTCCTGCTACGAAAGACTATATTAACACTAGGTTCATGTCCCCAATTTCTTCTTCAATTTTTTCATATGCCCTATCAAAATATTTTGTTACCTCCTCATGCCCATCGATTTTCTCTACAAATTCTAGCCACCTTCCGTGGTGAAAAAATTGTTTGACCTATGGATATCCCTCAATAAACTCAATACCATTTGACTTTGACCTTAAAATGACTCCGATGGTAGAGAAGTATAGCCCATAATTTCTCTTTTGACAGTGTTAATGAGTGAGAGAAATTTGAGTATGGAATGAATTAGAAAATAGAGTTTAGGTGAGGGCGGTCTCGACAATAATAAAGGGCTTAGTAAAATGGAAATGATTTGGCATGAAGAGGATTGATGAATGGAGAAGAGAGGGAGATATTTTAATTATATCACTGTTAAACCCCAACTTGGTTGACAATACACTGATATTTTATGTTAAAACCCAAGTCGTGTGAGAATAATTAAGGGTAATCATTATTTAGTATGGCAGTAGCAATGGTTACTCATCATTTATTTCATAATTCAAATGTTATACCTTTATTATATAACTTAATATTTACATACCTTTGATTATTTATCTTACTGATTTTGATTTTTCCTTTATAGGTTGTCAAGTTGCTTTAGCTGCAGTGTTCATTGGAGTTGTTTTTCCATAATTTTCGTTTGCCTTGGTTGCAATCTACTAATTCATCAGCAGAATTCTATTAGAGCTGTAGATTGTTGAGAATTCCGTAGCTGCATTATTTTCAAAAGAGGAAAGAGGAATAAGAAGAAGATGGGATTAGAATAGGGAAAATAAAATCTAGGCTACCAAGAACTCTTGGCTTTCAACCTGAATTTTTTGTATAAACATGGAAACAATGTTTGTTTTCGTGTGTGTGTGTGTGGATATATATATATATATATATATATATATATATATATATATATATATATATATATATATATATATATATAATTTCTTAATACATTTTATTTTTATTTTGAGAAAGAAAGTAGAAGACTAATTTGGAGAGGAAGAATAATTTTCCTTAACCAACTTCAAATGAAAATTATCTTACGACTTTCTAATCAATTCCTCGATTGTTAATGGTTTATGATATATTCGTAATGTATGACCATTTATTTTCAACTTTGCAAGTTTGAAGGCCATTTGACTTGCTTTGAAGGGATTTCACTAATTCAGTTGCCCTCAACTGAATTTGTCGGATATATTTGTGTGTGATATGGTGAAAAACACTGAAAAGATGGGTGTATACATGGCTAGCTGACATGTTTCATCTTGTTAAAGTTTTCATCTAAATATGGGCTTTTCACTTTCCTCCATGTTCGATGTACAATCAAGGAAGACGGTCATGCTGGATTTCACATTGATGATAGTTACTTTTTTTGTTGGAACATTATTTGGCACCAAGCACGTGATCTATATGCAAGCACCATTGATCTCAACTGGAAAGCAGTGGTTAAGTAATAAGGTGTTTCTCAATTTTAAAGCTAATGTGATAAAGATACCTATAGAAGGAACGAATTTTTGGTCATTGAATTATACTGAGTATGTTCCTTGTCATGATTTAAAACAAACGCTCTTTGGATGTAAAATTTGATTCCAAGGAATACCTGTGTTGCATACTTTTGATGGACTCTGATTTTTCATGTATTTCTCATTTTTCGTATAGAAGACTTCATCAAAAGTATGCAACATGCATACTCCTTGGATGGGGAATTGAATTTTTCTAGTGGGTTATAAGAAAAATGTTGGGTTAACCATTCTAATCCTTCTTTCAGACCTCTCTTTCCATAGAGCAAATTCAGAATTCGGATTCTTTTTGTTATTTCAAATTATTGATCAACTTATTGAAAACATTGAGAGCATCAACAAATCAAGCTTAACCATGGCATGTTTTACCTGGAAATCAACAAATACATGGTAAACAAGGTCGTAGTTGACTTTGTATATTTAAGTCAATATATTCACTGGAGAAGAAGGGCGACACGATTAGAGTGGGTTGTGAATTAGGTCAAACTTAGAATTGGCATTCTTTTTATTCGTTTGATTAAAAGGTAGGATTCACGTTGAAATTTTAAACTTCTGGATTTATATATTCTTAAGAAATATGTTTAGTAAAAATAATCAATAACATAAATTTATTTTAATTTTTTTTATTAAGTTAGCAATATTAAAATACAAGTGTTATCCTTTTAATAAAGAAATTAAAAATATATATATTTATTTAATAAGCAGACTTAATATCCCCAAATACAGTTTGTTGAAATATAATTGTTTACTCCTAATTATAATTATAATTTAAAAAAAAATTATGACAAGCTTATCAAATTTACATTAGATATTAACATTATTTTAATAATTAAATTTAATATACAACTATATATATTATATAACTAAAAATAAATAATATATATGCATATACACATTAATATATGTAAAGTTGTAAAACAAAAATCTTCATAAAAATATTTGCTTTAAAAAAAACAATTAGAAGAATATATATATATATATATATATATATATATATATATATATATATATATATATATATATAACCTTTTTCATATAAGGGAAGTTTTTTTTTTTTTTTTTGTTTTTTATTATTATCAATATAATATTAAAATATTATTGTATATTACATATATATATATATATATATAAAGTGTTTTCATGTAATGATACATTTAATATAATAAAATAATATTTATAGTCATAAAATAAATATTTCAATTTTTACATTAATTTTACATCAAATTTTAGACAGAGAGATAAAAGTAATTGAAAAGAAAAAAATTAATTTAATTTTTAGTATATAAAGATATTTATTTCATTCACTCCGTAATATGGACTTGAAAAATGACATGTAAAAATAATATCACTAACATTATATAATGTGTAATTTATCTTATATTCAATGATATGTAACATTCAAAACAAACTTATATTAATAACAAAAAAATGTTTTACTATTAGTTATAAATAACATTATTTTATATCAATCTTATATAATAAAAAAATGAATATATTTTTAAATTTTTTTGCTTTATGTACTTTATTCACTTATTAATATGGAGTTCATATATAATATGAAAAAAATATATATTAAATAAATTAAATATTTTAAATGCATGATGAGTAAGAGAATTTAAGAAAGAGAGAGCTAACAAGTTCTCTTTTAATTCAAGGTATGTTGATATGTAACATTTTAAAAAATAATAATAATAAAAATAATTTAATGTGTGTATAGAGACGTAACATTTAAAAAAATATTAAGAACAAAAATAATTCTATATAATATATAAAACAAGTGAAAATTAAAAAATAAATAAAAAAATTGTGCTATACATGCCAGTATAGGGTAGGTGTTTAAGTGTAATGTAAGTATGTAAACAATTTTAAATGTCGGCTCAAGTAAAAAATAATAAAAAGTTAAAAGTGATATCGGATGAGTGTAAACATTTAGATGTTGGTTCAATTAATAATAATTATTATTATTCAACACCAAATTTGTGTATGAGACCCTTTTTTTTTGAGTAAGTGTGTAAGTGTAAAGTAATAAACAAAAAATTAAAAGTAACATGAATGACTATAAACATTTAAATGTTGGCCCAATTAACAATGAAAAGTTAAAAGTAAAAAACAAAAATTTAAAAGTAATAAATAAAAAGTTTAAATTAATATATACCCCACTATAGGTGATGGGTCTAAACCTTTGAGTCAATTTGTTATATTTTAATTTTGTTATTAATTTGTGAATAATCCTTTTTACAATACCATTGGCCAATATTATGGCTTATCAATACCATATGCCCAGAACCCATAACTTTCACAGTCAAAATATTTTATAACAATATGACAAAATTCTTAATCATGGATATTCACCTCACTTTATGATGGATATTATTAACTTGTAAATAGAATTTGTTACAATACCATGTGCCAATATCATGGCTTATCAATACCACATGCCAAAAAAATATAACTTATTTCACAATCAAAATATTTTATAATAATATGGCAAGATTCTTAACCATGAATATTCACCCCACTTTACCATGGATATTATTAACTTGTGAATATGCATTGTTACAATAACATAGCTTACCAACACCACATGCCCAAAAAACATAACTTATTTCACAATCAAAATATTTTGTAACAATATGGTAAGATTCTTAACTAATGATATTCATCACCACTTTGCCATTGATATTATGAACTGGAAAATAAGCTTTGTTAGAATATCATGGGCCAATACCATGGTTTATCAACAACACATGCCCAAAAATCAAAATATTTTTTAACAATATGACAAGATTCTTAACCATGGCTATTCACCCCAATATTATTAACTTAAACTATTTTATAACAAGATGACAAGATTCTTAACCATGGATATTCACCTCCACTTTACCATCGATATTATTAACTTGTAATAGGTTTCGTTCGAATACTATGGATTATAAAAACCACATGCCCAAAAACAATAACTTATCTCACAATCAAAATATTTTATAAATATTTTTTTTATAACATTTTTTTAATTAAATCTAAGTTGTAAAGGGTTATAATTAAGTTTGAGATATATATGAACTCTCTATCATCATGATTATTAAAAGTATTCCCATAGAAATTAAATCAAGGTCTAAATAAGATCAAGAATGAGAATACTTATATGTGTGTGTGTGTGTGTGTGTGTGTGTGTGTGTGTGTGTGAAATTTATATAATATAAATAATATTATTAAGAGCTAGCATAGATCCATCTTAACTAAGGATCCAAGCGCTGAGAGAAAGCAAAGTGACTAAAAATAATAGACTAAATATAATGCATGATTCTTTTAAGTTTTTAATTATTGTATTTTCTTTGACATGATTGATCGAAAATATTGTTTAATATATTATAACTAAATGCATTTTTTCAATTTAGATACTTTCTTAAACAAAACAAAATGGAATAAAATTCAATAGAGAGTGGGGGGAGAGAGGGAGAAAGGCAGGTGGGAGACAGAGTGTAAGGAAGAGAGAGAAGAGGAGAGAAAGAGAGAGAGATGGAGTTGGTGGGAGAGAGAGAGGGAGGAAAGATGAAAGTCATAGATAGAGGTGGAGAGAGAGAGAGGAAGTGACAAGGGAGAGATGGAGAGAGTGAGGGAGAGAGGAGAGGATGGAAGAGAGAGAATAGGAGAGGAGAGAGAGAGGGAAAGAAGGGGGAGATAAAGAGTGTGAGACAAAGAGATGGATAGGGGAGAAAGGAGAGAGGAAATGAGATAGCGATAGAGCTGGAGGGAAGAGAGAGAGAGAGAGATGAGGCTGGGCGAGAAACAAAGGGAGGTGGGAGAGAAAGGGAGAGAGAGGACTCAAGAGACAGAAGGAGAGAGAGAGAGAGAGAGAGAGAGAGAGAGAGAGAGAGAGAGAGAGAGAGATGGAGTTGGAGGGGGATAGAGGGAGGGAAGAATAAAGACATAGAGAGAGATAAAGGTGGAGAGAGAGGAGTGCGAGGGAGAGAAGGAGAGAGAGTGAGGGAGAGAGAGATAGATAAATATGGAGAGAGAGTGTGTATGTTTGGGGATGAGATAGAGAGAGGGAGTAAGAAAAAGACACATAGATACAAATATATATTATATAGTATTACATAACTAGTCTATATACATATTCCCTTAGATCTATAAAGTGTTGGGAGGGATGAAATCTCTCAAGGTGAAATACTTCCTCAAGTTTTGCACACAAAAAAGTGTTTTGTACCTTTAGAGATTTGATCCCTCTCAACGCTTAATAGATTCATGCCTAATATGGATCTAGAATGGTAGTTAAAACATTTGTGTGTTTTTCAAAACCAACATAGATTCTTCTTACTCCAAATTTGCCAAGACTTAGAAATAGCACTTACTATTATATGTAGGTAGATTAGGTTTTTTGGTTGTTAGAGTTTTATAGGAGATTTTTTCAACAATGATCTCCTAATTTGGAATCCATTGGATCTCATCAACACTTTATTTGTGGGATGTATTTTGGCTTTGAATTGTAATATACAAATAGTTTTGTTTGTATTATATGCACTATGTCTCCAATTTCAATTTCTTTGTTGGCATCAGAGCTTGTACGGGCTTGACTCTCTCAAGGAAAGGCCCAAAAAGATGTGAGAATTATGATAACCAATACTCTGTAAATAAGTATGTTAGAATACAAGAATAATAGTTTTTTTGTGAGTTTTCATTTAGCTATTTCTGCAGTTAAGTTCGTGTGTGCTTATCGCTTTCCTATAAGAAATCCACAACCATTTCTATTGGAAGAATTCATAATCACACAATGGACGTAGTGGATACATGGATTAGGGAGGATCATATACAGAGATTTGAAGACAAACATGTTGATACAATCCTTGTGGGCATTGCATTGAAGCAGATCCTATGTGAAGTCGGGCATATGGCCTACCAGGCAGATATGATCATGAGGGAATTTAAATGTAGTCTAGTCTAAGAATTGAGTCATCCTCCCCTGGAATTGGTGTAAAATGAAATGACACTAGTCAAAAACTCGACATATATGGATACTGCACTAATCATGAAGTTAGCATCATATTATTTTACTCGTTTTGGGGATATGACCTCATCCAAGAGGAGCCCGTGGAGAAGCCACAAACCAAATAATTGAAGTCAAGATAGTTGGATTGGACAAACTAAGTGGGGTTTAGGGCTGATAGCATAGTTGGGTCAAACCACCTCGTTGGGCACAATCAAGGAGGAAGGTTGAGAAGTTGGAATTGCAGGTCTCTGAGGAAGGTGGTGCATTATGGTGAGGGCCAACCCCCACTCTCTCTCAATCTGAGGTGATAGGCTTGAGGTGGTCAGGCAAGTAGCTTGGTTTGGCATGTTGTCCAGTGGGCAAAGTTAGGATTAGGGCTCTCACCAATGTCATGCCTTTTGTTTACAGTAATGTTGGTGAGATATTGATTATGCACAAGCATGCTTCTACCATGGGGGTCTATCCACAGTGAAAAATCAACCACATAAGCCCCACATGAGATGCTATGTGGGTGACATGTGGGGCAACTATTGATGTTGCAAGTTTAATGGGGCTAACTTAAAATGGCCTTATATTTCAATATGTAATTTAGATCGGAAGAATAATTATATCATTGGAAATGTCTCAACTAGATGGATGTGATGGTATCGTTTTATTATATTTTCAAGCTAGTTAAAAATTGAGAAATTTTATAACCCCATTTCCATTACTAAACCTTGCAATTCGGGTCATCATAGTAACTACATCCTTCTATCTTTAATATGGGCTATAAATAGTAGGGGTTGTGTTACAAAGAGGTATCAAAGCAAATGTTCAACATTGGACCTTTCGAGATCAAATGCAGCCTTAGGGTAGTGAGATAAATATTAAAACCTAATTGTGGTATTGGTTTATTTTATTGATGTATTTTGTTATGATATATGCATATAATATATTACTGATAACTTGATATGCTTATATTGATATTGACATACTAACTTGAAGTGTATTGTTTCATCTCGACTTACACCAACAAACTCTAAAACTCTACCCAAGGTGATGATTTGGTTATCTATTTGAATTTGTTTAATCTAAAGGTTACATGTGTGTATGACACTACATAACAAGACACTAAGATCTGTTGACACCTAATCCTCTGCGGTTGGGTGAACTTGGAATGTGAACAGTCATCAGAAGATGAACTGAGCAGTCACATTCTTGTATATAACAATAGATACGTAATGTAATAAATCGAATCAGTTTTTCTGATTTTTCTGCCAAACTGGACTGACTCCTGGCCTGACATGGTATCAGAGCCAAGTTCTAAAAATAGTTGTAACTCCCTTCATTTCTGCCACTGTCTCTGTCCTGATCATTTCTGCCACTGCCTCTGTCCTGATCATTGCTGCCACTGCCTCTGTCCAGAGCGCTACTCTGCCTCTGCCTCTGTCACTCTCTGAGCAGTCAGACCATGCCATAATTTCTTCCTCGCCCTCTCTGGTTAAGGTGGCATGTAGACTTTGTATTTCATTCGGAATTACTTCTCGTTTGTCACGGTATGAGAGGCCACCCCATTTTTGACATTTTCTGTGTTGTAACTCCTCTCTATTACCATTATTCTCTGTCAAATCTCTATCATTCTTCTCTATCCTAATTGATCGAACACTGAACGTTGTCTACCTAACGTTGAGGCCGATATACCTGTGCGTTGAACGTTGTTCTATGGGGGATTGTCGTGCCTTGATTCAAGCCAGTTGGTCAAATATAACTGTGCGTTGAATTACCGTGGTGTGTTGTGCATTTGAAGGGCCATGACTGTCATGAATGGTGGAAGACTAGAGGACTTTGCATCCCAGGACTAGACGTTGTTTGCATCTCCCTATGTATTTGAGGGTTGCTTGATCATCTGCCATGATAAAACCCTCGTAGTGTATTAAACCGTGGCCTAACTGTATATTGTGCATAAAACTGTGGACTGTATAATACATAAAACCGTGGACTGTATAATGCATAAACCATGGAAACGACAGTCTTTCATATATTGTGGTTTGCTCACACTAATTATATTGTGGCTCTCAGTGTTACCCAGTGGGAAGGCGCTTCTTCAATGTGGGTCTTCATCCACATCCGGGTAAGATCATACTCCGGTTGGGTGTTCTTTGGCTGAAAGTGGAAGACGTAGAGCGTAGGTTCTTTTCAGAGGCTTTGCAGAATCGGAGAGAGAGAAGACAAGCGGTTTGTCCTCGGAGACCATTGGTAGTAGCAAGTTGAAACTCCACTCAAAATGCCCCGAGTTCGATTCACCGCAAGGCAGAGGCACATAGCGATTCAGTCCATCGGAGGTTACAGCGATTCGAAGGCCTGAAAGCTTCTGTCGGAGAACTATTGGCACCGCCCGAGTGGTATACGTTTCCATAAAGTTTGGTATTAAACCGCTTGTATATGCCTTGTTGATGATTGACCAGCATATATATATTGACCAGCTGTTTGAATAAGTTTTGAATGCGTTTTGGACATTGTTTCAATAAGCTGTTTGAATAAGTTTTGAATGCGTTTTGGACGTTGTTTCAATAAGCTGTTTGAATAAGTTTTGAATGCGTTTTGGACGTTGTTTCAATAAGTTGTTTGAATAAGTTTTGAATGCGTTTTGGACGCTGTTTCAGTAAGTTTTGGACGTTGTTTGAATAGTTTGTAGATATGGAATATGGTGGATATATTATATGAGGATCCTTGGAGGGATTTGAAGAAACAGTACATAAAAGTATTTGAAATATTTTTGCCCTTTTGAGTACAATTTCACTATATATCAGCAAAAGTATTTTTTTTCTATCAGCAGATTTTTTTTTTTGCAGAATGCATTCAATCATCTCTATGGTAGGAATAGTTCTCACTGGCAAGGAGAACTATCCTGAATGGTCCCGGATGATAAAACACACCCTCATCTTCAATGAGTTGTGGAAAGGAGTGTCTGTCGGAGAAGGAGACAATGTCCCAGTGCAGCCTACCTCAGAGAAAGAACTCATCATTTGGGAAAACAAGAACAGCAAAGCTTATGCATTAATCACAGCATCTGTAAATGAAGTGGTGAGTTGCCATATTTCATCATATTCAACTGCCTTTAAAGCTTTACAAAAGCTGAAAGAACTCTATGACTCACATTCTTCACTTGAAGTAGTCCAACTCATGATTAAACTCTTCACTCTTGAGCTGCAAAATAATGATCCTCTTGCTCTTGCATCTGAAGTAAAGTCTATAATGCATGATATCAAATCCACTAAGGTTGAACTGGATATTCCTCTTATTGCTTTTGTCAAGACACTTTATCCTACTTACTCCAACTATCTTGAGTCATTGCAAGCAAATGGAAATCTTAAAGATATAACCTTTGACTATCTTGTGAAAAAGTTTGTTGAAAGAGAGAAAGCTTTTGGAAAGAAGACAGCCCCTGAATCTTCTGAAGAGACTGTGTGCCTTGCTCATAAAGAAAAGCATCCTGCTCAGGACTCTACAAAAGAGGTGGACGAAGAGGAAGAGAAAGATATTTCAGAGGCAGGGGGGCAGACATTCTCAAGGAGAAAGGGAAGATCTGCATTTCATTCGCTGCAAACGAAATGGATCACACGATGCTTCTACATGCAAGCTACCATGGGACAAAATTGAGCAGAAAAGAAACCAGCAGAAAGGTAAAACTAATGATACAGACAAAGATAAAGCACCTGAATCCGCTCACTATATTGAGGCACAATGTAACATTGGAGTAAATGAAGATTTGTTTAATGCTTCACTTGCTTCTTCGAAAAATGATTGGTTTCTTGATTCAAGAGCAACCTGTCATATGACTCATAGAAAAGATTTTTTTGAAGATTTCACTGACAATGTTGATGGAGCAGTATACTTTGCGGATCAGTCAAAAATCAAGCCATCAGGGCTTGGCACAATCAGGCTTAAACTGCCTGGTCTTCCAGAATTTCTTGTGGATCATGTTCTATATCTCCTAGAGCTCAAGAAAAACTTGCTGTCCTTGGTCCACATCCGCCAGCAAGGTCACTCCATTCATATGTTTGATGGCAAGCTTGAGGTAAGAAAAGCATCTGACCACTCACTTATAATGAGGGGAATAGAAGAAGAAAGACTTCTCAAACTGCAAGGAACCTCTGCTCATGCACAACATTTCTCATATATTTCTCATGATGAAGAAGGTAGACTTCCATCAAGTTTATTATGGCATGCTAGATTTGGACCTTTAAACTATGACAGTCTCCGCTTATTGAAGAAAAATGGTGTTGCTGGTTTGCCTACAATTCCTAGGAAACATAAGCAATGTGATGCTTGCATCTAGGAATGTATAGCAAACAACCTTTTCATGATTCACATTCAAGAGCACATAGGAAACTTGAACTCATTCATTCAGATTTATGTGTTCCAATGCCTTTTCCTTCTGCAAATGGAAATAAATATATCATGACATTTATTGATGATTACACCAGAATGTGTTGAGTTTATTTATTGAAGAACAAATCTGATGCTTTTCAAACATTCAAGAATTTTCATAAATGGATTGAAAATGATGCACAATATCATATTGGATCTATTCGCACTGATAATGGAAAAGAATATACATCAAATGAATTTGAACACTATCTTCGTCAACATGGGATCAAACATCAAACAACTGTGCCTTATAATCCCCAAGAGAATGGTGTAGCTGAAAGAATGAATAGAACAATCTTGAATATGGTACGATCCATGCTTTTCTTCAAAAATGTAAAGATAATGTTTTGGGCTGATGCTGTTCTACGTGCTGCATATATAAAGAATAGATGTCCATCTAATGCTATAAGAAACAAGACTCCTTATGAATTGTGGTATGGACATGTTCCTTCGGTAAAACATCTTAGGATCTTTGGTTCCACCTGTTATGCCTTGATACCGAAGGTACATAGAAACAAACTTGGTGCTAGAAGTCGTAAGTGTATCTTCCTGGGGTATTCAAACACCTCTAAATCATACCGCCTCTATGATGAAGTAAATAAAAAGTTTGTTGTATCTAGAGATGCCATTTTTCTTGAATCATCCAAATTTGACAATGTTTTTGAGCGACAACTTGATCGCTTGGATAGATTCGCAAAAACGAAATCATTTCAATAATTTGATAATCAGATTCCACATCTTGAAGAGGGGATTCCTATACTAGAACAACATGTGGAATCTTCTTCTGAAGAAAAATCTCCTCTGCATGAAACTCCAACAACGGATGATGCTTTAAGTGATGTAATTGATAGAATTGGGAGACTCAATCTTGATTCAGTCCCAACTCAATCAACAGAGCAGCCTGAACCATCTCAGAAAGGTCCCCCAAAGTGGCTGACAAAGACACTTGAAAGTGTTCATCCTGATGAAATTGGAAAAACAGGAACCAGAAATTAAAATCGACAAGATGGAGGTGATGCAGATGACTCTAATTCACCTGTCGATATGGATGTTACTTATGATTGTGAATTGAACCTGTCTACAGATTTTGAACCAACTTCCTTCAAAGAAGCTGCGTCTCATGATGAATGGAAAGAAGCGATGCAAAAGGAGTATGATGCCCTCATAAAGAATGGAACTTGGAAGCTGGTTGATCGTCCATTTGGAACCAAACCAATTGGCTGCAAGTGGGTCTACAAGAACAAATACAAAGCTGATGGCTCACTTGACAAGCACAAAGCTAGGCTTGTGGCAAAAGGTTTTGCACAGAAGGAAGGGGTCGATTATGAGGAAACTTTTGCCCCCACAGCAAAATGGGCCACCATCCAGACACTCTTTGCACTAGCAGCTCAGAACAGTTGGAAAGTCCATCAAATGGATGTAAAAACTGCATTCTTGAATGGAGATCTAAAAGAGAATGTTTTTATGTCCCAGCCTGAAGGATTTGCTGTGAAAGGACATGAAAAAAAAGTATGCAAACTTTTGAAGTCCTTGTATGGCCTCAAACAAGCACCGCGAGCCTGGTATGAAAAACTAACTGAGCATCTTCTGAAACTCAACTTCAATCATTTTGATCTTGATGATGCAACTTTATTTGTCAAGAAAGTTGGCAAAACAGTTGTATATCTTGTGGTATATGTAGATGATCTTTTAATGACAGGGAACAATGAAAGCTACATTGCATCCATAAAGAAGGAATTAGGGAAAAGTTTTGAAATGACTGATTTGGACTATGTTCATTACTATCTTGGCATTGAAGTAACCCAACATCCAAAATCCATATTTCTTTCTCAAAAGAAATACATTGGAGATTTGTTAAACAGATTTGGCATGACAGAGTGCAATCCTCTTTCTACTCCAATGGAACAAAACTTAAAGCTCACATCTATTGAAGGAAAGGAATTTGAGGATGCAACAAAGTATAGACAGCTTGTAGGAAGTCTCATCTACCTCACTACTACCAGACCAGACATTTCATTTGTTGTTGCAATCCTCTCCAGGTTTATGCAAAAGCCTTGTGAGGGACATTGGTCTGCTGCAAAAAGAGTTCTAAGGTACTTGAAGGGAACTCAAGACCTTGGAATCAAGTATACACAGGTGGACGACTTCAGCTTGATTGGATACTCTGATTCAGACTTCGATGGAGACAAAGAAACTGGGGTATCTACTTCAGGATATGCTATGAGTCTTGGATCAGGAGTTGTCTCTTGGAGATCACGCAAACAATTAGTTCCAGCAGATTCCACAACAGAAGCAGAATACGTGGCAGCAGCTGAAGCAACGAAAGAAATTGTGTGGCTCAGGAAAATTCTTGAATATTTGCAGGTAAAACAAGTACAATCAACTCCACTCATGATTGACAACGCCTCTGCAATAAAGTTGGCCAAGAATCCAAAGTTCCATGATCGTACAAAGCACATCAATACTAAATATCATCTGATCCGACATCATGTTGAGGCCAAAACAATCCATCTCCGTCATTGTTCCACAAATGAGCAAATTGCAGACATCTTCACCAAAGCGCTTGGAAGAGAAAAGCTTGAAAGATTCAGAATGATGCTTGGACTCACCAACATCCCTTCAGATTAAGGGGGGGAATGTTGACACCTAATCCTCTGCGGTTGGGTGAACTTGGAATGTGAACAGTCATCAAAAGATGAACTGAGCAGTCACATTCTTGTATATAACAATAGCTACCTAATGTAATAAATCGAATCAGTTTTTCTGAGTTTTCTGCCAAACTGGAGTTACTCCTGGCCTGACAAGATCTAAAAGAGAAGAGGATCAAAATGGTACAATATAGTTCTGAAAGGTCACAAAATGGTCATGAAGAGGAAAGGTTAAATGAACAGTGGGGAGAGGTTGGATCTTCTTACTAGATGGATACACTAAGAAGATTAAGGGATGAAATAAGGAGTTCCAAAGCTGACAATGAAAGGTTTGTGAGAGCACAAGAGAAGAAAATAGGATTGAATGCAATTGTTTGGTAATTTAATTGATGTTAAATTACTTAGATGAATTATCAACCAGGTCTAGTAAACAAATGAAATGTATGTGCACTGTATCTATTAGGTGTCTTTGTCACTCACGTAATTCCTAAGTTAACTTGAGATATTGAAATGCACATGTTCCTCTACAAATATGTAAGTAAATAAATAACTCATAAAAATGGAACCAATTCTATTTCTCTTACTTAAAATAATGATCACACACTTGTTAAAAGAAACTTCACACTTAAAATAAAGTCACACTCACACTTTGCTCGAAATAATATCGCTCACACACTTTCTTTAAAATGAAATAATTCTTGCTTATAAATAAAATCACACTTGCTTAAATGAAAATCATACATTCTTATAAGTACAATCACACTTGCTTAAATGACAATCACACTTGCATTCAAATGAAATCACTCTTGCTTATAAACAAAATTACACCAACAACAAAACCAGACTATAAATGAATCTGCTTCAACAAAATGAAATATTAGCTCTACAAATGAAAATCCTATCTATATCACTACAATGTAAGGCTATTATATTCTGTCCATGTGAACTAGAAATTTGTCTTCTCCTAAAAAATGAAATGATTAGATAACCTGCCACAAAAAAATCTTAAACCTATATCTTGCAATCAAAACTTAAATCATTAAATGAACTAATAGAAATGTATAGGAAACATAAAATGAATTTCTAGCTGTAAACAAAAGGGAAATCTTACTATCTCGAGGGTCCCTCCTACGATAAGCAGGTAGCGCTATAACGCTTTCACAAGATGGTGCAGGACAGGGGGAACAATTCGATAGGGGGAGTCTGTATGCACTCCTTTGCCATTGATGTCAAAGGGGGAGTGTAGAAGAATATTGCCAGCAACAAAAAAGGGGAGATTGTTGACATAGATTGTCATTGATGTCAATATGGCAATATTAGAGGAGCCAGAGGAAGCAAACAGAGCCATCGGAGGAAGAAAACAGAGCTATCGGAGAAATGGATGCCAAAGAATACACTATCTAGAGCTATCAGAGCAAAGTATGGCAAAGAATGCCAAAGAATACACTATCGAGAGCTATCAGGAGCAATATAGTGTATATGCATGCAAATACACTATCGAAGCAAAGTATGGCAAAGAATGCCAAAGAATACACTATCGGGAGCTATCAGGATCAATATAGTATATATGTATGTAAATACACTATCAGAGGTAGAAGACTCATATATATATGCATTTACACTATCAGAGGCAGAAATCATAGTTATATCCGAATACACTATCAGAGCAGAGAAATATGTATATATTGGAATATAAAGGTGGAATATGTATATATTGACGATATTGTTATCAGCGGGTTCTACTATATGCCATCACCACAAAACCCCTGACAGCGATATATATGTGCAGACCCGACGAAGCATATATGTTCGGGTGTATATTATATCACATCCGCCCTATCGGTACTCGCATATCGCAATACCCAAAGGGCTATCCTCCTGCAAGCGCTGATTGCGATGAATGTTGCGGACCCGATGCAACATTACAATTTGGCTTAATATCATATCGCATTCATAGGTGAATCGGTCGTTGGCCATCGGGAAACCACAATTGTCGATTGTGATATATATAGCAGACCGATAAAGTTATAAATGCGGGCGTAATAAATTTTAGGTCCGCCCTTTAACATTTTGGTCGTTTTTTCATATATCCCTATGTATTACATTCGCGACCATAAAAAGGTGGGTCTGCATTCTCGGTGCATCCTACCCTCCACCGTTGATCATTCCTTTGTGGATCCAACGGTCTACATATATTTCAGATGGACATGTAGCTTGAGGAATATCCGCTCGAAAAGTGGTATCCTCTTCCTTCCCACTACCACGTGTCGCTTGTCGAGTGGAATCGGAAGCCATCCTCTGAATACTAGTTCTCACTTATGCCCCTTCCGAAATACCACTAGTGGTATAAGAATATCCATATTGCGCGAGGTTTTGAAGGCCAAAATGAATAAGAAACACTCGCGATAGTTCAAAAGGCCCGAATGATGCTAATTGCGATGGCAGTGGTGACATGGAAGCTTTCTCTGTGTATTTTGGTCCTCACCATTGAATCAACGTGTCCCAGGAGTGTTGGTGAGCATGAAGAGATAGAGGAAGCTACAACGATCGAAAATCCAGGAAGTCGAAGGGTAAGCTAGCGGAGAGGAAACTGAAAAGCCAAAGCAATGAAGAATAGGGAAAGCCGAAGGAAGGGCCAGCATAGAGGAAGCTGAAGCGAGCATTGAAGAAGCCGAAGAGCCAGTGGAAAGTAGAAACGAATAGTCAGAGGCATCACGAATATAAAAAAAGGAAAAAACAAGGAAGCATGTGCGTATAATCAGATCAAGAGGAAGCTGAAGTTGAGACAGAGGTAGGAGAGACAAGAGACGCAGGAGAAGCAGGAGAATAGGAGTGAAGCAGAAGCTCAGCAGGCTTGGAGCAGAGAACTACAACAAAACAGTTTCTACCAAGTTAGGGTTGGAGCCCACAGGGTTGGAGCCTCAGAGCTGAAACAATTCGAATCCTTGGGAGTTGATGCTCCTAAGTGCAGAACTATTGCCTTGGCAAAACAAAGTTGGTTCTCTGGAGGTTGGAGCCTCACAAAAGTCCAAGTTCGTGCTTGGCAACTGATTGCAACCATTTATATATTGTATCTATTTCATTGCACTGTTTTTGTTAATAAAAGCATTTATTCCAGCTATCTATTTCTGTGTTCCATATATAAATTTTTTGGTGATAAAAAGAACAATTAAAAAGAAATACTGATTCCCCCCCCTAGTATTTCCAACAGTTTCTTAGAATTACACTTATTCTAATCGACATTAGCTATATTTAACTATAAAAGATAAGATATCGTGATATGCTCAAGATTTTCTATCAACGCAACAAATCATGAGGCGAAAAATATACATCTTGCTTGCTTTATTCGCCTTCTACGCTGGTTGACTTATCCTTTGACCAAGCTGCTAGAGTGCCTTCTTTATCGATCTAGCTTCTAAAAATAGGAAATTATTGTTGTCTCAGCCAATTTCAAACTACCCATATGACCTATTTCTGGGTTGAAACTACACAACCTATCAGACCTTGGACTTAGCTGCAGAAACATACATCAACTGCAAAATCATTATAATTCAGTAGCTCAAGTAGATATTAGGTTAAATAATAAAGGAAATTGATATTTATGAAATAGAATATGATTATGAACCCGCTATGCTATCAACCTTGTAAACTGATACCCAAATTGTAGTTATGAAGATAAAAAAGGGAGGAATGGAGTGAAAAAGAGTTGTAAAAAAAAAAAAGCAATTCTAGTGTTCAACATTCCCCCACACAGAAGGCATTGCATGTCCTCATGAAAAATTTAAAAATTTATGAGTCCTTTGTGTTACTGAGCCTCCACAGATACTTGAGAAAGGACATCAAAGTTACTCCTCCTTGATTTTTTAGCACTAACTGCAATCCTCAGTTTCTTCATCAAAATTCTGTGTTGCAGGCCTATAATCTTCCTCTTAAGAAAATTGTTTTGAGCTATCAATTGCTTGTTTTTATTATACCTCAAACCAACATCAGGGAAAATTTTAGGGGCTAATATTGGCAAATAGGTTAATTTTCCATGCTTTTTCCAAAAAAAAGATTCACCAATTCCCATTTTTTCTTAAAACTGATTTGCGCAAATTTTATAAGAAAAAATTATTTTACCTTAATAATCACCAAATTTTTATAGAAACTATATAAAACGATTATAAGTTTTAATATTTTTACTAAAATATCACTAATCATTTTATAGTTTTCATATTAAAGATTAGTAAGATTCGCCAAGGTTTCTAATCTTTAAGATAAATTTCCATCCTTAAAAATTTCCTTGACCAAGATGTAGTATGATTTTTTCATTCTGGGTTTTATGGATTTTATTCTGTTCCTTTTCTGTTTCATTCTCCTTCTTTAGAAGTCTATTCAGTATTTCCAACTCATAAATTTCTTGCTTGAGGTTGTCTTGAACTTGAAGCTATCCTAAAATATTAGAATGGATTGCTTCTTTTTCTCCTTGGTTCGAGGATGTTGCAATATTTTTACCTGTAGCTCTTCTTTCCAAAGATTCTATATAGTCATAAATTTTGTGTTGCACAAGATCAATCTCTGAAGTTATTCTAACTGGACCCTCAGCTGGTGATGGAATAGGTGATGATGGAACTGTTGGTGATGGAATTGGTGATGATGAAACTCTAGTGTCCATTTCTTCTTTCTCTAAATCAAAAAAAAATCGGGGACTGTCGAGGCTATTCATGCATTTCTTATATTGAGCCTTAAACTTCTTCTTATGGTAGATGATGGTTTAGATGGTGATTTAGTACTAAGATATTGCTTCTTAACTTTTCCCTGCTCTATTTTCTCGTGCTCTGTTCTCTTTTTAGATCAACTTTCTTCCTTAGTGCTAGCTTTCTTTCTTATAGGAATTTTCTTTTTAAGATTCACTAACATATCTCTAAGAGGAGACTCATCCTCTAAACGTGGCTCTTGTTGTGGAGGTGAGTTATTTTCCATTGGCAACTTCCTTCTACTTTGGTTTGTCTTACCACTAGGCTCTTCTATTTCTGCTTCCTTGAAATGATTTATAACTAATAGATCTTCTGAATTGTCTCCTATGTTTCTCAGACTTCCTTCATTCAAGATTTTCACTATGCCATGATGGTATAAAGTGTTATCTATAGATTTTATTTTTCTTTGAACATTACCAACCATCTTTCTTAAAGTTGGAATTAGGAAATATGATAGGTGAATTTCATTTCCATCTAGAAAATTCATCATTAAATGTGATTGATAAAATAACATGTTACTGAATCTTCCTTCACAAGTTATAAAATTTTGAATGATTAGCAGAAAGTGCCTTCATTTATTCTTCAAAGTCGTGGATAGTATTCCCTTTTTAAACATAAAAATTTCCATACCTAGATTCTTGAGAAAAACTCTCCATTTTTTCTTCAATTCTTCTATTCTTAAACCATCTCTCTCCAATTCTTGGAAATATTGTGGCTCCTGCTACGAAAGACTAGATTAACACTAGGTTCATGTCCCCAATTTCTTCTTCAATTTTGTCATATGCCCTATCGAAATATTTTGTTACCTCCTCATGCCCATCGATTTTCTCTACAAATTCTAGCCACCTTCCGTGGTGAAAAAATTGTTTGACCTATGGATATCCCTCAATAAACTTAATACCATTCGTCTCTAACCTTAAAATAACTCCCATGGTAGAGAAGTATAGCCCATAATTTCTCTTTTGATAGGGTTAACGAGTGAGAGAAATTTGAGTATGGAATGAATTAGAAAATAGAGTTTAGGTGAGGGCGGTCTCGACAACAATAAAGGGCTTAGTAAAATGGAAATGATTTGGCATGAAGAGGATTGATGAATGGAGAGGAGACGGAGATATTTTAATTATATCACAGTTAAACCCCAACTTGGTTGACAATACACTGATATTTTTGTTAAAACCCAAGTCGTGTGAGAATAATTAAGGGTAATCATTATTTAGTATGGCAGTAGCAATGGTTACTCATCATTTATTTCATAATTCAAATGTTATACCTTTATTATATAACTTAATATTTACATACCTTTGATTCTTTATCTTACTGATTTTGATTTTTCCTTTATAGGTTGTCAAGTTGCTTTAGCTGCAATGTTCATTGGAGTTGTTTTTCCATAATTTTCGTTTACCTTGGTCGCAATCTACTAATTCATCGGCAGAATCCTATTAGAGCTGTAGATTGTTGACAATTCCGTAGCTGCATTATTTTCAAAAGAGAAAAGAGGAATAAAAAGAAAATGGGATTAGAATAGGGAAAATAAAATCTAGGCTACCAAGAACTCTTGGCTTTCAACCTGAATTTTTTGTATAAACATGGAAACAATGTTGGTTTTCATGTGTGTGTGTGTGTGTGTGGATATATATATATATATATAATTTCTTAATACATTTTATTTTTATTTTGAGAAAGAAAGTAGAAGACTAATTTGGAGAGGAAGAATAATCTTCCTTAACCAACTTCAAATGAAAATTATCTTACAACTTTCTAATAAATTCCTCGATTGTTAATGGTTTATGATATATTCGTAATGTATGACCATTTATTTTCAACTTTGCAAGTTTGAAGGCCATTTGACTTATTTTGAAGGGATTTCACTAATTCAGTTGCCCTCAACTGAATTTGTCGGATATATTTGTGTGTGATATGGTGAAAAACACTAAAAAGATGGGTGTATACATGGCTAGCTGACATGTTTCATCTTGTTAAAGTTTTCATCTAAATATGGGCTTTTCACTTTCCTCCATGTTCGATGTACAATCAAGGAGGACGGTCATGCTAGAGTTCACATTGATGATAGTTACTTTTTTTGTTGGAACATTATTTGGCACCAAGCACGTGATCTATATGCAAGAACCATTGATCTCAACTGGAAAGCAGTGGTTGAGTAATAAGGTGTTTCTCAATTTTAAAGCTAATGTGATAAAGATACCTATAGAAGGAACAAATGTTTGGTCATTGAATTATACTGAGTATGTTCCTTGTCATGATTTAAAGTATATCAACACTTTGAAAATTTTGAATTATTCTCAAAGAGTGAATTTCTAAAGAAATTTGTCCTCTCCACTTGAGGAACAACCTTTCTGTTTAATACCTCCTTCAAAAGAATACAAGATCCCAATAAAATCTCCAACCATTAAATATTATGTGTGGTGAAGCAATGTGAACCACTCAAATCTAGTAGAAAGCCAAAGGTGGGAAAAATTGGGTGCATAAGCAAGCTAAACTATGGTGGTTCCCAGGTGGTGGTACTCATTTCAAGCATGGAGCTTCAGAGTAAATCCAAACATTGGGAAACATGATAACTAATGGAATAGGGGATTTACGATCCACATGAGTGGTGCAAGTTCTTGATGTTGGCCGTGGTTTTGCAAGTTTTCCAGCTTATCTACTTCCACTAGGTATACAGACAATGCCATTTTCTCCAAAGCATGGGCACGAAAATCAGATTCACTTTGCTCTTGAACAAGGAATTGGTGCGATGATTACAGTTCTTGTTACAACAGAACTAACTTATCTAAACAATTCATTTGAAATGGTCCATTATTCACATTGTGGTGTCGATTGGCATGAAAATGATGGTGTTCTGCTAAAAGAAGTGGATCACCTTTTGAGAGCTAGTGGTTACTTTTTTTATTTCGCCCCTCCTACTTACGGGAAGGATAAAGATTATCTCCATCAATAGGAGAAGTTGATGTCTGATAACTTGAACGTGTGGGAATATTATTTCTTGTCATGTTCAAATAGCAATTTGGTTCAAGCCAAGAGATAAGGCATGCCAACTAGAGAAAGAAAAATAAAAAATCCCAGTTTTATGTGATCAGGAACCTGATCCAAAACAATCATGGAAGAAACCATTAAGGAATTGTCTAAATTTAAGTCCAGAAGCAGAGTATATTCAACAACTTACTCCATTGTCGAAGTGTTTATCAATCCTCCCTACATGACATGAGAAAATAGGGATCATTGCTGAAAATTTTAGTATAGACACAACATTTTGATAGAGGGAAGTCAATGAATATTGGACACTTAATGTTAGTAAATATGATATTCGAAATGTAATGGATATTATCTCTTTCTATGGCAGATTTAGTATTGGTTTAAGCACAAAACTAGTTTGGGTGTTGAATATAATTCCTCCAAACTCTTGGAATACTTTACTTGATATCGATGTTGGAGGCTTGATTAGATCTTTTCATGATTGGCGTGGATCACATTCTTTGGCCAATGGAATTTTTCACCATACGATGTGACTTAACCATAATCTCAAAAGTGGCAGATATTGCACCCAAATTTCTCTGCGATGCAAAAGTATATAATTTGGAAGGTGTTGGAAGCCGAGGAGAGCAATGCTAATTTTCCAAAAGGTGTTGTAATCTGTCCTTCAGTAAGGTATTAATGCCAACGGTGATAGAACTTGTCCGTGCGATATTAACGCCCAACACATATATTAATCACGTTTTCAAATAAATATGGACCGTAAAAAACTATTTTTTTTTAAATTTAAAAGCACATTATGAATGAAGGTTACATAAAAATTTTAAAATTCCAACCTGCACAACATTAATTACAAAGTCCACTAATGGAATGTTTCAAAACAAATCAAAGTTTTCGATGTCAAAAGAAAAAGTTTTCAATTAGAAAAAGTCTTCTCAGTCTTCAAACTTTTTTCCATCTGTGTAACTGTATGCTTGGAAATTCTCTCGAAATCTTCTTGAAATCTGTCAGCAAAACTGGATCACTGATTCTGCTCCTAGAAAATTGCGAATTGTCTTTCAAAAAGGCACCCTTTTCCTTTGAATTTTGCACTGACGTACTCCAGAATTGCCACATATTAAAGTTGTGTACTGGACATTTGGGATTGATCGTTCCTAATTGTTGATCTCTCCTGAAAGGCTGGGTGTGATCTTCTTGGATTTAGGATGATCCTCATAGCTGTCATCTACCATTTGTTCTGGGGTGTCCAAAATATGTTAAAAACGAAATTTTGTACTTTGAAAATGTTGATTCGATCCCCCTTTTATTGAGACTCTGCCATTCATTAATTTATATGGTCCCAAGTAATGATCCAACTATATCCTTCTCGGGAAGTGATCCCAGCATATTCTCACCAAATCGAGCTAATTCACAAGATGTTTCAAATTTGTTGGCCTCACGACAATCAAAGTAGTTTTGGAACCAGTGAATTTTTGAATAGATTTTTGTCTTTAAATAACTATAATTATTCAAGAAAAATGTCAAGATCAAAAAAATATTTACTTCCTCCACATAGTCCTAAAAAAATGGCATCCCTGTAGGGCCACTTGTGAAAGATTATCTCTTCCATCTCAATAGTAAACTACTCTATTAATAAAATAGAAAATCCCAACTCGGGCTGGACGCGCAAACACTGTAGCTGGTCTAGAGATGGATCAAAATGATTTTATGAAAGAACCCCATTTCGATCATCCCAATATCCAGCAGCAATATCAAATACTGAAATTGCAGAAAACCCTTCCTGTTAATGGCTGGGCACGTAAGAGGTTGGACGAGCACTTGATATTTGTTGCCTTTATTCATTCATTTGGATCGTTATTGACATTTGGCATTTTATTACAAACCTTGGCTGTTCATTGTCTTGACACGCATCATTTTCGCATTGTTTTGGTTTCATCTGCAAATCAACCCACTTGATATTCATGCAACGAGAACTCACTTGGCACTTTAACACTTACTGTTCATTCCACATTTATCTTGTGCACGTTTCTCATCTACGGACTAGATCCATATGGATGTTAATAAAATGACCTCCATATAAATCCTTGAGTGCAGAGGCATGCACTCATCAAACTAATCAAATATAGACAGGCAACCCCGAATCCACAAAACCACCCAAAAATTCTACAAAACCATGACAAAATCGCCAATTTGCCAAATGTCATTGTATATGGTATCTTCAATAGTTAGTGTTCATCGTGGCAATAGAGATTGGAATTTTGTTTCCTTAGCAAAGTAGCACTTGGCCTCAGGGTATGCCACATTAGTTTTTGTTTCGAAGTTGTGTTTTTTATTATTAGTCTTGCATTGTAGTTTATACCACATGCACGGGGTGAAGATAATCCTTGTATAACTATATAAAACATTTGGACGGGGTGAGTATAATCCTGGTATAAATATATAAAAATTTCGGTAGTTTATACCACGCACGGGGTGAATATAATCCTTATATAAATATATAAAACATTTGGAGAGTTGGTGTTTCGAATGGATTTGCAAGTAGTCTTACTTGTGTTAGCAACTGTCTCTCCCTCCATGTGATGTGTGGGCTCTTTCCACACACTGTATCTCTCCCTCCATGTGTGGGCTCTTTTGTGATGCTTAGTGCTCGATCCTCTCATTGTATCTCTCCTTCCATGGTGCACTGTATCTCTCCCTCCATGTGGGCTCTTTTGTGATGCTTAGTGACTGATCCTCTCATTGTATCTCTCCTTCCATGTGGACTCTTTCATGATGCTTAATGCCCTATTTGATTGACTCATGCGATGGGCTCATGATTTGCGCACTGGTTGTTGACTTGTCTTCTTTGCTTTGCGCCCCAATAACTCTTTAATAAAAATACTTTGACCCTGCAATGAACCTAAGACTAAATTTTTTTATTTTAAAACAAATGTTTATTTCCGCACACTTACAAATATTTTTGCCAGAAATTGTATATTTTTGTTGTTGACAAAATTAGGGCTAACAATTGGCTACCCGATGCTAAAAAACATCAAAATCACAAGCGCTTAAAAGTGAGCACATCCAAATTAAAAGGCAATGCACATTGAAATTTGGTATAACTTAAACTTAAAATCCCAAGAGAAATTAGCATTTGATAACAACCTGTAATAAGTTAGATCTTACAAATTTATTTTTGGGGTTGGATTTATTGGTGCCTATAAATCTATTTAATAAAAAACTAAAAAAGATGAAACAATTTACAGAGTTTCCAAGTAAATACAATGTTCTTTTATATTGATGTGACAATATTATTTAATGATACAACATTATATTTATAGATATAATTGATTACAAAAGTGATTTAAATTGATGAAAATAGACCATTACACTGATTTACACCCTCTCGGTGTAGTCATTAGCCTAAACTATTGAAGTGCATGTTACCAATTCTTTCCGTCAACATTTTGTATGTGCTTTTGTTTTCAATCAAGAACAAGGTCACCAAGTCATTATCTTATTAGTCCCTGCCATCTAACAATGTCTAGGGACTATAGTAATCGATTATGCCCATCTTAGCATTAGTTCACCTGTTTGTTAATTCCACTGATCACGATATAACCAAAGTTTCTTGACAAAGACCGATTCTCCATCCAAAGGTTTTCAATACAGATTTATTTTCCTTCTTATTTGGCCTCTTCCCGAGGCTGAAGAGAAAAACCATATGTTATAATTAGTAATTTGTTTTGTATTTTCAAACTAGTAAATACTAGTTGAATTAATGCTAGTATTAGCAGAGCACATTAAATGCCAGTTTTGTTTCACTAGCATACATGGTAAGTTTAATATGTTATAACACTTATGTGGCGTTGGGATCTCCAGAGCTGGGTTTAATACCTTATTGCTGAGAATCCCAGGTCTCTATCTTCATACCATAACAATCTCGGATCTCACCTTAGAATATATAATATCGCTACAACTCATTGTGCCCTTGCTTCAGCAAGGCAACGAGAACAGCCCAGAACAGCCCGCTTCACGCCCCAAGAATAGGGAAAAACAAGAGTTTTTTGTGGCAATGTCATCACTTGAGATAATATAGCAGTCATGGATAAGGACATGTGAGCAGGAATCTACATATGAAAGGGAAAACATATCTTTATCTAGGCAGCAACAAGTATGGTATCTTTCGATACTGAACTCTTCTTGTTGCTTGCAGCAATTTAAAATTGTTATCATTTTACCTGTGAAAGTAAGAAGTAATTGTTCTGTAGTATTTTTTACCTGTGAAAGTAAGAACAAGAACAAACTGATAGGTAATGTTCATTTCACTATATTTTTGACTTTTATTCAAAAGAACAAGGATTTGGATTTTAACAGTGGTAGCATAATTGTGAACAAGGATTTGGATTTTAACAATGGTAGCATAACTGTTTTGCTACAGAATGACCAGTTTTCTTCTCTATTTCGTTAATGCTACTTACAATTTATATAGACTATGCAAGGCCAAACTGGATGCCTTTCGCTAGGACCGAGCAACCTCTTCCATATCTAGGAGATGCAATTGTCAAACTGGATTCCTGTCAATGCCTGTCAAGGTTGTCTACGGGAATCGAGCAGCTTATGCCTGTCAAAGTCATCTACGCAAGCCAAGCATCTTCTTCCAGCTTATGCTTGTCAAAGTCGTCAGCACGAGCCGAGCATCTTCTTCCATCATGGCAAGAGACAAAGTAAACTGTCTCACTCTTCCCTCTTCTTAATCTGTAAGTACCCCTTCTTAATCTGTCGGTAACAAGCAATCACACTTCAGAGCCAATATTCTAGTAAATTTCAATTCAGAATACGTTGTTATTAAACAACATACATTGCATAACTTCGAGAGAGATGAAAGAAGAAACAAAATCTAGTTGCATAATCCATGGTTGTATTCTTCTCTGCACGTACAAGATTCGAGCTCCAAACGACAAATGAATGGAAAAACAAGTCCACAGAATCAGATTTGACAGGCACAAGGCATGCTATAAGAAATCATAATAGACATCGCTGGCCTTCCTTGCGTCATTCAAAAGTACCTTTTTTATATTTTCTGGCCCGTCTAATGATTTTTTTGCCGCATAGGCTACTAATTCACGTGAGACTAAGTAATTAAATAGTCAAAGTATGCACAAACGCCACCGAATTTTCTCAGAATGCTGCAATAGCATTGGCCTCACACCAAAATAATCTTGAGTTGTTTTTTTCTTTCTAAAAAATCTCGATTTGCAAATTAACGCACTCTTACGAAGGCAAAATCAAACAGTAATACATCTGCCTACACAGACATATACTACAATTTGGGTCTTTTTACAGCAATCCAGACTGCATGCTATTGCAATCTTGAATTTCAAAACTTTAATTTAGAAATTATCATAACGGTCCTAGAAATCCAGAGAAAACAAAAAATTACAGAAGAAATCGAAGCCAAGACTAAGGAAAATCCCATATTTAGCAAAATTTTGTGGCTCTGAAAGCAGAAATTGAGTTATAAAACAACATCGAGGGTTCACAAAAGCCTGAAGAAAATCCTATAATCCAAAACTCGATCGTTCTTACATGTTCGGACCCAAAGAACAAATCTTGAAAACCTTAGAAATTTACCTGCAAATAAGTTGTCGACTTTCCTCGACTTCCTTGAGGCATAAAAGAGAAAGAGGATCAACGAACTGTTTTATGCCATGTCTAGCAGGTTCGAAGCGCCTGCGCCATTGGTAGTGAAATGACGAGCTTTGGTTTGTTGCTAGCCAGTGATGACCTCCTCATTCTCAAGAAAGCTAACCAGTGGTGAGCTCCACCTTCGATCATCTTTATCAGGAAAAATGGCAGGCTATCGTCTACCATCTTTAACAGGAAAAATAACAATAGACATACATCTGGATCATCGTTGTGGACAAGTGGTCCGAGCATAAACCCCCGTGGTGTACCTGTGAAAGTATGTAAGCATGGTTACCATCTGTCGAAAATATCTAATATAATTGTGTTAAACGTGGCACTTTGATTTATATCTATTAATAACAATTTTTTTATTTTAATTTTTAATTTAAATACTTTTACTGAGTTTATGACGGCTAGATTTGGAGTTATAGTTATGAATTACTATATACATACTTTGATTCTAATAGTGTACTTTGCACATATATTGATTCTTATTTTCTTTCGATATATTTTCACATAAATCATTTATTTCGGTATATAGGTGTTAATACTTTCCTCAATACCTTATTAGTCCCTACCCAAAGGGCTCACAGGGACTATTGCAATCGAATTGCATTGAGATCTAAGGCGTATGTACACCCAAAAGAAATTGTAACCAAAGTTTTCTGTGCATGCGGATTTACGGACTCTGGCCACAATATTCTGAAGGCTCGTCCACGTGTCTTCTCTTCTATTTTACACTTGACACGTTTCCCTGACTGCTTGAGAAAATTCAGAAAAATCTATATCAGTTCAGTGGGTCAGAAAATTCTATATCGGTTCAATGGAATTTTGTAAATTATTGGAATTTTTTCGAACAATGAAGCTTGCTCGGTCACTCAGTGAAGCTAGATCACTCACTAAAGTGATCTCAGTGATCTCAGTCCAATCACTCACTGAACTGATATTGGTCTGAGTCTGATCACTCACTGAACCCTGCCCGCATCCTGTTGTTGTGATGCCCACATCGAGCTGTTGTTCACATTGTGTGAAACAAACCCTATTATTCTTTGTTAGACATTTTTTGTGTTTTCTAGATATTATTAGTAATCAGTAATTAATTTTTCATTTTTTTTAGATATTATCAGTAATCAGTATTGCAATTGAATGCATTATCAATAACTTACCAGGCATGAAATTTGTTACCTATGTATGAATTTCTTGGTATGCCTGTACCTGCTTTCCAAATTTCTTTTTCTTTTGGGCAGGACTAAACTCTTCTCCACCATTTCTTGTTTGGAAGTGGACAAGGCCTACTTGGTATGCCTATACCTACTTTCTAAATTTCTTTTCCTTATGTTCTCTGTTTGTAAGAACCAAATACTACTTATGTTCTCTGTTTGTAAGAACCAGGCTAAAGTACTTCTTTCGTAAGAACCAGATGAGAAATCATGAGTTGTTAGTCATTAGTTATTAAAAATCAGATGAAAATTCATGATTTGTTAGCAAGTAGATACATAGCAATTTAAATGATTGATTTATAAATAGCGAAGGGCTTGAAAATTCTTCCAAAACAATTTATAAACGTAGGAAAAATGTTCGTAAGGACAAGAATTAGGATTAGAATTCTTTGAAAATATTCGAGAGCCAAAGCCAATTTTCTGAACGACTAATAAACAATTAAACCTAGCAGGGCTTGAGCATTTCTTCAAAACAATTTATAAACAAAGGATTTATAAACTTGTTCACAAATACTAAATCCAATAAGTTAATAAGAGAAACCCTAAACTACATGAACTCCATACAAATATGCTAGATTGACACCTGCGATTGAGTCGAAAGGTCCAAGTATGTGGACGAGCATGGCGAACGAAATTTGGTTGTTGTCACCAAATGCAGCCGCGCACCTGAAGGGCTTCTAGAGATTGTCACCATGAACGTCGTCGACATACCCCTGTTCAGTTGCTCCTCTTCTTCAAAGCTCTGGAGCCCGACATCTTCTCTGAAGTTGAAATGGGGTCTGCTATGTGTTGCAATATTTATTTGTTGGTTTGTAAGTTTTTAACATCATTTATTTTTGGCCAGGTGTCTTAAGAGCTTAGTGTAAATGTAATACAAGGTTAATTTTAATAACATGTACCTCTCCTTTGTGATTGAGCAAGGAAAAAGATTTTTGGACGGTCATCCTGGCATGGCAAAAACGTAGATTCATGTTCCAGTTTTGTTCACATTTTTGGACGGTCATCCTGGCACGGTGAAAACGAAGAGATTCTGTTCACGGATGGATTACAAAAAACTGCATGCTATAAAGACATGAGTGACACATAATTATAGTAACATGCAATAAATACTTTAAGGATTGATACAAATAGTGACTTAACATGAATATAAAAATGATGTATTACTGCTGCAACATTCCAAATACAAAATTTGTACAATCCCCATGGTTTCTACCTGTGCCTATAAAGTTTTGGTTACCAAACGTGATGTAAATGAATGCTAGTTTTTTTTTTCATCTTTAATCAGAATCAGATTTATCTTCTTGCATATTGTCAATGTGATATATAGATTTAAGTCCTCAAAGCTTTACAAAAGCACCTATTCTCTATGTATTTACAAGTATTTACAAACATCAAGATAGGTCTTTGCTTTGCATCTCAATTTGATCAACAATTTCAGCAAAACAAACAACAAGCAACTTGATTTGTATCTTAAATTGATCTTTGTTCGGTAGCTCAATTTGACCAATAGTTTCAACAAAACTGCACAGTTTAATTTTATTGCAATGCATAATTGTATTTTTAGGTCCAAAAGCATGTGGAGGGGTCACATCACACATGCCTTCTCAATGAACAAGCATGATGGATTAAAATGGCAATACGAAGTAATAACTATATGCCATGAATACAATTAGGTGATTGTAGCTTTCTCTGGTTTATAGTTGATAATGAAGTATAGTTATTATCTCCTTGTTATGGTAGCTTAGTTCATCATTGATAAGCTAAGGTTAATATTTCATAAAACAATACTTCATTATAAGTAGGAATCATAGATCAATATCAATGATAACATCTATTAGCTTAAGAGAAATTCACCAATCTTAATCTCATTCCCCCTACCTTTTCTAGTTTGATTTGTTGGGTCCACTGTTAAATCAACTATTAAGTCCTGCTTGAGATGTTATGCAAAGGATGGTATAGGTGGTTGAAGTATTATGATGCAGAGGTAAAGCAATATAGTCGATGTCATATTTTAGGGTCTAGGGTGCCGACAAGGTTGGAGCTAAGGGGTACTTTAGTTGCTCTACTTCTGGTGAATCTTGTTTATCTTATTTTTTTGATCAGGTAATGTTGTCCAAAATTTTGGAACAATAATCCACTCCATCCTCGTGAAATTAGAGATTTAGAGAAATTTTTTCGGAGTAGAATTTCAAAATTTCGAAAGTGTAGATTCCATTACTTTTTGGAACAGAGGCTATAACTTGGTTGAAATTTTGCCAAGTTTGAAATGAGGGTTTCCTTACCATGCCTCCCTCAAGATTTTATGCTTTCATATTTCACAATGAATCACTCTCTGAACGTTGTGCAACCTCGGCCATATGATACATCTAGGCCACTATACAAACAACCTTATGAGTGAGTCAGAGTCTCTTCATATGGCCCTGGTCATTCTTCTTACTATCCAACAGTTGGGAAATCCACGTTTCATCCATTCTTGTTGGGCAACTTTCTGGATTGAAAATACAATGAGAGGAGAACATATAAATTTTAATAATTTGTTTTTTTGTTTGCATCTTCGAGGGTCTAAACTTGGAACATGAAGTATCAGAGTTGCAATAAAACAGGAATACCAAATCACACGTCCGGTATGCACATGCATATTTTTACATGTGTTCCTTTACTTTTTGGAAAAATAAATAATAATTTATTAAACGTAAACTCAACACATAGAGTTGCATGCCCATAATACAACTTTGAATTCAAAGAAAATAATCAGCTTTGCATTGGATTCAAATAAGGCATACTATTTGGCAGCGATTTCAAAGAAAGCAGTTCACTTGTGCTCATCTTCACTAACCTATTCCTGGAAACACTGCACACTGGCCATTATGTCAATGTGGCATATACGTAGAGTTCACTCCACACTGGGCATCATGTCAACGTGGTGCTCATCTTCACTAACCTATTCCTGGGAATGCTGCACACTGGCCATCATGTCAATGTGGCATATACATAGAGTTCACTTCAAGTACACTGTTCAGTTCAAGTACACTGGCAGGGACTTGCTACTTCGTAGCTCGCCTTGTTTTAAAATATGATAGCTCCGATATTTACAGCTTCATTCCTTAACTTATAATGTTAATGGTATTCAAAATGAAAAAAAAAAAAGTCATTTAAAGGCCTTTCATTATGAGCTTTGTTTTCAGTTGATTTAACATTTCTTCCTAAGTTTGTCTTGCGTAGTCCTTTATTTTGCTTAATAATTCCTCCAAAACCATTTGATAGACCTTTAAATATGTCAAGTATTTCATTGAAAACACGTGTCGCCTATTTATACGCATTTTTTATTATTATCCCTAGCTTTCAAAACTTATTTTGTTGGATATTTTTTCTTGTATGTCTAAATGTTAGTTTGGGAAAAAATTACCTTATTGTTCTCCAATTGCAAGCTCCAATATCGAGAGAAAATCCCCTTTAATGTGTTCACATTAACTTTAGAGTCAAAAAATACCCAAGATTTTAACTTAAAAAATTTCAAATCTACGAACTACATCAATTAAAACCAACTCATTTTTATAAACCCATATTATTATTTGCATGTATGTTAAGCAAACACACATAAAATTTATATGTTATTATCTTATTCATCAAGAAAACAAAACAAATTATATAGTAAACTACACATTCGTTTTTCTAAATCACCATTAATATTTGCATGAATGTTCAACAAACACACATAAAATTTATTTTTATTGTATTTTTTATTATTTCATTCTTCAATAAAACAAATTATATAATAACTGTATATGCATTGCTATATGTATATGGAAAAATATTACATATTAAAATTCTAAAATATAATAATAATGATTATATTGGAAAACATAGAGAGCTAGAGAGATTGCATAACAAAAATTGCATATTGCTTTTCATTGATTACATCAGTTACATATATATAGGACATAAATCACTCACTTCGACACATCTAGATCACAACTACAACTCAGACATATAAAATATTGTCAATTTTCTAGCACTTATAGCATAAGTGCTTGAGGAGATATAGAAAGCTTCCTAGAGACAACCTTTGCATTGATTGTAGACCAGTGCCTAGGACATCTTAAAGAGAGGAGTGCTTTAGAAGATTACCAATGGGGATTTTTGTTGCACTCCAATTGTCACATAGTTTGAAAAGGTAATAAATGAGACTTGGTTCAATACTCTTTCATCAAGGTGAACTCAAACAGATACATGGATCCAAATACAGGGGGTTAATCGACCTGATATCAAGGAGGAAAGTCTTGCTTAGATGGTCAACATACAACAATGAGCAGCTTAATATTGAAATTGTAGTAATGGTGAAGAGGAGGAGAGAAAAGAGGGAAATAGATGCATAGGGTTGTAAACAAGACAAAATCCTAAGCAGCAATGTTCCGACATAAGGATCGAAGGCAGAAGAGATGGAATGATAGGAATTGCAAAGTGTGAATGAAGGTTTCATGTTCTATAATCATGGATACACTTATCACTTATCAAAATATGTAAATTTTTGCTCTTAAAGGTACATAAGTAAATACTTAAATAACCTAGGTACTACTACTACTTAGCAGCATACATATAACCATGAGAGAATGAGACCAACAACTCCATTACATAATTTCAGTAGAAGAGAAACATACATGAAATGAGATTTACAAAGGGGAAAACATACTTCTTACATCCATGATTGGAATCACCAAAGAGTTTCATTAATTCTCAAAATGAGTCCAATATAACAACCCATTACATTTCTCCACACATCACTCGAGTCCCTCATGAACATGAAATTAGAACCAAAGTCGAATCACAGAATTTGGACCCCTCGGTTGCAGAATTCTGGAACCTCTATTAAGTGTTTATTCTACCTATTTATAAGGAGAGTGCGAAGTTTGAATCAGTGATAGAATATCTTAGCCAAGGGTTAGTTTTCTGATAGACTAGCTCTCTCAATGTGCGATAGCTCTGCTTCCTAAAATGATCGCCAAGGATTTGATTCCTTTCTTCAAAATAAACATAAATTACAAAATAAATAGAAATAAGTAAGACTGAAAGATGACTGAGGAAAATATCATTCTTTCATTCTCGAGAAGGCCATTGATCAACCCAAGTCTTTGCCACAATGTGTCCATCTAGTTTCTCAATCGGTTCTCATTGCTTTCACCTTAACTGCCTCACTTCACCACTCTCTAGAGTTGGTCGCGATCATTGTGGTGGCTTGTCATAGAGCAGAGTCGAAGATTGTCCTAACAATACTTCATTGTATGACTGAGTGGAGCTTCGTGATGAGCCATTAAGTCTTTTTGAGTCCCCATATCTTAATTAAATACCTCGTTTTTCAACCCATTATGTCTTTAAAGCCCTTACCACGTTATCAGAACGTAACAGGCATCATAAAACAACAACAATGTAATATCAGGGAATATAACTATCACAATATTTACACATAATAAGCTCTATGAACGAATGTCGATCCCTTTAGGCCTATTTTTCTTTGATCCCTTTGAATACCTATTCATCATATGATTGGTGGCTATGACTGGGTGCTTAGCCCTAAGTCGTTAGGGCCTTTAGACTCTTGTACGGGGACTATTTTCATTTGTAAATGGTTAGGTTCCCATGGTCCTTTAAGTTGTTCTAGACCATGCGCAAGCACAAAATTGGAACCCCCTTATCGATGTTTTCCAATTGGGTTTTAACATAGGGTTTGCGACATTCTGGTTTCGCTAGTCACCGATCTCCGATAGCCCTATGTGTTGAGCCCCAACCATTGGTTCTTTAACTCTTTGTGATAGTGCCAACCCTTATATCGAAGATCCTCTATTGGTGAATTCCATTCGACGATTTGACTTTGGCACATATTTCACTTCGTCGATCACCTTTTCTTCTTAACCCTTGGTCCTTTCACGCTCCTCACGACTGTAGGCCAACTCTCATTGTGGAGCCCCTTAATCAAAGGTTTTCAATCAGCGATTTTATTTTGATGCACACAAGCTACAACCTCTGATCTTTGATCTTCGATATGTTATGTCATTACTGCCATGTGTGACCTTATGAGTGGTGACACATGTCACCCTATTTTGGCCCCTCAAAATGTCGAATTTAGATGTGACATGTCCACTATATCGTCACATCAGCCTAACCCCAGCTACCCCATGTCTCTTATCAACCAAATGCTGCCAAGTGTCATTTATCAGATCCATTGATGTGTAGCCACATGGGTGCCTCGAGGAGAGAGAAAAGGTCAACCCTCTTCTTGTTTTGCAACTAATTTCCTTTGCTAAATGTTTCAATGCATTCCTGACACTTTAAAACTAGAGGCTCAAATCTCAGTGAATTTAATCGCAATTAAAACTTGGAAAGGGTGTCACTTATTTCATCACTGATTGCGATGTGTCGATCTCTTGACTCTCTGATGCCTTGGAACTCTGATGTGCAGGACCTTCGATGTACGGGATCACAAATCACATATCGGTGAAATCATTCATGAAATTTTGATGTCTAAAATGGGCCTCCTAAGGAAATTATAAAATAATAGTGGAAATAATATAATAATATTAATTTACATCATCAAAATTTAGAGGGAAAACTAACCCTTGGCTGAGATATTTTATAGCATTTTCAAAGTTTGCACTCTCCTTATAAGTAGGCAAAATAAACACCTAATAGAGGTTCGAGAATTCCGCACTATGGATTTACTAAAATTTTGAGAAACAACGCTCGTTGGATGTAGAATTTGATTCCAAGGAATACCTGTGTTGCATACTTGTGATGGACTCTCCTACACGAAAAATGAAAAATACATGAAAAACGTGATTGCAATCACGCTTTTTCATGTATTTCTAATTTTTCGTATAGAAGACTTCATCAAAAGTGTGCAACATGCATACTCCTTGGATGTGGAATTGAATTTTTCATCAAACGAGTACTCTTCCTCGAAATTTGAGTAAAACCTTAGGGATATAAGTTGAAAATACGAGTTGAAAAAATAGATTTATTATTTTATTATTTTCTATATTCAGGCTTCTGTGATCCATAATTAATTAAGCCGACACGTTTCGAACCAACAAGTGTGGTTCATCATCAGGACCAGATGAAGAGGTAGATCATGGCAAAGGCTTAAATACAGAGCAATGTAGAGACATAATTTCAAGTAACAACTATATTTGAATAATGATATTAATTTATTAAAAATATCAATAGGTAACAACTATATTAAACGACTAGTTTTTGAAAAATAATACTTAAATTAATTTATTTAAAAAACAAAAAAACCTCTAAACAACAAGGGAAGTCAAAAATTATAAAAAGGAGTCAAGGCCCTAATCAAGACAAGATTACAAGGGAGTTCAAAGCCATAGAGAATCAATTACAATTGTTCTCTAGTAGAGAAAGGGAAAATTTTGAAATGAATGATGTTAAGGCACAACTAGTCGAATTGGAAAAATGGAGAAATGAGATTATAAGGGAAAAAGAGAATGAATGGAGACTCAAAAGATATGCTATATATTTGTAGTGCAAGGACAAGAACACAAAAATATTCCATGATTTTGCAAAATTCAAAAAAATGAGCAACACTATATGGAGCCTCATGGATCATATGACAAGGTAAACTAGATACATATTCACCTCATTCTTGGCTTCATTTCAGATTTCATCTCTTGGGTTATGAACTCCATACAGACAATTTCCTTTATGGTGTTGATTAATGAATCAACCTCTAACATTTTCCACCCATATCGAGGGCTTAGACAAGGGGTATCCCCTATCTCACTTGTTGTTTCTTCTTGTAGCAAGGGGTTTTAGCTACATATAAACTATTTCCTTTGTCGTGTTCATTAACGACTTAGCCTTTTTCCTTTCTTACTTCATGTTTCTTCTTATAACACAAGGTTTGAGGTACATTCAATAGCAGTGCGACGATTCTACCTATTGCATACAAGGAATGGTGCCCTACAAACAAGTGTGGCTTCCATTACGTATTTTCTCCATTTCTAATCTCTCCACCTATCTTTGTAATTGATTTTTCAGCCTATTTTTTAATTTCTTTTTTCTATTGGTCGCACCAAATTTAGGTCGTGGCTGAACATTTTGATGACCCATCTAAAGAGGAGATGGGCAGCTTCCCTACCTTGAGGGGACCATGCATTGTTGGGGAGCGGAGCGAAGCCACCGCCTGCATCGTGTCGTTCTCATGAATCATACAGATTCCATGCGTCCCCGCCAACCAATACCGATCTGCGACGAGTAATCTTTTCTCAGCGCCATCTTTTTGTTCGTCTTCGCGAGAGCCAGACACGTAAAAGGATCATGCGGTAAGTGGGAGAAAGGCTACACAAGCTTATAATCCCATTTTTTGCCTCTGTTATGCTTTTGGACTGGTTTTTCGCTCTTCGCTCTTGTTTTTTGCTCATGGTCTGAGCTGTGAGCCCAGTAATTCTCGCCACCTTTTCCTTGCGATAGCCAGCCGTTAATCCTGCTATCTTTCCCCGCCTCCTGCAATATTCGTTCCTTACAGAACTCCTCCATTTACTGATCAGAAAGCTTCTATTATCCTTTGTTTGGCTGGCTGGATGATGGAAGTATGGTTTTTATGGAGTGAACGTGCTGGGCGTGTTGGCTTCGGCTCCAGGGCTGCTATCATCCTTATTCAGGAAACAATGCACAAGAAGGAGGACACGTTATCATACTTCAGAAAAATGCTTCCCAATTGGTTCATGGTTGCCACTGAGGCTAATGGACTGTTTGGCGGTATGGCTACCCTATGGGATCCTACTCGGGTAAAAGCAAAGGCATATAAATGCTATGCTGGGATAATAATTTCGGCTTCAATCAGAGGGTGTGACTGTCCAGTTAATGTTCTTAATCTTTATGCTCCATACAAATTGCGCATATCATTCTGGAATAGATTATTTGATTCAGAGCTGCTTGATATCAATAATCTCCTTATTGCTGGTGATATGAACGTGGTCTTGAAATCAAATGAGGTATGGGGACAGGGGAAGATAAACAATGGCCTCGCGGATTTCATTAACTCTGAGATGCTCAATAGAAACATGATCGACATAATCCCAGCTGTTATGAAACCGACATGGTCAAATGGCAGAGTGGGCGAGGCTTACATAGCTAAAAGACTTGATCGAGTTTTTGTTCATTTTGGCATCATCGATAAGATTGGTATGCCTCGGCTATCTGTGGAAAATGTCTTGATTTCGAATCATAATCCTATTCTCCTATCCTGGCCCGCTAAGCTCTTTAGAAGAGGATATTCCTTCAAGTTTGACCGAGGCCTCCTTCAGGATTCTGCCTTCAATGAATATATTCAGAATGCATGGAACAGGATAAAGGACAGAGATAAAGATTTTATTTTCTCTTCCTTCAGAGACAAATTGGTAGAGATAAGGGGTCTGGTGAAAAAGTGGCAATTTCAAAAACATCAGAAGGATAAAAAAGACCTTCAAAGGATCCAACAGGAATTGGACCGGATACTGGCATCTACAGACTACTCCACATGCTCTTTTGAGATGAAATGTCACGTTAGGAATCTGGAAAAGGAGAAATATTGTTTGCTGAAACAGGAGGAAGCCAAATGGAGGCTCAAAAGCAGAGCACTATGGATGAAGGATGGAGATAAGAACACGAAATTTTTTCATAAATATGCAAATGCAAGGAGAACAAGGAACTTCATATGGAAAATAAAGGACGACCAGGGCAATTTAGCTATCTCACACGAGGATATTACTAAGCAGGCTATGAGCTTCTTCAAAAAACAATACGGCAGGAATGGTGAGATTGCCTTCAACGACATAAGATGGGGCATAGATTTGATGCCAGAGATGTTTGACCAAGCGAAAAATGAAGCCCTGTTCTGCCCAGTTTCTGAAAAGGAACTCCTTGATGTTATGAAATCATTTAAGAAGGATAAATCCCCTGGCCCTGACGGATGGTCAATCGACTTCTTCATTCATTTCTTTGACCTATTCAAAAAGGACCTGCTCAGCATGGTGGAAGCATCCAGACTTTCGGGCAGCATTCATTCGCACACCTCATCCACTTACATCGCTCTTATTCCTAAGAAGGAAGAGCCTGAATCTTTTCTGGACTTTAGGCCAATATCCCTTTGCAACATAACTTTCAAGATTATCTCTAAGATTATTGCAGAGAGAATTAAAGGGACTCTGGCATCTTCTCTCTCTCCTAACCAACATGCTTTTTTAAAGGGCCGTAATATTCTTGATGCAGTTGCCAGTACACAAGAATGCATACATTCTATGTCTGTGCACAAAACAAATGCAGCTATCATGAAAATTGACCTTCAAAAAGCATACGATGTTCTCGACTGGGGATATCTGCAAAGTCTTCTTGCAAAAATCGGCTTGGAGCAGGGCCCGATTCGGTGGATTATGGCTTGTTTTGAAAATGTTAACTATGTTGTTCTGGTTAACGGTTTTCCCTCTCCCTTCTTTCGGGCGGAAAGGGGCCTGCGACAGGGATGCCCACTGTCGCCTCTTCTTTTCATTTTGGCCATCAATCCTCTGAGCTTGCATATCAACCGCGTAGTGGAGGCAAAAGATTATGTTCCGGTCAGAATTTGCAAGCATATACATATATCTCATAACCTCTTTGTAGACGACGTTCTGCTATTTGCTATGCTTTCTAAAGTCTCTTGGATATGCATCAAGTCTATTCTTGACCGGTTTCAAAAGGCCTCTGGGCTTGCCATCAACAAGTCAAAATCGGTCCTCTTCCACAATGATACAGATGAGGTCTTCATAAATTGGATCTCCCAGCTCTTTGGGATTATCTCCAGGCCGCTGTCTGATGGAATCAAGTATCTCGGTTTCCGCCTTAAACCTAAGGCATATTCAAAGGATGACTGGAGGTGGCTTATTGAACGTTTTCATAGCAAGATTTCGTTATGGGAATTCAGGTCCTTATCTCTGGGTGGAAGGGTAGTTCTTGCCCAAGCAGTATTGATGCAGCTGTCGGTCTACTGGGCCCATCTCTTTCTTCTTCCGGCTAGCATTATTCAGGCCATGAACAGAATCTCTGCCAATTTTATATGGGGGGCAAAAGTGGAAAGAGGCAAAATCCATCTTTCAAAATTGGACTTCTTATCTATGCCAAAAAAATTGGGTGGTTGGGGTCTGAAGGATATTAGGATTTTTGGAAAAGCCCTTGTCTGCAAATCCTTATGGAGGGGCATTTTTGACACAAATCCATGGAGTGCAATTATCCGCCATAAATATCAAAAAGGAAGGAGCTTGGATTTCTGGTTCAGGTTTGGCTCTATTGGTATCAAACAGGGTCTGTTATATGGCTTAGTTTCAAGAGAATTGAGCATTACTTTCTTGACAATCTTAAATGGAGAATTTTTTCCGGTAGGAAGATCTTCATTGTTCTCGACTCTTTTGCCGGTTTCAAAGGAAATCTACAGGTTCCAGATCCTCTTCTTTTTCACCTCCATAGGTCTGGTATTTTCACTTGGAACATGATTATTGATAAATGGGAAGGTCCCTATCCTCTGCTTAAGAATGCTGCTGATCTTGGTATCCCTCAGGCATTGTCTGTCCTCTGCTTACCGATAGATTGTAGAAATTTCTCATCTCCCACCCTGGTTTTCAGTTTCTCCTTATTTCCCCCATATAGTTAAATGCCCTTTCCTATAACCATACATTTAACAAGCTGAAAAAAATAAATTTGCTGAAAACACAAATTCTGGAAATTTTACAGAATGCTGGAAATTGCAGAAATAAAAATCAACAGTAATAAACATCCATTAAAACACATTTAAATACTGAGATTTTTGGTCAAGTGACCCTGGAAAAACCTCCTACAACTCTTGGGGAAAACCAGTTTGAGAGCTCTTCTTTATTTCTGAAAATTGCCTTTTACAGTGAGAAATTTTCAGCAAAAAATCAGAAAGCAAATTTACAACTTATCTATTTTCCCATGCTTCACAGCAAACAGGAAATTACAGCAAACAGGACAGCAATCAATGTTGTACGGTCTCCTCGATTTTCGTGCCCACTTTCAGCATTAAATGCTGTTGTATGGCCCTCGTTTTGCGTGCAGAAAAACTAGCAAACTACTCCTCGATTTTTGTGCAAACCTCTCCTCAAAAATCGTGCCAAAATCTGTCTTTCACTGTGTGCTAAATCAGTTGTACAAATCTGCTCAACTGCTGCCTTGGAATGTGTGCCAAGCTGCTGTCTCCTTCTCCTCCCTACTCAGAAATCTCTTTTGCTCTCTTGCTCTCCTTCTCCCAACCTGCTCATGAAAGAATTGAATCGAATGTGATATTTTCCTCATTTTCCTCCCTTAATATAATTCCAAATGACTTTTGGGTGACCCAAGTGACTTTTGGGTGATCTCTAAATCCAATGGCTAAAATAGATTTAGATCAAAGGCTGAGATTAAATGCTCATTTAAATCTCACTTTTTATTTTTTAATTCACCCCACTTTAATAAAGACCCACTTAGTCATTTATTTCCAAAGTCACTTTTCTTTTCTAATTTTTCATTGACTTTAAAAAAGTCACTTTAAAATTAGACTTAGTAACTTTATCACTTAAAGTCACTTTTAAATTAGATTTAACTTTATAAAATTATAAAGTCACTTTAGGAGAAAAATTAAATTCTTTTGGACACTTTTCCTAGGCCAAAGATCAAAGCCTAAGAGAACCACTTGTCCTCTGATACCAAATTTCAACATTTTATTGATCAACTATTATACTGGATTATGGTAGTGTAACAAATTTCAACATTTTATTGATAAACTATTATATTGGATTATGGTAGTGTAACAAAGCATATTTACCAAATCTCCAATAAAATTATAATTTTTTTTAATTTAAAAAACTTGAAATATATAATGAGATAAACATTTTGATATTATATATATATATATAACCATTATTATCTTAAAAGAATGAAAAAAATTCAATTGTGAAAAATTAAGTAAATATTAATATGGCATTTTTATAAAACTAATTTTTTTATATATAGACTGTATCTTAAGGAGAAAATAACATGTGAAATAAATTTAACCAGAGTAGGTTGATATCTTGTTTGGTTGAACTAAAACTGCTCGTATTTGAGAGAGCCCAAAGGAATGACATCAAACTCTATGACCGATAGATTGTTATCAGTTTTGACATTAAAATCATGATCCGGGGGCAGTTTCACAACTTGAATGGCATTTGGATTGGTCTTGCGGTCGGCATTTTTAGTGCAAAGCTGCAGCTTGTCCACCGAGAGTCGCATTGAACCCCTAAATACTGTAACCCTCGCGTTACGCAGAACCACGGTCGTTCCAGGCTTCATTGCATGCACTGAAAGGAAATGATATCAAGTAAGTATATAATTTTATTTATTGAGTTGTTGATGAATTTGCAGATAAAATTTACGTAACCAAATAATACAGATTATTTACCTTGTGAACCTCTGGCAGTAAATAAAATGACAGCGCTGTCATCTCCCACAAGGTATTCAGATACAGGTAGGGCGCCGACAGTTGAAATGGGAGTGGAGTTGATGACTTTAACAGTTAGAGTATGGCCGGTGGTTCCAGGCCGAAGATCCTTAACTTTGCAGCTGTAAATTTGTTCAGCAATCACAATCTCATCCTCCACCTCTAGTGGTGCTTCTTCAGTTGGATTATCAACAATATCAGCCCACGACGAAGAAGGATCGGTGCCCCCAATTCCCCTTCCTCTGCCACGGACACCACCGTCAATGTCACTGCGCCTTCCTCTGCCCCCACCTGTTGCAACACAATCCCTGCCCCTTCCGCCGCCTCTGCTGCTGCTTCTGCCTCTCCCACGTTGATTCCCATGCGCTGCTTCTTCTGCGACAGTATAAACATTGGCCGCATGCGCCACCCTTTTTGGTTGGTATTGTCGGGATTCTTGAACAGAGGGCCAGGAAGAAGATGGCGACGTCTTTTGCTCCATCGTCCTTTTTCTCTTCTGCTTCAAATAGAAGACCAATTTACCGCCTCAAACTAGAATCGTTTATCGCACAGATTTATGTTTTGACAATCTTTCAATTTGTATTCAAGTATAAATTTCCTTGAAATGTCGGGTGATAAGAAAAATGTTGGGTTAACCATTCTAATCCTTCTTTCAGACCTCTCTTTCCATAGAGCAAATTCAGAATTCGGATTCTTTTTGTTATTTCAAATTATTGATCAACTTATTGAAAACATTGAGAGCATCAACAAATCAAGCTTAACCATGGCATGTTTTACCTGGAAATCAACAAATACATGGTAAACAAGGTCGTAGTTGACTTTGTATATTTAAGTCAATATATTCGCTGGAGAAGAAGGGCGACGCGATTAGAGTGGGTTGTGAAAAAATGCGTGATTACAAATTTTAACCCCAGGCCATAGGTCAAACTTAGAATTGGCATTCTTTTTATTCGTTTGATTAAAAGGTAGGATTCACGTTGAAATTTTAAACTTCTGGATTTATATATTCTTAAGAAATATGTTTAGTAAAAATAATCAATAACATAAATTTATTTTAATTTTTTATTAAATTAATAATATTAAAATACAAGTGTTATCCTTTTAATAAAGAAATTAAAAATATATATATTTAATAAGCAGACTTAATATCCCCAAATACACTTAAAAAAAAAATTATGACAAGCTTATCAAATTTACATGAGATATTAACATTATTTTAATAATTAAATTTAATATATAATTATATATATTATATAACTAAAAATAAATAATATATATCCATATACACATTAATATATATAAAGTTGTAAAACAAAAAGCTTCATAAAAGTATTTGCTTAAAAGAAAAACAATTAGAAGAATATATATATATATATATATATATATATATATATATAACCTTTTTCATATAAAGGGAGTTTTTTTTTTTGTTTTTTATTATTATCAATATAATATTAAAATATTGTTGTATATTGCACTCATTCTTATATATATATATATATATATATATATATATTAAGTGCTTTCATGTAATGATACATTTAATATAATAAAATAATATTTATAGCCATAAAATAAATATTTCAATTTTCACATTAATTTTACATCAAATTTTAGACAAAGAGATAAAAGTAATTGAAAAGAAAAAAATTAATTTAATTTTTAGTATAAAAAGATATTTAATTCATTCACTCCTTAATATGGACTTGAAAAATGACATGTAAAAATAATATCACTAACATTACATAATGTGTAATTTATCTTATATTCAATTGATATGTAACATTCAAAACAAACTTATATTAATAACAAAAAAATGTTTTACTATTAGTTATAAATAACATTATTTTATATCAATCTTATATAATAAAAAAATGAATATATTTTTAAAATTTTTTGCTTTATGTACTTTATTCACTTATTAATATGGAGTTCATATATAATATGAAAAAAAATATATATTAAATAAATTAAATATTTTAAATGCATGATGAGTAAAAGAATTTAAGAAAGAGAGAGCTAACAAGTTCTCTTTTAATTCAAGGTATGTTGATATGTAACATTTTAAAAAATAATAATAATAAAAATAATTTAATGTGTGTATAGAGATGTAACATTTAAAAAAATATTAAGAACAAAAATAATTCTATATAATATATAAAACAAGTGAAAATTAAAAAATAAATAAAAAAATTGTGCTATACATGCCAGTATAGGATATGTGTTTAAGTGTAATGTAAGTATGTAAACAATTTTAAATGTCGGCTCAAGTAAAAAATAATAAAAAGTTAAAAGTGATATCGGATGAGTGTAAACATTTAGATGTTGGTTCAATTAATAATAATTATTATTATTCAACACCAAATTTGTGTATGAGACCCCTTTGTTTTGAGTAAGTGTAAAGTAATAAACAAAAAATTGAAAGTAACATGAATGACTATAAACATTTTAATGTTGGTCCAATTTACAATGAAAAGTTAAAAGTAAAAAACAAAAATTTAAAAATAATAAATAAAAAGTTTAAATTAATATATACCCCACTATAGGTGATGGGTCTAAACCTTTGAGTCAATTTGTTATATTTTAATTTTGTTATTAATTTGTGAATAATCCTTTTTACAATACCATTGGCCAATATTATGGCTTATCAATACCATATGCCCAGAACCCATAACTTTCACAGTCAAAATATTTTATAACAATATGACAAGATTCTTAATCATGGATATTCACCTCACTTTATGATGGATATTATTAACTTGTAAATAGAATTTGTTACAATACCATGTGCCAATATCATGGCTTATCAATACCACATGCCAAAAAAATATAACTTATTTCACAATCAAAATATTTTATAATAATATGGCAAGATTCTTAACCATGGATATTCACCCCACTTTACCATGGATATTATTAACTTGTGAAAATGCATTGTTACAATAACATAGCTTACCAACACCACATGCCCAAAAAACATAACTTATTTCACAATCAAAATATTTTGTAACAATATGATAAGATTCTTAACTAATGATATTCATCACCACTTTGCCATTGATATTATGAACTGGAAAATAAGCTTTGTTAGAATATCATGGGCCAATACCATGGTTTATCAACAACACATGCCCAAAAATCAAAACATATTTCACAATCAAAATATTTTTTAACAATATGACAAGATTCTTAACCATGGCTATTCACCCCAATATTATTAACTTAAACTATTTTATAACAAGATGACAAGATTCTTAACCATGGATATTCACCTCCACTTTACCATCCATATTATTAACTTGTAATAGGTTTCGTTAGAATACTATGGATTATAAAAACCACATGCCCAAAAACAATAACTTATCTCACAATCAAAATATTTTATATTTTTTTTTTATAACATTTTTTTAATTAAATCTAAGTTGTAAAGGGTTATAATTAAGTTTGAGATATATATGAACTCTCTATCATCGTGATTATTAAAAGTATTCCGATAGAAATTAAATCAAGGTCTAAATAAGATCAAGAATGAGAATACTTATATATGTGTGTGTGTGTGTGTGTGTGTGTGTGTGTGTGTGTGTGTGTGTGTGAAATTTATATAATATAAATAATATTATTAAGAGCTAGCATAGATCCATATTAACTAAGGATCCAAGCACTGAGAGAAAGCAAAGTGACTAAAAATAATAGACTAAATATAATGCATGATTCTTTTAAGTTTTTAATTATTGTATTTTCTTTGACATGATTGATCGAAAATATTGTTTAATATATTATAACCAAATGCATTTTTTCAATTTAGATACTTTCTTAAACAAAACAAAATGGGATAAAATTCAATAGAGAGTGGGGGGAGAGAGGGAGAAAGGCATGTGGGAGACAGAGTGTAAGGAAGAGAGAGAAAAGGAGAGAAAGAGAGAGAGATGGAGTTGGTGGGAGAGAGGGAGGGAGGAAAGATGAAAGTCATAGATAGAGGTGGAGAGAGAGAGAGAGGAAGTGACAAGGGAGAGATGGAGAGAGTGAGGGAGAGAGGAGAGGATGGAAGAGAGAGAATAGGAGAGGAGAGAGAGAGGGAAAGAAGGGGGAGATAAAGAGAGGGAGACAAAGAGATGGATGGGGGAGAGAGGAGAGAGGGAATGAGATAGTGATAGAGTTGGAGGGAAGAGAGAGAGAGAGAGAGATGAGGTTGGGCGAGAAACAAAGGGAGGTGGGAGAGAAAGGGAGAGAGAGGACTCAAGAGACGGAAGGAGAGAGAGAGAGAGAGAGAGAGAGAGAGAGAGAGAGATGGAGTTGGAGGGGGATAGAGGGAGGGAAGAGTAAAGACATAGAGAGAGATAAAGGTGGAGAGAGGAGTGTGAGGGAGAGAAGGAGACAGAGTGAGGGAGAGAGAGATAGATAAATATGGAGAGAGAGTGTGTATGTTTGGGGATGAGATAGAGAGAGGGAGTAAGAAAAAGACACATAGATACAAATACATATTATATAGTATTACATAACTAGTCTATATACATATTCCCTTAGATCTATAAAGTGCTGGGAGGGATGAAATCTCTCAAGGTGAAATACTTCCTCAAGTTTTGCACACAAAAAAGTGTTTTGTACCTTTAGGGATTTGATCCCTCTCAGCGCTTAATAGATTCATGCCTAATATGGATCTAGAATGGTAGTTAAAACATTTGTGTGTTTTTCAAAACCAACATAGATTCTTCTTACTCCAAATTTTCCAAGACTTAGAAATAGCACTTACTATTATATGTAGGTAGATTAGGTTTTTTGGTTGTTAGAGTTTTATAGGAGATTTTTTCAACAATGATCTCCTAATTTGGAATCCATTGGATCTCATCAACACTTTATTTGTGGGATGTATTTTGGCTTTGAATTGTAATATACAAATAGTTTTGTTTGTATTATATGCACTATGTCTCCAATTTCAATTTCTTTATTGGCATCAGAGCTTGTACAGCCTTGACTCTCTCAAGGAAAGGCCCAAAAAGATGTGATAATTATGATAACCAATACTCTGTAAATAAGTATGTTAGAATACAAGAATGATAGTTTTTTTGTGAGTTTTCATTTAGCTATATCTGCAGTTAAATTCGTGTGTGCTTATCGCTTTCCTGTAAGAAATCCACAACCATTTCTATTGGAAGAATTCATAATCACACAATGGACGCAGTGGATACATGGATTGGGGAGGATAGTATACAGAGATTTGAAGACAGACATGTTGATACAATCCTTGTGGGCATTGCATTGAAGCAGATCCTATGTGAAGTTGGGCGTATGGCCTACCAGGCGGATATGATCATGAGGGAATTTAAATGTAGTCTAGTCTAAGAATTGAGTCATCCTCCCCTGGAATTGGTGTAAAATGAAATGACACTAGTCAAAAACTCGACATATATGGATACTGCATTAATCATGAAGTTAGCATCATATTATTTTACTCGTTTTGGGGATATTACCTCATCCAAGGGGAGCCCGTGGAGAAACCACAAACCAAATAATTGAAGTCAAGATAGTTGGATTGGACAAACTAAGTGCGGTTTAGGGCTGATAGCATAGCTGGGTCAAACCACCTCGTTGGGCACAATGAAGGAGGAAGGTTGAGAAGTTGGAATTACAGGTCTCTGAGGAAGGTGGTGCATTATGGTGAGAGCCAACCTCCACTCTCTCTCAATCTGAGGTGATAGGCTTGAGGTGGTCAGGCAAGTAGCTTGGTTTGGCATGTTGTCCAGTGGGCAAAGTTAGGATTAGGGCTCTCACCAATGTCATGCCTTTTGTTTACAGTAATGTTGGTGAGATATTGATTATGCACAATCATGCTTCTACCATGGGGGTCTATCCAGAGTGAAAAATCAACCACATAAGCCCCACATGAGATGCTATGTGGGTGACATGTGGGGCAACTATTGATGTTGCAAGTTTAATGAGGCTAGCTTAAAATGGCCTTATATTTCAATATGTAATTTAGATCGGAAGAATAATTATATCATTGGAAATGTCTCAGCTAGATGGCTGTGATGGTATCATTTTATTATATTTTCAAGCTAGTTAAAAATTGAGAAATTTTATAACCCCATTTCCATTACTAAACCTTGCAATTCGGGTCATCATAGTAACTACATCCTTCTATCTTTAATATGGGCTATAAATAGTAGGGGCTGTGTTACAAAAATGTATCAGAGCAAATGTTCAACATTGGACCTTTCGAGATCAAATGCAGCCTTAGGTTAGTGAGATAAATAATTAAACCTAATTGTGGCGTTGGTTTATTTTATTGTTGTATTTTGTTATGATATATGCATATAACATATTACTGATAATTCGATATTCTTATATTGATATTGACATATTAACTTGAAGTGTATTGTTTCATCTTGACTTACACCAACAAACTCTAAAACTCAACCCAAGGTGATGATTTGGTTATCTATTTGAATTTGTTTAATCTAAAGGTTACATGTGTGTATGACACTACATAACAAGACACTAAGATCTAAAAGAGAAGAGGATCAAAATGGTACAATGTAGTTCTGAAAGGTCACAAAATGGTCATGAAGAGGAAAGGTTAAATGGACAGTGGGGAGAGGTTGGCTCTTCTTACTAGATGTATACACTAAGAAGATTAAGGGATGAAATAAGGAGTTGCAAAGCTGACAAGGAAAGGTTTGTGAGAGCACAAGAGAAGAAAATAGGATTGAATGCAATTGTTTGGTAATTTAAATGATGTTAAATTACTTAGATGAATTATCAACTAGTTCTAGTAAACAAATGAAATGTATGTGCACTGTATCTATTAGGTGTCTTTGTCACTCATGTAATTCCTAAGTTAACTTGAGATATTGAAATGCACATGTTCCTCTACAAATATGTAAGTAAATAAATAACTCATAAGAATGGAACCAATTCTATTTCTCTTACTTAAAATAATGATCACACACTTCTTAAAAGAAACTTCACACTTAAAATAAAGTCACACTCACACTTTGCTCGAAATAATATCGCTCACACACTTTCTTTAAAATGAAATCATTCTTGCTTATAAATAAAATCACACTTGCTTAAATGAAAATCATACATTCTTATAAGTACAATCACACTTGCTTAAATGACAATCACACTTGCATTCAAATGAAATCACTCTTGCTTATAAACAAAATTACACCAACAACAAAACCAGACTATAAATGAATCTGCTTCAACAAAATGAAATATTAGCTCTACAAATGAAAATCCTATCTATATCACTACAATGTAAGGCTATTATATTCTGTCCATGTGAACTAGAAATTTGTCTTCTCCTAAAAAATGAAACGATTAGATAACCTGCCACAAAAAAATCTTAAACCTATATCTTGCAATCAAAACTTAAATCATTAAATGAACTAATAGAAATGTATAGGAAACATAAAATGAATTTCTAACTGTAAACAAAAGGGAAATCTTACTATCTCGAGGGTCCCTCCTACGATAAGCAGGTAGCGCTATAACGCTTTCACAAGATGGTGCAGGACAGGGGGAACAATTCGATAGGGGGAGTCTGTATGCACTCCTTTGCCATTGATGTCAAAGGGGGAGTGTAGAAGAATATTGCCAGCAACAAAAAAGGGGGAGATTGTTGACATAGATTGTCATTGATGTCAATATGGCAATATTCGAGGAGCCAGAGGAAGCAAACAGAGCCATCGGAGGAAGAAAACAGAGCTATCAGAGCAATGGATGCCAAAGAATACACTATCTGGAGCTATCAGAGCAAAGTATGGCAAAGAATGCCAAAGAATACACTATCGAGAGCTATCATGAGCAATATAGTGTATATGCATGCAAATACACTATCGAAGCAAAGTATGGCAAAGAATGCCAAAGAATACACTATCGGCAACTATCAGGATCAATATAGTATATATGTATGTAAATACACTAACAGAGGTAGAAGACTCATATATATATGCATTTACACTATCAGAGGCGGAAATCATAGTTATATCCGAATACACTATCAGAGCAGAGAAATGTGTATATATTGGAATATAAAGGTGAAATATGTATATATTGACGATATTGTTATTGGCGGGCTCTACTATATGCCATCACCACAAAACCCTTGACAGCGATATATATGTGTAGACCCGACGAAGCATATATGTTCGGGTGTATATTATATCACATCCGCCCTATCAGTACTCGCATATCGCAATACCCAAAGGGCTATCCTCCTACAAGCGTTGATTGCGATGAATGTTGCGGACCCGATGCAACATTACAATTTGGCTTAATATCATATCACATTCATAGGTGAATCGGTCGTTGGCCATCGGGAAACCGCAATTGTCGATTGTGATATATATAATAGACTCGATAAAGTTATAAATGCGGGTGTAATAAATTTGAGGTCCGCCCTTTAAAATTTTGGTCGTTTTTTCATATATCCCTATGTATTACATTCGCGACCATAAAAAGGTGGGTCTGCATTCTCGGTGCATCCTACCCTCCACCGTTGATCATTCCTTTGTGGATCCAGTGATCTACATATATTTCAGATGGACATGTAGCTTGAGGAATATCCGCTTGAAAAGTGCTATCCTCTTCCTTCCCACTGCCACGTGTTGCTTGTCGAGTGGAATCAGAAGCCATCCTCTGAATACTAGTTCTCACTTATGCCCCTTCCGAAATACCACTAGTGGTATAAGAATATCCATATTGCGCGAGGTTTTGAAGGCCAAAATGAATAAGAAACACTCGCGATAGTTCAAAAGTCCCAAATGATGCTAATTGCGATGGCGGTGGTGACATGGAAGCTTTCTCTGTGTATTTTGGCCGTCGCCATTAAATCAACGTGTCCCAGGAGTGTTGGTGAGCATGAAGAGATAGAGGAAGCTACAGCGACGGAAAATCCAAGAAGTCGAAGGGATAAGCTAGCGGAGAGGAAACTGAAAAGCCAAAGCAATGAAGAATAGGGAAAGCCGAAGGACAAGCCAGCATAGAGGAAGCTGAAGCGAGCATTGAAGAAGCCAAAGAGCCAGTGGAAAGCAAAAACGAATAGTCAGAGGCATCTGGAATATAAAAAAAGGAAAAAACAATGAAGCATGTGCGTATAATCAGATCAAGAGGAAGCTGAAGTTGAGACAGAGGTAGGAGAGACAAAGGACGCAGGAGAAGCAGGAGAATATGAGTGAAGCAGAAGCTCAGTAGGCTTGGAGCAGAGAACTACAACAAAGCAGTTTCTACACTATCTGAATACACTATCAGAGCAGAGAAATATGTATATATTGGAATATAAAGGTGGAATCTGTATATATTGACGATATTGTTATCAGCGGGTTCTACTATATGCCAACACCACAAAACCCCTGACAACAATATATATGTGCAGACCCGACGAAGCATATGTGTTCGGGTGTATATTATATCACATCCGCCCTATCAGTACTTGCATATCGCAATACCCAAAGGGCTATCCTCCTGCAAGCGCTGATTGCGATGAATGTTGCGGACCCAATGCAACATTACAATTTGGCTTAATATCATATCGCATTCATAGGTGAATCGGTCATTGGCCATCGGGAAACCGCAATTGTCGATTTTGATATATATAGCAGACCCGATAAAGTTATAAATGCGGGCATAATAAATTTGACGTCCGCCCTTTAACATTTTGGTCATTTTTTCATATATCCCTATGTATTACATTCGCGACCATAAAAAGGTAGGTCTGCATCCTCGGTGCATCCTACCCTCCACCATTGATCATTCCTTTGTGGATCCAATGGTCTACATATATTTCAGATGGACCTGTAGCTTGAGGAATATATGCTCGAAAAGTGGTATCCTCTTCCTTCCCACTGCCACGTGTCGCTTGTCGAGTGGAATGGAATCCATCGTCTGAATACTAGTTCTCACTTATGCCCCTTCCGAAATACAACTAGTGGTATAAGAATATCCATATTGCGCGAGGTTTTGAAGGTGAAAATGAATAAAAAACAATCGCGATAGTTCAAAAGGCCCGAATGATGCTAATTGCGATGGCGGTGGTGACATGGTAGCTTTCTCTGTGTATTTTGGTCCTTGCCATTGAATCAACGTGTCCCAGGAGTGTTGGTGAGCATGAAGAGATAGAGGAAGCTACAACGACCGAAAATCCAGGAAGTCGAAGGGTAAGCTAGCGGAGAGGAAACTGAAAAGCCAAAGCAATGAAGAATACGGAAAGCCGAAGGACAAGCCAGCATAGAGGAAGCTGAAGTGAGCATTGAAGAAGCTGAAGAGCCAGTGGAAAGAAGAAACAAATAGTCAGAGGCATCAGGAATATAAAAAAAGGAAAAAACAAGGAAGCATGTGCGTATAATCAGATCAAGAGGAAGCTGAAGTTGAGACAGAGGTAGGAGAGACAAGAGAGGCAGGAGAAGCAGGAGAATAGGAGTGAAGCAGAAGCTTAGCAGGCTTGGAGCAGAGAACTACAACAAAACAATTTCTACCAAGTTAGGTTTGGAGCCCACAGGGTTCGAGCCTGAGAGCTGAAACAATTCGAATCCTTGGGAGTTGGTGCTCCTAAGCGCGGAACTATTGCCTTGGCAAAACAAAGTTGGTTCTCTGGAGGTTGGAGCCTCACAAAAGTCCAAGTTCGTGCTTGGCAATTGATTGCAACCATTTATATATTGTATCTATTTCATTGCATTGTTTGTGTTAATAAAAGCATTTATTCCAGCTATCTATTTCTGTTTTCCATATATAAATTTTTTGGTGATAAAAAGAACAATTAAAAAGAAATACTGATTCCCCCCCCTAGTATTTCCAATAGTTTCTTAGAATTACACTTATTCTAATTGACATTAGCTATATTTAACTATAAAAGATAAGATATCGTGATATGCCCAAGATTTTCTATCAACGCAAAAAATCATGAGGCGAAAAATATAAATCTTGCTTGCTTTATTCGCCTTCTACGGTGGTTGACTTATCCTTTGACCAAGCTGCTAGAGTGCCTTCTTTATCGATCTAGCTTCTAAAAATAGGAAATTATTTTTGTCTCTTCCAATTTCAAACTACCCATATAACCTATTTCTGGGTTGAAACTACACAACCTATCAGACCTTGGACTTAGCTGCAGAAACATACATCAACTGCAAAATCATTATAATTCAGTAGCTCAAGTAGATATTAAGTTAAATAATAAAGGCAATTGATATTTATGAAATAGAAGATGATTATGAACCCGCTATGCTATCAACCTTGTAAACTGATACCCAAATTGTAGTTATGAAGATAAAAAAGGGAGGAATGGAGTGAAAAAGAGTTGTAAAAAAAAAAAGCAACTCTAGTGTTCAAAATTCCCCCACACAGAAGGCATTGCATGTCCTCATGAAAAATTTAAAATTTATGAGTCCTTTGTGTTACTGAGCCTCCACAGATACTTGAGAAAGGACATCAAAGTTACTCCTCCTTGATTTCTTAGCACTAACTGCAATCCTCAATTTCTTCATCAAAATTCTGTGTTGTAGGCCTATAATCTTCCTCTTAAGAAAATTGTTTTGAGCTTTTAATTGCTTGTTTTTATTATACCTCAAACCAACATCAGGGAAAATTTTAGGGGCTAATATTGGCAAATAGGCTAATTTCCCATTCTTTTTCCAAAAAAAAGATTCACCAATTCCCATTTTTTCTTAAAACTGATTTGCGCAAATTTTGTAAGAAAGAATTATTTTACCTTAATAATCACCAAATATTTATAGAAACTATATAAAACGATTATAAGTTTTAATATTTTTACTAAAATATCACTAATCATTTTATAGTTTTCATATTAAAGATTAGTAAGATTCGCCAAGGTTTCTAATCTTTAAGATAAATTTCCATCCTTAAAAATTTCCTTGACCAAGATGTAGTATGATTTTTTCATTCTGGGTTTTATGGATTTTATTCTGTTCCTTTTCTGTTTCATTCTCCTTCTTCAGAAGTCTATTCAGTATTTCCAACTCATAAATTTCTTGCTTGAGGTTGTCTTGAACTTGAAGCTGTCCTAAAATATTAGAATGGATTGCTTCTTTTTCTCCTTGGTTCGAGGATGTTGCAATATTTTTACCTGTAGCTCTTCTTTCCAAAGATTCTATATAGTCATAAATTTTGTGTTGCACAAGATCAATCTCTAAAGTTAGTCTAACTGGACCCTCAGCTGGTGATGGAATAGGTGATGGTGGAACTGTTGGTGATGGAATTGGTGATGATGAAACTCTAGTGTCCATTTCTTCTTTCTCTAAATCAAAAAAATTTCGGGGACTGTCGAGGCTATTCATGCATTTCTTATATTGAGCCTTAAACTTCTTCTTATTGTAGATGAAGGTTTAGATGGTGATTTAGCACTAAGATATTGCTTCTTAACTTTTCCCTACTCTATTTTCTCCTTCTCTGTTCTCTTTTTATATCAACTTTCTTCCTTAGTGCTAGCTTTCTTTCTTTTAGGATTTTTCTTTTTAAGATTCACTAACATATCTCTAAGAGGAGACTCATCCTCTAAACGTGGCCCTTGTTGTGGAGGTGAGTTATTTTCCATTGGAAACTTCCTTCTACTTTTGTTTGTCTTACCACTAGGCTCTTCTATTTCTGCTTCCTTGAAATGATTTATAACTAATAGATCTTCTGAATTGTCTCCTATGTTTCTCAGACTTCCTTCATTCAAGATTTTCATTATGCCATGATGGTATAAAGTGTTATCTATAGATTTTATTTTTCTTTGAACATTACCAACCATCTTTCTTAAAGTTGGAATTAGGAAATATGATAGGTGAATTTCATTTCCATCTAGAAAATTCATCATTAAATGTGATTGATAAAATAACATGTTATTGAATATTCCTTCACAAGTTATAAAATTTTGAATGATTAGCAGAAAGTGCCTTCATTTATTCTTCAAAGTCGTGGCTAGTATTCCCTTTTTAAACATAAAAATATCCATACCTAGATTCTTGAGAAAAACTCTCCATTTTTTCTTCAATTCTTCTGTTCTTAAACCAGCTCTCTCCAATTCTTGGAAATATTGTGGCTCCTGCTACGAAAGACTAGATTAACACTAGGTTCATGTCCCCAATTTCTTCTTCAATTTTTTCATATGCCCTATTGAAATATTTTGTTACCTCCTCATGCCCATCGATTTTCTCTACGAATTCTAGCCACCTTCCGTGGTGAAAAAATTGTTTGACCTATGGATATCCCTCAATAAACTTAATACCATTCGTCTTTGACCTTAAAATAACTCCCATGGTAGAGAAGTATAGCCCATAATCTCTCTTTTGAGAGGGTTAACGAGTGAGAGAAATTTGAGTATGGAATGAATTAGAAAATAGAGTTTAGGTGAGGGCGGTCTCGACAATAATAAAGGGCTTAGTAAAATGGAAATGATTTGGCATGAAGAGGATTGATGAATGGAGAGGAGACTGAGATATTTTAATTATATCACGGTTAAACCCCAACTTGGTTGCCAATACACTGATATTTTTGTTAAAACCCAAGTCGTGTGAGAATAATTAAGGGTAATCATTATTTAGTATGGCAGTAGCAATGGTTACTCATCATTTATTTCATAATTCAAATGTTATACCTTTATTATATAACTTAATATTTACATACCTTTGATTCTTTATCTTACTGATTTTGATTTTTCCTTTATAGGTTGTCAAGTTGCTTTAGCTACAATGTTCATTGGAGTTGTTTTTCCATAATTCTCGTTTGCCTTGGTCACAATCTACTAATTCTTCGACAAAATTCTATTAGAGCTGTAGATTGTTGACAATTCCGTAGATGCATTATTTTCAAAAGAGAAAAGAAGAATAAAAAGAAAATGGGATTAGAATAGGGAAAATAAAATCTAGGCTACCAAGAACTCTGGGCTTTCAACCTGAATTTTTTGTATAAACATGGAAACAATGTTGGTTTTCATGTGTGTGTGTGTGTGGATATATATATATATATATATGTCTGTGTGTGTGTGTGTGTGTGTGTATGTATATAGATATACACACACACACACACACACACACACACACACACACACACACACACACACACACACACATATACATATATATATATATATATATATATATATATAATTTCTTAATACATTTTATTTTTATTTTGAGAAATAAAGTAGAAGACTAATTTGGAGAGGAAGAATAATCTTCCTTAACCAACTTCAAATGAAAATTATCTTACAACTTTCTAATAAATTCTTCGATTGTTAATGGTTTATGATATATTCGTAATGTATCACCATGTATTTTCAACTTTGCAAGTTTGAAGGCCATTTGACTTATTTTGAAGGGATTTCACTAATTCAGTTGCCCTCAACTGAATTTGTCGGATATATTTGTGTGTGATATTGTGAAAAACACTGAAAAGATGGGTGTATACATGGCTAGCTGACATGTTTCATCTTGTTAAAGTTTTCATCTAAATATGGACTTTTCACTTTCCTCCATGTTCGACGTACAATCAAGGAAGACGGTCATGCTAGATTTCACGTTAATGATAGTTACTTTTTTTGTTGGAACATTATTTGGCACCAAGCACGTGATCTATATGCAAGCACCATTGATCTCAACTGGAAAGCAGTGGTTAAGTAATAAGGTGTTTCTCAATTTTAAAGCTAATGTGATAAAGATACCTATAGAAGGAATGAATGTTTGGTCATTGAATTATACTGAGTATGTTCCTTGTCATGATTTAAAGTATATCAACACTTTGAAAATTTTGAATTATTCTCAAAGAGTGAATTTCTAAATAAATTTGTCCTCTCCACTTGAGGAACAACCATTCTGTTTAATACCTCCTTCGAAAGAATACAAGATCCCAATAAAATCTCCAACCATTAAATATTGTGTGTGGTGAAGCAATATGGACCACTCAAATCTAGTAGAAAGCCAAAGGTGGGCAAAATTGGGTGCATAAGCAAGCTAAACTATGGTGGTTCCCAGGTGGTGGTACTCATTTCAAGCATGGAGCTTCAGATTAAATTCAAACATTGGGAAACATGATAACTAATGGAATAGGGGATTTATGATCCACATGAGTGGTGCAAGTTCTTGATGTTGGCCGTGGTTTTGCAAGTTTTCCAGCTTATCTACTTCCACTAGGAATACAGACAATGCCATTTTCTCCAAAGCATGGGCACCAAAATCAGATTCACTTTTCTCTTGAACAAGGAATTGGTGCGATGATTACAGTTCTTGTTACAACAGAACTAACTTATCTAAACAATTCATTTGAAATGGTCCATTATTCACATTGTGGTGTCGATTGGCATGAAAATGATGGTGTTCTGCTAAAAGAAGTGGATCACCTTTTGAGAGCTAGTGGTTACTTTGTTTATTTTGCACCTCCTACTTACGTGAATGATAAATATTATCTCCATCAATAGGAGAAGTTGATGTCTGATAACTTGAACGTGTGGGAATATTATTTCTTGTCAAGTTCAAATAGCAATTTGGTTCAAGCCAAGAGATAAGCCATGCCAACTAGAGAAAGAAAAATACAAAATCCTAGTTTTATGTGATCAAGAACCTGATCCAAAACAATCATGGAAGAAACCATTAAGGAATTGTCTAAATTTAAGTCTAGAAGCAAAGTATATTCAACAACTTCCTCCATTGTCGAAGTGTTTATCAATCTTCCCTAAGTGACATGAGAAAATAGGGATCATTGCTGAAAATTTTAGTATAGACACAACATTTTGATAGAGGGACGTCAATGAATATTGGACACTTAATGTTAGTAAATATGATATTCCAAATGTAATGGATATTATCTCTTTCTATGGCAGATTTAGTACTGGTTTAAGCACAAAACTAGTTTGGGTGTTGAATATAATTCCTCCAAACTCTTGGAATACTTTACTTGATATCGATGTTGGAGGCTTGATTAGATATTTTCATGATTGGCGTGGATCACATTCTTTGGCCAATGGAATTTTTGATCATCCAATGTGACTTAACCATAATCTCAAAAGTGGCAGATATTACACCCAAATTTCTCTGCGATGCAAAAGTATATAATTTGGAAGGTGTTGGAAGCCGAGGAGAGCAATGCTAATTTTCCAAAAGGTGTTGTAATCTGTCCTTCAGTAAGGTATTAATGCCAACGGTGATAGAACTTGTCCGCGCGATATTAATGCCAACACATATATTAATCACATTTTCAAATAAATATGGACCGTAAAAAACTATTTTTTTTAAAATTTAAAAACACATTATGAATGAAGGTTACATAAAAATTTTAAAATTCCAACCTGCACAACATTAATTACAAAGTCCAATAATGGAATGTTTCAAAACAAATCAAAGTTTTCGATGTCAAAAGAAAAAGTTTTCAATTAGAAAAAGTCTTCTCAGTCTTCAAACTTTTTTCCATCTGTGTAACTGTATGCTTGGAAATTCTCTCGAAATCTTCTTGAAATCTGTCAGCAAAACTGGATCACTGATTCTGCTCCTAGAAAATTGCGAGTTGTCTTTCAAAAAGGCACCCTTTTCCTTTGAATTTGGCACTGACGTACTCCAGAATTGCCACATATTAAAGTTGTCTACTGGACATTTGGGATTGATCGTTCCTAATTGTTGATCTCTCCTGAAAGGCTGGGTGTGATCTTCTTGGATTTAGGATGATCCTCATAGCTGTCATCTACCATTTGTTCTGGGGTTGTCCAAAATATGTTAAAAACGAAATTTTGTACTTTGAAAATGTTGATTCGATCCCCCTTTTATTGAGACTCTGCCATTCATTAATTTATATGGTCCCAAGTAATGATCCAACTATATCCTTCTCGGGAAGTGATCCCAGCATATTCTCACCAAATCGAGCTAATTCACAAGATGTTTCAAATTTGTTGGCCTCACGACAATCAAAGTAGTTTTGGAACTAATAATTATTCAAGAAAACTGTCAAGATCAAAAAAATATTTACTTCCTCCACATAGTCCTAAAAAAATGGCATTCCTGTAGGGCCACTTGTGAAAGATTATCTCTTCCATCTCAATAGTAAACTACTCTATTAATAAAATAGAAAATCCCAACTCGGGCTGGACGCGCAAACACTGTAGCTGGTCTAGAGATGGATCAAAATGTGTATATGATTTTATGAAAGAACCCCATTTCGATCATCCCAATATCCAACAGCAATATCAAATACTGAAATTGCAGAAAACCCTTCCTGTTAATGGCTGGGCACGTAAGAGATTGGACGAGCACTTGATATTTGTTGCCTTTATTCATTCATTTGGATCGTTATTGACATTTGGCATTTTATTACAAACCTTGGCTGTTCATTCTCTTGACACGCATCATTTTCGCATTGTTTTGGTTTCATCTGCAAATAAACCCACTTGATATTCATGCAACGAGAACTCACTTGGCACTTTAACACTTACTGTTCATTCCACATTTATCTTTTGCACGTTTCTCATCTACGGACTAGATCCATCTGGATGTTAATAAAATGACCTCCATTTAAATCCTTGAGTGCAGAGGCATGCACTCATCAAACTAATCAAATATAGACAGGCAACCCCGAATCCACAAAACCACCCAAAAATTCTACAAAACCATGACAAAATCGCCAATTTGCCAATTGTCATTGTATATAGTATCTTCAATAGTTAGTGTTCATCGTGGCAGTAGAGATTGGAATTTTGTTTCCTTAGCAAACTAGCACTTGGCGTCAGGGTATGCCACATTAGTTTTTGTTTCGAAGTTGTGTTTTTTATTATTAGTCTTGCATTGTAGTTTATACCACATGCACGGGGTGAAGATAATCCTTGTATAAATATATAAAACATTTGTACGGGGTGAGTATAATCCTGGTATAAATATATAAAAATTTCGGTAGTTTATACTAATCCTTATATAAATATATAAAACATGTGGAGAGTTGGTGTTTCGAATGGATTTGCAAGTAGTCTTACTCGTGTTAGCAACTCTCTCCCTCCATGTGTGGGCTCTTTCCACACACTATGAGTGGGCTTGATGCTTAGTGCTGGATCCTCTCATTGTATCTTTCCTTCTCTCCCTCCATGTGGACTCTTTTGTGATGCTTAGTGATTGATCCTCTCATTGTATCTCTCCTTCCATGTGGACTCTTTCATGATGCTTAATGGCCTATTTGATTGACTCATGCGATGGGCTCATGATTTGCACACTGGTTGTTGACTTGTCTTCTTTGCTTTGCACCCCAATAACTCTTTAATAAAAATACTCTCACCCTGCAATGAACCTAAGACTAAATTTTTTTATTTTAAAACAAATGCTTATTTCCGCACACTTACAAATATTTTTGCCAGAAATTGTATATTTTTGTTGTTGACAAAATTAGGGCTAACAATTGGCTACCCGATGCTAAAAAACATCAAAATCACAAGCGCTTAAAAGTGAGCACATCCAAATTAAAAGGCAATGCACATTGAAATTTGGTATAACTTAAACTTAAAATCCCAAGAGAAATTAGCATTTGATAACAACCTGTAATAAGTTAGATCTTACAAATTTATTTTTGGGGTTGGATTTATTGGTGTCTATAAATCAATTTAATAAAAAACTAAAAAAGATGAAACAATTTACAGAGTTTCCAAGTAAATACAATGTTCTTTTATATTGATGTGACAATATTATTTAATGATACAACATTATATTTATAGATATAATTGATTACAAAAGTGATTTAAATTGATGAAAATAGACCATTACACTGATTTACACCCTCTTAGTGTAGTCATTAGCCTAAACTATTGAAGTGCATGTTACCAATTCTTTCAATCAAGAACAAGGTCACCAAGTCGTTATCTTATTAGTCCCTGCCATCTAACAATTTCCAGGGACTATAGTAATCGATTATGCCCATCTTAGCATTAGTTCATCTGTTTGTTAATTCCACTGATCACGATATAACCAAAGTTTCTTGACAAAGACTGATTCGCCATCCAAAGGATTTCAATACAGATTTATTTTCCTTCTTATTTGGCCTCTTCCCGAGGCCGAAGACCAAAACCATATGTTATAATTAGTAATTCGTTTTTTTATTTTCAAACTAGTAAATACTAGCTAAATTAATGCTAGTATTAGCAGAGCACATTAAATGTGAGTTCTATTTCACTGGCATACATGGTAAGTTTAATATGTTTCCTTTCCTAGCTTTCCCTTTTTGATGTCTGGATCTCCCTTTTTGATGTCTGGATCTCTTTGACATCTAGATCTTTCCGACACTGCCATTTGGGCCTTTATAACACTTATGTGGCAATGGGATCTCCAGAGCTGGGTTTAATACCTTATTGCTGAGAATCCCAGGTCTCTGTATTCATACCATAACAATCTCAGATCTCACCTTAGAATATATAATATCGCTACAACTCGTTGTGCCCTTGCTTCAGCAAGGCAACGACAACAGCCCGGAACAGCCCGCTTCACGCCCCAAGAACAGAGAAAAACGAGAGTTTTTTGCGGCAATGTCATCACCTGAGACGATGTAGCAGTCATGGATAAGGACATGTGAGCAGGAATCTGCATATGAAAGGGAAAACATATCATTTATCTAGGTGGCAACAACTATGGTATCTTTCGATACTGAACTCTTCTTGTTGCTTGCAACAATTTAAAATTGTTATTGTTTTACCTGTGAAAGTAAGAAGTAACTGTTTTGTAGTATTTTTTACCTGTGAAAGTAAGAACAAGAACAAACTGATAGGTAATGTTCATTTCACTATATATTTTTGACTTTTATTCAAAAGAACAAGGATTTGGATTTTAACAGCGGTAGCATAATTGTGAACAAGGATTTGGATTTTAACAATGGTAGTATAATTGTTTTGCTACAGAATGACCAGTTTTCTTCTCTATTTCGTTAATGCTACTTACAGTTTCTATAGACTATGCAAGGCCAAACTGGATGCCTTCTGCTGGGACCGAGCAGCTTCTTCCATATATAGGAGATGCAATTGCCAAACTGGATTCCTGTCAATGCCTGTCAAGGTCGTCTACGGGAACCAAGCATCTTATGCCTGTCAAAGTCATCTACGCGAGCCAAGCATCTTCTTCCAGCTTATTCCTGTCAAAGTCGTCTACGCGAGCCGAGCATCTTCTTCCATCATGGCAAGAGACAAAGTAAACTATCTCACTCTTCCCTCTTCTTAATCTGTAAGTACCCCTTCTTAATATGTAGGTAACAAGCAATCACACTTCAGAGCCAATATTCTAGTAAATTTCAATTCAGAATACGTTGTTATTAAACAACATACATTACATAACTTGCAAAGAGATGAAAGAAGAAACAAAATCTGGTTGCATAATCCATGGTTGTATTCTTCTCTGCGCGTACAAGATTCGAGCTCCAAATGACAAATGAATGGAAAAACAAGTCCACAGAATCAGATTTGACAGGCACAAGGCATGCTATAAGAAATCATAATAGACATCGTTGGCCTTCCTTGCATCATTCAAAAGTACCTTTTTTATATTTTCTGGCCCGTCTAATGATTTTTTTGCCGCATAGGCTACTAATTCACGTGAGACTAAGTAATTAAATAGTCAAAGTATGCACAAACGCCACCGAATTTTCTCAGAATGCTGCAATAGCATTGGCCTCACAGCAAAATAATCTTGAGTTGTTTTTTTCTTTCTAAAAAATCTCGACTTGCAAATTAATGCACTCTTACGAAGGCAAAATCAAATAGTAATACGTCTGCCTGCACAGACAGATACTACAATTTGGGTCTTTTTACAGCAATCCAGACTGCATGCTACTGCAATCTTGAATTTCAAAACTTTAATTTAGAAATTATCATAACGGTCCTAGAAATCCAGAGAAAACAAAAAATTACAGAAGAAATCGAAGCCAAGACCAAGGAAAATCCCATATTTAGCAAAATTTTGTGGCTCTGAAAGCAGAAATTGAGTTATAAAACAACATCAAGGGTTCACAAAAGCCTGAAGAAAATCCTATAATCCAAAACTCGATCGTTCTTACATGTTCGAACCCAAAGAAAAAATCTTGAAAACCTTAGAAATTTACCTGCAAATAAGTTGTCGACTTTCCTCGACTTCCTTGAGGCATAAAAGAGAAAGAGGATCTATGACCTGTTGCTTATGCCATGTCCAGCAGGTTCGAAGCGCCTGCGCCATTGGTAGTGAAATGACGAGCTTTGGTTTGTTGCTAGCCAGTGATGACCTCCACGTTCTCAAGAAAGCTAACCAGTGGTGAGCTCCACCTTCGATCAGCTTTATCAGGAAAAATGGCAGGCTATCATCTACCAGCTTTAACAGGAAAAATAACAGCAGACATACATCTGGATCATCGTTGTGGACAAGTGGTCCGAGCATAAACCCCTGTGGTGTACCTGTGAAAGTATGTAGGCATGGTTACCATCTGTCGAAAATATCTAATATCATTGTGTTAAACGTGGCACTTTGATTTATATTTATTAATAACAATTTTTTTATTTTAATTTTTAATTTAAATACTTTTACTGAGTTTATGACGGCTAGCTTTGGAGTTATAGTTATGAATTACTATATATATACTTTGATTCTATTAGGGTACTTTGCACATATATTGATTCTTATTTTCTTTGGATATATTTTCACATAAATCATTTATTTCGGTATGTAGGTGTTAATACTTTCCTCAATACCTTATTAGTCCCTACCCAAAGGGCTCACAGGGACTATTGCAATCGAATTGCGTTGAGATCTGACGCGTATGTACACCCAAAAAAATTGTAACCAAAGTTTTCTGTACACGCGGATTTACGGACTCTGGCCACAATATTCTGAAGGCTCGTCCACGCGTCTTCTCTTCTATTTTATGCTTGACACGTTTCCCTGATTGCTTGAGAAAATTCAGAAAAATCTATATCAGTTCAGTGGGTCAGAAAATTCTATATCAGTTCCATGGAATTTTGTAAATTATTAGAATTTTTTCGAACAATGAAGCCTGCTCGGTCACTCAGTGAAGCTAGATCACTCACTAAACTGATCTCAGTGATCTCAGTCCAATCACTCACTGAACTGATACTGGTCCGAGTCCGATCACTCACTGAACACTGCTCGCATCCTGTTGCTGTGATGCCCACATCAAGCTGTTGTTCACATTGTGTGAAACAAACCATATTATTCTTTGTTAGACATTTTTTGTGTTTTTTAGATATTATTAGTAATGAGTAATTAATTTTTCATTTTTTTCAGATATTATCAGTAATTAGTATTGCAATTGAACGCGTTATCAATAGCTTACCAGGCGTGAAATTTGTTACCTGTGTATGAATTGCTTGGTATGCTTGTACCTGCTTTCCAAAATTCTTTTTCTTTTGGGCATGACTAAACTCTTCTCCAACATTTCTTGTTTGGAAGTGGACAAGGCCTACTTGGTATGCCTATACCTGCTTTCTAAACTTCTTTTCCTTATGTTCTCTGTTTGTAAGAACCAGATACTATTTATGTTCTCTGTTTGTAAGAACCAAATACTACTTATGTTCTCTGTTTGTAAGAACCAAATACTACTTATGTTCTCTATTTGTAAGAACCAAATAATACTTATGTTCTTTGTTTGTAAGAACCAGGCTAAATTACTTGTTTCGTAAGAACCAGATGAGAAATCATGAGTTGTTAGTCCTTAGTTATTAAAAATCAGATGAAAAATCATGATTTGTTAGGCAGTAGATACATAGCAATTTAAACGATTGATTTATAAATAGAGAAGGGCTTGAAAATTCTTCCAGAACAATTTATAAACGTAGGAAAAATGTTCGTAATGACAGAAATTAGGATTAGAATTCTTTGAAAATATTTGAGGGCCAAAGCCAATTTTATGAACAACTAATAAACATATAAACCTAGTAGGGCTTGAGCATTTCTTCAAAACAATTTATAAACAAAGGATTTATAAACTTGTTCACAAATACTAAATCCAATAAGTTAATAAGAGAAACCCTAAACTACATGAACTCCATACAAATATGCTAGATTGACACTTGCGATTAAGTCGAAAGGTCCAAGTATGTGGATGAGCATGGCGAATGAACTTTGGTTTATCACCAAATGCAACTGGGCACCTGAAGGGCTTCTAGAGATGGTCACCATGAACGTCATCGACATACGCCTGTTTAGTTGCTCCTCTTCTTCAAAGCTCTGGAGCCCGTCATCTTCTCTGAAGTTGAAATGGGGTCTGCTATCACAGAGCAGAACAAAGAAAAAATGCTCTTTGGGCTTTGTTATGACTAAACAGAACAAAGAACAAATGCTCTCTACCCAAACTAAAGAACAAATGGTCGACTCTCCAAGGAGTAAAAATAAGACGAACTACATTTCTAAATGACATTTGCAGTTCATGCAAATGTGTTTCTGTGTTGTAATATTTATTTGTTGGCGTAAATGTGTCCCTCTGTTGCAATATTTATTTGTTGGTTTGTAAGTTTTTAACATCGTTTAATTTCTCTAAGATTTATAATTTTTGTTTTTGGCCAGGTGTCTTAAGAGCTCAGTGTAAATGTAATACAAGGTTAATTTTAATAACATGTACCTCTCCTCTGCGATTGAGCAAAGAAAAAGATTTTTGGACGGTCATCCTGGCACGGCGAAAACGCAGATTCATGTTTTTGTTCACATTTTTGGACGGTCATCCTGGCACGGTGAAAACGAAGATATTCTGTTCACGGATGGATTACAAAAAACTACATGCTATAAAGACATGAGTGACACATAATTATAGCAACATGCAATAAATACTTTACGGATTGATAGACAGAGTGACTTAACAAGAATATAAAAATGATGTATTACTGTTGCAGCATTCCAAATACAAAATTTGTACAATACCCATGTTTTCTACCTGTGCCTATAAAGTTTTGGGTACCAAACGTGATGTAAATGAATGCTAGTTGTTTTTTTTTATCTTGAATCAGAATCAGATTTATCTTCTTGCATATTGTCAATGTGATATATAGATTTAAGTCCTCAAAGCTTTACAAAAGCACCTATTCTCAATGTATTTACAAGTATTTACAAACATCAAGATAGGTCTTTGCTTTGCATCTCAATTTGAGAAACAATTTCAGCAAAACAAACAACAAGCAGCTTGATTTGTATCTGAAATTGATCTTTGTTCGGTAGCTCAATTTGACCAATAGTTTCAACAAAACTACACAGTTTAATTTGATTGGAATGCATAATTGTATTTTTAGGCCCAAAAGCGTGTGGAGGAGTCACATCACACATGCCTTCTTAATGAACAAGCATGATGGATTAGAATGGCAATACGAAGTAATAACTATATGCCATGAATACAATTAGGTGATTGTAGCTTTCTCTAGTTTATAGTTGATAATGAAGTATAGTTATTATCTCTTTGTTATGGTAGCTTAGTTCATCATTGATAAGTTAAGGTTAATATTTCATAAAACAATACTTCATTATAAGTAGGAAGTGGACAAGGCCTACTTGGTATGCCTATACCTGCTTTCTAAACTTCTTTTCCTTATGTTCTCTGTTTGTAAGAACCAAATACTACTTATGTTCTCTGTTTGTAAGAACCAGGCTAAATTACTTGTTTCGTAAGAACCAGATGAGAAATCATGAGTTGTTAGTCCTTAGTTATTAAAAATCAGATGAAAAATCATGATTTGTTAGGCAGTAGATACATAGCAATTTAAAAGATTGATTTATAAATAGAGAAGGGCTTGAAAATTCTTCCAAAACAATTTATAAACGTAGGAAAAATGTTCGTAATGACAAGAATTAGGATTAGAATTCTTTGAAAATATTCGAGAGCCAAAGCCAACTTTCTAAACGACTAATAAACATATAAACCTAGCAGGGCTTGAGCATTTCTTCAAAACAATTTATAAACAAAGGATTTATAAACTTGTTCACAAATACTAAATCCAATAAGTTAATAAGAGAAACCCTAAACTACATGAACTCCATACAAATATGCTAGATTGACACCTGCGATTCAGTCGAAAGGTCCAAGTATGTGGACGAGCATGGCGAACGAACTTTGGTTGTTGTCACCAAATGCAACCGCGCACCTGAAGGGCTTCTAGAGATGGTCACCATGAACGTCGTCGACATACGCCTGTTCAGTTGCTCCTCTTCTTCAAAGCTCTGGAGCCCGTCGTCTTCTCTGAAGTTGAAATGGGGTCTGTTATGATAGAGCAGAACAAAGAACAAATGCTCTCTGGGCTTTGTTATGACTGAACAGAACAAAGAACAAATGCTCTCTACCCAAAGTAAAGAACAAATGGTCGACTCTCCAAGGAGTAAAAATAAGATGAACTACATTTCTAAATGACATTTGCAGTTCATGCAAATGTGTTTCTGTGTTGTAATATTTATTTGTTGGCGTAAATGTGTCCCTGTGTTGCAATATTTATTTGTTGGTTTGTAAGTTTTTAACATCGTTTAATTTCTCTAAGATTTATAATTTTTATTTTTGGCCAGGTGTCTTAAGAGCTCAGTGTAAATGTAATACAAGGTTAATTTTAATAACATGTACCTCTCCTCTGCGATTGAGCAAGGAAAAAGATTTTTGGACGGTCATCCTGGCACGGCAAAAACGCAGATTCATGTTCCAGTTTTGTTCACATTTTTGGACGGTCATCCTGGCACGGTGAAAACGAAGAGATTCTGTTCACGGATGGATTACAAAAAACTGCATGCTATAAAGACATGAGTGACACATAATTATAGTAACATGCAATAAATACTTTAAGGATTGATAGACATAGTGACTTAACAGGAATATAAAAATGATGTATTACTGCTGCAGCATTCCCAATACAAAATTTGTACAATCCCCATGGTTTCTACCTGTGCCTATAAAGTTTTGGTTACCAAATGTGATGTAAATGAATGCTAGTTTTTTTTTTCATCTTGAATCAGAATCAGATTTATCTTCTTGCATATTGTCAATGTGATATATAGATTTAAGTCCTCAAAGCTTTACAAAAGCACCTATTCTCTATGTATTTACAAGTATTTACAAACATCAAGATAGGCCTTTGCTTTGCATCTCAATTTGATCAACAATTTCAGCAAAACAAACAACAAGCAACTTGATTTGTATCTGAAATTGATCTTTGTTCGGTAGCTCAATTTGACCAATAGTTTCAACAAAACTACACAGTTTAATTTTATTGCAATGCATAATTGTATTTTTAGGCCCAAAAGCGTGTGGAGGGGTCACATCACACATGCCTTCTCAATGAACAAGCATGATGGATTAAAATGGCAATACGAAGTAATAACTATATGCCATGAATACAATTAGGTGATTGTAGCTTTCTTTGGTTTATAGTTGATAATGAAGTATAGTTATTATCTCCTTGTTATGGTAGCTTAGTTCATCATTGATAAGTTAAGGTTAATATTTCATAAAACAATACTTCATTATAAGTAGGAATCATAGATCAATATCAATGATAACATATATTAGCTTCAGATAAATTCACCAATCTTAATCTCATTCCCCCTACCTTTTCTGGTCTGATTTGTTGGGTCCACTGTTAAATCAACTATTAAGTCCTTCTTGAGATGTTATGCAAAGGATGGTATAGGTGGTTGAAGTCTTATGATGCAGAGGTAAAGCAATATAGTCGATGTCATATTTTAGGGTCTACGGTGCCGACAAGGTTGGAGCTAAGGGGTACTTCAGTTGCTCTACTTCTGGTGAATCTTGTTTATCTTATTTTTCTGATCAGGTAATGTTGTTCAAAATTTTGGAACAAAAATCCACTCCATCCTCGTGAAATTAGAGATTTAGAGAAATTTTTTCAGAGTAGAATTTCAAAATTTCAAAAGTGCAGATTCCATTACTTTTTGGAACAAAGGCTATAACTTGGTTGAAATTTTGCCAGGTTTAAAATGAGGGTTTCGTTACCATGCCTCCGTCAAGCTTTTCTACTTTCATATTTCACAATGAATCACTCTCTGAACGTTGTACAACCTCGGAAACGCGCTTTCATCCTTGTGGTGCCCAACGATGTGTTGTCCAATAATAGTAGGTAGCATAAAACCAAGAAAGACAACATCCAAAATGGATCTGTATCTGAAATTTATATTCTCCACTACTACTGCTCCATATGATACATCTAGGCCACTGTACAGACAACCTTATGAGTGAGTTGGAGTTTCTTCATATGGCCCTGGTCCTTCTTCTTACTATCCAACAGTTGGGAAATCCACGTTTCATCCATTCTTGTGGGGAAAATTTCTGGATTGAAAATCAAATGAGAGGAGAACATATAAATTTTAATAATTTTTTTTTTTGTTTGCATCTTCAAGGGTCTAAACTTGGAACATGAAGTATCAGAGTTGCAATAAAATAGGAATACCGAATCACACGTCCGGTATGCACATGTACATTTTTACATGCGTTCCTTTACTTTTTGGAAAAATAAATAATAATTTATTAAACGTAAACTCAACACATAGAGCTGCATGCCCATAATACAACTTTGAATTCAAAGAAAATAATCAGCTTTGCATTGGATTCAAATAAGGAATACTATTTGGCAGCGATTTCAAAGAAATCAGTTCACTTGTGCTCATCTTCACTAACCTATTCCTGGAATCACTGCACACTGGCCATTGTGTCAATGTGGCACATACGTAGAGTTCACTCCACACTCGGCATTATGTCAACGTGGTGCTCATATTCACTAACCTATTCCTAGGAATGTTGCACACTGGCCATCATGTCAATGTGGCATATACATAGAGTTCACTTCAAGTACGTTGTTCAGTTCAAGTACACTGGCATGGACTTGCTACTTCGTAGCTCGCCTTATTTTAAAATATGATACCTCTGATATTTAAAGCTTCATTCCTTAACTTATAATGTTAATGTTATTCAAAATGAAAAAAAAAATCATTTAAAGGCCTTTCGTTATGAGCTTTGTTTTCAGTTGATTTAACATTTCTTCCTAACTTTGTCTTGCGTAGTCCTTTATTTTGCTTAATAATTCCTCCAAAACCATTTGATAGACCTTTAAATATGTCAAGTATTTCATTGAAAACACGTGTCGCCTATTTATATGCATTTTTTATTATTATCCCTAGCTTTCAAAACTCATTTTGTTGGATATTTTTTCTTGTATGTCTAAATGTTAATTTGGGAAAAAATTACCTTATTTTTCTCCAATTTCAAGCTCCAATATCGAGAGAAAATCCCCTTTAATGTGTTCACATTAACTTCAAAGTCAAAAAATACCCAAGATTTTAACTTAAAATATTTCAAATCTACGAACTACATCAATTAAAACCAACTCATTTTATAAACCCATATTATTATTTGCATGTATGTTAAGCAAACACACATAAAATTTATATGTTATTATCTTATTCATCAAGAAAACAAAACAAATTATATAGTAAACTACACATTCGTTTTTCTAAATCACCATTAATATTTGCATGAATGTTCAACAAACACACATAAAATTTATTTTTACTGTATCTTTTTATTATTTCATTCTTCAATAAAACAAATTATATAATAACTGTATATGCATTGCTATATGTATATGGAAAAATATTACATATTAAAATTCTAAAATATAATAATAATGATTATATTGGAAAACATAGTGTTACACTAAAAAATGTCACCATGACTACTTACAGTTAGTATGGCTCAAATCAACAGTCATACTACCCTCTTAGGCAAGTCTTATGCCTCTGCTATCCATCTCAAACTCAAAGAAGAGAGAAAGTCTTGTAAAAAATGTGTTTATCTCTGGGGTCGCAGGTTCTCTCTAGCCTTACCTGCGGGGACGCTCACAATGTTCACAAAAGGTGCGTCCTTGGACGCTCTGTATGTTAAGGGACAGGTGCGTCCTTCTGTAAAAGGCAAAATGCGCGAGTTTCATCTTGAAAAAGTTACTTGTGGTTACTTCTAGAACTTTCTAGAGGTCGGTTTGATGAAATGGATGTGCCTCCAGTTGGTTCATGTATCCCTATTAAGGAGGAACTTATCCCATCAATAAGGGAGCTATCCCACCCAAAGAGAGGGATTATCCCATTGATGGTGGACCTGAATAACCTCTTTACAACACTATAAATAAAGACATTGAGCCAGAGGGAGGGGAGGTTGGAGCTATACATTTTCTTTGGGTAAATGCTGCAGGAATTAGGACTCCCATTTAGAACCTTGTGAGGAGAGATTGTCTTTGCTTGATTCTACTTGGAAGTGGGTGAGCTTTGTCAAAGTAGAGGAAAACCCTTGATGGACCCTCGGAGGAACTTGCACAACACCAAGGCCAGGTTGTAAGAGTTTCTTTGTTTCGTTATTAATACAAACTGGTTTATTTTTCTCAATAGCTTGTGTTAATGAGTTATTTCATGTGTTCCTTGGTCTGCATGTTGAATATATGTTTTATTATATGAAATGCAAGTGCTTGGTAATTGTTTGATTGTTTGTGGTTGCAGGAATTGACATGAAGGAGGAGCTCATCCGGATTGGCAAGGACGGACTACAACAACAGCGTTTTGGAATAAGGTAAGCCTAAACACTTGTAGTTTTCATGTTTTAAAAGGTATATTTAGAGAAAGATCACTCCATTTTGTCTTGTTTGTTGGATCAACGGAAAGTTGATGAGATGGTCGATTCAATTTCACATTCGGTCGATCCCACTTTCCATTTAGAAAGTGAGCTTCATACTGCTCAGGTTCTTCTTGTTACATCAGATTCTTCTATGCCGGGGGGCATTTCACCTGTTTCTACAGAACCCCCTCCAAGCACTGAGGTCTTTTCCTTTGATTGGAATAGGCTGACAGAACCTCGTCTTCCTTCCTCCATTCCTTTCCAAATCATTGTCAAGGCTGGTGGTAGGGACATACATCGTACTCAGGTAGATGAAGGTGCTTCTGTTAGTATTTTATCCTCAACTGTTTGGAAAGCTTTGGGTTCCCCTCAGCTTGCGCCTATTACGCAGAATCTGAAAGCTTTTAACAGAACCATTAGTGAACCTTTAGGGATCCGTCCTAAGTTTTCTATTACCTTGGAAGGTAAAACTGTCTGTATTGATCTTATGGTAGTTCGAGGTCCCTTGGATTTCAATTTACTCCTTGGGCGAGACTATGTTTATGCAATGAAAGCTGTCGTATCGACACTCTTTCGCGTGATGTCTTTCCCTCACAATGGCAGTATTGTGACTGTAGACCAGCTTTCGTTCCCTAGTCTTGTTTCAACTACCAATAATATGACACCCCTAAATGTTCCTGATTCTAAAGTGGTATCTACCCTGCCACGGGTTAATTATGTGGCAACTGGTCCCATGTTTTTAGTTACCGATGTAAGTGAGCCTCTCACTGTTTGCTCATCTTCCTTTGATTTAGCTCCGGTAATTGACATGGAAAACTCTATGGGATTACTTGAACACGATGTTCTTATCCCTTTTGAGTCCCTTGACATGTGTTCCTTCCCAAGAAGTATTCTTCCTTCGGATGAAGACCTCTTGGAAGCCATGATCAAGGTGTGTCCATTGACATGTCTTTCCTCCAGTTGGAAGCCATGATCAATGTTACGAGGATAGTTTTTTCCTGTATCAACCTCGTTAAAAAATGAAATAGGCTAGCATGAGGACAGTTCTTTTACTGAGTCAACCTCATTAAAAAATGAATCAGCTAGATTTTAGGATATGTAGGTAGATTGTAGAAAGTAGGGTTTGAGGACAATTCCTATTATTGAGTCAACCTCGTTAAAAAATGAATCAGGTTTGAGGATAGTTCCTGTTACTGAGTCAACCTCGTTAAAAAATGAATCAGGTATGAGGATAGTTCTTTTCTTGTGTCAACCTCTTTAAAAATGAAACAACTCCCTTTTCAAGTTAAATATTGAAAGTAAACCTTCATTTCATCCAGCCGGTTGAATGCAATGAAGCCTGGGGGGCATGTACCTCATTTCGCATCATTATGTTGGGGGCATGCGAACTTTTTGAGCATAGTTCCTTGTCTTGTGTCAAGCTCGTTAAAAAATGAAACAAGGGTAGGTTAAGTAGGTAGATTGTAGAGAGTAGTCATGAGCATAGTTCTTTGTCTTGTGTCAAGCTCGTTAAAAAATGAAACAAGGATTTTAGAGCATAGTTCCTTGTCTTGTGTCAAGCTCATTAAAAAATGAATCAAGGTTTTTAGAGCACAGTTCCTTGTCTTGTGTCAAGCTCGTTAAAAAATGAATCAAGGTTTTTTAGAGTATAGTTTTTTGTTAGGTAGATTGTAGAAAGTAGTTATGAGCATAGTTCCTCGTCTTGTGTCAAGCTCACTAAAAAATGAAACAACTCCCACGAGTCTTTCCAAGATTTTGAAAGTAAAGCTTCATTCCATCCACCTCATTGAATGCAATGAAGCTTGGGGGGCATGTACCTTGATTTGCATCATTATGCCGGGGGCATGTGGACTTATAACAAGCATAGTTTTTCGTTTCAAGCTTGCATAAACATGAAACCGAATCCGAGCATAGTTCTTTTCCTGTGTCAAGCTCGTTAAAAAATGAAACAAATCCTCCTCTACTTGAGTCGAGAGATTGACTAGATCTCATAAATGTTAAGTATTTAGGTTAGTTATTTCAGTGTTTTGCATAATTTTCTTATAGTTTTTAGGTCAAGTCTTTCCAATGATCTCGTAACTCAACCTTCATTTCATCCAACTGGTTGAATGAAATGGAGCAGGGGGGCATGCGCTCTAGCAGTTACGCTTAGGGGGCATCAAGCACAGTTTTCTCTCTGTTTCAAGCTTGTTAAAAAATGAAACTACTTTGAAGCATACTTTTTATCTGTTTCAAGCTTTTGTAAAAATGAAACCTATCTCGAGTCAATTTCGGTTATTTTCAAGACTCGTTAAACTCATGAAAATCCCGAGATTATTTTGCTATTTTTCATTCTCGTAAAACAAATGAAAATGCCGAGATCTTTCCGTCTTTTCCTACTCGTAAATTAAATTGAAAGTTGGCCATATGAATACATTTTTATCATTTTTTCGAACTCGTTAAAATTTACGAAAAAAGTGAAAACCATGAGTACATTTTTATCCCTTTTTCGAACTCGTTAAAACTTACGAAAAAGTGAAACCTTGGAGTTCTCTTTTAAGCCCTTTTCAGACTCCTAAAACATGAAAATATTGCCGAGCGTTTCTTTTACACTCGTTAAAACGGAATTAAAAGACGGTCCCCTTTTAGCTCTTTTCTGACCGCAAAATCAAGAAAAGATTGCCGGGTTTTTGTCGTTTCAAACTCGATAAGGAAATAAAACGACGTGTCCTTGATCGCTTTTTACTTTTCAGGTCAACGACACTATTATGAAAGTACTCCTTGGTCGCAAGATCAAGCGGTTCCCCCAGGTATTATTTTATACTTTTTCGGGCTTGAGGGACACAAATATACGAAAAAGTTCAACGTGGAGTCTCCTTTTGTTTTTTCAGACTCTCTAAAAATGAAAAACGCTGAGTTTCTCCTATACTGGGCTCGTTAAACTTTTACAGTAAAGGACCTGTCCAATTACAAACAGGAACGAACCACTCCTTCCTAGGGTTCGAATTTAAACTAGGTTGGACTCGTCCGAAGGATGAGCTTATAATCAAGCATATGTTATCCTCCTCAAGCTTGTTAAAAATAAAGAGGTACTTGCCAGAAATGGTGGGGGAAAAGAGAGAAGAATGAACCTGTTTGTTACCTTTTGTCTCAAAAGAAACTTTATTACCACTCTTGAACACGACACTTTTCATTCACCTGGGTTGGGAAATCTTTTACCTCACAGTTGATCAAACCACTTTGAAAGTCTTTAACCGGGTTCCGGGGATTAACTTTGAGTTATTCGTCACCAAGCCATCTGTCGTGTCGTTATGTGTTCAAGAGGTCTGCAAGCAAAACTTTCATCTGCAAAATACTTGTCATCCATTTGACCATCCCTGAGTCAGTCCTTACAGCAACATTTCTTCAACTTGAACAATGATTTCGTGTTGCGGGCTTGCCTGCAACGGGTCGCTTTCTATCGACATCGACACATTATCTAGAAAGATGACTTAGGAATCGACAGTACCTTGAAGTCTGCATGCATCAATGGCAGGTTTCTCGCCTTTGACGTCAGTTTACATCATTGACTTTCGATCAAAGGATTCCGTGAAGTGTTCGACATCAAAACATCTATTCACATTTCACGGGTTGTGCTTGGTACTTTGAGAACCATTGACATTACTGGTGGTCTCTCTCATGCTTGTTAACAGTTTACATCATCGACTGGTAATCAAGTGGTTTCTACCATGTTCGACATCAAATCATTTAATCACATGGCTAGAATCGTACCAATTCGGGAAGTAGAAGTGAAGACCCTGGATCTAGTTTCTACCATCCAGGCTGCGAGGAGTTTTGTATTCATTATCTATGTAGACTAATCATAAACAGATGGCTGCGTCCATACTGTGTCTACAAAAGTCTATAAAAATGATGTACTGCAAGATCATTCCTGTATCAGAGTAGTTAGTCCATTAGTTAAAGTTTTGAATCTGAGTATGGGAATGCCTACCTCAGTGATGATATAATCTTATACATGTATTTTGTGTTGAAAATTGCAGGTTCCAACCAGGTCATCCACAAGACAATCCTTGAAATGATAAAGCGCTTCACCCTTCCTAGAATTACAAAACCCTAATCTATTCCAGGCTTCGCACTTTAGGGGGCAATCTGTTACACTAAAAAATGTCACCATGACTACTTACAATTAGTATGGCTCAAATCAACAGTCATACTACCCTCTTAGGCAAGTCTTATGCCTCTGCTATCCATCTCAAACTCAAAGAAGAGAGAAAGTCTTGTAAAAAATGTGTTTATCTCTGGGGTCGCAGGTTCTCTCTAGCCTTACCTGCGGGGACGCTCACAATGTTCACAAAAGGTGCGTCCTTGGACGCTCTGTATGTTAAGGGACAGGTGCGTCCTTCTGTAAAAGGAAAAATGCGTGAGTTTCATCTTGAAAAAGTTACTTGTGGTTACTTCTAGAACTTTCTAGAGGTCGGTTTGATGAAATGGATGCGCCTCCAGTTGGTTCATGTATCCCTATTAAGGAGGAACTTATCCCATCAATAAGGGAGCTATCCCACCCAAAGAGAGGGATTATCCCATTGATGGTGGACCTGAATAACCTCTTTACAGCACTATAAATAAAGACATTGAGCCAGAGGGAGGGGAGGTTGGAGATATACATTTTCTTTGGGTAAATGCTGCAGGAATTAGGACTCCCATTTAGAACCTTGTGAGGAGAGATTGTCTTTGCTTGATTCTACTTGGAAGTGGGTGAGCTTTGTCAAAGTAGAGGAAAACCCTTGATGGACCCTGGGAGGAACTTGCACAACACCAAGGCCAGGTTGTAAGACTTTCTTTGTTTCGTTATTAATACAAACTGGTTTATTTTTCTCAATAGCTTGTGTTAATGAGTTATTTCATGTGTTCCTTGGTCTGCATGTTGAATATATGTTTTATTATATGAAATGCAAGTGCTTGGTAATTGTTTGATTGTTTGTGGTTGCAGGAATTGACATGAAGGAGGAGCTCATCCGGATTGGCAAGGACGGACTACAACAACAGCGTTTTGGAATAAGGTAAGCCTAAACACTTGTAGTTTTCATGTTTTAAAAGGTATATTTAGAGAAAGATCACTCCATTTTGTCTTGTTTGTCGCTAGAGAGTTTAGACTCCTAGGGAGGTCAGTTGTGTCCGCACAAACGACTCTTTCCGTGTGACACATAGAGAGCTAGAGAGATTGCATAACAAAAATTGCATATTGCTTTTCATTGATTACATCAGTTACATATATATAGGACATAAATCACTCACTTCGACACATCTAGATCACAACTACAACTCAGACGTAGAAAATGTTGTCAATTTTCTAGCACTTATAGCATAAGTGCTTGAGGAGATATAGAAAGCTTCCTAGAGACAACCTTTGGATTGATTGTAGACCAGTGCCTAAGACATCTTAAAGAGAGGAGTGCTTTAGAAGATTATCGATGGGGATTTATATTGCACTCCAATTGCCACGTAGTTTGAAAAGGTAATAAATGAGACTTGGTTCAATAGTCTTTCATCAAGGTGAACTCAAACAGATACATGGATCCAAATACAGGGGGTTAATCGACCTGATATCAAGGAGGAAAGTCTTGTTCTGATGGTCGACATACAACAATGAGCAGCTTAATATTGAAATTGTAGTAATGGTGAAGAGGAGGAGAGAAAAGAGGGAAATAGATGCATAGGGTTGTAAACAAGACAAAATCCTAAGCAGCAATGTTCCGACATAAGGATGGAAGGCAGAAGAGATGGAATGATAGGAATTGTAAAGTGTGAATTAAGGTTTCATGTTCTATAATCATGGATACACTTATCACTGATCAGCATATATAAATTTTTGCTCTTAAAGGTACATAAGTAAATATTTAAATAACACAGGTACTACTACTACTTAGCAGCATACATATAACCATGAGAGAATGAGACCAACAACTTCATTACATAATTTCAGTAGAAGAGAAACATACATGAAATGAGATTTACAAAGGGGAAAACATACTTCTTACATCCGTGATTGGAATCACCAAAGAGTTTCATTAATTCTCAAAATGAGTCCAATATAACAACCCATTACATTTCTCCACACATCACTCGAGTCCCTCATGAACATGAAATTAGAACCAAAGTGGAATCACAGAATTTGGACCCCTCGGTTGCAGAATTCTGGAACCTCTATTAAGTGTTTATTCTACCTATTGATAAGGAGAGTGCGAACTTTGAATCAGTGATAAAATATCTCAGCCAAGGTTTAGTTTTCTGATAGACTAGCTCTCTCAATTTGTGATAGCTCTGCTGCCTAAAATGATTGCCAAGGATTTGATTCCTTTCTTCAAAATAAACAGAAATAAGTAAGACTGAAAGATGACTGAGGAAAATATCATTCTTTCATTCCTGTGAAGGCCCTTGATCAAGCCAAGTCTTTGCCACAATGTATCCATCCAGTTGCTCATTTGGTTCTGGTCGCTTTCACCTTAACTGCCTCACTTCACCACTCTCTAGAGTTGGTCGCGATCAATTGTGGTGGCTTGTCATAGAGCAGAGTCGAAGATTTTCCTAACAATACTTCATTGTATGACTGAGTGGAGCTCCATGATGAGCCATTAAGTCTTTCCGAGTCCCCATATCTTCATTAAATACCTCGTTTGTCGACCCATTATGTCTTTAAAGCCCTGTACCACATTATCAGAACGTAACATGCGTCATAAAAAAACAACAATGTAATATCAGGGAATATAACCATCGCAATATTTACACATAATAAGCTCTATGAACGAACGTCGATCCCTTTAGGCCTATTTTCTTTCATCCCTTTGAATACCTATTCATCATATGATTGGTGGCTATGACCGGGTGCTTAGCCCTAAGTCGTTAGGGCCTTTAGACTCTTGTACGGGGACTATTTTCCTTTGTAAATGGTTAGGTTCCCATGGTCCTTTAAGTTGTTCTAGACCATGCGCTAGCACAAAATTGGATCCCCCTTATCGATGTTTTCCAATTGGGTTTTAACATAGGGTTTGCGACATTCTGGTTGAGGTAGTCACCGATCTCCAATAGCCCTATGTGTTGAGCCCCAACCATTGGTTGTTTAACTCTTTGTGATAGTGCCAACCCTTATATCGAAGATCCTCTATTTATGAATTCCATTTGGCGATTTGACTTTCGCGCATATTTCACTTCGTCGATCACCTTTTCTTCTTAACCCTTTGTCCTTTCATGCTCCTCACGACCGTAGGCCAACTCTCATTGTGGAGCCCCTTAATCGAAGGTTTTCAATCAGGGATTTTATTTTGATTCACACAAGCTACAACCTCTGATCTTTGATCTTCGATATGTTATGTCATTACTCCCATGTGTGACCTTATGAGTGGTGACACATGTCACCCTATTTTGGCCCCTCAAACTGTCGAATTTAGATGTGACATGTCCACTATACTATCACGTCAGCCTAACCCCAACTACCCCATGTCCCTTATCAACCAAATGCTGCCAAGTGTCATTTATCAAATCCATTAATGTGTAGCCACATGGATGCCTCGAGGAGAGAGAAAAGGTCAACCCTCTTCTTGTTTTGCAACTAATTTCCTTTGCTAAATGTTTCAATGCAAACCTGACACTTTAAAACTAGAGGCTCAAATCTCAGTGAATTTAATCGCAATTAAAACTTGGAAAGGGTGTCACTTATTTCATCACTGATTGTGATGTGTCTATCTCTTGACTCTCTGATGCCTTGGAACTCTGATGTGCAGGACCTTCGATGTACGGGATCACTAATCACATATCGGTGAAATCATTCATGAAATTTTGATGTCTAAAATGGGCCTCCTAAGGAAATTATAAAATAATAGTGGAAATAATATAATAATATTAATTTACATCATCAAATTTTAGAGGGAAAACTAACCCTTGGCTGAGATATTTTATAGCATTTTCAAAGTTTGCACTCTCCTTATAAGTAGGCAGAATAAACACCTAATAGAGGTTCCAGAATTCCGCACTATGGATTTACTAAAATTTTGAGAAACAACGCTCGTTGGATGTAGAATTTGATTCCAAGGAATACCCGTGTTGCATACTTTTGATGGACTCTGCTACACGAAAAATGAAAAATACATGAAAAACGTGATTGCAATCACGCTTTTTCATGTATTTCTCATTTTTCGTATAGAAGACTTCATCAAAAGTATGCAACATGCATACTCCTTGGATGAGGAATTGAATTTTTCATCAAACGAGTACTCTTCCTCGAAATTTGAGTAAAACCTTAGGGATATAAGTTGAAAATACGAGTTGAAAAAATAGTTTTATTATTTTATTATTTTCTATATTCAGGCTTCTGTGATCCATAATTAATTAAGCCGACACATTTCGAACCAACAAGTGTGGTTCATCATCAGGACCAGATGAAGAGGTAGATCATGGCAAAGGCTTAAATACAGAGCAATGTAGAGACATAATTTCAAGTAACAACTATATTTGAACAATAATATTTAAATTATGATATTAATATATTAAAAACAATTATTATTAAGTAATGGCTATATTAAACGATTAGTTTTTGAAGAATAAAAATTTAAATAATGACATTAATTTATTAAAAATATCAATAGGTAACAACTATATTAAACGACTAGTTTTTGAAAAATAATATTTAAATTAACTTATTAAAACAAATATTACTATTTTTCGAAAAATAATATTTAAATACTGATATTACTCTATTAATTTATTAAAGAATTAATAAGTAACGACTATATTAAACTGTTAGTTTTTGAAAAATAGTATTTAAATTAATTTATTAAAACCAAATATTACTAGTTTTTGAAAAATAATATTTAAATTAATTTATTTAAAAAACAAAAAAAACTCTAAACAACTAGGGAAGTCAAAAATTATAAAAAGGAGTCAAGGCCCTAATCAAGAAAAAATTACAAGGGAGTTCAAAGCCATAGAGAATCAATTACAATGGTTCTCTAGTAGAGAAAGGGAAAATTTTGAAACGAATGATGTTAAGGCACAACTAATCGAATTGGAAAAATGGAGAAATGAGATTATAAGGGAAAAAGAGAATGAATGGATACTCAAAAGATATGCTATATATTTGTAGTGCAAGGACAAGAACACAAAAATATTCCATGGTTTTGCAAAATTCAAAAAAATGAGCAACACTATATGGAGCCTCATGGATCATATGACAAGGTAAACTAGATACATATTCACCTCTTTCTTGGCTTCATTTCAGATTTCATCTGTTGGGTTATGAACTCCATACAGAGAATTTCCTTTATGGTGTTGATTAATGAATCAACGTGTAACATTTTCCACCCATATCGAGGGCTTAGACGAGGGGTATCCCCTATCTCACTTGTTGTTTCTTCTTGTAGCAAGGGGTTTTAGCTACATATAAACTATTTCCTTTGTGGTGTTCATTAACGGCTTAGCCTTTTTCTGACGCACAACAAGGACTTAGGCTTTTTCCTTTCTTATTTTATGTTTCTTCATATAACACAAGGTTTGAGGTACATTCAGTAGCAGTGTGACGATTCTACCTATATTTTATGTTTCTTCATATAACACAAGGTTTGAGGTACATTCAGTAGCAGTGTGACGATTCTACCTATTGTATACAAGGAATGGTGCCCTACAAACAAGTGTGGCTTCCATTACGTCTTTTCTCCATTTCTAATCTCTCCACCTATTTTTTAATTTCTTTTTTCTAACCAGAGTAGGTTGATATCTTGTTTGGTTGAACTAAAACTGCTCGTATTTGAGAGAGCCCAAAGGAATGACATCAAACTCTATGACCGATAGATTGTTATCAGTTTTGACATTAAAATCATGATCCGGGGGCAGTTTCACAACTTGAATGGCATTTGGATTGGTCTTGCGGTCGGCATTTTTAGTGCAAAGCTGCAGCTTGTCCACCGAGAGTCGCATTGAACCCCTAAATACTGTAACCCTCGCGTTACGCAGAACCACGGTCGTTCCAGGCTTCATTGCATGCACTGAAAGGAAATGATATCAAGTAAGTATATAATTTTATTTATTGAGTTGTTGATGAATTTGCAGATAAAATTTACGTAACCAAATAATACAGATTATTTACCTTGTGGACCTCTGGCAGTAAATAAAATGACAGCGCTGTCATCTCCCACAAGGTTTTCAGATACAGGTAGGGCGCCGACAGTTGAAATGGGAGTGGAGTTGATGACTTTAACAGTTAGAGTATGGCCGGTGGTTCCAGGCCGAAGATCCTTAACTTTGCAGCTGTAAATTGGTTCAGCAATCACAACCTCATCCTCCACCTCTAGTGGTGCTTCTTCAGTTGGATTATCAACAATATCAGCCCACGACGAAGAAGGATCGGTGCCCCCAATTCCCCTTCCTCTGCCACGGACACCACCGTCAATGTCACTGCGCCTTCCTCTGCCCCCACCTGTTGCAACACCATCCCTGCCCCTTCCGCCGCCTCTGCTGCTGCTTCTGCCTCTCCCACGTTGATTCCCATGCGCTGCTTCTTCTGCGACAGTATAAACATTGGCCGGATGCGCCACCCTTTTTGGTTGGTATTGTCGGGATTCTTGAACAGAGGGCCAGGAAGAAGATGACGACGTCTTTTGCTCCATCGTCCTTTTTCTCTTCTGCTTCAAATAGAAGACCAATTTACCGCCTCAAACTAGAATCGTTTATCGCACAGATTTATGTTTTGACAATCTTTCAATTTGTATTCAAGTATAAATATCCAACCCGCTCATCGGTTACCACGCGATTTATTTCCTTGAAATGTCGGCTTGTTCTAGTGGGTTATAAGAAAAATGTTGGGTTAACCATTCTAATCCTTCTTCGTTCAGACCTCTCTTTCCATAGAGCAAATTCAGAATTCGGATTCTTTTTGTTATTTCAAATTATTGATCAACTTATTGAAAACATTGAGAGCATCAACAAATCAAGCTTAACCATGGCATGTTTTACCTGGAAATCAACAAATACATGGTAAACAAGGTCGTAGTTGACTTTGTATATTTAAGTCAATATATTCGCTGGAGAAGAAGGGCGACGCGATTAGAGTGGGTTGTGAATTAGGTCAAACTTAGAATTGGCATTCTTTTTATTCGTTTGATTAAAAGGTAGGATTCACGTTGAAATTTTAAACTTCTGGATTTATATATTCTTAAGAAATATGTTTAGTAAAAATAATCAATAACATAAATTTATTTTAATTTTTTATTAAATTAATAATATTAAAATACAAGTGTTATCCTTTTAATAAAGAAATTAAAAATATATATATTTAATAAGCAGACTTAATATCCCCAAATACACTTTGTTGAAATATAATTGTTTACTCTTAATTATAATTATAATTAAAATTATAAAAAAAAATTATGACAAGCTTATCAAATTTAAATTAGATATTAACATTATTTTAATAATTAAATTTAATATATATTATATAACTAAAAATAAATAATATATATGCATATACACATTAATATATAAAGTTATAAAACAAAAATCTTCATAAAAGTATTTGCTTTAAAAAAAATAATTAGAAGAATATATATATATATATATATATATATATATCCTTTTTCATATAAGGGAAGTTTTTTTTGTTTTTTGTTTTTTATTATTATCAATATAATATCAAAATATTATTGTATATTACTTACTCATATAGATATATATATTATAAGTGCTTTCATGTAATGATACATTTAATATAATAAAATAATATTTATAGCCATAAAATAAATATTTCAATTTTCACATTAATTTTATATCAAATTTTAGATAGAGGGATAAAAGTAATTGAAAAGAAAAAAATTAATTTAATTTTTAGTATAAAAAGATATTTAATTCATTCACTCCTTAATATGGACTTGAAAAATGACATGTAAAAATAATATCACTAACATTACATAATGTGTAATTTATCTTATATTCAATTGATATGTAACATTCAAAACAAACTTATATTCATAACAAAAAAATGTTTTACTATTAGTTATAAATAACATTATTTTATATCAAACTTATATAGGAAAAAATGACTTTATTTTTTTAATATTTGTTTTATGTACTTTATTCACCTATTAATATGGAGTTTATATATAATATGAAAAAAAAATATGCATTATAAATTAAATATTTTAAATGCATGATGAGTAAAAGAATTTAAGAAAGAGAGAGTTAGGTATGTTGGTATCTAACATTTAAAAAAATAATAATAAAAATAATTTAATGTGTGTATAGATGTGATGTCCCTAGACATAATGTAAATATTTATTTTACCACAGTAAGACTGATATACTGGAAATATTTTATTTTATCACAATAAGCAAATATATTGTAATATTGTATTTTTATCATGCTAAGAAGTAAACTGGGAATTATGGTTGTTATTGTTAAATTAAACAATGTTGTTAACTTTGAAATAGAAAATGTTTTGAATAAAGAAAACTTTGTAACTTCTCAAGAGGGGAAGTTGGAAAAAGGCAGTTGCCTGGAAAAACCCTAACTACCTCCCCTAACTATGTGATGCTCCAAAAGAAAAGGAGCAGAGGGCAGGAAAAATCCGTGTTGATAGGTCAGACGGAAAGAGGGAAAAGGATGCTAAGTCTGGTGATGACCAGATAGCATAGCAATCTATGCAAGAAGACTTGCAGAGGATTGAAGTCTGGCAAGTAAGCTTGGGGGGAGATTTGGTCTGCAGGACAAATCTCATGGTTGGGAGGAAAAGGAGTAGCAGATAAGAGGTGGCATCTACCAGTGAGTTCTCTTCTTTCTTTAAGGAACCAGGTATGCTGCACTTTCAAAATTATCTTGTTGCTCAATGGAATGTATGAATTATTTATGTGTGAAGGGAGAGAGAGAGTAACCTTGCATCTTTTGAATGATTAGGAGAAAGGGAACACCGAAATTATAAGAAAGAAAATAGATCAAACTGCTTATTGCTTAACCCTCGAAAAACATAGGCACTTAAGACAGAACCAATTCTTATTCTTTAATGAAAACATTAGTTCTCTGAGGAGCTTTTGATAGCAAATAGTACTTTCTACTAAATTGTCATCACCTGGACATTTCTCTGTAGTGATAAATATCCACAGAAATTCGAAGACTAAGAAAGTTCTGTTGTTTTATTTTTCTTTAATAAGGTTAACCAGTAGAGTCGAATATTTTTAATTTAAGGATAGAGGAAGTTCTATTGTTTATTTCTTGGTCGATTAATTTCAAATTAAAAACAGAGAAGTTCTGTTGCTCATTCTCTAAAAATTTAAATGAGTAGAGTTGAATTATTTTCAATTATAGACAGAGAGGACCTGTAACTCATTCTTAAAGGGGTTATAAATAACTCTCTTTTCTTAAACAGAACCGAAGTAGACTAAGAGAACTCAATGAACCATAATCAATTCCCCAAATAACACAACTATAAACACGTAAATAGAGAAAGTAAATGAAACAACTCTTCGACCCTAGGCATGCAACAATAGGACCTATTAGAGCTAGAGCAGAGATGACAAATATTCAAAACTCAAAATAAAATGACGAGAACCTACTACAAAATATTAGTGTCGAAGCTGCGAGTTGAAGCAGTTGGCCTTGTCCGAGTTACAGTTCATGTGCAAGTAAAATACATCCTCAGATACATAATGAGTGGAGAGACTTTGCCACTCCTATTTAAAGATTTAGTTTTACAAAAAAGCTAAACAGAGCCAAATATAGTTTCCATAAAATAACAAAGTGTATGCACAATGCGTTATGTGTCAAAAGGAGCAGAACAGACATAAAATAGCACAGATAAAATTATAATCATATCTGTGATAAACATTGTTACCCTTAGGGAAGAGAAAGCGTGAAACTCAGATAAAAAGAGACATATGAAGACATTCATATAAATAAATCAATAATCCATTAAATTTACAGTTGAGAGTCTGTATATCTGGAATATATACCATGACGAGACCTGAACCCTAGCTGAAACATGGATACAGCAAAGCTACTAAGGCCTCTAGTCGGTAACCAACCACAACCCCAGTGCATCCTTTAATAAACATATTTACCACACTCTTAATGTATCTGTAGAGAGTCTCCAACACAAATAGGCTTTTCAGGCAAAATTGTTCGAAACCCTTAAACAAAATTACAGAATTAGCTCGAAGCTGGGAAAACATATCAGATAACCAAAAAATATCATGCTTTTTCCCGTCTGTCTCGAAGTACAAGACCACAGATGGCTTACCCGGTATCCGTTAGGCACAGAAGACTGGTAAGGGTGCCATACTCCTTTGAGCCAGCTACAAGGAAACCCTCGGGCCAAGCACCTTGTTTCATGCTGAGAAAACATGGAAATGTAACACCTGATGAACCCGGAATCAATAAGATAAACAGAATCAATTCCAAAAAAAATAGGGAAATCAACGAACGTAAAACCCTCACCTACGATTACAAAATGGAAGCCATACAATTTCCAATGTGAAGTTTAGAGGTATCATGTCTGGTGTCGTCGGCTGCAGGATAAACCAGGTCGAACGCTCCAGCCACTGATTCGAACTAGGTGCTGAGGAGCGAGGAAGCACTAAGGTATCAAAACCCAGCAAATAACATGAACAACTGCCAAGAGTCCCTAACCTTGGATGATAAACCCTAGACTGCACTGTAGTAGAGTTGTGAACCCCAATGCGACCGAAAGTCAAGGTGATGTTCTCTCATGCCACGTTTCCACATAGAAGCAAAGGGATTAAATGCCAAGGTAAATGAATAACGAGTTTGATGCAAAAGACTATGTGAGTTACGATCAAATCTAATCCGAGTTAGTGAGACCACCAGCAATCTCGTATAGGTGTACACTAGGATCGCATGGAAAAGTAAAAAAAATCAGTACTGACATGTGAATGGTGTAATGTATAGCTTGTGTAAAACTGTACTGTGACTTTAATATAAAGGTTATGCACATATCGTTTTATTTTTAATTCTTTAATATGTATTTTATATGTGTTGATTGGAGTCGTGACAGTTGGTATCAGAGCCCAGCTTTCAAAAATTTGGCCTCCGGAAATTAAATAATGATTCCTATTATTCACAATGATTTTTAACTCACTGATGTATTAAGTACATGATAACAGTAGAAGAATGGACAGTGTTTCACCCAGGAATATAGCTGGCTCTGGACCTGCGACAAATCCTAAAATATGGATACAATTGGGTGAGGAGGCGCGTAACACTAATCTTACAATATTCGAAACAGTTTGGGAATTAAAGAATGAGATGGCCCTCCTGCGTGAGGACAATGCAAGACTGACCATGGAGTAGAAAATTATGAAAAGCTTGTCTGATAAGCAGAATCAGTAACATTCGATTCCCAACCCTGAACAGGAACGACTGTCAGAAGAACAAGGTTATCACACAGAACTTGAAGGAACTGGAGGAGGGGAAGAAAATCAGGAAGAGAAATCAGATAATGCTTCAGAGCGCCCCGCATCAAAAAGGTAGCGAATAGAACTACAAGGAGAGTTTCAAAAAATAAAACCGCCACATTTCAATGGAGAGTTGGAAGAGGCAATCGAGGCTTGGCTTATTAACATGAACAAGTACTTTCAATTATATGAATATGATCACAACATAAAAACCCATCTGGCCATCTTCCAACTACAGGGAAAGGCTACTTTGTGGTGGGAATAGGTTAAGATTGTGTGTGGTGTAAGCGAACAAAGCATAATGTGGGAGAAATTCCAAAAATACTTCAAAGAAAGATATCTGACCGAATGATTTTATGATGAGAAAGCTAAGGAATTTCATGATCTGCGGCTTGGACAACAAACAATGGATGAGTTTATCACCCGATTTACCTCTTTACTCCGATATGTACCTTACATATGAGAGGAAAAGGCTAAGGTAGAGTGATTCTTCAACAGTCTACCTGTAGCAATGAGAGAGAGAATCGAGTTTGATAACCCAAAAATGATGAATGAGGTTATATGTAAGGCCAGGCTGTGCTATCAACAGAATAAGCAGAAGGGAGAGCCCATAGGAAAGAGGTGGACAGACAAGAAGGGTAACAAGATTTCCGTGGGAAACAAGGGAAATCGCGGCAGTATCAGCAAGGAGAAAGTGAAAAACAACAGAAATATGCATAAAAATCAGCTCAAATTTAGACCACCTGCTGAATCCAAATTTAGTGACAAATCTGGTAAAGTTGAAAACGAAGGGACAGTAAGACCCCTACTGCAATGTTGGAGATGTGGAGGTCCTCATTACATTAAAAATTTTCCTCATCGAAAAGGAACGGATTAGGTTTCCCAGATCCACGAGGTGTCTACGGTGGGAGACGTGGCCCGAAGCATTCCAAAAATTAATGCTGCTCTCGAGGACCATCAGGCTGATATCAATCGAAAATGGTTGAATTTGAAGGTAAAATCTCTAATCACCCTGTATCTGCTTTAATTGATCCCAGAGCTACATTAAGTTATGTAAGTCCAAGGGTTGTGGAATAGTGAAAATTACAATCTATCAAGTTTAAAAACTCATGGCTGGTACATCTAGAAAAAGGGGCCAAGAGACGTGTGCTAGCCAAGGTTAATGAATGCCCTCTTGAAATAGCAGGTCAGCCTTTGAACGCAAAGCTAAACATACTTCCACTTGGGTCGTATGATGTATTGATAGGCATGGATTGGCTGGAAAAACGTTGGTCATTTATAAATTGTAAAACAAAAACAATCTATTACAAGAATGAATCTAAGAAGTAGCAAGTGATGCAAGGCATTCAGAGGCTAGTACAGATTCAGCCCATAACCGCTTCACAATTGGCTAAATGTATCCGAAAAGGGTGTTAGATATATGTTATTCAGGTCGGATATGCCAACTCAAAGGACAAGACCGCCACTTTAGAAGGCATTCCAGTAGTTCAAGAATTTGCAGATGTGTTCCTGGAGGAGATACCAAGGCTACCACCGAAGAGAGACATAGATTTCACTATTGAATTGGTGCCAGGAGCAGCCCCAGTGTCTCGAGCTCCTTATCGTATGAGCACGCCGAAATTGACAGAGTTGAAAATGCAGTTACAGGAATTATTGGATAAAAACTACATCTGCCCCAGCGTGTCACCCTGGGGAGCTCCCCTGTTGTTCATCAAGAAGAAGGATGGAACCCTTTGCATGTGCATGAACTACCGTCAGCTGAACAAGTTGACAATTAAGAACAAGTACATGTTACCTCATATTGATGAACTATTCGATCAGGTAAAAGGGGCTACTGTGTTCTCAAAGATTGAACTACATTCGGGATACCATCAGATCAGAATCAAAGAGGAAGATATAGCCAAAATTGCTTTTAGGACTCACTATGGGCATTACGAGTTCGTAGTATTACCCTTTGGGTTAACCAATTCCCCCATGACTTTCATGTGCTTAATGAATAGCATATTTCATTAGTATTTAGAAACATTTGTGTTAATTCTTATTGACGACATACTAATATACTCTCGAAGTATTGAGGAGCACAAGGAACACCTTAGAATGGTATTGCAAACTCTCCGAGAACATCGATTGTACATCAAATACAGCAAGTGCAATTTCTTTAAGGAACAAATTCAGTACTTAGGACATATTATTACTAAAGATGGAATTGCAGTGGATCCCGAGAAGATTAAGACCATAATGGAATGGCCTGTACCGAAGGACGTATCGGGTATAAGATCTTTTATGGGATTGATAGGTTATTATAGAAGGTTTGTGGAAGGATTTTCCCGAGTGGCCTACCCTATCACCTCCCTACAAAAAAAGGGGAAAATTTTCAAATGGACCATTGAATGTCAAAAAAGTTTTGAACAGCTCAAGCATCTGCTCACCACTGCGCCTATATTAAGAATAGCAAATCCCGGTAAGGACTATGTGGTCTGCATAGATCTAAGTAAGGAAGGGGTAGGAGGAGTACTGGTGCAGGAAGGTAAGGTAATCACCTATGAGTCAAGAAAGTTAAAGGAACATGGGCAGAAATATTTTGCCTATGATTTGGAGTTGGCAGCTATTATTCACACTTTAAAGATGTGGCATCACTATTCGTTGGGCAGAAAATTTCTGCTAATGACGAATCACCACAGCCTGACCAGTTACTTTAATCAGCCTACCTTAAATGCTAGGCAGGCACAGTGGGTGGATTTTCTGAGTGGATTTGATTTTGAAATTGAACATCTGAAAGGGAAAGAGAACTGGGTAGCGGATGCCTTAAGTTGAAAGGTACATTGCCTCTACGAAATTTCTTGCAATGAAGGGCGGACTACCTTCGTTGAAATTATTAAGGAGGCAACAGATCATGATTTGATATATCAGCAAATAGGATAGCAAGCTCGAAATCCAACCAACAACGAATATCAGCAAGGTTATGTGATGGATGCTGACGGCATGTTGAGATATAAAAAAAGACTATATGTGCCCAACCAGGGTAACATTGAAAGTCTGATTTTGGATGAATTTCATAAGAGTCCTTATGCAAGGCATCCAGGGTACCAAAAATTGACTACCGCACTCTGAAAGGAGTACTATTGGTCAGGCATGAAGAAAGAAGTAGCAGAATATTTGGCACGGTGCTTGGAATGTCAACAAGTCAAAGCGGAACATCAGCACCCTGCGGGACTATTGCAGCCACTACCAATTCCGGAATGGAAGTGGGAAACCATCTCTATGGATTTTATAACAAGATTACCCAAATCTAAAAGAAACAATGACTCTATCATGGTGGTGGTGGACAAACTAAGCAAATCAACCCATTTTATACCGGTAAAATCCTCTTTCAGAGCGATGCAGATTGCCAATGTCTTCATGCAAAATATTTTCAGGTTACATGGACTACCAAAAACCATAATATCTGATCGTGATGTAAAATTTACATCAGCCTTCTGGAGGACACTGTTTGAAGGGTTGGGGACTAAATTAAATTTCAGCACTGCCTATCACCCTCAAATAGATGAGCAAACCAAACAGGTGAACCAAGTGGTGGAAGACATGCTGAGATCATACGTGATGCAACCACCGTCAAAATGGGAAGATTATCTACATTTGGTTGAATTTGCATACAACAACAGCTATCATACTTCTATGCAAATGAGCCCATTTGAAGTGTTGTACGGAAGAAAATATTGCACACCCTCCAGTTGGGGGGGACCTGATAAACTATTGTTGGGGCCTGAAATGTTAAAAGAGATGGAAGAAATGGTCAAAAAGGTATGAAGCAACTTAAAGGCGGCCCAAGACAGGCAGAAGAATTTTTCTAACAGGAAGAGAAGTTTTAGAGAATATCAAGTGGGTGATCACGTGTATGTGAGAATATGAGCTAAAAAGAGTACGCTACAATGGAGTGGGTGCAGCAAACTGGCACCCCAGTTTTGTGGGCCTTTTCAAATATTAGCAAGGGTTGGGCCAGTGGAATACCAACTCACCCTACCAAGCCATATTCGGGTCCACAATGTCTTTCATGTGTCTGTTTTAAAAAGATACATTTACAATCCTAAGAATATAGTTAGTTGGCAAGATATTCAGGTAAAAGGGTACATAGGTAGACATAAATAAATTTTGATATCACAAGAAAGAAAAAAAACTGATTTAGGCTCTATTTGTTTTAGGTCGAACCAGAAGGAGAATTCTCGGTTGAGCCGCATAATATACTCGAACGGATAGAAGTAATGCTGCGGAAATGAGCCATCACCTAGGTTAAAGTGCAGTGGCAGCACTTCAGACCAGATGAAGTTGCATGGCAGGATGAACAGCTCATGAAAGAAGCATATACGGAATTGTTTGTGACCGGGAAACATCGGGACGATGTTTGATTTCAGGGGGGAAAGATGTGATGTCCCCAGACATACTATAAATATTTATTTTACCATAGTAAGACTAATATACTGGAAATATTTTATTTTATCACAGTAAGAAGATATACTGTAATATTTTATTTTTACCACACTAAGAAGTAAACTGGGAATTATGGTTGTTATTGTTAAATTAAACAATGTTGTTAACATTGAAATAGAAAATATTTTGAATAAAGCAAAGTTTGTAACTTCTCAACAGGGGAAGTTGGAAAAAGGAAGTTGCCTAGAAAAACCCTAACTACCTCCCCTAACTGTGTGATGCTCCAAAAGAAAAGGAGCAGAGGGGAGGAAAAATTCATGCTGATAGGTTAGATGGAAAGAAGGAAAAGGATGATAAGTATGGTGATGACCAAATAGCATAACACTATGTGCAAGAAGACTTGCAGAGGACTGAAGTCTAGCAAGTAAGCTTGGGGGGAGATTTGGTCTGCAGGACAAATCTCATGGTTGGGAGGAAAAGGAGTAAGTAGCAAATAAGAGGTGGCATCTACCAGTGAGTTCTCTTCTTTCTTTAAGGAACCAAGTATGCAACACTTTCCAAATTATCTTGTTGCTCAGTGGAATGTATGAATTATTTATGTGTGAAGGGAGAGAGAGAGTAACCTTGCATCTTTTGAATGATTAGGAGAAAGGGAACACCAGAATTATAAGAAAGAAAATAGATCGAACTGCTTATTGCTTAACCCTCGAAAAACATAGGAACTTAAGACAGAACCAATTATTTTTCTATAATGAAAACCTTAGTTCTTTGAGGAGTTTTTGACAGAAAACAGTACTGTCTACTAAATTGTCATCACCTAGACATTTCTCTGTAGTGATAAATATCCACAAAAATTCAAAGGATGAGAAAGTTCTATTGTTTTATTTTTCTTTAATAAGGTTAAACAGTAGAGTCAAATATTTTTAATTTAAGGACAGAGGAAGTTTTGTTGTTTATTTCTTGGTCGATTACTTTCAAATTAAAAATATAGAATTTTTGTTGCTTATTCTCTAAAAAGTTAAATGAGTAGAGTTGAATTATTTTCAATTATAGACAGAGAGGACCTGTAAGTCATTCTTAAAGGGGTTATAAATAACTCTATTTTCTTAAATAGAACTGAAGTAGACTAAGAGAACTCAATGAACCAGAAATCAATTCCCCAAATAACACAACTATAAACACGTAAACAGAGAAAGTAAATGAAACAACTCTTTGACCCTAGGCATGCAATAGTAAGAACTGTTAGAGCTAGAGCAGAGATGACAAATATTTGGAACTCAAAATAAAATGATGAGAACCTACTACAAAATATTAGTGTCGAAGCTGTGAGCTGAAGTAGTCGACCTTGTCTGAGTTACAATTCATGTGCAAGTAAAATACATCCTCAGATACATAATGATTGGAGAGACTCTTCCACTCCTATTTAAAGATTTAGTTTTACGACAAAGCTAAATAGAGCCGAATACAGTTTCCATAAAATAACAAAGTGTATGCACAGCATGTTATGCATCAAAAGGAGCAGAACAGACATAAAATAGCACAGATAAAATTATAATCATATCCATGAACATTGTTACCCTTAGGCAAGAGAAAGCACAAAACTCGGATAAAAAGAGACATATGAAGACATACATATAAATAAATCGACAGTCCATTAAATTTATAGTTGAGAGTCTGTATATCTGGAATATATACCATGACGAGACTTGAACCCTAGCTGAAAGATGGATACGGCAAAGCGACTAAGGGCTCTAGTTGGTAACTGACCGAAACCCCAGTGCATCCTTTAATAAACATATTTACCACACTCTCAATGTATCTGTAGAGAGTCTCCAACACCAATAGGTTTTCTGGTAATAATTGTCCAAAACCCTTAAACAAAATTACAGAACTAGCTCGAAGCTAGGAAAGCATATCAGATAACCGAAAACTATCATGCTTTTTCCTGTCTGCCTCTGAGTACAAGACCACTGATGGCTTACTCGGTATCTGTTAGGCACCGAAGACTGGTAATGGTGGCATACTCCTTTGAGCTAGCTACAAGGAAACCCTCAGGTCAAACACCTTGTTTCCTATTGAGAAAACATGGAAATGTAACACCTGATGAACCTGGGATCAATAAGTTAAACAGAATAAATTCGAAAAAAAATAGGGAAATCAGCTAATGAAAAATTCTCACCTGCGATTGCAGAACGGAAGCCATACAATGTCCAGTGTGAAGTTCAAAGGTATTGTGTCTGGTGCCATCTGTCACAGGATAAACCAGGTCGAATGCTCCAACCACTGATTCAAGCCAGGTGCCGAGAGGCGAAGAAGCACCAAGGTATCGAAACCTAGCAGAGAACACGAACTACCGCCAAGAGTCCCTAACCATGGATGATAGACCCTAGACTACACTGTAGTAGCATTGTGAACTGTAATGTGACTGGAAGCCGAGGTGATGTTCTACCATGCCATGTTTCCATGTACAGGCAGAGGGATTAAATGCCAAGGTACATGAACAACAAGTTTGATGCAAAAGACTGTGTGAGATACGATAAAATCTAATCTGAGTTAATGAGACTGCTAGTAATCCCGTAAAGGTGTACACGAGGATCGCACAGAAAAGTCAAAAAAATTAGTACTGACATGTGAATGGTGTAATGTATAGCTTGTGTAAAACTATACAGTGACTTTAATATAAAGGTTATGCGCATATCGTTTTATTTTTAATTCTTTTATATGATATTTTAGATGTTTTGATTGGAGCTGTGACAATACAGATGTAACATTTAAAAAAATATTAAGAACAAAAATAATTCTATATAGTATACAAAACAAGTGAAAATTAGAAAATATATATTATTCTACTATACATGTCAGTATAGGGTAGGTGTGTAAGTGTAATGTAAGTATGTAAACAATTTTAAATGTCGGTTCAATAAAAAAAATAATAAAAGGTTAAAAGTGATATCCGGTGAGTGTAAACATTTAGATGTTGGTTCAATTAATAATTATTATTATTATCCAACACCAAATTTGTGTATGAGACCCCCTTGTTTTTCCTAGGTGTGTAAGTGTAAAGTAATAAACAAAAAATTAAAAGCAATATGAATGAGTATAAACATTTAAATGCTGGCCCAATTAACAATAAAAAGTTAAAAGTAATAAATAAAAAGTTTAAATTAATATAAACCCCACTATAGGTGATGGGTGTAAACATTTGAGTCAATTTGTTATATTTTAATTTTGTTATTAACTTTTGAATAAGCTTTTTTACAATACCATGGGCCAATATTATGGCTTATCAATACCACATGACGAGAACCCATAACTTTCACAATCAAAATATTTTATAACAATATGATAAGATTCTTAATCATGGATATTCACCCCACTTTAAGGTGGATATTATTAACTCGTAAATAGGATTTGTTACAATACCATGTGCTAATATCATGGCTTATCAATACCACATGCCAAAAAGATATAACTTATTTCACAATCAAAATATTTTATAATAATATGACAAGATTCTTAACCATGGATATTCACCCCACTTTACCATGGATATTATTAACTTGTGAATAAATATAACTTATTTCACAGTCAAAATATTTTATAATAATATGACAAGATTCTTAACCATGGATATTCACCCCTCTTTACCATGGATATTATTAACTTGTCAATATGCTTTGTTACAATAGCATAGCTTACCAACACCACATGCCCAAAAAACATAACTTATTTCACAATCAAAATATTTTGTAACAATATGATAAGATTCTTAACCAATGATATTCACCACCAATTTGCCATTGGTATTATGAACTTGGGAGGTAGCCCAAGAGCAGACAGTGGAGGGCGAACAACGATCAACACAGATAGTGGCAGACAGAGAGTGTTTAGTCAATTTAGTATGTCCTAAATTTCTACATTAATTATCAATCCGGGAGGCGTAAACTGATGAAGTGTGGTGCACTATATGTGCAAGACAACCTCTTTCTTAATTTTTACTGTTTTGAATTTAATTTTGTTTTTGGGGGTTTTATCTTGCTTTGTCTCCTAATGCAAATGGAGATCCTATTCCTAAGTTTTAAGAATACTTTAGAAGGAAAGTATGGATATAGATTTTAAGGCAATTGTGTCCTTTATGATGACTTCCAAAATTTAACACTTCAGAGGATCTTAAAACATGCTAGTGATGAAATTAGTACTTGAACAAGAATGTAAATGTGCAGCTATTCGAATCAAACAAATGATAAACTACTAATTATGAAATCTCTATCTCTACTACTCATCTAAATATAGAAGTAAAAGTTAAGCTATTGCACTCAAACAAATCAAAAACTGCAAACTAATAAAATTAAAACCAATTCACTTCACTTATAGTCGAATAGCTCGCCAAGTAGCTTTTCAGGGTTAAGCCAAGGCTCTGGAGATAACATCAGTAACATGAGGAATCGATATCTAAATTATCTACTTGTAAATGAAAATAAAATCAAGTCATTTCACTTATAGTCCGATAGTTCGCCAAGTAGCTTTTTCGGATTAAGCCATGGCTCTGGAGATAACGTCAATAACATGAAGGACCTGGTATGTAATCGCAGAAATTAAAGTAAAATCAAATCACCTCACTCATAATCTGATAGCTAGCCAAGTAGCTTTTCAGGGTTAAGCCATGGCTCTGGAGATAACGTTAAATGACATGAAGAATTTGATATCTAAGCTAACTATCAACAACAAATTAATACGACTGAAATCAAAGCATAACTGAAATTGAAAGCTAAGAAAAACAAAAGTCAGCAGAGAAGCCAATCTTATGTCACTATTTTATTGCAAAAATTGTATGAAAATGCCTGGGCCTAGCCTATCCTGAAACACACTGATCAATGTTAGCACAAATATACAATGCTTGGAAAATCATGTACAGGAATGAAACATTAACACCATAACTGAAATATGAAATATACACAGGTGAACAAACTACAAAATATCTATAATGGAAATAAGACAACAGCATATGAAAACTTTACAGAAATAATGAAACGAAACCTTAGCCAGCAGGGGCCCTCTGTATGGCCTTGGTTAACACGCTGTCAGTCCGAAATCAAGCTCACATAGTCATATAAAAGAGAGTCTTGTTATATTGCAAAACAGAGGAAGGATCCTCTCGTTACAACAGCAGGACCAATGTCACGACACAATATATCAACTAATAGCAAGATTACTTAAAAAAACTAGCTACATGCATTTGCAAATGCGTTAGTTATAAGGGAAATTACATAATTATTTTTCCTATGGAACACCTTCAGCAGAGGACACGTAAAAAGACAACACCCGTGAGCTTAGCGTGTTCGTTTCCATGATCATTCCATCTACCAAAAGGTGGTTATTTGATTTGTGTCGTGGATGCATTCTACAGCTATCAAAATGAATCCATGGATCTAGGAATGGTCTCAGACCCTTTACGTGTTGAAACAGAGACCTGTTTTCCGTAGAACTCCTCGTTTGACCACCATTTGAACAAGGCTTTTCTCTACAAATCTGGCTAAACCAATAGGACCTGGTCCATGTCCAGATCATTTCTGACCTACCCACATGCCTTTTTTTGCTTGCGGACACCTGCAACCTAGAGATCAACAAAAACAGCTATCAAGTCAGTTGCGGAAAGTGGTTGCATTCCGTAGCTGATGAGCAAAATCTAAGTCAAATAGCAAACACGAAAACATAGTTAGAAAACCACTTAAATGCACTCTCAGAATCAATATGTAATGATCATTGATAGCTTGTGAGGCACTGGTGAGGGGAAAAAGCCTAGAAAACTGTGTAGAAGAGATGTATTTTCACGGCTCAACATACCCCCACTGTGAAGGTGTTGCATGTCTTCATGCAACCAAAACTGTGACCATCCTCCCTTCAGCTCATGTGTTCTGAGACCTCTGCTAATACATCCAGCCTTCTTTTCTTCTTTCTTGGTATCACTGTCATCCTAGGCTTCCTCATTAGGCACCTGAATTTGAGGTTGATGAGAGCTCTGCTCAATCTCCTGTTCTTTTTCTTCAATTTCATATGTTTCTTCTGCCATAGCCCAAGATGCAACATGGTGTTGTCGTGATTAATCTTATCGAACCTGCTCTGTTCTTTCAATGTTTCATTTTCTCTTTTGATATGTCTATTTAGGACTTCTAGTTCAAAAACGTCTTGTTTTAGTGATTGGATTAGAGCTTCCTGGGCTGTATTAGGCTGGGCAGATGAAGTGCCTTGATCTGTGGTAGTCTTCTCCAACGACTCAATAAAATCATACATTTCTTGCTGAGTTAGATCTATCTCAGGTGTAGCCTTTCTTGGGTTTTCCCAAAAATATGGCTAAGAAGGACTGATCTCAAAATCTGGTTGAGAAGGACTAATCTCAAAATCTGGTTGAGAAGGACTGATCTCAAAATCTCGCTGAGAATGACTGATCTCAAAATTTGGTTGAGAAATAGGAGTATGGTGTGGGCTACGGCCAAGAGGGATTGCTGGAGGTTGATCCGGTGTTTCCCCTCCTAAATCAATGAAGTGGGGCCCTTTAGTTTGTACTTTCCTCAGTTTTCGTTTAAGTCTGGAGCTCCTCCTTAGATTTTGTGAGCTAGTGTCTCCTTTCTCCACACTCTGTGTTTCTTTCCCTTTTTTCTTTGCTACAGCTGATTGTTCCTGAAGGTAAACTAGTCTTTCAAAAATTATTTGGTCCTCTTCTGAGGAAGGTTCTTGAGTTTGATGGACAGCTTCAATATTTCTTTTCCCCTTTAGTTTTCTTTGTTTCCTAACCTCAGTTCTTTCCTTCCTACTTTCAGATAACTTCTCTTCCTTATTAGTTTCTTTAGCTATGTTAGTAGGAGTGTCCTAAATGTTCACACTTGTTTTCCTTCTCCTACTTTTCCTTGCTCAGCTACTCTCGGGTGTTTCAAGTGGATCCTGAAAGAAGTTTCTAATCAAGAACTGTTCCCAGGTGTCCTTATTTTCCTTCAACTATTTTTCAATCAAAATTTTTACAAGGCCGTGATGGTAAAGGTGGGGTTCTATATCTTCCAGATTCTTTTGTACAGTTATGGGCATCTTTTTTAGGCTATTCAATAGAAAGTAAGGCAAATTGATGGTTTGATTTTCTAGAAAATTCATTAGCAACTAGATGTGGTACATGTACATGGACCCAAACTATTCTTCACATGTAATAAACTTCTGAATTGTCAATAATAAACTAGTCCACTTTTCCTCTAGAGCAGAGACAGGGATTCCACTTTTGAAAATGGTTATATCCATACCTGGATTGCGTAGGATAATCCTCCAGGCCCTCTCATCAAAGTTTTTGTTTTTGAACCACCATTCCCCCTCCTGTGGGAGTTCCATTGCTGCTGCGATAGATGCCTCTGTGACTGAAAATTTAAGATCTCCAACCTCAACTTCCACGTCGTTAAAAGACTTTGCAAATGTCTTCATAGCTTCTTTATTGTAACCTCTGAATTTCTGGATGAACTGTAGCCACCGTGCATTCCTTAATATGCTTTTTGATCGTGGATATGCCTCCATGAATTTAGGCCCTTTTGGTTATGCTCTTAGCAAAAGACCCATTCCTTCCTCCTGCCTTAAAATATGTCTGTGAGTGATGGACTATGAGTAATGGATTGACGGAGGTGAAACGGTTGTGTTAGTGGGGAATGGAGAAGGTTTGTGGAGAAAAACCAGTAATTGTAAACGAAAGAGCAGAGAACAGGTAATGAAAATGAGTTCACGGAGATGTAAACAGTCCAGAAATAACAAACGCAACTTCAATGGGATAGTATGGAAATAGAGTGAGCCTGGCTTTTGAACTAGAAGGCTACAGAATAGATGTGAGCATGTTCTCAAAATGATTGTGGATTTGTGTGGCAGGAAAGAGCCGTGATCAAATAGATTACATCCTCATAATTACCCAGTTCAGCAGGTGGAATGCCAACGTACAAATAAACACGAGTTAAATTCGGAGGCGGATCATGAGGTCGTTAAAAATTAATGTAAAGTTTGTGGAGGAATCATGTAAAGGCCATGGAGTGGTTATGAAAGCTATCAATGCTAATAATTACACATAATGGAGCCGATGGTTTCATAACAATGTAGAATGTGCTTTAAAATGCTATTTGAAATGAATTTTTCTTACCTTAGAATCTTACCACTCCCGGCCACTGACCTTTGATTGGCTTCTTCCTGTTGGTATTTTAGGTGCTTTATATCTTCAACATATTTTCCTTTGTCATACCTGCATTTGGTTCTCATCATTATTTTGCCAACATCTGACTGTCAGTGATGAATAATAGACTGTTAGCTGCGGAATCAACAATCAGTTGTGGAATTAGTTTTTAGCTGTGGAAACTGAATTCAGCTGCGGAAGCTGACACAGTGAACATATAACTGAATGGAGATGGATGGAAATGAACGTTGACTGAGTGAATGATACATGAAAACTTGGTCATAAAAGGGATTTTATTGGTGGAATGTGATGATGAAATGAAATGAAATGAAGTGAAGTGAAGCAAAATGAAGTGAAATGACATGAAAAAATATAGGGCGTCAGAAGTTTCTGATTTTCGCCCTGTATTTTCTGTATAAGACTACCAATTAGTGATTGGTTTTCAGGTTTATACAATTTTTTTTTGATAGAAAAGAACAAAGACTAGTCCGCTGGAGAAGAAGGATTCTTCTTCACCAACCTTATTGCAAAATTATTTTGAAAGATTTTGACAAATTCCTCCTTTGAGAGTGGCTTATGATAGATCTTTAATCTGTGGCAATTCACAATAAGGATAGTTTGATGTTCATCAGTGGTTTTGATTCTTACTGCTCCACTGCTAAATACTTTGTCAATCTCATATGGCCCAAGCCAATGAGTCTAAAATTTACTTTTGAAATCTTTGAACTTGGAATCAAATAGCAAGGCCCAATCTCCTTCTTGAAACTTTTTCTCCTTGATGTATTTGTCATGCCACTTAGCTCTTTGATATTGAACTAGATCAGTTCTTAGGATTTCTTCTTGTCTGATCTCGTCTAGCTCATTCAACTGTTCCATTCTATGCTTTTGGGCTTCTGATAGATCCATTCCCAGTTGAACTGCCATCTTGAAGGTTCTAACTTGGAACTCAGTGGGGAGCAGAACTTCTTTCCCATAAACAAGTTCATAGGGAGAATGTCCTGTTGTATTCCTCCATGTAGTTTTGTAGGCCCATAAGGCTTTAGGAAGCCTTTCTACCCAATATTTTCTGTGTAGATGAACAGTCTTGGTAATGATGCCTTCAATAAATTTGTTTGTAGACTCCACTTGACCATGTGTTTGCAGATGGTAAGGAGTAGATTCTCTGTGCTTGACCTTGTACTCTTCCATCAACTTCTCCACCAGTTTGGATGTGAATTGACCTCCCTGATCTGTTACAATTTCTCTTGGAACACCAAAACAAGTAAAAATATCCTCATAAAGAAAACTAACAACTGAATGCTCAGTAGCAGAAAATAATGCTTTGGCTTCTACCCATTTAGTGACATAATCACTACATACCAATATATACTTTCTTTGTTTAGATGGTGGGTTAATAGGTCCATTGAAGTCTAAAGCCCAATTTTCAAAGGGTTCGATGAGGACCTGTGGTTGTAATGGAATTTCATTTGAGAGGGTAGGTTTCCCTAATCTTTGGCAGCTGTCACATCTTTTGACATATTGTTTTGCATCTTTGAAGAAGGATGGCCAATAATATCCTAAAGAAAGAATTTTATAGGCTGTAATTTTGTCAACAAAGTGTCCACCACATGGTTCATCATGACATGCTTTGAGAATATTAAGCATCTCATCTTCCATAACACATCTTCTGATCACATGATCTGGCCCTGTTTTAAACAATTCATTAGAAATCCATGAATATTTTGAACTCTCTTAAATAATCTTTCTTCTTTCACTAGCAAATAAATGTGGAGGTAGTTTCCCTGTAACCAAAAAGTTAGCTATATCTGCATACCAAGGAGTCTTAGTAGTTACTGCAAATAAATTTCATCAGGAAACTTGTCCTCTACAGGAGAATCTTCTTTAGTATTCTGAATCCTCTACAAGAAATCAACTACTGTATTTTGTTTCCTTGGTCTATGTAACACAATAATATTGAATTCATGTAAAAGTAGGAGCCACCTTGTAACTCTGCCATTAGTAATGGGTTTGCTCATTCGATATCTAATTGCAGAATGATCAGTATGAATAAAAGTTTCATAGCTTGTTATATAATGTCTGAACTTATTGATTACATGAATAACAACTAAGAACTTTTTTTCAGTCACAGAATAGTTCAACTCAGTAGGAGTTAAATTTTTACTAGTATAGTAAATGGAATAAGGAACTAAATCTTTCTATCCCAATACAGCCCCTAGAGCTGTATCTAAAGCATCTGTAGAAATATGGAAAGGAAGTTGCCAATTTGGTCCTCTCAAGATAAGCACTTTAGATATTCTTGTTTTCAAAATTTCAAATGCTGATTGGCAATCAGGACCCCATTTAAATTCACAGTCTTTTGTAAGTAGTTTGAAGAGTGGAGATGCTATTTTGGTGAAGTTTTCTGTAAATCTTCTATAATATACAGTAAATCCCAGAAAACTTCTAATATCTTTTTGACAATTTGGAATAGGTAACTTGGAGATGACTTCAACTTTTGATCTATAAAATTTAATCCCATCCCCTGAAATATGATTTCCTAAAACAATACCTTCAGTAAACATCATAAAACATTTTTCATGGCTTAGTGAAAGGTTTGTTTCTTTACATCTTATAAGGACTTTTTCCAAATTTTCTAATGCCTCTTCAAACGAATCACCATAAACTGTAAAATCATCCATATATACCTCTACAAAATCATGGATTAGATCAGAAAAAGTTCCTAGTACTGCTCTTTGGAATGTTGCGGTTGCATTACATGATCCAAAAGGAAGCACTCAATAAGCAAAAGTTCCCTATGGACAGGTAAATGTGGTCTTATCCTGAGCTTCAGGTGCTACTTGAATTTGATTATAACCACTAAAACCATCTAGAAATGAAAAATACTTTTTGCTTGCTAATGTATCTAATACTTGATCAATAAAGGGCAAAGGAAAGTGATCCTTCAAAGTTGCTTTATTCAATTCCCTGTAATCAATGCATACCCTCCATTTATCATTCTTTTTGGGTACTATAGCCAAAGGAGGAACCCATCGGCTATCTGAAATTTGGTAAATGAATTTTACATTGAGTAGTTTTTGGAGCTCTTCTTTCACTATCTCCCTAAGATTTGGATTCATCCTTCTCTACTGTTGTCTGATTGGTCTACTGTTTTCCTCGATATAGATATGATGGATGCAAGTCTTAGGTTCAATACCTTTCATATCAGTATACTCCCATGCAAATGCAGTAGAATGTTTTTGCAAGATTTTGGTTAGCTCTTCATGTTGTGACTTTTCCAAATTTTTGTTGATACTCAGTGTTTTTCCTGGAAAAATTTCAATGGTAGAGCTACCAAACTCTTTCATAGAGTAAAGAGACATTTGTCTTGATGATAGATATTCAATATCAGAATCTAAGTGAAATTGCGTATGATCATATTCTGAAGATGTTTCAAAAAAAATTAATGTGTTCAAAATTTTACTATCTTCACTAATTTCAGAGATGGTAAAGACAGGTTGTATAATATCTTCATCATCAACCCATTCATTGTCTCCTACTTCTGTAATTGCCTTTGCTAGAGGATAAAAATTGAATTTCTTTGTCGAACTACCATCAAAAATATACATATCTCTAGATCTACAACTAATGAAAGAATCAGCTGTGGCTAGCCAAGGTCTTCCTAAGATGAGTGGATGCCCTCCAAAATTACTCTTGGGAGTCAAAATCATGAAATCTACTGGATATTCCCAAGAATCTAAGGAGAATGAAATATCTTCTTGTACACCATCTGGTTTGATTATTGATCTATTTGCAAGCTTCAGTAAGGTGGGTGTAAAAAGAATATTAGGAAGTTTAAGATGTTCCATAGTCTGTCTACTCATAATGTTGATAGTAGCCCCTAATTCAATCAAAGTATTTGGAATTTCTATCCCATTTATATGTGTCTTGACAATTGGACTACCTGGATCCACATACTTCTACATGGTAGTGTTTCCCATCATGATATCTGCAATTTTTCTTACCAGGTGGATTCTTCTTCTATCTCATGGTTTCCTTCCTGGTCTTTTGAGACTCAACTCCTTTATTGTTTTCGATAGAATAGGAATCTCTCTAATGGCTTTTAGCAAGGGAATCTTGATACATACATTCTTCAATTCATCTAGAAAATCATAGTTAGGCAACAAGATTTGTTTTTCCACCCCTTTGTCAATTTGTAATCTTTCAGGGAAAGGAGGCGTGGATGAAGATGCAGGTTGCTCAACTATAGGAGTTGCTGGGGTTGACTCTTTTTCTTTTTCTTTTTGAATGATTGGGCTTCGAAGAGATGCTTCCTTGGAACCTTTATTGACTTTAAGAGAATCCTCCTTAGAGGTACCTTGCTCTTGAACATCTATAGAAGGTTTTTCTAAAACTCTACTAGATTTGAGTTGAACATCATTAAGAGGAACAATCATATAGGTAGGAAATTGTTGTCCTTCTACCATGTAAGCATTTTTAGGATTTTTGTTGTTGGGATTTGGCAATGGTTGCGCTGGTAGTTGATTTGTCTTTTGTTGAACTGGAAGAAAGAGTTGAGAATTTGGATTTTGTTGAGAAGGTTGTTGTTGTGGGAATGGCAATGAAAGTTGTGGGTTTTGAATTGGAATTTGTGGATTTTGTTGACTTTGAATAGATGGAGGATATTGATAAAATTGAGCAAATCTCCCATAAGGATTTTGCATCCCTTGTGCCCATGATTGGTATGGATTTTGGGGTTGGGGCCAAGGTTGTTGCCAAGAATTCCAATTTGGCAGGAGCTGAAAGTTCATAGGATTGTTAAATCCTTGATTTTGTTGCCCCTGCCATGATCTTCTTGAAACAAAACAAAGGGACTCTACTGAATTTGGATCTTCCTAAAAGACAGCTTTGAACCCAAGAATTGAAGGACAATCCTTGGTCTCATGACTTTCTGAGCAAATCATACATGTTTCTACAACTTTTGCATCCAAGGGACATTCCCTTAAATCATGTTTCTTTCTACATTTTAGACAAAAGATGGCCAAGGCATCAGCTTCTACTTTCTGCTTGTTTTGTATTTTAAGGGTGTCTAATTGTTCACTAAGGCTCCCTAGAATATCAGTTTTGAACTCATCAAGCATATTACCAATCTCTGCCCTACTTACTGATCCAGTTGCAGATTTGTTTGCTCTAATAAGAGAAGGATCTCTCGGCCCTTTTCCAGTTTTAGATTTTCCCCTTGAGATATGGACACATAGTTATGCTATGTCATGAAGTGGAAGTTGGGAAATGTCTCCCTTCCCCATCTTGTTTAAGATATCTATCCATTCATCTCCAATGGCTTTCAATAGAAGGGCTTTTAGGGTTTCCTCATCTAAATTACTCATTTCTTCTCTCTTTAAGTTATATTGAAATCTTTCATGTAAATCCTCCAAGTTTTCATCTTCTCTTTGCATCATCTTGAATACCTCATCCTTATGATTGGTGGGCATACAATAATCCAGGTATCTATCCAAAAATGTTTGTTTCATATCATTCCAAGTCCTAATAGATTGAGTGACTAATCCCATAAACCATTTCAAAGCAGCTCCTTTCAATGTTGAAGGAAACAGTTTGAGTTTTTGAGAGTCTTCCATATAGTCATAGGTTCGGCACAAGACTTCAAATTCAAATAGAAATGTTTCAGGATCCTCACTTCGAAACCCATAAAAGTTTGGGAGGATAGATGGTGAAATGTTTTTCATTGTTGTATGAGTTTCCTCATCGGCTATAGGGAATCCAAATGTTATCTCCTTCCCTATTTCCCCCACAGTTACCTCTAACTCCTCCATTATTTCTTCTTCCTCTACCTCTACCCCCTCATCCAAATCCATCTATTACTTCCTTTGTCATGATAGTTTCCTCAGAGTCTTCTGGTTCTTCTCTTAGTGGTGAACGAGGGAGAGTTTCTCCCTTTCTCTCTTCTTCAGGTGATTCTACTTCTTTGATTACAATATGTTCCATTGTAGAAGTGAAGAAAGGTTCTTCTCCTAGATCAGATTTAGTAGATAGTGTGGGAGAATCTCCTAATTCGGCTGCTGCCCCTTGAATTCCAGGAATCCTAAGGCTGGGAGTATGAGTCGGAGATGATGGAGGTGTATCTTGTCTATGCCTTGAAGTAGCTGGAGTTGTGAAAATCGAACTTTTGGCCCTAGCTATAAACCTTCCCCTAGAATCTCTTGCTCTATGCATGTCATTTTTTTATTTTTTATTTTTAAGTTGGGCTAATAATTCTCTTTCTGATCTTCCAGGTCACACTAGGTGCAAGAAGAGAGCATAATCAAGAAATTATTGAACTAATAACTCTCTTTTCTGATCCTCCAGATCACACTAGGTGCAAGAGGAGAGCATACTTCAAGAAGTTATCAATTTTTCCTTCTTCTTTTTTTGTAAGAGATTGGCTACCTAGTTACACTTCCCCAGTAATGGCACCAAAATGTTTAGTCAATTTAGTATGTACTAAATTTCTACATTAATTATCAATCTGGGAGTCTTAAACTGATGAAGTGTGGCGCTGTATATGTGCAAGACAACCTCTTTCTTACTTTTTATTGTTTTCAATTTTATTTTGTTTTTGGGGGTTTTATCTTGGTTTGTCTCCTAATGCAAATGGAAATCCTATTCCTAAGTTTTAAGAATACTTTAGAAGGCAAGTATGGATATAGATTTTAAGGCAATTATGTCCTTTATGATGACTTCCAGAACTTAACACTTCCGAGGATCTCAAAACATGCTAGTGATGAAATTAGTACTTGAACAAGAATGTAAATGTGCAGTTATTCGAATCAAACAAATAATAAATTACTGATCATGAAATCTCTATCTCTACTGCTCATCTAAATACAGAAATAAAAGTTAAGCTATTGCACTCAAAAAAATAAAAAACTGCAAACTAATAAAATTAAAACCAATTCACTTCACTTACAGTCTGATAGCTCGCCAAGTAGCTTTTCGGGGTTAAGCCATGGCTCTGGAGATAACGTCAATAACATGAGGAATCGATATCTAAATTATCTACTTTCAAATGAAAATAAAATCAAGTCATTTCACTTATAGTCCAATAGCTCACCAAGTAGCTTTTACGGGTTAAGCCATGGCTCTGGAGATAACGTCAATAACATGAAGAACCTGATATCTAATTGCAAAAATTAAAGTAAAATCAAATCACCTCACTCATAATCCGATAGCTCACCAAGTAGCTTTTTGGGGTTAATCCATGGCTCTGGAGATAACGTTAAATGACATGAATAATTTGATATCTAAACTAACTATCAACAGCAAATGAATAACACTGAAATCAAAGCATAACTGAAATTGAAAGCTAAGAAAAACAAAGTCAGCGCAAAGGCCAATCTCATGTCACTATTTTATTTCCAAAAATGTATGAAAATGCTTGGGCCTAGCCTATCCTGAAACACACTGATCAGTGTTAGCACAAATATACAATGCTTGGAAAATCATGTACAGGAATGAAACATTAGCACCATAACTGAAATATGAAATATACATAGGTGAACAAACTACGAAATATCTACAATGGAAATAAGACAACAGCATATGAAAACTTTACATAAATAAAGAAACGAAACCTTAGCCAGCAGGGGCCCTCTGCACGGCCTTGGTTAACACGCTGTAAGTCCAAAATCATGCTCACACAGTCATATAAAACAGAGTCTTGTTATATTGCAAAATAGAGGAAGGATCCTCTCGTTATAATAGCAAGACCAATGTCATGGCACAGTATATGAACTAACAACAAGATTACATCAAAAAACTAGCTACATGAGTTCGCAAACGCGTTATTTGTAAGGGAAATTACATAACTGTTTTTCCTATGGAACACCTTCAGCAGAGGACACGTAAAAAGACAGCACCCATGAGCTTAGCGTGTTGGTTGCCATGATCATTCAATATACCAAAATTTGGTTGTTGGATTTGCACCGTGGAGGCAGTCTATAGCTGTCAAAATGAATCCATGGATCTAGGAACGGTCTCGGACCCTTTATGTGTTGAAAAAGAGACCTGTTTGCCGTAGAACTCCTCGTTTGACCACTGTTTGACCAAGGATTTCCTCTAAAAATCTGGCTAAACCAATAGGACCTGGTCCATGTCCAGATCATTTCTACCCTACCCACGTGCCTTGTTTTGCTTGCTAACACCTGCAACCTAGAGATCAACAAAAACAACTGCGGAATCTCAAGTCAGTTGCAGAAAGTGGTTGCATTCCACAACTGACGAGAGAAATCTAAGTCAAATAGAAAACACAAAAAATGTTGGAAATAATACTGAGAGGGGGGGGGGGTGAATCAGTATTATCAGGTCAATAAAACTTTTTCAATTTCATACTCAGAAACATATACGCTACTTCAGTTAAGTGATCCTACGTGTATACGCTACTGTGTCTAAAGCAACTAGCGTATATCCAGAAATCTTATGATTCAGTTAGCTTATCTTCAGTAAATGCATCAGAACATTATTAACCATATTAACAGTAAACAGGTGCAGTATAACAGAACACATCATCACACAAAGGCCACACACATGAACACCATGATATAAGGTGGAAACCCAATGTGGGTTAAAACCACCTGCTGCAAGTTGTTTCTATCTTCCTTTAATAAGAAACTTCTTTTACAATGTACTGGTGTAGTCCTTTACCAGTACGCAGGCTACAACCTACAGAGGGCTACAACCCTCATAGCTCTTGTACTAGCCGATCCATTTACTAGTACGTAGGTGCCTACCAAAAGAATGCTCCAACCTTTACTCGTTTTCCAGCTGCTCCTGGAAGGGAGCTACAACCCCCTGGCTCTTGTACTGGCTGAGTAGGTGCCGACCTACGATCTTCCCAGGAGCACGTTTCATACATTTTCATACTGGATCCATGAAACAATCACCATTGTAGTACAACCTGCATCATCAATCTCTGAATCACCCAATACTGAATCACTGAAACCCTGTCAAGAACACAGACAACATAACAACAACCAGATCCAACTCCATCTTCATACTTCACATTGTATACGCTACTTTGACGAACCCAACCTGAGTGTATACGCTCTTTTACCAAAGACAATCCGCGTACAGATCTGTAAATTCAAACTTAAAACTCCGCAGCTATATCAGACATCAAAACATACCCAGATCATAACAATAAACATGCGTCAATAGATCTAGTCTATTCACAGTCAAACCATATGAAGATAATCATTCCAAGCCTTGAGATCCCGTTCCATCGTTCATCATCTTCCTCCACATGAGTGAAACCTTGGTTCAGATCACCAACCCATAACCAGCATTTGGATCTCTCACCTCATCAGATATTCATCACTCACACACTCTCACAATCTGGTCTAATGATCTTCTCCTTATATAGGCTTAGGCCCTTCACAATACCATAGTCCAAAACCATAGTAACACAATACCATCAACTTCAAAACTAGGGATCAACACGTCTGTCGAGACACCATGGTCCAAAACCATAGGCACAATTTCCAAGGACTAACCGCCACGGACCAAAGGTACGTTTTCACATGTACGTGCTTTTGCTGAAGCCAACCTGCGTGTATACGCCGATTTTCCTTAATGAACCTGCGTATATCTCTTTCTTGTCCTGCTGCACTAAGATCTGTTGTCTGATTAAGTTGCCATCACCTGTACCTGCCTCTGAGTGAGTTGCCATCAAGGAAAACACTTGTATCATAATGCCAACAATCTCCCCCTTTGGACTTGATGGCAACCACCACACCAAGTCACTCTCCCCCTTTGACATCAAGGGCAAAGCGTGGACCAGGATATTCTCTTCTTTGGTATACCTTCTACTGTCCATACTCCCCCTGAGTACTTGCTGAAGTCTCCAAATGTGCTCCCCCTTTGTATATGTCAAATTGTACCAATCTGTCCATGCTCCCCCTGACTACATGCTGAAGTTTCTGGTTTGGCTCCCCTTTGTATATGCCAAGTTGTATCAATCCATCCATGCTCCCCCTGAGCAGATGCAGGTTCTAAGACCAACCATTCATTCATGACTATTATTCATCATATATGATCTGTACCATAAGCATCAGCCTGCAATACCATTCCTTTGATCAAACAACAAGATGTATCATTTAGCTTCATAGGCTTTATTAACAGCTTCTAACCATAATGCCAACAATGCATTATTTGAAGTATATGCTCCCCCTGAGCCTATGCCATCTGTTTTCAGTTAGATGCATACATCAGTAATAAGCATCAAGACATCATCATCAAGTTAGGATTAAAACACTTCTAGCATCAAGACATTTCCATACATCCTCAGCAGACTATAATTGTTAACCAATAGAGCAGATACTGGACTGAATCATATCAGACCCCTTTTCTGAGTCTGTCCCCACTGCTTTTCTTCAGACTGACATATACGCGATTTTGCAGTGTGAAACTCGCGTATATAGGCGGCTTCCCTTCATTAAACTTGCGTATGAGAGTTAGAACACTGAAGTTTTACACCTTCAGCTCCCCCTGAGTCTGTTATGTTTGTGCTGTGTTGAGTACCCTGTGCTGTGCCACATCTTTCTGACTGAACTTCCTTCTTCTTCCATATCTTCAAGCATGTTGATGATTTCTTCTTATCATGAAATTTGTTCCTGCAATCTTTTGCTCTATGTCCAAACTTGTTACATGCATAACATCTTACATGTTTCATATTCCTCCTATAGCAATCAGCAGCTTTGTGGCCAAATATATTGCAAGAAAAGCAATATCCATCAAAGTACCTTGAATGTGATGATCTTTCTGCATGATGGTCTTGAAACCTTCTTCTTCTACATATGGCTGCAACATGTCCAAGATTATGACATACATAACATTCAACATTATTCATGGGAGGAGTAAAAGGTTTTCTTTGAGGAGTCCCTTTCCTTGATTGTTGATGGGGTTGTCCTTCCATCTCCTTGTAGAGCCTTTTAGATTTTGCATTAGAGTTTCTTGTCTTACTTTGTGAACCAGATTCACCTTCAATAGACTCATGAAAACCAAGACCAGTTTTGATAGCGGGGGATCTTTGACTACTAAGAATATCATCCAAGATCTTAGTACTATCTTGAAATCGTAATAGTTTATCTTTTTCTTCTAATTTACTTTTCAAGATATTTACCTCAACTTGATGTCGTTCTTCTTTTTCCAGGCATTGCTTCTTCAAGGTCTCTTCAGCTTTCCTTCCTTCATCCAACTGATGCCTTAGTTTGAGGATCTGGTTTTCTTGCTCTTTATTCAGCGCTAGCAGCATTTGTCGAATTCTGGAGGCATATTTCACCTGATATTTTAATCTGATGATTTCTTCTTTGAGGGCATTCTCCCTTTTGCCAGGTAGATCTTGCTGATCTACAATTTGATCTGAGGCTTCATTTGCTTGTACATCTTCAATATGAGGCGATTCAGGATCTGAATTCTTGCTTCCACTCAACGGCAGGTTGTCATTGTTCCTTTGAGCTGTTTTCTTCTTCTGACGCGCTTTCTTCCCCATTGTTCTACGAATCTCCTTCAAGCGATCAAGCTTCTCTGAAGGACCTGCTCTGATACCAATTGTTGGAAATAATACTGAGAGCGGGGGGGGTGAATCAGTATTATTAGGTCAATAAAACTTTTTCAATTTCATACTCAGAAACATATATGCTACTTCAGTTAAGTGATCCTACGTGTATACGCTACGGTGTCTAAAGCAACTAGCGTATATCCAGAAATCTTATGATTCAGTTAGCTTATCTTCAGTAAATGCATTAGAACATTATTAACCATATTAACAGTAAACAGGTGCAGTATAACAGAACAGATCATCACACAAAGGCCACACACATGAACACCATGATATAAGGTGGAAACCCAATGTGGGTGAAAACCACCTGCTGCAATTTGTTTCTATCTTCCTTTAATAAGAAACTTCTTTTACAATGTACTATTGTAGTCCTTTACCAGTATGCAGGCTACAACCTGCAGAGGGCTACAACCCTCATAGCTCTTGTACTATCCGATCCATTTACTAGTACGTAGGTGCCTACCTATAGAATGCTCCAACCTTTACTCGTTTTCCAGCTCCTCCTGGAAGGGAGCTACAACCCCCATGGCTCTTGTACTGGCTGATATGTTTACCAGTACGTAGGTGCCGGCCTACGATCTTCCCGGGACCACGTTTCATACATTTTCATACTGGATCCATGAAACAATCACCATTGTAGTACAACCTGCATCATCAATCTCTGAATCACCCAATACTGAATCACTGAAACCCTGTCAAGAACACAGAAAACATAACAACAACCAGATCCAACTCCATCTTCATACTTCACATTGTATACGCTACTTTGACGAACCCAACCTGTGTGTATACACTCTTTTACCAAAGACAACCCGCGTACAGATCTGTAAATTCAAACTTAAAACTTCGCAGCTATATCAGACATCAAAACATACCCAGATCATAATAATAAACATGTGTCAATAGATCTAGTCTATTCACAGTCAAACCATATGAAGATAATCATTCCAAGCCTTGAGATCCTGTTCCATCGTTCATCATCTTCCTCCACATGAGTGAAACCTTGGTTCAGATCACCAACCCATAACCAGCATTTGGATCTCTCACCTCATCAGATATTCATCACTCACACACTCTCACAATCTGGCCTAATGATCTTCTCCTTATATAGGCTTAGGCCCTTCACAATACCACGGTCCAAAACCATAGTAACACAATACCATCAACTTCAAAACTAGGGATCAACACGTCTGTCGAGACACCATGGTCCAAAACCATAGGCACAACTTCCAAGGACTAACCGCCACGGACCAAAGGTACGTTTTCACATGTATGCGCTTTTACTGAAGCCAACCTGCGTGTATACGCCGATTTTCCTTAATGAACCTGCGTATATCTCTTTCTTGTCCTGCTGTACTAAGATCTGTCCTCTGATTAAGTTGCCATCACCTGTACCTGCCTCTGAGTGAGTTGCCATCAAGGACAACACTTGTATCATAATGCCAACAAAAACATAGTTAGAAAACCACTTGAATGCACTCTCAGAATCAATATGTAATGATCATTGATAGCTTCTGAGGCACTGGTGAGGGGAAAAGCCTAGAAAACGATGTAGAAGAGATGTAGTTTCAGGGCTCAACAGAGAGCCCTATGAAGGATGGTAGAGGAGGGGGCTCCACTCCCTCCTACAACGAGGCCATGGCCAGCAGAGGCAAGAAGTCTGTAGAAAATTCTTGGAGAACAGGGGTGGAAGGAAAAAGAATTAGGGAAGAGGAAATAGAAGAACCCATAGATAAGGATCAATATGGCACAAAAGACAAAGAGGTAGAAGACAAAAAACAGGGAACTAAAGAAAAGAAAGGCAAGGGACCCTACAAACCTAAAGCAAAAATAACTCCCAGGGTTATTTTAAATAATCCAGAGCTGCAGGCGCACAGGGAGCACATGGGGACATATGCCATCATCTGTAAGTTCATGGGGCTATGGCCCACTGAAAAAGCTTTACATTCATGGATTAAATACCACTGGAAACCTAAAGGGAGCATAGATCTTCATCTCAGGTCTAAGGGTTTCTTTACGGTGGTGTTCACCAATATTGAAGACAAGGACAGAATATTTGAAGGAGGGCCTTACTTCTATGTTGCTGCGGGGCTCGACATGAGACCATGGATGATGAACTTTGTTCCAGAAAGGGAAACTTTTACTTTAGTACCGGTCTGGGTAAGGCTCTATTCTCTACCTCTTGATTACTGGCAAAATGAATCATTAGTAGCCATAAGCAATAAATTAGGTCACTATGCTAAAGCCTCTAAAGCCACTAGAAGGGGAAAATATACTTCTTTTGCTAGGATATGTGTGGAAATGGATATATTAGGAGCTCTATTGGATGAGATGATCTTGGAAGTTTTTGATGAATAATGGGTGCAAACAGTAGATTATGAGAACATTCTGTTCAAATGTCACAAATGCCATGAACATGGACATCTTTTCAGAGAATATCCGCCCAACAAAGAAATAAACAAAAGCAAAATCAACACAATGAAAGAACTAGATAGCTTCCAGAAAGAGGTTAATCGAAGTAAAGGAGATAAAAGAGGACCGAAAAAATCAGCAACGCAAAGGACAATAATTCAGGCAGAACAGTTTCCAGGTGCTTCAGGAAGAGGAAGAGATTACTAAAGAAGATCAAGCAATGGAAGGAAGTTCTGTAAAAAAGCAGAAGGATGAAAACCTGGAACAAACACAAAAAATTGAGTACCAGAAAGAAGCCACTATGAGCGATGTTGAACAAGAAATGGATCAGGAAATGACCTAGAATGATACGGACCCAGAGGACCATGAACTATTAGAAATTCTTGACAAAGAAAACGTAGATCTAGAAGGATTCTTGAGGCAAGGAACTATGGGGGGAGTGGATTCGCTACCTCAAGAAGAACTCAGCAAAGTACAATAGCTGTTTCTATGGAAAACGCAGACTAAGGAGCTAGAGTGAGGGAACAACATAGATAAGCAGGACAATCTAGGTGTGAAAACGATGAAAACTACTCTGGGACTAGCTACTAGAAACCCAAGCAAGAAAAGAGGTAGGAAAAAGCAGAATGAACTCTTGATGGAGTGTGGAAAGCTGATGATTGATTCAGGTATGATGAAAGATCTAGCTAGTTACTCCTTTACAAATATTTTATAATGAAGGTGATATCTTGGAATATTAGAGGTCTAGGGAGTAAGAGAAAGCAGAGAATGCTTAGTAACAGAATGAAACAAGAAACGCCAGATATAATGTTCATCCAAGAAATGAAATGTTCCATTCAAAAGGTAAGACAAATTCACAGCAAATGGCTCAGCAGCTATGAGTATCTTGAAGTAAAATTAGAGATTACAGTAGGGGGAATACTCACTCTATGGAATCCCCATAGAATAGGCATTCTAGACGCTGATGCTTCTAGAAATTATTTATCGGTTTTTATTCAATTGGTTGGAGAAAGGGACACCTTTCTGGTCACAAATGTTTATGTCCTCAGAGAATAGATGACAAACTTAGGTTTCTAGACACCCTGGTGGATCTCAAGGACAGACATGCAGATATACCCTGGATCATGGGAGGGGATTTCAACATGATCAAATCTCTTTCAGAGAAAAAAGGAGGAACAAGATCTCTAGGTAAAGACTCCATGACTTTCCAAACCTTTTCTAACAATATAAATCATTTTGACACTAATTGGAATACTGGCCTATTTACTTGGAATAACAGGAGGGGAGGATATTCCCTTGTTGCCTCAATGCTAGACAGATTCTTCATCTCTAAGAATTTTATGTCGAATGGTAAAGAGGTAACAGCTCGAGTTCTTCCCTTTGGAGGCTCAGATCACTAGCCAATTCAATTGGAAATCAAGGGTATAGGCACTCCTAGGAATAAACCTTTCAGATTTGAAAATATCTGGCTATCACACCCAAACTTCACAAGCAACATTGAAAACCGGTGGTCAGAAGACTTGCAGATTCAGGGGACCAAAATGAATCTTCCTCACAAAAGACTAAAGCACAACAAGCTCCAGCTTAAGAAATGGAACAAGAAGGATTTTGGTAATATTTTTCTATAAAAGAGAGAAGTTGAAAACAAAATGCAGGTTCTCAACCAAGCTCTAATCAAGGAAGGCTTTGATAAAGATATCAGTGATCAAGCAGATAAAAATTATGAAGAATGGAAGAATCTATGTAAACAAGAGGAAATATTTTGGAGACAAAAGTCTAGAGTTCAATGGCTCAAAGAAGGAGAGCGTAACACTAAGTTTTTTTCATAGAATCACCATGGCCAATATAGCTCACAACAGAATTTCTTCGATCAAGAATGAAGCAGGGGAACTTCAAATCTCCCATGAGGCTATCGAATCTGTGTTAATCCACCACTTCCAAGGTATAACACGGGAGAAAAATTCAGATTGAGAGCAATCCATCAGGGAAGTAACTATTAATGTACCAAAACTGTTGTCCAGAGAGGACAATTTCGACCTTAATAGACCAGTAATGGAAGGGGAGATAAGTGAAGTCCTCAAAGACATGCAGAATGGCAAAGCACCGGGCCTGGACGATTTCAATGTGGACTTTTTCAAAGCTTACTGGAACATTGTTAAGCAGGACATTTTGAATGTTGTGGAGGTCTCCAGGTCAAAAAAAACCATTCTGAAAGCGCTCAATACATCCTTCATCGCCTTGATTCCTAAACAGGAGATTGCTCATACACAGGGTAAATATAGGCCCATGGCCCTATGCAATGTAATCTATAAGATTATATCCAGGATTGTTGCTAATAGACTGAAGCCTTTGCTTCTGGTTCTTGTATCAGGGGAGAAATCAGGTTATGTGGAAGGCAAAAAAATTCTTGATAGCATCATTCAAGCGCAAGAAGTGGTGCACTCTTTAACTAGAAAGAAGAAGGCGGGTATGATCATGCAATTAGATATTGCCAAAGCTTATGGCAAGGTAAATTGGGTCTACCTCAAGAAAATGTTGATTGCATTTGGATTTGATCATAACTAGGTTAGAGGGGTAATGGCATTGGTGACCTCCTCCATTTTTTCTATATTGGTTAATGGCTCTCCCTTAGAGATTTTCAATCCCTCAAGAGGCCTGAGACAAGGTGACTCACTCTCCCCCTTTCTTTTTATCATCATGATGGAAGTACTGGGTAGGGCTATAAAGCAGGCGAAATCATCAGGAAAGATTAAAGGTCTGCAGCTTACTGATAATGGTCAGGCCCTGACTCACCAACAATTTGTAGATGATACCATGTTACAGGGAATCCCCACAGTCCAAGAAGCTTCAAACTACAAAAAAATTCTGAATATTTTTGCCTCGGCTTCAGGTATGGAAGTTAATCTCTCTAAATCAAAAATCTTTTTCGTCAATACCAATATTGTGATTCATAAAAACATTTCTAGAATTCTTGGCTTTTAAAGGGATTCCCTTCCTTCAAAATATTTGAGAGTCCTCTAATTGCAAAACAAATTCTCAAAAGTATATGGGAACCTTTGATCAACAAATTGCAGGACAAAGTTAGTAAATGGACCATCAGATCTTTAAACCTTGCTGGCAGGTTAGTTCTTACAAGAGCAGTTCTTCAAGCAATCCTTATTTTCATGTTATCAGCCCTCCCAGCTCCAAAAGGAGTCCTTCAGCAACTTAGAAATATTCAAAGAAACTTCCTTTGGGGCAAGGAGGAGACTAAGAGGAAATGGACCTTGGTGTCTTGGGAAAAAAATTAAGCCCAAAAACCATGGAGGGCTAGGATTGGACGATCAGGAGATTCTCAGGAAGGTTCTAGGGGCCAAACTTTGGTGGCGCTAGGTTCAACATCAAAGGACTCAATGAGCAAATATCTGGAAAGAAAAATATGCTAGTTCCTGGCAGAGCAGTGATCTTATAAGAATGTCAGGAAATATAAAGGGTTCATATATTTGGAACAAAGCCTGGGAGAATAGAAGACTAGTACAAGAGAATAGCTTCTGGGAAATCAGAGAAGGAAATCTTTCTCTTTTCTGGGAAGACAAGTGGCAACAAGAATCAATTCTGTTAAAAGAAGACTTCCTTGATCTTAAACAGGAGTCAGATTCCCAAGGTTTAATAAAGGTTAAGGATTTCTGGAATCATTCTCATCTTATGGATAAGTGGAGAATATGGAGAAACATAGATTGCAGAAATAACAATCTCCTAAAAAAAAAAAGCAGAGGAGCTCAGGAAAATAGTAGAGCAAAGGAAAATCTTAGTGGCAGAGGACAAGACCAACTGAGATGGGGAAATAACAAAGAGGGCACCTTTAATATTAAGGAAGAAAAAAACATTTTCCTTGAGCTGGATCCCCTGGTTCTGGAAAAATCTGGCAAAACCTTTGGAGGCACCAAGGGTGGATGAAAATCAAACTCTTCATGTGGGTAGTATACCACAAGAAAATTCTGACTTGGGATAACATAAGGAAGAGAGGTGTTTAGGGCCTTTCAAGATGCCTGCTCTGTAAGGCTCAAGAAGAAACTTTGGAACATTTACTCAACAACTGCATTTTCACATCCTGGTTATGGGACTTATTTGCTACAATCTTTCAACAATCTGATAGAGACAGAGGAAGCATCATTAATACCCTCATCAATTGGAGGAAATGTTTTTTGGATAATGAAATTCTTAACTCAGCATGGGCTCTTACACCAAACTTCATTATATGGAATGTTTGGAAGGAGAGGAACAAAATAATTTTTAAGGAGAAAAAAAAGCCCCCACAACACCTGATCGAGATAATCCTGAAAGAGCTCAAGGAGACTATGGGAACCACTATTCGCAACTTCCTTAAAAAAACTCCCTCAAATGTAGATTTAAATATTCTCAGGTAGCTGGGGATATAGGGGCTCACCATGCTAGGCCTAGACAGGAATGTTATTTCTTTGGATACGAAGAAGGAATTTTGGCATCCTCCTCCAGAAGGCTATTTAAAATATAACATTGATGGGGCTTCAAAAGGGAACTTGGGAACAACAGGGTATGGAGGTGTCCTCAGAAATGCAAAGGTAAGTATTGTTTACATCTTCCATTGCCACCTAGGTACAACCACCAACAACATGGTTGAACTAATGGCTATGGAACAATGCCTGGATTTACTGAAGCAGGACACCTGTCTCAATGTCATGATAGAGGCAGATTCGGAGTTAATTATCAACTCAGTGCAAAAAATACATAATGGAATTTCACCGGATAAAGTCTCTAACCATTGGAAATTAATTTGGGTCTCCCAAAGAATTCAAAGCCATCTTTAGGACCTGCACACTGTCAATTTCCACCATGTTTGCAGAAAGGCAAATAAGCTGGCAGATCTTCTGGCCAACTAGGGAGTTAGCTGCATAGAGAATAATGTGTCGATGAAGTGGCATGAGTTGCAGCCAAGCAGATTGAGATCTCTATGCGGCAAGCAAGTGGAAGAAGATAGGGAAGTGTTTAGACTCAAAACCATGGAGACTAGCTCGATTTGACTTTCCCCAGCATGTGTCTTCGATTTCTGAGTTGCTAGTCTCTGAAGAGAAGAGAACCTTTTCTTATCGCCTGGAATCAAGGAATTAATGTGATGAAGATCTCAACTCATCATGCGCAATGCTTTGATTCCCACAAGTCTTTGCTCAGTGGAAAGACTCTTACCCTCACAACTTCCCAAATCAAGGTGAGGAAGTTTAACTTTTGCAAGAGGAACCCGGTTATTCGACAACTAGTTTTTTTAGATTTGCAAAAGTGCCTCCCAAGTGGTTTTCAACTGATCACGTCGCTCTCAAGTGGTAATGGTGTTGGAGTTTTCGCAGCGATCCCATTCATCCTGCGACACGTGGCAGGGTGGGGGCTCCGAAAACCGCCCTCCATCACTGACTATTGTTGCACCTTCTTGTCCCACGTGAAATCATTCTCATCTGTTGGATTCGGTTGTAGTGAATCAACGGTTGACCTGGATTGAGCAACTTGGTGGGGTAGGACTGTTAATCATCAGTCTCTTTGGTTAAGCATCTTTCTCCTCTGTCGTCGATCTTCTTGATTTGATGGGACGGTTCTATTGGTTTGGGTTTTCTGGAGGGGGGCTACACGAAAGTTCGCAGGCTTTCCGAGGGATAGACTTTTGTTTTTTTTAGTTAATTCTTAGGCTTGAATTTTTTATATGTAAATTTGTAAGGTTTAGCCCTTGGTGGCTTAAGCCTTTATTTCTTTTCTGTTTCCTTGGCGTCGGGTGGACATTTGTATATACTGTACACTATTTTTTGTCTCAGTGATATAGAAGGATCCATACTTTCTTCAGCAAAAAGAAAGAAGATATTATGAACTTGTAAATAGGTTTGTTAGAATATCATGGGAGAATACCATGGCTTATCAATAACACATGCCCAAAAATCACAACTTATTTCACAATCAAAATATTTTATAACAATATGATAAGATTCTTAACCATGGATATTCATCCCCAATATTATTAACTTAAAATATTTTATAACAAGATGACAAGATTCTTAACCATGAATATTCACCACCACTTTACCACCGATATTATTAACTTGTAATAGGATTCGTTAGAATATCATGGCTTATAAAAACCACATGCCCAAAAACAATAACTTATTTCACAATCAAAATATTTTATAAATATTTGTTCTTTTTATAACAATTTTTTAATTAAATCTAAGTTGTAAAAGGTTATAATTAATTTCGAGATATATATAAAATCTCTATCATCATGACTACTAAAAGTATTCCCATAGAAATTAAACTTCTTCTTATGGTAGATGATGATTTATATGGTGATTTAGTACTAAGAGACTGCTTCTTAACTTTTCCCTGCTCTATTTTCTCTTGCTTTGTTCTCCTTTTAGATGAACTTTCTTCCTTAACACTAGCTATCTTTCTTTTAAGATTTTTCTTTTTAAGATTCACTAACATATCTCTAAGAGGAGTCTCATGCTCTGAACACAGCTCTTGTTGTGGAGGTGAGTTATTTTCCATCGGCAACTTCCTTCTACTTTTGTTTGTCTTACCACTAGGTTCTTCTATTTCTGCTTCCTTGAAATGATTTATAACTAATAAACTTCCCAATTGTCTCCTATGTTTCTTATATTTCCTTCAATCAAGATTTTCACTATGCCTTGATGGTATAAAGCATTATCTATAGAATGTGTTTTTCTTTGAACATTACCAACCATCTTTCTTAAACTTGGAATTAGGAAATATGATAGGTGAATTTCATTTCCATCTAGAAAATTCATCATTAAATGTGCATGATAAAATAACATGTTACTGAATATTCCTCCACAAGTTATAAACCTTTGAATGATTAGCAGAAAATGCCTCCATTTATTCTTCAAAGTCGTGGCTAGTATTCCTTTTTTAAACACAAAAATGTCCATACCTAGATTCGTGAGAAAAACTCTCCATTTTTTTCTTCAATTGTTCTGATCCTAAGCCATCTCTCTCCAATTCTTGGAAATCCTCTGCCTCCTGCTATGAAAGACTCTATTATCACTAGCTTCACATCCCAAATTTCTTCTTCAATGTCGTCATATGCGCTAGCGAAATTTCATCCATAAATTCTAGCCACCTTTCATGGTGCAAAAATTGTTTGACCTATGGATATCCCACAATAAACTTAATGCCATTCGATTATGACCTTACAATGACTCCCATGGAAGAGAAGTATAGCCCAAAATTTCTCTTTTGAGAGGGTTAAGGATTGAGAGAAATTTGAGTATGGAATGAATTAGAAAACAAAGTTTAGGTGAGGGTGGTCTGGACAGTAAGAAAGGGATGAGTGAAATGGAAGTGGTTTGGCATGAAGAAGATTGATGAATGGAGAGGAGAGGGAGATTTTTAAATTATATCAAGGTTAAACCCCGACTTGGTTGAAATTACACTGATATTTTTGTTAAAACCCAAGTCGTGTGAGAATAATTAAGGGTAATCATTATTTAGTATGGCAGTAGCAATGGTTACTCATCATTTATTTCATAATTCAGATGTTATACCTTTATTATATAGCTTAATATTTACATACCTTTGATCCTTTGTCTTACTGATTTAGATTTGTCTTTTATACGTTGTCAAGTTGCTTGAGTTGCAATGTTTATTAGAGTTGTTTTTTCCATAATTTTCATTTCTTTGGTCACAATCTTCCAATTTAGCTGTAGACTTTTGTTATAGCTGCAAATTCTTAACAATTCCGTAGTTGCATTAATTTCAAAAGATAAAAGAGGAATAAAAAGAAAATGGATTAGAATAGGGAAAATAAAATCTAGGCTACCAAGAGCTCTTGGTTTCCGACTTGGATTTTTTGTATAAACATGGCAACAATGTTGTTTTTCATGTTTATACACACACACACACACACACATATTATTTCTTAATATATTTTATTTTTATTTTGAGAAAGAAAGTAGAAGACTAAGTTGGAGAGGAAGAAGAATCTTCCATGACCACCTTCAAACCAAAATTATGTTGCAGATTTCTAATAAATTTCTCCATTGTTTATGGTTTATGATATATTCATAATCTATGTCCATTTATTTTCAACTTTCCAAGTTTAAAGGCCATTTGACTCGTTTTTAATGGATTTCACTAATTCAGTTTCCCTCAACTGAATTTGTCGGATATATTTGTGTTTGATAAGGTGAAAAATAGTGAAAAGATGGGTGTATATGTGGCTAGTTGACCTGTTTCATCTTGTTAATGTTTGCATGTAAATATGGGATGTGAAATCAAGGAAGACGGTCGTCTTGGATTTCACATTCATAATAGTTAATTTTTTTGTTGGAACATTATTTGGCACCAAGCACGTGATCTATACGCAAGTACCATTGATCTCAACTGGGAAGTAGTGGTTAAGTAATAAGGTGGTTCTCAATTTTAAAGCTAATGTGATAAAGATACCTATAGAAGGAATGAATGTTTGGTCATTGAAGTATACTGAGTATGTTCCTTATCATGATTTAAAGCATATCAGCACTCTGAAAATTTTGAATTATTCTCAAAGAGTGAATTTCAAAAGAAATTTGTCCTCTCCACTTAACAGCCTTTCCATTTAATACCTCCTCCCAAAGAATACAAGATCGCAATAAAATCTCCAATCATTAAATATTATGTGTGGCAAAGAATTATGAGCCACTGGCATCTAGAAGAAAGACAAAGGTGGAAAAAATATGGTGCATAAGCAAGGTAAACTATGGTGGTTCCCAGGTGGTGGTACTCATTTCAAGAATGGAGCTTCAGAGTAAATCCAAGCATTGGGAAACATGATAACTAATGGAACTAGGGATTTACGAGCCGCATGAATGGTGCAAGTTCTTGATATTGGCTATGGTTTTGCAAGTTTTTCAGCTCATCTACTTCCACTGGGTATACAGAAAATGTCATTTGCTCCAAAACATGCGCATGAAAATCATATTCAATTTTCTCTCGAATGAGGAATTGGTGCCATGATTACAGTTCTTTTTACAACACAACTAGCTTATCCAAGCAATTCATTTGAAATTGTCCATTATTCACGTTGTCATGTCGATTGGCATGAAAATATGGTCTTCTGCTGAAAGAAGTGGATGATCACCTTTTGAGAACTAGTGGTTGCTTTGTTTATTCTGCACCTCCTACTTACGAGAAGGATAAAGATTATCTCCATCAATAGGAGAGTTGGTGTCTGACAGATTCAACGTGTCAGAATCTTATTTCTCGTCAAGTTCAAATAGCAATCTGGTTCATGCCAAGAGATAAAGCATTCCAACTAGAGAAAGAAAAATACAAAATCTTGGTTTTATGTGATCAGGCACCTGATCCAAAACAATCATGGAAGAAACCATTAAGGAATTTTCTAACTTTAAGTCCAAAAGCAGAGTACATTCAACAGTGTCCTCCATTGTCAGAGTGTTTATCAATATTCCCTAAATGACATGAGAAAATAGGGATCACTGCTGAAAATTTTAGTGTACACACAACATTTTGATAGAGGGAAGTCAATGAATATTGGACACTTATGAATGTTAATAAATATGATATTCGAAATGTAATGGATATGATATCTTTCTATGGCGGATTTGCTACTTGTATTAGCATAAAACTAGTTTGGATGTTGAATATAATTCCTCCAAGCTCAAGGAACACTTTACCTGTTATGGTTGTTAGAGGCTTGATTGGATCTTTTCATGATTGGAATAATCAATTTTCTACGTATCCATGTACATATGATTTGTTTCATGCATTCCAATTGTTTTCATACTACAAAGGCGATAGTGGGGTTTCCAAATAGAAGACATTATACTGGAGGTGGATCACATTCTTCGGCCACTTGGATTTTTCATCATTTGAGATGACTCAACCATAATCTCAAAAGTGGCAGATATTGCACCCAAGCTTCTCTGGGATGCAAATGTATACAAGTTGGAAGGTATTGGAAACCAAGGGCAGCAACTGCTAATTTTCCAAAAGGTGTTGGAATCTGTCCTTCAGTAGGGTATTAATGCCAACGCTGATAGAACTTATCCGTGGGATATTAATGCCAACACATATATTAATGACATTTTCAAATAAATGTGTACCGTCAAAAATACATTTTTTAAATTTAAAAGCACATCATGAATGAAGGTTACATAAAATTTTTAAAAATAATTAACAGCCAAAATGCCCCATTTTGCCTATCAAATTCCAACCTGCATAGCGTTAATTACGAATTCCAATAATGGAATGTTTCAAAATGAATCAAAGTTTTCGATGTCAAAAGAGAAAGTTTTCAATTAGAAGAAGTCTTCTTAGTCTTCAAACTTTCTGCCATTTGTGTAAATTTATGTGTAACTGTATGCTTGGAAATTTTCTCGAAATCTTCTTCAAATTTGTCAGCAAAACTGGATCACTGATTCTGCTCCTAGAAAATTGCAACTTGTCTTTCAAAAGGGCACCTTTTCCCTTTGAATTTCGAACTGATGTACTCTAGGATTTCCACATGTTAAAGTTATCTGCTGAACCTTCAGGATTGATGGCTCCTAACTATTGATATCTCCCCTGAAAGGTTAGGTGTCATCTTCTTGGATTTAGGATGATCCTCATAGCTGTCATCTACCATTTGTTCTTGGGGTGTCCAAAATATGTTCAAAACGAAACTTTGTACTTGAAAATGCTGATTCGATCCCTCTTTTATTAAGACTCTGCCATTCATTAATTTATATGGTGCCAAGTAATGATCCAACTATATCCTTCTCTGGAAGTGATCCCAGTATATTCTCACAAAATCTGGAGCTAACTAACAAGATGTTTCAAATTTGTTGGCCTCGCGACAATCAAAGTAGTTTTGGAACCAATGAATTTTTGAATAGATTTTTGTCTTTAAATAACTATAATTATTCAAGCAAACTATCAAGATCAAAAATAATCTTTACTTCCTTCACATAGTCATAAAAAAATGGCATCCCTATAGGGCCACTTGTGAATATTATCTCTTCCATCTCAATAATAGACTTCTCTATTAATAAAAGAGAAAATCCCAGCTCCGACTGGACTCGCAAACACTGTAGTTGGTCTAGATATAGATCAAATTATGTATGAGATTTGATGAAATAACCCCATTTTGATCATCCAAATTTCCAACAACAATATCAAATATTGAAATTGCAGAAAACCCTTCCTGTTATGAGTTGCCCACGTAAGAGATTGGACGAGCACTTGATATTTTCTTCCTTTAATCATTCATTTGGATCATTATTGACATTTGGCATTTTATTACAAACCTTGGTTGTTCATTCTCTTGACACACATCATTTTCGCATTGTTTTGGTTTCATCTGCAAATTCAACCCACTTGATATTCATGCAACGAGAACTCCCTTGGAAATTTAACACTTACTCTTAATTCCAAATTTATCTTTTGCATGCAATTCACTTGACAATTGCTCATCTAGGGATTAGATCCATCTGCACATTAATAAAATGACCTCCATATAAATCGTTGAGTGCAGAGGCATGAACTCATCAAACTAATTAGATATAGGCAGGCAACCCCGAATCCAAAAAACCCCCCAAAAATTCTACAGAACCATGACAAATTTGCCAATTGTCATTGAATATAGCGTCTTCAATAGTTAGTATTCATCATGGTAGTCGAGATTGGCATTATGTTTCCTTTGAAAACTAGCACTTGGCGTGAGGGTACGCCACATTAGTTTTCGTTTCAAAGTTGTGTTTTTATTAGTAGTCTTGAATTGTAGGTTATACCACATGCACTGGGTGAATATAATCCTGCTATAAATATATAAAACATTTGGAGAGTCAGTGTTGGAGAGTTGGTGTTTCAAATGGATTTGCAAGTAGTCTTATTCATGTTAGCAATTGTGTTGATGTCTGGTGCTCCCTGTGGGATCTTTTGTGTGGGTTCTTTTGTGATGCTTAGTGCCCGATCCTCTTCTTGTATCTCTCTCTCTATGTGGGCTCTTTCATGATGCTTAGTGCCCGATTTCATGCTTAGTGCCTGATCCTCTTATTGTATCTTCCCCTCCATGTGGGCTCTTTCATGATGCTTAGTGCCCGATTTCATGGACTCAGGCGACGGGTTGCCTTGTGATGCTTAGTGCCCGATCCTCTTATTGTATCTCTCCCTCCATGTGGGCTCTTTCATGATGCTTAGTGCCCAATTTCATGGACTCGGGTTCCCTTGCCTTGTGATGCTTAGTGCCCAATCCTCTTATTGTATCTCTCCCTCCATGTCGGCTCTTTCATGATGCTTAGTGCCCGATTTCATGGACTCAGGCGACCGGCTCCCTTGCCTTCTTTTCCTTGTGCCCAATAACTCTAGAATAAAAATACTTGACCCTGCAATGAACTTGAGACAATTTTTTTCTAAAAATACTTTGACCCTGCAATAAACCTTAGACTAATTTATTTCTTTTAAAACAAATGTTTATTTGCACACACTTGCAAATATTTTTTTTCCTGGAAATTGTATATTTTTTTTGTTTGACAAAATTAGGGCTAACAATTGGCTGCCCGATGCTACAAAAACATAAAAATCAGAAGCGCTTAAAAGTGAGCACATCAAAATTAAAAGGCAATACACATTGAAATTTGGTATAACTTAAACTTAAAACCCCAAGAGAAATTATCATGTGATAACAACTTCTAATAAGTTAGATCTTACAAATTTATTTTTGGGGTTCGATTTGTTGGCGCCTATAAATCTCTCTAATAAAAAACTAAAAAAGACGAAACAATTTGCAGAGTTTCCAAGTAAATACAATGTTCTTTTATATTGATGTGACATTATTATTTAATGGTACACCATTATTTTTATAAATATAATTGCTTGCAAAAGTGATTTAAATTTATTAAAATGGACCGTTACACTGATTTATGCCCTCTCGGTGTAGTCATTAGCCTAACATTAGATAAAATGTGAACAGAATTGAAAAGAAAGAGATGTAGCTCTCAGGTGTGGCCTACACCTGGAGACTACACTCATCAAACTTGAGAGATCACTCTCGTCCACTCTATTCATCAATCAATCAAAGATTACATCAATAAATACAATACTAGGAAATAGGAAGTTGCACCCAAACCCCATAATTATAGGAACTAATCCTAAACTAGGGAGAAAGGTACAACAACGTAACTATTTTCTCCATTAATAACAAAATAATATTAATTATTCTCAACTCCCCCCCTTAATGGAGAGAGGGTTCTCCTGAACTCTTAGCATCTTTCTAAACAATTCAAATTTCACTCGTGCAAGAGGCTTTGTAAAAATATCAGCCACATTGTCACAAGTTTTACAATATTCGACAGCAATTTCTTTTGACTGTATTTTTTCTCTAACAAAGTGAAACTAGGTGTCTATGTGTTTGGTGTTTTTATGAAACATTGGATTGTATGCTAATTTGATAGCGCTCTGGTTGTCGCTTTTGATAGAAGTGGCTTGCTTCTGTTCTTTTCCTGCATCGTTAAGAAGTCTCCTCAACCAGATTGCTTCACATGTTGCTGCACACAATGCTTGATATTCAACTTCACATGATGACAAAGCTACAGTACTTTGTTTCTTGTTGTTCCATGCAATTACCCCGGAACCTATGTTAAATGCATAACCTATGATGGACCTCCGATCATCCAGGTTACCTGCCCAGTCTGAGTTTGAAAAACTTGCTAGAGTAACATCAGATACATCAGTCTATAAAATACCAAAATGAACAGTACCACAAAGATACCTCAACACGCTTTTTGCTGCTGTCCAGTGACTTTCACACGATTTTGACATGAATTGGCTTAATACACTAACTGAGTATGCCAAGTTGGGTCTGGTTGTTGTAAGATATATCAGGCTGCCAACCAGCTGTCTGTACATTGTGGCATCAACCTCCTTAGTGCCATCATCACTACTCAATTTCAGATTCTGCTGCAAAGATGTCGTTGATGTTCTACACTGATCCATACCAAACTTTTCCAACAGATTTTTAGCATACTTCCCTTGGGTAAGAAAATTTTGCCCAATATCTCTGAATACTTCTAATCCCAGACAATAGTGAAGGCTTCCGAGATCCTTCAGTTCAAAAACTTGTGCCATAAGCATTTTGATTCCTTTGATTAAATCATCTGCATTTCTTGTTATAATCATGTCATCCACATACAAAGAAATCCAAAATAATCTGCCCCTGATTATTGTACTTGGTATACAAATTTGGGTCATTTAAGCTTCTATGGAAACCATACTCTATAAAGAAAGAATCAACCTTTTCGTACCAAGACCTGGGTGCTTGCTTTAAACCATATAAAGCCTTTTTCAATCTGCAAAAAAGATGTTCTTGCCCCTGCTTTACATATCCTTCTGGCTGTACTAAGTAAATTTCTTCTTTTAAATCACCATTTAAAAATGCAGATTTAACATCAAGCTGCTGTAATTCCCAATTACATTTAGTAGCTAAAGCAATAAGCATTCTAATTGTATTTAGCTTTGCTACAGGTGCAAAAGTATCATCAAAATCTATACCTTCCTACTGTGAATATCCTTTTGCAACCAGCCTAGCTTTTAACTTATCTATACTTCCGTCTGCATTCATTTTTGGTTTAAACAGCCACTTGCATCCTATGGGTGTTTTATTCTTAGGCAGCTCAACTAAATCCCAAGTATCATTTCTAAGAATTGATTCCATCTCTTCATTCATTGCAGCTCTCCATTCCTCAAATTGACTAGCTTCTTTGTAATTAGAGGGTTCTACAATGTTCAAAACTTTTGACATCAAAGCATAGTTTCTCAACTTCAATGGTAATTGAGTCTTCCTACCTGACCTTCTTGGTAGGGGACTTACCTCAAATTTGTTTTCTTCTGCAATAACTGGGCCTGCTCTTTCACCTTCTTGTTGTTCTTCTTCATTCTCTTCTTTCTGCTCCTATTCCTGCTCCCTTTCATCCTCACTGCTTTCCTCCAACAGAAATGGAATGTGCCAATCATCTCCAACATTAGCTTTCCTTTCCTGTACCTGTTCATGAAAGACTACATCTCTACTTCCAAATGTCTTATGAGACTCAGGATTGAACAGTGATATCAGCTTTGGGTACATGTGCAAATGCGTTTGACCCAAAGACTCTTAAGTGATTTACTGCTGGTTTAAATGCATACAAGGCTTCAAAAGGAGTTTTGAAGCCAAGAAACCTAGTAGGACTTCTATTCTTCAAATATACAGCAGTATTTATCGCTTCTGCCCAAAAAGTATTAGATAGACCCTTACCTTGCAGCATGCTCCTTGTGCACTCTACCAGGGTTCTGTTTTTACGCTCTGCAACTCTGTTTTGCTGTGGTGTGTGCGGCACTGTATACTGCTGAACAATCCCGTGATATTTGCTGTATTTCATGAATTCCTTTGATTTGTATTCTCCTCCTTGATCAGATCGGAGAATTTTAATACTTTTTCCAAACTGTCTTTCCACCAGGGTTTTGAAATCTATAAAACATTGGAAAGTCTGACTTTTCTTGTTTAAAAAATAAACCCATGAATACCTAGTGCAGTCATCAGCAAACAACAAAAAATAGTATGCTCCCCCTAGCGACCTTGTCTGCATGGGACCACATACATCAGTGTGCACTAGCTCTAAGATTTCTGTTTGCCTCCTCCTATCATGCACAGGGAACTGTTCTCTGTGCATCTTTCCTAAGGCACAACCTTCACAGTTTAACTGAATGTTATGAAAGATGGAGAGGCCTTCGACCATACCTTTCTTCTGTAACAACATGAGATCCTGCAGATTCATATGACCAAACCTCTGATGCCAGAGTTGTTCAGCTGTCGACTCTCCTGCAACCATGGCTTGCTTTGATATACTTTTTGCATCCAATCTGTATAGGCTTCCAACTCGCATGCTTGTTGCAACAATTTCATTCCTGCAATCCTTTATCACACAGTGAGTCTTGAAGAATTCGACATTCATATCTTGGTCAGCCATCATGGATATAGATATCAGGTTTTTCTTTATTCCAGGTACATATAAAACATTTGAAAGGTGACTAATTTTTCCATTTGGTAACTTAACTGAAATCACCCCATGACCTTTAATCTGATATCCATTATCATCCCCTAGATATATTTTTGATCCATTTATAATTTCTTCAAGACTGTCGAAAAATTCTTTATTACCTGTCATGTGAGAGGATGCTCCGGAATCGACATACCAGATATCATCTTCATTTGATGCAGAAAGGGCACAGTCGACTGTGAACAGTCGAAATTCATGACTGAAGTCTTCTTCTTCAACAAAATATCCTCTGTGTTTTGGATTTGCCTGTCTACTCCTTGCCTCATCATCCTGCCTCTTATGATAACAATCTCTCTGTATATGAACCTTCTTTCCACAATAAAAAACATTTCTTTTCAGAATGATTTGCAAGCATACCTTTATGACAGTGATGTTTATGTGTTGTTCCTCCTTTCTGGACTGATTGCTGCTGTGACTGCTTCCCTTTAGATAGTCGTAGTTTTGCCACCAGCGCGAGGTCGTCACTTTGGGGGTTCAGATTCAGATTCTGCCGTCGCTCTTCCTCTTGTTGGAAGATTGAAGTGAGATCATCAAACGTGGGTGTTTTCTCCCTTGCCGAGACTCCAGTGATGAAGGTTTGGAAATCATCACACATCCCATTCATTGTGATTGCAACAAGATCTTCATCAGCCACCGCCACTCCAATGGCCACCAATTCGTCTTTAACATCCTTAATCTGCGCGACAAATGCAGTAGCAGACTCCCTTTCGTCCATCCTCATTGAAAATAGCTTGCTTTTCAGAGCCAAAACTCTGTTTGTATTCTGGGTCTCATACAGATTCTTGATTTTCATCCAAATCTCTGCGGACGTTTTACAGTCTCTAATGTGTGCAATGACATTGTCTTTCACAGACATCTTTAACAGGACCTTGGCCTTGTTTTCTCGTTTTTCCCAGTCTTCCTTCTGCGTGCTCGCAGTCGGCTTCTGCTCATCGCCTGTCACTATAGTCCAAGCGTTCGCACCTTCGAGCAGGGTCTGGATCTTAAACTTCCAATTCGTGAAGTTAGACCCGTTGAGTTTACCAGACTCGTTAAGATAAGATTCCATCGTATTACTCATTGTGAATCTTCTTAACAGCAACAACAACAAAAAAAACAATACCTGTCAGATCGATCTGTCACCTCTGCCACCGATCTACAGTATCTGGCACTCACGCTCCAATGAGCAAATTCGGCGTTTTCAATACAGCCGAAACAATGATCTGATCACAATTGATCCGATCCACCTCTCCCGGATTGATCTGCCGCTTCACCGATTCTGCTTCCCCTGCAGATCGCCAAACGAAGTCGAAGTTTCTCGCAGATCTCCTCTGGCGCTTTCCCGATCTGTCTCTTCCAGACGGATCTACAACTCAGCCGATCTGCACCGCTTGCAAACTGCCACTGCACCGCTGGCGAAGTTCAATCTATTCGCAGATCCCTTGGCGCTACCCCGAGCGAAAAATCCGCGCTAACTGAAAATCGCTTAGAGTATTTCAATTGGCGCGAATTTCCCAGTAAAATCCCGCGCTAATCGGGCTTTTTGGTGCTCTGGCGCAGTTTATTCCCAGCAAACCGCACTAATTCCGGTTCTGGCGCGACTGTCAGCGCAAAATCCGCGCCAAAATTTTCGAGTCCGAGCCAGGTGTTCTGCAGTCCACCTGCTCAATCGAGCACAGAGCTCTCATGTACACACAGCCACAAAGGCACTTCAAGCCACACAGGCTATTCCAGCCACACAAGCAAGCTAGCTACTACCGGCACTTCAGCCTCATAGGTGACAAAAGATCAGGCTCACTCAATCTGAGATCTGATACCAAGATAAAATGTGAACAGAATTGAAAAGAAAGAGATGTAGCTCTCAGGTGTGGCCTGCACCTGGAGACTACACTCATCAAACTTGAGAGATCACTCTCGTCCACTCTATTCATCAATCAATCAAAGATTACATCAATAAATACAATACTAGGAAATAGGAAGTTGCACCCAAAGCCCATAATTATAGGAACTAATCCTAAACTAGGGAGAAAGTTACAACAACGTAACTATTTTCTCCATTAATAACAAAATGATATTAATTATTCTCAACTACATTATATTTCTAATCTAAACTATTGAAGTGCACGTTATCAATTCTTTACGTCAACATTTTGTATGTGCTTTTGTTTTCAATCCAGAACCAGGTCACCAAGTCGTTATCTTCTTTTAAAATATGATATCTCCTATATTTACAGCTTCATTCCTTAACTTATAAAGTCATTTAAAGGCCTTTCATTATGAGCTTTATTTTCAGTTGATTTAACATTTCTTCCCAACTTTGTCGTGCGTGGTCCTTTATTTTGCTTAGTAATTCCTCCAAAACTATTTTATAGACCTTTAAATATGTCAAGTATTTCATTCAAAACACGTGTTGCGTATTTATATGCATGGTTGATTATTATGCCTAGCTTTCAAAACTTATTTGGTTGGATATTTTGTCTAAATGTTAGTTTAGGGAAAAAATTACCTTATCGTTCTCCACTTTTGAGCTCCGATATCGAGAGAATAATCCCTTTCATGTTTTCACATTAACTTCAGATTAAAAAAAAATACCAGTGAAAAAATATATTTTAGGATAAGTATTTCCTTTTGAAACGTGTAAAGGAGTTTTACTACAATTCATGCCCATTATTAAGATGCATGAGTTATATAATGAATAAATAAATATGTGGTACTATTTATTTTCTTATGTGCCAAAATTGAGTTTGTTGGTTTAGTTTTAACTTAAACAAGATGGGCTGCAAGCAGTTAGTCCGTGCCTTCGCAGGGAAGGCTAAAAAGCTACAAAGCGACGGAGGAATAGATGATAGAAATAAGAACAACGGATCAAGATTGGAACCTAGGGATTGCGAATAATTGGGTAAAAAATGATGGCAAAACAGAGTTCTTAAAGCTGGTTTTCCAAAAGAAGTTCCACTCTGACAGCAACTCATAATATAATGAAGTTGGTAATGCTTCCTCGATCTAGCAATGGTTAGCAGTGATGCGAGTGGGCCTGGTTTGATTTTTCCATAAAATTCACCTCTAAATGTGGCAGATGTTTGGTAAAAACCGTGAATCTAGAACCTACAGAGGAAACATGGTAGGCGGGAATAAAACGTTGGTTTTTCTTTATACAGATACAAAAGAGGCGGGAACAAACCATAATAATGGTCATTTTTGTGCCATGCATCGTAAGAAATATATCGATGACGCTTGTCCCTCTAGCTTGGCAAGTTTCAGTGTCCCGTTCCGAGGATTGAACCATGTGAAACTAAATATTTAAACAATGAAACATGTTGAGAACCATGTGGGCTCCTCACGAGGGCATGACCTTATTTTCCAAAATAAGAGGGCCACTTGCCTGACAACCCTATTTTCCAGAAATTTCCAGAAACAACATGCAATACGTGGATGAATAGCATTCAATACATGAATGAACTAGCAACATCCCTTCTAGGTTTTATAGGTTTTATATAGTTTAAATTGTGTTTAAGATTTTTTTTTGGCATCTACCACTCCGTCGCTGGTGCCTATTTCAGCCAGCAATCATCTTTGAAAGCACTATAGCCTTCTCTTCTACAATAGAGTCCAAAGATCAAACTTTTCCAACATCTGAGGCCGATACTTCCACAGTGTAAACAATCTGGGTCTCAAATTTGAATATTTCACAATTGAAGAAATTGCCGACAATGAGATGACGATGAAATTGATTTTTATTTCTTATTCTGAGTGAATTGATTTCCTAGACAGAGGGATTTAGAGAAGGTTTGCTCAGCATGGATAGTGGGATGTTGGAATGGCAATGGGGTTTTTTGGTCATTGCCGAACATGATATTGGATGCTCTCGGTTTGTGACTGAAACAACAACTGCTAAAGATCATTTCACTTGGTTTAGAGTGGCGAGAATGCACCGTACAGCCAAGCCTATTCAACTCTCATAGCTCGATGGCTATTTGACTGAGCCTGGCATACTCGTAAGTAATGTGGTTGGCCAGGATAGTGGCAATGGCTTGGCATGAGGTGCGGCATGCATAATGCAGACAATGGAGAACTTATTATGTTGAAAGAACAGAATGCCAACCCGGTAGGGAACCCACTTGCTGCTTTTTATAAAACATACATAGACCTGAAAAACTGTTCTTGGTCGAGCCTGGTGATTGAGGGCTGGCGCTTGAGAATAACTTCAATATAGGGGCAGTCGAACTTGCAACTTCTATCCCAGCTCGGGTTGGTTAGTGCCAGAAGGGCATTTGATAGCCAATCATTGTCAGTGCTCATTGCCGTTGCCGAAAGGTAATAATCTGGTAATATTCTGCATGTAAGAACATCCAAAAGCACAGACATTAATAATTTGGTAATATTCTGCATGTAAGAACTTCCAAAAGCACCGTGTTAATCATTGAAAGAATGCCTTTTTACCTTAATTAACAATGATAAATTTCTTGTTTATTCAGACAGAAGGCTAGAGCCACAAAACAGGCTTGGTAGAGCCACAAAATAGGCTTGGTTTGAGGGTCACCATACATACATTCTTTTGTCTGCACAGGTATTTCTTTTTTTTACATTGAATCTAATTATATACTTCAGATTCAACATCGATACAATGTGAACATTGATACGGTAGGTAGAATTCAAGGATGCTTAAAACACCTTACCTTTTCTTTTGCTGAAAGGTTGAGCGTTTGAGTTCCCCTTTAATATCCGCCTCTATGTACCCGCCTCTGTTCTTTGTGTTGACTTCTTTGGCTGTTGTCCCGAGGATATGTAACAAAAAATTTCTTTACTTCCATATAGCTCGACACCCGTGCCGATGTTTGAGAACTGTGATGACTTCTTTAGTTGTTGTCTGGAGGATATGTAGGATATGTAACAAAAAATTTCTTTACACCCCTGCGGATGTTTGAGAAGCTCATCACCCCTACCAATGTTTGAGATAGCTCAACACCCGTACCGATGTTTGAGAAGCTCATCCACTGGTAATAACCACTGATATTGGTTGTTTTCCGGAGGATATGCAGGATATGTAACAAAAAATTTCTTTACTTCCAGATAGCTCGACACCCTTGCCGATGTTTGAGAAGCTCGTCTGCTGATAATAACCCCTGATATTGAGAAGCTCATTCGCTAATAATAACCCCTGATATCCGATAAATACAGAAAAATACAAGAGCAGGGGCAACCACAGGAGATTAGATAGCACTCATCGCCACTCACCGTCTGTGGGATGAGGGATAACCCCTGTATCAGATAAATATAGATAAATACAGGAGCAGGGGCAGCCGCAGGAGATTAGACAACACTCACCACCGATGGGATGAGGGATGTCGAAACCCAGGATTGTATAGCTACCAGGGTAAGGTGACTTTTGAAATAGGTGGCAGGCTGTCAAGCATGGCTTATGCATGGCTATATAGCTGGCAGGCTGAGGTGATTTGAAATAAAGCATAAGTTTTGTTATCAAATGAAAACACTTTCCCTTTGTGAATTAACATTTATTGCTTTCTTTAATGTTGATATTTGATTCAAACCGTTTTAAAATGTTTTAGATGTGAAGTGAATGGCTAAAGATAATATAGTTTGGCCTCCCTGCCTCAGGAAGAGGCCAAATGTGATGGTAAAACCATATGTACCTGAAAACTTTGTATATATGTGGTCTGGAAGACTAACAAACACGCGAATTAATCGATTTAGCATTGTCAATCGATTACTATAGTCCCGTGCCATTGCGATATGGTAGGAACTAAAAATTTCAAATCTATGAACTACATTAATTAAAACCCACTCATTTTTATAAACCCATATTATCAGTTGCATGTATGTTAAGAGAACACACATAAAATTTATATGTTATTATCTCATTCATCAGGAAAACAAAAAAAATTATATAGTAAACTACGCATTCATTTTTCTAAATCACTAATAATATTTGCATGAATGTTCAAAAAACACACATAAAATTTATATTTAGTGTATCTTTTTATTATCTTATTCATCAATGAAAGAAATTATATGATAAATTTATATGAATTGCTACATTCATATTAAAAATTATTAATCATATTAAAATTCTAAAATATAATAATAATGATTATGTTATAAGACATAAAGAGTTAGAGAGATTGCAAAATAGAAATTTCATATTGCATTTTATTGATTACATCAGTTTCATATATATAGGACATAAATCACTAACTTCGACATATCTAGATTACAACTACAACTCATAAATAGAAAATATTGTCGCTTTTATAGCACCTATAGCACAAGTGCTTGAGAATATATAGAAAGCTTCCTAGAGACAACCTCTGGGTTGATTGCACACCAATGCCTATGACATCTTAAAGAGAGGAGTGCTTTGGAAGATTATCATTAGGACTTTCTATTGCACTCCAATTGTCACGTAGTTTGAAAAGGTAATAAATGGGACATGGTTTGATAGTCTTTCATCAAGGTGAACTCAAACATATACATGGATCCAAATACAGGGGATCAACCGGGTTGATATCAAGGAGGAAAGTCTTGTTTTGATGATGGTCGACACACAACAATGAGCAACTTAATATTGAAAGTTGTAGTAAAGGTGAAGAGGAGGAGAGAAAAGATGGAAATAGATGCATAGGGTTTTAAACAAGACAAAATCCTAATCAGCAATGTTTCAACAGAAGGATGGAAGGTAGAAGAGATGGAATGATAGGAATTGCAGAGTGTGAATTAAGGTTTCATGTTCTACAGCTCATGGATACACTTGTCATTAATCAACATATGTAAATTTGTGCTCTTAAAGGTACATAAGTAAATCTTTAAATAACACAGGTATTGTTACTACTTAGCAGCATACATATAACCATGAGAGAATGAGACGGGTAACTTCATTAGACAATTTCAGTAAAAGAGAAACATACATGAAATGAGATTTACAAAGGGGAAAACATACTTCTTACAACCATGATTGGAATCACCAAAGAGTTCATTAATTCTCAAAAATGAGTTGAATATACCAACCCCTTATATTTAGCCATACATCGCTCGAGTCCTCACGAACATGAAAGTAGAACCAAAGTGGAATCACAGAATTTGGACCCCTCGGGTGCAGAATTCTGGAACCTATATTAAGTGTTTCTTCCCCCTATTTATAAGAAGAGCGTAAAATTTGAATCAGTTACAAAATATCTCAGCCAAGGGTTAGTTTTCCGATAGAGTCGCTCTCTCATCGTGCGATAGCTCTGATGCCTAAAATGATTACCAAGGATTTGATTCCTTTCTTCAAAATACACAAAAATTACAAAATAAACATAAATAAGTAAAACTGAAAGATGACTCAAGAAAATATTCTTCTTTCGTTCCTACGAAGGCCCTTGATCAAGCCACATCTCTGCCACTGTGTGTCCATCTAGCTGCTCAGCCGGTTCTCGTCGCTTCCACCTTAACTGCCTCACTTCACCACTCTCTGGAGTTGGTAGCAATCAATTGTGGTGGCATGTCATAGAGCAGAATCAGAGATTATCTTAACAGTATGTCATTGTATGGCTGAGTGGAGCTCCATGATGAGCCATTAAGTCTTCCTAAGTCCCCATATCTCCATTAAATACCTCGGTTGTTGACCTATTACATCTTCAAATCCCTGTACCATGCTATCAGAATGTAACATGCCTCATAAAACAACCACAGTGTAATATCAAGGAATATAACTATCACAATATTTACACCCAATAAGCTCTATGAAACAATGAACTTCGATCCCTTTAGGCCTCTTTTTCTTTGATCCCTTTCAATACCTATTCATGATATGACTGGTGGCTATGACTGGGTGCTTAGCCTTAAGGTGTTAGGGCCTTTAGACTCTTGTCTGAGGACTATTTTCCTTTGTAAATGGTTAGGCGCCCTTGGTCCTTTAAGTTGTTCTACACCATGCGCTATCACAAAATTGGATCCCCCTCATTAGCAGTTTCCAGTCAGTGTTTTAACATAGGGGTTGTGAAATTTTGCTTTCACCAATTGCCGATTGCTGATAACCCTATGTTCTCAGCCCCAACCATTGGTTCTTTAACTCTTTGTGACCGTATCATCCCCTATATTGAAGCTCTTCTATCGACGAATTCTATTTGGTGATTTAAATTTGGTGCACAACATTTCACTCCGTTGATCACCTTTTCTTCTTAATCCTTGGTCCTTTCGTGCTCCTTGTGACTATAGGCGAACTCCCATATCAGAGTCGCTTAATCGAAGGTTCTCAATCAATGATTTCATTTTTATGCACACAAGCTACAACTTTTGATCGTTGATCTTTGATATGTGATGTCATTACTGCCACATTTCACCTTATGAGTGGTGACACATGTCACCCTGTTTTGGCTCCTCATGACCCCTAAAAACGCCATATTTGGCTGCCACATGTCCACTGTACCGTCGTATCATCTTGACCCCAGCTACCCCATGTCCCTTATCAAAACCAACCCTATGCTGCCAAGTGTCACGTATCAGATCTAATGATGTTCATCCACCTGGCCGCCTCGAGGAGAGAGAGAAGGTCATCCCTCTTCTTGTTTTATCGCTGATTTCGTTTGCTAAATGTTTCAATGCATTCCCGATGCTTTAACACAAGAGGATCAAATCCCAATTAATTTAATCGCAATCAAAACTTTGAAAGGGTGTCACCTGTTTGATCATTGATTGCAATGTGTCGATCTCTTGATGCTCTGATGCCTTGGACCTTTGATGTGTCGGACCTACGATGTACGGGATTGCTAATCGCATATCAATGAAATCATTCGTGGAATATTGAGGTCTAAAATGCACCTCCTAATGAAATTATAAAATAATAGTGGAAATAATATAATAATATTAGATTACATCATCAAATTTTAGAGGGGAAAAAAAGGAAGAAGAAATTGTTTTTTCAACATGTATTTTCAACTTATCTCCCTATGGGTTTACTTAAATTTCGAGAAACAACACTATTTGGATATAGAATTTGATTCCTCATCCAAGGAGTACCCATGTTGCATACTTTTGATGGACTCTTCTACATGAAAATTGAGAAATACATGAAAAACATTTTTTCATGTATTTCTCATTTTTTGTATAGCATACATCATCGAAAGTATGCAACATGCATACTCCTTGGATGAGGAATTGAATTTTTCATCGAATGAGTACTCCTGCTCGAAATTTGAGTAAACCATTAGGGAGATAAGTTGAAAATATGAGTTGGAAAGGTAGTTTTATTATTTTATTATTATTTTTTATTTTTTATTTTTTAGTCCAAAAATGGTGAATCATCCCCCATGATTGAAATCATCATCTTGAATCCTGTTGGTTCTTATAAATTTTATTTTGGTTGTACATTTTTCTTAGGAGGTCCATTTTAGACCTCAAAATTCCGTTAATGTGTTCTGTTGTTGCATTGCACCCTGGATCTCTGATTGCTAATATGCAGGATTGCTAATATGTCGAGACCCGAGATTTTACCCTTAGGCATTTTCTCTTTGCCCTCTTCTTTTCAACACGGCAACTTCAATCTTCTCTAACTTTTGATTCCAGAGTCCATTTGAGGAGTTCCATATACCATTGAAAAGGTGATTTGGAGCACTATCCAATGGAGGGGGTTTTATTTGTCTTTGAGTTATTATGTGGCTTGGAAGATGGATGCAACCTATCTTCTCTTTTTCCCTCTTTTAACAGCTCAAAACACATTTTGCAGAGGGTCACAACATTGGATCCACTTGGGGATAGTGCCTTGCTAGAAATCTGTTGAGAACCTACAGACCAGTAGCCTTCACCATTGGGAATCTCCATAAAATCTCCATGGAACTTTAATTGCACGGAGTCTTTTCTTCATAGAAATGAAATGATGAAATAAAAATTCTACCAACTGGAAACTAAATCCTCAACTAGTGAGATTATTTATATATGAATCCTACTTATGTACTAGACATCAATTCACCTAAGTGAGTTCTTCCCTCCAATGGTACTAGGTCAGCATTTGGGTGCTGGTGCTAATGACTTCATGCTGCTGAAATTTAAAAATCAAAACAAGCATGAACCACAAAATGTCTCCAAACAAAAAACTTGATACATTCTCCAAAATTAATCTCTATTGCAGGCATAAGAATGTGATCATGTAGTAAGCTACATGTTCATAGAACTGATGAGAGAATATTGCGGTTGCCTCATTTTCTTGAAAAATTTCCAGGAATGAATCTTTCTGGACAAGGCAGCCACAAACAATTCTTGGCTCTTCAGCTTTGGGCTCTTATTGAAAAATTTGTTGCTAGAAGCCTTCTCCCTTATTGTTTGTAAGTAGATCCCTTTGACAGTACACGACCGTTTTATCCTCCTGTGAATCATATGAATCATAAATCAGAGCAGGTTCTTGAACTTATTCTCTAGGTGAAGGATGTGAATCATAAACCGAAGCCCCTTTGTTAACCTTCTGGTGGGCTTCCTCTTCTTGTGCAGCTTCCCATAAATGAGACTATTGTGGTTCTGCATCACTTGACTCTCCATTAGAGTCATACACATCATAAGAATGAGAATCATAAAACTCTGTTGAATAGAATCTCTGAGGGTTTATTTGCAGCTCGATGATGTCTCCTTCTTCTCTTTCTTGATCACTAGGTGATTCTTCTTGATGTCAGTATATGTCTTATTGAAGAGGAGCTTCACAAACATCTCCACCAGGATCATTAACCTCAGGAATATTTTCAACATTAAAATATGCACAACAATGTTAGGTCGCTATACTACTAGTGTAACCCCTTATTGTTATTAGTAGAACCCCCTTATTATATTATTGTGCCCATGTAGTCCCCATATTGTTATTATTGTGCCCTTACATTATTATTGTTATGTTGGCTTTGATTATCTTATGACCCCTTAGACTCCTATATATAGAAAGGAGGTCTTGTCATTTGTATTATCCAAGAATTGTTAATTTGTGTAATGTAAAGGAGGTTTCCCCCTCGAAGAGGCTTATTTTGAAGGCATTTATCTATCTTTTCTATATTTTTGTGAGCTAGTTTCATAGCAATTGGTACCAGAGCTTTGGATTCTAGGGTTTCGCTGCTCCAAACAGGTCATTGTGGCATTTTCTCTATCACGTTTTCTCTACGAAGTTTCTAAAGCTTAAAAGAAAACAAATTTGAGAAGAAATCAGTCTAAACCTCGGGTCCAAATTTCAAATCTTGTCTCACTATATTTCTAGAGATATTATCTGAGGAAGTTAGGGTTTTTGCAAGCTCCAGAATTTCATCTCGAACTGGTCGTCGTGGAAGTTTTGCTATAATTTTGTTTTTACAAAGGTTTAGACTCTAAAATTAAAACCTATTTGAGCTGAAATCTTGGTGAAGCTCAGGTCCAAATTTTCGATCTTGTCTCGCTATAGTTTTGGAGATATAATCTAAGGAAGTTAGGGGTTTTTCAGACTGCCGAATTACATTCTAAACATGTGACCCTGGGAAAATAGTCATAACTTTCTCTTTAAGCATCAGATTGAAATTTTGTAAGAAGATACATAAGGAGGATGGACTATATTAATCTGTGTATCGGTTTAAGCTCCTAAGGTTGAAACAGGGACACATGGAACTTCGTATAAGTTCTCTCTATTGAACTAGTTTATAATCAGGTCATTGTTGCAGAATCCAATCTTGATCAGACTTGAGGGGTTAGAGAGAGGACTCAGAGGGATATTGCAAGACACAATTTCAGAACTGGGAGATCTGAAATATAGAGTTAGAGTCATTGCAAGATCAAACTCCTAAAATCAAGAAAAGGCGATATGAGGAAGTTTGATGACAAAGATCTAGTAAAATGGATACTACAGATGGAGCAATATTTTGATCTACATGAGGTGCAACTGTTAAAAAAGGTACGTATTTCATCTTCATATTTAGAATTGGATCAATTTTTATGGTATAAAGGTCTTTGTTCTCATAAACCACTTGTTATGTGGTCAATTTTCACAGAGGAAATAGCACATTATGAGGATACAAAGAGAAACACCTTCTTTAGCCAATTGATAAATATCAAACAAAAGTGTTCGATGGTAGATCACATTGAGGAATTTGAAAATTTGAATATAAGGGAAAATTATATTCCATAGAAGCAGAGGATTTATGTCTCCATAGGGACTTTAAAGGATAACATTCAACATGAGGTTCATCTAAAGAAGTGGCACCAAGTAATTAATATTATATGATCATTTTTCTCGTAAAAAAGTGCAAAACCAATTAATGAACAAAGAAAGATTAGTGGGGTAGCATTGCATCGGATGAAAGAACTAATAAATGGCCATCGATGGAGTGTTATAGACATGTGGTAGAATAGGAGAGAACTTGGAAAATTTTGTAAGTGTTGAAAACACTTAAAAATATACAAAGTTTTTCCTGTGACACCTTCCTGATAGAGGGTTGGGAAAATTAGAAAAAAGATGCAACTCAGTGCTAGTTCATGCCTAACCAAAGAAGTGAAGTCAAGATAGTTTGATTGGACCAATTAATCAGGGTTTAGGGCTGATAGAATAGTTTGTTAAAACCACCTCATTGGGTGCAGTCAAGGACGAAGGTTGAGAAGTTGGAACTGCAGGTCTCTGAGGAACGTGGTTCCTTACGATGAGGGCCAACCTCTACTCTCTCTCAATTTGAGGCCAATGGCTTGAGGTGGTCAGGTGAGTAGCTTGGTCTGACATGTTGACCAGTGGGGCAAGTCAAGGTTTGGGCTCCCACCAATGTCACGCCTTTTGTTTCCAGTAATTTCAGTGAACTACTGATTGCGCACAAACATGCTTGTACCATGTGGGCCTATTGACAGTGAAAAAGCAACCACATAAGCACAACATAAGATCCCTTGTGGGTGACATGTGGGGCCACTGTTGATGTTACAAGTTTAATGGGGCTAACCTAAAATGGCCTTATATTTCAATCTGTGATTCATATTGGTGGAATAATTATATCTTTGGAAAGGTCTCAACTAGATGAATGTGATGGTACTGTTTTCTTCTATTTTCAAGCTAGTTAGAAATTTATAAATTTATGACCCCATTTCCATCACTAAACCTTATAGTTCGGGTCATCATAGTAACTACCTCCTTCTATCCTTAATATGGGTTAGTGATATTAGGGGGTGTTTTACAAAGTAGTATCAGAGAAAATGTTCAACATTCAACTTTTGGAGATCAAATGAGGCCTTAGGGTAGTGTGATAAATATTAAAACCTAATTGTGGTGTGGGTTTATTTTATTGAGGTAATTTATTATGATATATGTATATAACATAGTACTCATAATTCAATATGCTTATATTGATATTGACATACTAACTTGAAGTGTATTGTTTAATCTAGACTTACACCAAAAAAATATAAATAATAAGCCAAGGTGATGATTTGGTTATCTATTTGAATTTTTTAATCTAAAAGCTACATGTGTGTAAGAAAGTACATAAAAGGACACTAAGATATAAAAGAGAATAGGATCAAAATGGTTCAATATACTTCTAATAGGTCACAAAATGGTCATGAAGAGGAAAGGTTAAATGATCAGTGGGGAGAGGCAGGCTCTCCTCGCTAGATGGTTACACTAAGAAGCTTAAGGGATGAAATAAGGAGTTCCAAAGTTGATAGTGAAAAGCTTGTCAGAGAACAATAGAGGAAAATAGAATTGAATGCAACTGTTTGGTACTTTAATTGATGTTAAATTACTGTGTTCATGAATTATCAACCAGGGCTAGTAAATTCCTAAGTTAATTTGAGATATCAAAATGCACAAGTTTCTCTATAGCTATGTAAGTAATTAAATCGCTCATAAAAATGGAACCAATTCTATTTATCTTACTTAAAATAATGATCACACTCTTCTTAGAAGAAACTTTACACTTAAAATAAAATCATACTCACATATTTCTTGAAATAATATCACGCATAGACTTGCTTTAAAATGAAATCACTCTTTCTTATAAATAAAATCACACTTGCTTAAATAAAAAACACACTTGCTTATAAGTAAAATCACACTTTATTAAATGAAAATCACACTTGCATTCAAATGAAATCACTCTTGCTTATAAAAAAAATTACACCTACAATAAAGTCACACTATAAATGAATCTTCTTCAACACAAAGAAAGATTAGCTCGGCTAATGAAAATCCTATCTATATCACTACAATGTAAGGCTATTATAATATGTCCATGTGCACTAGATATCTCTCTTCTCCTGAACAATGAAATGATTAGATAACTTGCTACAAAACAATCTTAAACCTATATATAGCAATCAAAACTTAAATAATTAAATGAATTGATAGAAATCTACAGGAAACATAAAATGAATTGTTAAATATAAACAAAAGGAAAACCTTACTATCTCGAGGGGGCTCTCCTACAATAAGCAGGAGGAACTATAACCAATTCATGAGATGATCAACCACACATTGAGATCACACAACAAGAAAATTGAATGAAACAATGTTTGTATAATAAAACAATGTTTGTATAATAAAACAAAGTTTTTACAAAAAAATCAAGTTTGTCTCAGTTGTGTAGAGAGGCATATTTATAAAACCCTTATGCAATAAATGTTTCTTAGAATTATTCCTATTCTAATTGAAATTAGATATATTTAACTATAAAAGATAAGATATCATGATCTGCTCAAGATTTCCTATCAACGCAACAAATCGTGAGACGAAAAATTTGCATCTCGCTCACTTTATTTGCCTTCTATGGTGGTTGACTTATCCTTTGACCAAGTTCCTAGAGTGTCTTCTTTATTGATCCAGCTTCTAAAAATAGGAAAATATCGTTGTCTCGGCCAATTTCAAACTACCCATATGACCTGTTTCTCGGTTGAAGCTACACAACCTATCAAACCTTAGACTTAGCTGCAGAAACATACATCAACTGCAGAATCACTATAATTTAGTAGCTCAAGTAGATATTAAGTGAAATAATAAAGGCAAGTGATATTTATGAAATAGAAGATGATTATCTACCTATAATATTATCAAACTTGTAAACTAATACCCAAATTGTAGCTATGAAGATCAAAAAGAGAGGAATAGAGTGAAAAAGAGTTGTAAAAAAGAAGAAATTTTAGGGTTCAACATTCCCCCACACAGAAGACATTGCATTGCCTCATGAAAAATTTCAAAATTTTTGAGTCCTTCCTATTACTGAGCCTCCACAGACACCTGAGCAAGGACATCCAAGTTACTCCTTGATTTCTTAACACTGACTGCCATCCTCTGTTTCTTCATCAAAATTTTGTGTTGCAGGCCTATAATCTTCCTATTAACACTGACTGCCATCCTCTGTTTCTTCATCAAAATTTTGTGTTGCAGGCCTATAATCTTCCTATTAAGAAAATTGTTTTGAGCTATCAATTTCTTGTTTTTATTATACCTCAAACCAACTTCAGGGAAAATTTTAGGGGCTAATATTCACAGATAGGCTAATTTTCCATGCTTTTTCCAAAAAAAAGATTCACCAATTCCCATTTTTTCCTAAAACCGATTTGCCCAAATTTGATAAGAAAAAAATATTTTACCTTAAAAATCGCCAAAAATTTATAGAAACTATATAGAACCATTAGAAGTTTCAATATTTTTACTAAAATATCACTAATCATTTTATAGTTTTCATATTAAAGATTACTAAGATTCGCCAAGGTTTCTAATCTTTAAGATAAATTTCCATCCTTAAAATTTTCCTTGACCAAGATGTAGTATGATTTTTTCATTCTGGGTTTTATGGATTTTATTATGTTCCTTTTCTGTTTCCATCTCCTTCTTCAAAAGTCTATTTAGTATTTCCAACTAATAAATTTCTTGCTTCAAGGTGTCATGAACTTGAAGTTCTCCTGAAATATTAGAATGGATTGGTTCACTTTCTCCTTGGTTTAAGGATCTTGCAATATTTTTACCTGTAGATATTCTTTCCAAAGATTCTATATAGTCATAAGTTTCGTGTTGCACAAGATCAATCTGTGAAGTTATTCTAATTGGACTCTCAACTGGTGATGGAATAGGTGATGATGGAACTCTTGGTGATGGAATTTGTGATGATGAAACTCTAGTGTCCATTTCTTCATTCTCTAAATCAAAAAATTCTGGGGACTATCGAGGCGATTCATGCGTTTCTTATATTGATCCTTAAATGTCTTCTTATGGTAGATGATGGTTTAGATGGTGATTTAGTACTAAGAGACTTCTTCTTAACTTTTCCCTACTCTGTTTTCTCTTACTTTGTTCTCTTTTTAGATCAACTTTCTTCCTTAGTGCTAGCTTTCTTTCTTTTAAGATTTTTCTTTTTAAGATTCACTAACATATCTCTAAGAGGAGACTCATCCTCTGAACGTGGCTCTTTTTGTGGAGGTCAGTTATTTTCCATCAGCATCTTCCTTCTACTTTTGTTTGTCTTACCACTAGACTCTTCTATTTATGCTTCCTTGAAATGAATTATAACTAATAAATCTTCCCCATTGTCTCCTATGTTTCTCAGATTTCCTACATTCAAGATTTTCACTATGCCATGATGGTATAAAGTGTTATCTATAGATTGTTTTTTTCTTTGAGCATTGCCAACCATCTTTCTTAAACTTTGAATTAAGAAATATGATAGGTGAATTTCATTTCCATCTAGAAAATTCATCATTAAACGTGATTGATAAAATAACATGTTACTGAATCTTCATTCACAAGTTATAAACTTTTGAATTATTAGCAGAAAATGCCTCCATTTATTCTTCAAAGTTGTGGATAGTATTCCCTTTTTGAACACAAAAATGTCCATACCAAGATTCTTGAGAAAAACTCCATTTTTTTCTTCAATTCTTCTATTCTTGAACCATCTCTCTCCAATTCTTGGAAATCTTGTGGCTCCTACTACGAAAGACTCTATTAACACTAGCTTCACGTCTCGAATTTCTTCTTCAATGTTGTCATATACCCTAGCAAAATATTTTGTTACCTCATCATGCCCATCGAGTTTCTCCACAAATTCTGGCCACCTTCCGTGGTGCAACAATTGCTTTACCTACGGATATCCCTCATTAAACTTAATACCGTTCGCCTTTGACCTTACAATGACTCCCATGGTAGAGAAGTATAGTCCACAATTTCTCTTTTGACACGGTTAAGGAGTGAGGGAAATTTGAGTATGGAATGAATTAGAAAACAGAGTTTAGGTGAGGGCGGTCTCGACAATAACAAAGGGCTTAGTGAAATGGAAATGTTTCGGCATGAAGAGGGTTGATGAATGGAGAGGAGAGGGAGATTTTTGAATTATATCACGGTTAAACCCCGACTTGGTTAACAATACACTGATATTTTTGTTAAAACCCAAGTCGTGTGAGAATAATTAAGGGTAATCATTATTTATTATGGCAGTAGCAATGGCTACTCATAATTTATTTCATAATTCAGATGTTATACCTTTATTATATAACTTAATATTGACATACCTTTGATCCTTTGTCCTAATGATTTTGATTTTTCCTTTATAGGTTGTCAAGTTGCTTCAACTGCAATCTTCATTAGAGTTGTTTCTTCCATAATTTTCATTTGTCGTGGTCACAATCTACCAATTCAACTGCAGAATTATTTTAGAGCTGTAGATTGTTGAAAATTCCGTAGCTGCATTATTTTAAAGAGAGAAAAGAGGAATAAAAAGAAAATGGGATTAGAATAAGGACAATAAAGTCTAGGCCACTGAGAACTCTTGGTTTTCAACCTAGATTTTTTTTATAAACATGGCAACAATGTTGGTTTTCATGTTTATATATATATATATATATATATATATATATATATATATATATATATATATATATATCTATTATTTCTTAATATATTTTATTTTTATTTTGAGAAAGAAATTAGAAGACTAAGTTGGAGAGGAAGAAGAATCTTCCTTGACCAACTTCAAATCAAAATTATCTTGCAATTTTCTAATAAATTCCTCCACTGTTAATGGTTTATGATATATTCATAATCTATGACCATTTATTTTCAACTTTGCAAGTTTGAAGGCCATTTGACTCGTTTTGAAGGGATTTCACTAATTTAGTTGCCTTCAACTAAATTTGTCTTATATATTTGTGTGTGATAAGGTGAAAAACAGTGCAAAAGATGGGTGTATACATGGCTAGGTGACCTATTTAATCTTGTTAATGTTTGCATCTAAATATGGGCTTTTCACTTTCCTCCATGTTCGATGTACAATTAAGGAAGACAGTCATGCTCGATTTCACATTGATGATAGTTACTTGTTTTTTGGAACATTATTTGACACAAAGCACATGATCTATATGCAAGCACCATTGATCTCAACTGGGAATTAGTGGTTAAGTAATAAGGTGGTTCTCAATTTTAAAGATAATGTGATAAATATACCTATAGAAGGAATGAATGTTTGGTCATTGAATTATACTAAGTATGTTCCTTGTCATGATTTAAAGTATATCCGCACTCTGAAAATTTTGAATTTTTCTCAAAGAGTGAATTTCTAAAGAAATTTGTCCTCTCCACTTGGGTAACAACCTTTCTGTTTTATACCTCCTCCCAAAGAATACAAGATCCCAATAAAATCTCCAATAATTAAATATTATGTGTGGCGAAGCAATATCAACCACTCGCCTCTAGCAAAAAGCGAAAGGTGGGCAAAATTGGGTGCATAAGAAAGGTAAACTATGGTGGTTCCCAGGTGGTGGTACTCATTTCAAGCATGGAGCTTCAGAGTAAATCCAAACGTTGAGAAACATGATACCTAATGGAATGTGAGATTTATGATCTGCATGAGTGGTGCAGTTTCTTGATGTTGGTGGTGATTTTGCAAGTTTTCCAACTTATCTACTTCCACAATGTATATAGACAATGTCATTTGCTCTAAAGCATGGGCATGAAAATCATATTCAATTTTCTCTTGAACGAGCAAATTGTAACATGATTACAGTTCTTGTTACAACACAACTAGCTTATCAAAGAAATTGATTTTGAAATGGTCCATTATTCACATTGTCGTCTCAATTGGCATGAAAATAATGGTGTTTTACTGAAAGAAGTGGATCACCTTTTGAGAGCTAGTGGTTTCCTTGTTTATTATGCACCTCCTACTTATGGGAAGGATACAAATTATCCCCATCAATAGGAGAAGTTGATGTCTGATAACTTGAATGTGTGGGAATATTATCTCTCGTCAAGTTCAAATAGCAATTTGGTTCAAGTCAGGAGATAAGGCATGCCAACTAGAGAAAGAAAAATACAAAATCCTAGTTTTATGTGATCAGACACCTGATCCAAAACAATCATGGAAGAAACCATTAAGGAATTGTCTAACTTTAAGTCGAGAAGCAGTGTACCTTCAACAACTTCCTCCATTGTCAGAGTGTTTATCAATCTTCCCTAAATGACATGAGAAAATAGGGATCACTGCTGAAAATTTTAGTGTAGACAAAACATTTTGATAGAGGGAAGTCAATGAATATTAGACACTTATGAATGTTAGTAAATATGATATTCGAAATGTAATGGATATGATCTATTTCTATGGCGGATTTGCTACTAGTTTAATCAAAAAACTAGTTTGGGTGTTGAATATAATTCCTCCAAGCTCATGGAATACATTACCTGCTATCGATATTAGAGGCTTCATTGGATCTTTTCATGATTGGCGTAATCAATTTTCTACCTATCGACGTACATATGATTTGTTCCATGCATTCCAATTGTTTTCATACTACAGAGGTGATAGTATAGGTTTCCAAATAGAAGACATTATAATGGAGGTGGATCACATTCTTCGGCCACTGGGATTTTTCATCATCTGAGATGACTCAACCATAATCTCAAAATTGGCAGATATTGCACCCAAGTTTCTCTGAGATGCAAAAGTATATAATTTGGAAGGTGTTGGAAAATGAGGAGGGGAACTACTAATTTGCCAAAAAGTGTTGGAATCTATCCTTCAGTAGGGTATTAATGCCAACCCTGATAGACCTTGTCAACATGATATTAATTCCAACACATATATTAATGAAGTTTTCAAATAAATATGGACGGTCAAAAAATACATTTTTTAAATTTAAAAGCACATCATGAATGAAGGTTAGATAAAAAAATTTAAATTCCAACCTGCATAACATTAATTACAAATTCCAATAATGGAATGCTTCAAAACAAATCAAAGTTTTTGATGTCGAAAGAGAAAGTTTTCAATTAGAAAAAGTTTTCTTAGTCTTCAAACTTTCTACCATCTGTGTAACTGTATGCTAGGAAATTCTCTCGAAATCTTCTTCAAATCTGTCAGCAAAACTGGATCACTGATTCTGCTCCTATAAAATTGCAACTTGTCTTTAAAAAATGCACCTTTTTACTTTGAATTTGGAACTTATGTACTCTAGAATTGCCACATGTTAAAGTTGTCTGCTAGACATTTGGGATTGATCATTCCTAACTATTGATAACTCTCCTGAAAGGCTGGGTGTGATCTTCATGGATTTAGGATGATCCTCATAGCTTTCATCTACCATTTTTCCTTAGGGGTTTCCAAAATATATTCAAAACGAAATTTTGTACTTGAAAATGTTGATTCAATCCCCCATTTATTGAGACTATGCCATTCATTAATTTATATGGTGCCGATTAATGATCCAACTATATCCTTCTCTGGAAGTGATCCCAGCATATTCTCGCCAAATCGAGCTAATGTTAAGTGTGAAGCCAAATTCATGAATCACATGCAGGATTCTAGATTCTTCTACACTGCCATGAGTTTCTAGATCTCTAGGATTCTAGATCTTTCTACACGGCCATTCATTTCTAGATCATTCCAGATATCCATCTGAATCACATACAGGATTCTACATCCTTCTTCTACCTCTATAAATTTGTAATTTCTTTGCCCAAGGAAAGCAAGCCAAGGCCCAAGCTTGTTATGTAATGCAAAGTGATTTCTGTTCTCCAGTGATTGTTTTATCTATTCCGTTGTTTCTAATTGAGTAATCTTGTTGTTTCTCCATTTTTCTGTCTCTGTGAATTATTATATGCTTTTGCCGTCTAAGTCTCTGAGTATAAAACTGTTGTGTGTTATGTATGCTCTGGTCTAACAACTGGTATTAGAGCTAGGTTCAAATATCCACTGTGAAAGCCACTCAATGTCATCGCCTTACTTTGGTATCATTCATTAAAATGTTGGTCGTTACCCTAGAGATGTTTAAGGATTTGTCCAAGAAATAGTTTAGGAACACTGGAACTAAAAAATAGTTGCTGCAAGAAAAACAAGGTCATGGACCTATGCTGAAACATGTTGCTAGAGTTTGAAACGTGGAGATCCATATGTGTTGCTGGAGTTTGAAACATGGAGATCCGTGGAGATTGGAGTTGAAATGTGGTGTTTGTAAGTTTTTTTTTACATCAAGCTTGCGCGTATACGTCAAGTTTTTTTCTCAAACCAACATATGTATGTGTGAAATGTGAAAAGGTTAAAACATTATATATGAAAATATATAATTATATGTTGGAATTTTGAAAAGTATATTTTAAAAGAAGCAGGAATTTTGCAAAGGGTATTTTAAAAGGAAGAAGGTCATTATTACTAAATTTTAAAGAGTAATAATTAAAGTTTTATTTTTAAGTGGAGTTTTCGTGTTTTGGGGCGTGAATTTGATTTAAAATGGAGACAACAGTTACAGATATGAAGAAGTTGAGCGGGGCTAATTTTGTCCTATGGAAATCACAGATGGAGGATATACTGATTTTAAAGGATCAGTATTTTCCGATTGAGGGCACAACAAAGAAACCCTCATCGATGACAAATGAAGAGTGGAATAAGCTAGATAGAAAGACAATTGCAACAATCCGCCAATATTTAGCAAAGAATGTGTATTTCAACGTGTCCGGAGAAAAGATGGCAGAAGGATTATGGAAGAAGCTCCATGATGTATATGAGAAAAACACAGCATCAAACAAAGTGTTCTTGATGAAGAAGCTTTATAATCTCAAAATGAAGGAGGGTGCTTCGATTGCTGAGCACTTGAATGCATTTAATATTATTACTAATCAACTTGCCTCTGTTAAAATCATTTTAGATGATGAAATTATAGCTATATTGCTGATGTGTTCTATGCCAGACAATAGGGAAAATTTAATTGTAGCTATGAGCACTTTAGCAACTATAGGGACCTTGAAGTTTGATGATGTCAACAACAGTTTAATGAATGAGGAGCTGCGACACAAGTCAATTACGGAAAACAAGGGAGGAGAGGCTCTAGCTCTAGCTGATCGTGGTAGGAGAATGGATCGAGGCCAGCAAGGGCAATCAAGATCGAGAGGCCAATCAAAATCAAGTAGAGGAAAGATCATCTGCTTTCATTGTGGCAAACCCAGGCACATTAAGAAAGAATGTTGATTCTGGAAGAAATGACAAAAGGATCAAAGACCGTCTAGTACAAATCACAAGTGATCCAACATAAATGAAGGTGAGACTACTGTTTTAGCCACAGATGGTGATGTGTTGTTTACTATTTCAGTAGAGGATGCATGTGTATATACATCTAGCAGTAGCTTTGATTGAATCCTTGACTCTAGGGCATCTCACCATGTAACCCCATGCAAATATAGTTTTGTTTCATATAATCCTGGTGATTATGGTAGAGTGCATTGGGGGAATAATCATTTTTGCAATATTATTGGAGTGGGAGATGTCCAGATCAAGATGAAAAATGGACAAGATATATTGTTGAAACAAGTTAGGCATGTACCAGAAATTCGCATGAGTTTAATCTCTATGGGACGACTGAATGATGAAGGCTATTCGACAAGCTTTGGAAAAGGAGGCTGGAAAATTAGCAAAGGTTCATTGGTCATGGCTAGAGGACCTAAGACAGGAACATTATAAACATTGAATACACTGATAGGAAAATAAAATTTTGTTGCTGTCGCAAAAGAAGGAAATTCAGCAGATCTGTGGCATAAGCGTTTCGGTCACATGAGCGAAAAGGGCTTAAAAATTCTTGTTGGTAAAAATTTATTGCTAGGTTTGAAATCCTAAAATCTTGATCTTTTTGAGCATTGTATATATGGTAGACAAAGAAGGGTTTCATCCCTTAGAGGTGGCCATGACAAAAAGAAAAATGTGTCAGAATTGGTACACTCAGATGTGTTTGGGCCTGTTAACATCAAATAATTAGGAGGAGCATCATATTTTGTAACATTTATAGATGATGCATCTAGGAAGGTTTGGGAATATCCTATGAAAAATAAAAGTGAAGTGTTTGGAATATTTTAAAAATTCCATGTTGCTGTTGAAAAAGAGACTAACAAATTGCTGAAGTGTTTAAGAATAGATAATGGTGGTGAATATTTCTCAAATGCATTTAAGGAATATTGTAATAGGTTTGGCATAAAGCATGAGAAGACTGTGCCTGGTACTCCTCAACAAAATGGTGTCGCAGAAAGGATGAATCGCAACATGAAAACATACCACCAATACAAGAAAATGAACAGCAAATTCAGGAGCATGAAGAAGAACAAGTGGAAAAGGATGAACAACAAGAAGAAGGAATCTTGCAAGAACCCTTACGGGAGATTCAACCTGATAATACACCACCACATTTGGTTCGCAGTGTTGAAAATGCAACAAGATGATGGAGCTTAGTGAAAAGAAGTCGCCTTCACTAAGTGGGCCCGCGTGCTATTTTTGGCGCAAAGTCTATTTTTAGACTATGTCTATTTTTAGACATATGGATCATGGTCTATGAGTTGCAGGATGTTATTTATGGTTGATTGGTCATGTTGGTAAAAACGGATGGACTTCTATTTCTAGACATATGGGCGAAGTCTATTTTTAGACTGCCAGTCAAAAAATAGAACAGTCGAATATTATTAGCTCTTAATAATATTTGGACTATAAACATTATCTTATCCTCTTGCAGCACTTCAGTTCGAGCTACGGATGTGGCATATGCAACTGCCAGAAGGAAATACGCTTTTCCTATGGGTTATTTGACCTATTGCATGATGGACTTCAGTTAGAACTCAAGTGATTGAGTTTGGAGGAGTTTATTGAGGAGTTGATGGAGTTGTGTTCAGTTTCACTTAGTTGAAGTAGTTGTATTTAATCTAACCGCCAAATACACTAGTGATGAGTGATGTGAATTAATTATTAATTAATCCACTAATTATAAACTCATAAATCAACTAAAGAATACATCAGTTAACTCAGTGCATGGGCAGTTCAGTGGAGACAAGTGTTATTGTTGGGTGAAAGGGTGAGACTACTATCAGTTGTGACTATATATGTGCATGAGATTTGCACAATCATTGATTGAGATTGCCAATGAGGATTACGCAGTACAATCCAAAGGGAATTCGAACTTGGATATGATATATTCTCAACTTGGATTGCGCAATAGAGGTAGGCAAACAGTGGAGGAGATTTGAACTCGTGACTTGTTCAGATCTGAGCTAGTTTTGTGTGTAGCACGTGGAGATAGTACTAAGTACTTGTGAGGAGTATTGTACTATGTATTGTTACATGTTATCTATCATTATAATACACAGATAGTTGGGGGTTTTCAGCTGTATGCTTTCCCCATTACATACTGTGTTGATATGTGTGATTGATGTTTGAATGTTTTAATTCCGCAAATTGATGATCAATGGTAGAGGAGGTTATGTATTATTCATGAATTCCACAAATAGTGTATAATCAGGATAATCTCTGTGAATAAGTGTTATATTATTCAAATTTCTACATGGTATCAGAGCGAAGTTGATCATCAAATCTATTATTTAGAAAGTGATTACATTTTATTTCTTCAGGCAGAGTCTGTAATCGGGCTAGGTAGCCTCTGGATTCATCCTTCTTTTGGAAGGTGAGATATCCGGTAAATGCCAATACAATCAATATCTAAACGAGAAATACTTTGTTCTCATTAATTTTAGATCAGAAGCGATTGAGTTTTGAGCTGGTGGAATTTGAATTTGCAGCAGTGTTTTCTTGGTGTCGAAGTTGAAATGTCTTTCAACGGATTGTGATTGGAGTATGCATTTGAAGGCAGCTCAAATTATATTTCATGGAAAGACAGGATGGAGGCGGTGTTAGATGACAATGGGTTGAAGGAGTTCATAGATGCTGAGGTCCCAAAGCCTACTGATGCTGCTCCAGTTGAGGCTTGGCAGAAGAAGACAACAAAGTGTCGAAGGATTCTGTTGGAGGGCGTGAAGGATCACATTGTATCCAACCTACATGGAAATGCTTCTCCATACTTGATGTGGAAAGAGTTGACAGATTTATTCCAAAGCAAGAGTGACCAGAGGAAGTTGGCGCTCAAGGATAAACTCAGAAACATTAAGTGTGAGAAAGGAGACAGTATGCCCAAGTATCTCACGAAGTTCACCCAATGCCGGGATGAGCTGGGAAGTGTGGGGGTCACTATTGATGATGAGGACTTGGTGAGCTTGGCTCTCCTTGGTCTTTCGAAGAGTTGGCATTCCTATCAGGACTCTGTCAATGGTCGGGAGAAATTGCCAGTATGGGAGAGACTTTGGTCTGATCTTGTGTAAGAGGAGATCAGGCGGAATACCAAGGACAAATCTTCATCAAAGGCATTTGATGAAGAAAATTGCGCTTTGGCTGCCAAAGCAAAGACGGGGAAGAAAAAGAAATCTTTTCATTCTGGTGCGAAATGCAAGAAGTAGGACATGTCCAAGGTGAAGTGCTTTCACTGTCACCTGCACGGACATTATGCCACAAATTGTCCGTAGAAGAAGAAAAATAAGCAAGCTGCTGGATCTGCAGTGGGAGAGGCCTTAGCCTTGTTGTTTGAGCTAGATTTTTCCCTGATCACATGCTTGGTATCAAGTGTGATGGGATCGGTATGGTTCTTGGATATTGGTGTGTCTTTTCACATGACAGGAGATCAAGATTTGTTTTCTGATCTGGATGAGAAAGATCTTGGAGTGCACATCGAGATGGGAGATGATGGTAGATACAGTGCGACTGGTATCGGTACAATTTCCTTTGAGAGGGAGTCAGGTAAACCCTTCGTATTGAATGAAGTGATGCATGTTCTAGGATTGAAGAAGAATCTTATCTCTATGGCGATGTTAGAAGACAAGGGATATGATGTTGTCTTCAGCGAGGGAAAGGCTTTCCTGCGCAGTAAGACAACTGGAAAAACCCGGAAGATAGGGTTTCGAGTCAAGAACCTTTATCAATTGCATGTAGATGGTTGTGCAGCAATGGCATGCAAGGTAGAAGGATTGGTGAGCCGGGATGAAGGCGAGTTGTGGCATTGGAGATTGGGCCACCTTCACCATGGAGCCTTGAAGATACTGTAGCAGATTTCTACTGGGCTTCCTAAAGGCACTCTTGTGCAGTTAGATCAGTGCAAGGAGTGTACTTTGGGAAAATTTGTGAAAGCCACCTTCATGAGAAGGATAGTCGCACCACGACGATCCTTGAGAGAATTCACACAGACGTGTGTGGACCTTTCTTAGTAGCTTCGACAGCAAAGCACAAGTACTATGTGATCTTTGTTGATGATTTCTCTCGAAAGTGTTGGATCTTCTTCATGCGAAAGAAGAGCGAGACATACTCAAAGTTCTGTGAGTTCAAATCACTGGTCGAGAAGGAATTGGGGAAGAAGGTGAAGGCTTTTAGGAGCGATAATGGTGGTGAATTCATCTCTGGCGAGTTCAAGGAGTTCTGTAGCATAGAAGGGATTCGAAGAGAGCTCATAGCTCCCCATAACCCACAACAGAATGGGGTTGTTGAGCGAAAGAACAAAACGATCGTGGGTGTTGCACGGGCGATGTTGCATGATCAGGGCCTACCCCTTCACTTGTGGGTGGAGGCATGCAATACTGCAGTATATGTGTAGAATCGTTGTCCTCACAAGATAATTGGCATGAGTACACCCAACAAGGCTTATTCTGGTAAGACGCCTGATATTTCCCATTTGAGGATTTTTGGTTCTCCTGTTTACATGCATGTGATGAAGGATGCCAGGAAGAAGCTCGAGCCAACCGTAGAGGTTGGGATATTTGTAGGGTACACTGATACGACCCACAACTATCGTGTGTATTTGCCAGATAGTTGCAAGATTGTTGTGCGACGGGATATCAAATTTCAGGAGGAGAAAGCCATGAAGTGTTCGCTTGATAGGGAGCCACACTTGCATGCAGATGAGGAGCTATTAGTTCCTAAGGATGAGCTTCAGGATGTGGATCAGCCACAAGATGAATTTCATGGAGTGGAAGAGACCACTCATGCAGCGCCAACCATCAAAGGGCGAAAGCGCACTACAGAAGTTGAGCGACTGTCTCAAGATGCAGAGAAGGTTGTAGGAACACCTACAGCATAGCGCAGATAGAGACAGTCACTTGATCGGTACACTGGATACATGGCTCTTGTGAGCAAATGTGTCGTGACTGAGCCATCCTCTTTCGAGGAAGCTGTGGGGGATCCCGCATGGGTAGATGCCATGGTGGAAGAGTATGATTCGATTGTCAGAAACAGTGCATGGGAGATTGTCCCAAGATCGGAGGGGAAATCAGTGGTGGGTTCGAGATGGATCTACAAAGTGAAGCAGGTAGTTGACGGGAGTGTGGAGAGGTACAAGGCAAGATTTGTTGCCCGAGGCTTCTCACAGATAGAGGGGATCAATTATGAGGAGACCTTTGCACCTATCGCAAGGTATTCTTCCATACGGACGATTCTTTCTCTCTCAGCGCAGATGGGGTGGCACATCCATCAGATGGATGTGAAGACTGCGTTCCTCAATGGAGTCATTGAGGAGGAGGTGTACATAGAGCATCCCGAAGATTTCGAGATCTTCAGCAGCGAGTCGCATGTGTGCAGGCTCAAGAGAGCGCTGTATGGGTTGAAACAAGCACCTCGTGCTTGGTACACACGAATAGACAATTATTTCACCAAACTTGGATTCTCTAAGAGTGAGGCGGATCCTAACCTATACCAGATTGTGGTGGAGGATAAGTTGCTGATCATTGTACTTTATGTAGATGATTTGATTTTGACGGGAGATGAGCTATTGATACTTTCATGCAAGGAGGATCTTTCCAGAGAGTTTGAGATGAAGGACTTGGGCCTCCTTCATTATTTCCTGGGATTGGAAATTTGGCAGCGCAGTGATGGACTATTTGTTTCTCAGGGTAAGTATGCTCGGGAGATACTGGAGAAGTTCAACATGCATGGCTGCAAGCCTGTTGATACTCCTCTTCCTGGAGGTTGGAGGAAGGAGGATGGTACTTCAGCGGAGGTAGTGGATGCCACTGTTTATCGACAGTTGGTGGGGTCGCTTATGTATCTGGTCAATACACCACCCGATATATGCTATGCTGTTAACCAGCTTTCACAAGCTATGGTTAAGGCAACCAAGATCTTCTGGAAGGCAGGCAAGCATGTATTGCGTTATCTCAGAGGCACATCGGGATATGGATTGTGGTATAGAAAGGAGGACGAGGTGAAGCTATGTGGCTTCACGGATGCAGATTGGGCAAGGAGCCCAGCGGATAGAAAGAGCACATCTGGAGGGATCTTCAGTATCGGCTCGACAGTAGTTTATTGGTACAGTAGGAAGCAGAGATCTGTGGCACTCAGTTTAGCAGAGGCTGAGTATATGGTAGCAAGTTTGGCTGCATGTGAGGCTATATGGATGAGAAAGATCCTGGTCAGGTTGTTTGGTTCACACTTGGAGCCTACTGTGATTTATTGTGATAACCAGAGTTGAATTAAACTCTTAGCTAATCCAGTATTTCATGATAGATCCAAGAACATCGACATCAGGTACCATCATATCAGAGATTGTGTGCAGCGGAGAATCATGTTACTTTCATACATTCCCATGGAGGATCAGGATGCTGATATCTTGACAAAGGCGCTCACCAGGAGCAAATTCGAATACCACAGAGGCAGGATAGGCGTTGCAGATAATCCATATCTTGTTGAGAGGGAGTGTTGAAAATGCAACAAGATGATGGAGCTTAGTGAAAAGAAGTCGCCTTCACTAAGTGGGCCCGCGGGCTATTTTTGGCGCAAAGTCTATTTTTAGACTATGTCTATTTTTAGACATATGGATCATGGTCTATGAGTTGCAGGATGCTATTTATGGTTGATTGTTATATGTGGATGACATGTTGATTGCTGGGCATGATAAGAATAAGATCAATAGGTTGATGAAATATTTGGGTAGAAAATTTGCAATGAAGGATTTGGGACCAGCACAACAGATATTGGGCATGCGGATTATGCATGACATGAAAAACAAAAGGTTGTGGCTGTGACAAGAAAAATATATCAAGAAGGTGCTTGCAGGTTTAATATCAAGGATGCCAAGCTAGTTGGTACACCCCTTGCAGCCCACTTCAAGTTGAGTATTGAATTATGTCCTAGTGATGACAAGGAGAAAGAAGAGATGAGCAAGATTCCTTATGCTTCAGCAGTTGGCAGTTTGGCGTATGCCATGGTATGCACACGACCAAACATTGCATATTCAATGGGAGTAGTTAGTAGGTTCCTTACCAATCTAGGAAAACAACATTGGCAAGAAGTAAAATGGATTTTGAGGTATCTCAAGAGTACTAGTCATTATTGCTTATGTTTTGGTCATGATGAGATGGTCCTTGAAGGATTTATAGATGCGGATATGGCTAGAGATACGGATACCAAAAAGTCCACTACATGTTATTTGTATACATTTGTAGGTGCAGCAGTATCTTGGGTGTCAAGGCTACAAAGAATACTAGCCCTCTCTACAACAGAAGCAGAGTACATAGCTGCAATAGAAGCTTGTAAAGAGATGTTGTGAATGCAGTGATTCCTAGGAGAGATGGGAATAAAGCAGGACAAGTATGTGTTATATTGTGATAGTCAGAGTGCCATTCACTTGGCGAAAAATCGGGAATTTCATTCAAAAACCAAGCACATCGACGTAAGGTACCATTGGATCCGACATGTGTTGGAGGAAGAACATTTATCCTTGGAAAAGATCCATACATATAGGAACCCTACTGATATTCTCACTAAGATTCTACCACGAAATAAACATGATTTATGTAGAGGCATGGTAGGACTCGGTGTGACTTGATGAATATTATTTGGCTTGAAGTGGGAGAATGTTAAGTGTGAAGCCAAATTCATGAATCACATGCAGGATTCTAGATTCTTCTACACCGCCATCAGTTTCTAGATCTCCAGGATTCTAGATCTTTCTACATCGCCATTCAATTTCTAGATCATTCTAGATCTCCATCTGAATCACATATAGGATTCTAGATCCTTCTTCTGCCTCTATAAATTTGTAATTTCTCTGGCCAAGGAAAGAAAGCCAAGGCCCAAGCCTGTTATGTAATGCAAAGTGATTTCTGTTCTCCAGTGATTTTTTTATCTATTCCGCTATTTCTGACTGAGTAATCTTGTTGTTTCTCCATTTTTCTGTCTTTGAAATTATTCTTTGCTATTGCTATCTAAGTCTCTGAGTATAAATCCGCTGTGTGTGATGTATGTTCTGATCTAACAACTATTTGTCTCTGAAATCATTCTTTGCTATTGTTGTCTAAGTCTCTGAGTATAAATCCGTTGTGTGTGATGTATGTTCTGATCTAACAACTAATTCACAACACGTTTCAAATTTGTTTGCCTCAGGACAATCAAAGTTGTTTTGGAACCAATGAATTTTTGAATAGATTTTTGTCTTTAGATAACTATGATTATTCAAGCAAACTGTCAAGATTAAAAATAATCTTTACTTCTTGCACATAGTCATAAAAAAATGGCATCCTTGTAGGGCCACTTGTGAAGATTATCTCTTCCATCTCAATAGTAGACTCCTTTGTTAATAAAAGAGAAAATCCCAACTCGGGCTGGACTCACAAATATTGTAGCAGGTCTAGAGATAGATCAAAATGTGTATATGATTCTATGAAAGAACCCCATTTCGATCATCCCAATATCCAGCAGAAATATCAAATACTGAAATTGCAGAAAACCCTTCCTCTTAATAGCTAGGCACATAAGAGATTGGATGAGCACTTGATATTTGCTGCCTTTAATCATTCATTTGGATCGTTATTGACATTTGGAATTTTATTACAAACCTTGGTTGTTCATTGTCTTGACAGGCATCATTTTCGCATTGTTTTGGTTTCATCTACAAATCAACCCACTTGATATTCATGCAACGAGAACTCACTTGGCACTTTAACACTTACTCTTCATTCCACATTTATCTTTTGCATGAAATTCCCTTGACAATTTCTCATCTACGAACTAGAACCATCTGGACATCAATAAAATGACCTCCATCTAAATCCTTGAGTGGAGAGGCATGCACTCATAAAACTAATCAGATATAGATAGGCAACCATAAATCCACAAAACCACCAAAAAATTCTACAGAACCATGACAAATTCACCAATTGTCATTGAATATGGTGTCTTCAATAGTTAGTGTTCATTGTGGCAGTAGACATTGACATTTTGTTTCCTTTGCAAACTAGCACTTGGCATCAGGGTATGCCACATTAGTTTTCGTTTCAAAGTTGTGTTTTTTATTATTAGTCTTGCATTGTAGTTTATACGACATGCATTGGGTGAATATAATCCTTTTGATAAATATATAAAACATTTGGAAATTTGGTGTTTCGAATGGATTTTCAAGTAGCCTCACAATAACTTCAAAGTCAAAAAAATCCTTAGCATCCTCAACGAACATGACTACGTTTTAGAGAGGAAAACACATCCTCTATCAGTAAAAAAAAATTGTTTTAGATAAGTATTTCTTGTTGAAACGTGTTAAAGTAAAGGGGTTTACCTAATATTATTTTATGTCAAAACATTCATGCCAATTATTAAGATGCATGAGTTATATAATGAATAAAAACTATTTATTTTCTTGTGTGCCAACATTGAGTTTGTTTCTTTAATTCTAAGTTTAAAAATTTCAAATCTACGAACAACATCAATTAAAACCCACTCATTTTTATAAAACCATATTATTAGTTGCTTGTATGTTAAGCGAACACACATAAAATTTATATGTTATTATCTCATTCGTCACGAAAACAAAACAAATTATAGAGTAAACTACGCATTCATTTTTCTAAATCACTATTAGTATTTGAATGAATGTTCAACAAACAAATAAAATATACATTTAGTGTACCTTTTTATTATCTCATTCATGAATAAAACAAATTATATGATAAATTTATATGCATTGCTACATTTATATTAAAAATTATTAATCATATTAAAATTCTAAAATATAATAATAATGATTATGTTAGAAAAGATAGAGAGCTGGAGAAATTGCATAATAGAAATTTCATACTGCATTTTATTGACTATATCAGTTATATATATATATACGATATAAATCACTGACTTCGACACATTTACATTAGAACTACAACTCATACATAGAAAATATTGCTGCTCTTTTAGCACATGTAGCACAAGTGCTTCAGGAGATATAGAAAGCTTGCTAGAGACAACCTTTGGGTTGATTGTAGGCTAGTGCCTAGGACATCTTAAAGAGAGGAGTGCTTTGGAAGATTATCATTGGGACTTTCTGTTGCACTCCAATTGTCATGTAGTTTGAAAAGGTAATAAATGGGACATGGTTCGATAGTCTTTCATCAAGGTGAACTCAAATAGATACATGGATCCAAATACAGTGGGTCAATCGGGCTGATATCAAGGAGGAAAGTCTTGTTCTGATGGTCGACACACAACAATGAGCAGCTTAATATTGAAGTTGTAGTAAAGGTGAAGAGGAGGAGAGAAAGGAGGGAAATAGATGCATAGGGTTTTAAACAAGACAAAATCCTAAGCAACAATGTTCTGACAAAAGGATGGAAGGCATAAGAGATGGAATGATAGGAATTGCAGAGTGTGAATTAAGGTTTCATGTTCTATAGCTCATGGATACACTTATCACTAATAAACATATGTAAATTTGTGCTCTTAAAGGTACATAAGTAAATATTTAAATAACACAGTTATTGTTACTGCTTAGCAGCATACATATAACCATGAGAGAATGAGACTGACAACTTCATTACATAATTTCAATAGAAGAGAAACATACATGAAATGAGATTTACAAAGGGGAAAACATACTTCTTACAGCCATGATTGGAATCACCAAAGAGTTTCATTAATTCTCAAAATGAGTCCAATATACCAGCCCATTACATTTAGCCATACATCACTCGAGTCCCTCATGAACATGAAATTAGAACCAAAGTGGAATCACAAAATTTGGACCCCTCGGGTGTAGAATTCTGGAACCTCTATTAAGTGTTTCTTCCCCCTATTTATAAGGAGAGTGCGAATTTTGCATCAATTACAAAATATCTCAGCCAAGGGTTAGTTTTCCAATAGACTAGCTCTCTCAACGTGTGATAGCTCTGCTGCCTAAAATGATTACCAAGGATTTGATTCCTTTCTTCAAAATAAAAATAAATTACAAAATAAACAGAAATAAGTAAAACTGAAAGATGACTTAGGAAAATAGCCTTCTTTCGTTCTTGTGAAGGCCCTTGATCAAGCCACATCTCTACCACAATGTGTCCATCTAGCTGCTTGGCCGATTCTCGTCACTTTCACCTTAACTACCTCACTTCACCACTCTCTGGAGTTGGTATCAATCAATTGTAGTGGCTTGTCATAAAGCAGAATCAAAGATTGTCCTAACAATACTTCATTGTATGACTGAGTGGAGCTTCATGATGAGCCATTAACTCTTCCCGAGTCCCCATATCTCCATTAAATACCTTGCCTGTCGACCCATTACGTCTTTAAAGCCCTGTACCAGGCTATCAAAACGTAACATGCCTCATAAAACAACCACAGTATAATAGTAGGGAATATAACTATCACAATATTTACATGCAATAAGCTCTACGAAACGACGAACTTCGATCCCTTTATGCCACTTTTTCTTTGATCCCTTTCAATACCTATTCATGATATCACCGGTGGCTATGACCTGGTGCTAAGCCCTAAGGCGTTAGGGCCTTCAGACTCTTGTCAGGGGACTATTTTCCTTTGTAAATGGTTAGGCGCCCATGGTCCTTTAAGTTGTTCTAGACCATACGCTAGCACAAAATTGGAGCCCCCTTATCAGTGCTTTCCAATCAGGTTTTAACATAGGGTTTGTGATATTTTGGTTTCGCTAGTCACTGATCGTTGATAGCCCTATGTGTTTAGCCCTAACCATTGGCTCTTTAACTCTTTGTGACAGTGCCAACCCTTATATCGAAGCTCCTATGAGGACGAATTCCATTCAGAAATTTAACTTTGGTGAACAACATTTCACTTCGTCGATCACCTTTTCTTCTTAACCATTGGTCCTTTCACGCTCCTCGCGGCTGTAGGCCAACTCCCATATCAAAGCCCATTAATCGAAGGTTTTCAATCGGTGATTCCATTTTGATGCACACAAGCTACAACCTCCAATATTTGATCTTTGATATGTTATGTCATTACTACCACATGTCACCTTATGAGTGGTCACACATGTCACCATGTTTTGGCCCCTTACGACCCTTCAAAACGTCGAATTTAGCTGCGACGTGTCCACTGTACCAACACATCATCCTGACCCTAGCTACCGCGTGTCCCTTATCGAAACCAACCATATGCTTCCAAGTGTCATGTATCAGATCCAATAATGTTCAGCCATGTGGACACCTCAAAGAGTGAGAAAATGTCAACCCTCTTCTTGTTTTGCAATTGATTGCCTTTGTTAAATGTTACAACGCATTCCCGATGCTTTAACGCTAGAGGCTCAAATCTCGGTGAATTTAATCACAATCGAAACTTTGAAAGTGTGTCACCTATTTGATCACCAATTGTGATGTGTCGATCTCTTGATGCTCTCATGCCTTGGAACTCTGATGTGCGGGTCCTTCGATGTACATGATCGCTAATCACATATCGGTGAAATCATTCGTGGAATTTTGAGGTCTAAAATGGGCCTCCTAAGGAAATTATAAAACAATAGTGGAGATAATATAATAATATTAGATTACATCATCAAATTTTAGAGGGAAAAAAGAAGAAATTATTTTTTCAACACGTATTTTCAACTTATCTCCCTATGGGTTTACTCAAATTTCAAGCAACAACGCTCGTTGGATGCAGAATTTGATTCCTCATCCAAGGAGTAACCATGTTGCATACTTTTGATGGACTCTGCTACACGAAAAATGAGAAATACATGAAAAACATGATTGCAATCACGCTTTTTCATGTATTTCTCATTTTTCGTATAGAAGACTTCATCGAAAGTATGCAACATGCATAGTCCTTGGATGAGGAATTGAATTTTTCATCAAATGAGTACTCCTGCTTGAAATTTGAGTAAAACCTTAGTGAGATATTTTGAAAATAAGAGTTGAAAAAATAGTTTTAATATTTTATTATTTTTCTATATTGAGGCTTTTTTTATCCATAATGAATTAAGTCGACGCATTTCAAACCAACAAGTGTGGTTCATCATCGGGACCAGATGAAGAGGTAGACCATGGAAAAGGCTTAGATAGAGAGCAATGTAGAGACATAATTCCAAGTAACAACTATATTTGAACAATAATATCTAAATTATGATATTAATATATTAATATATTAAAAACAAATATTATTAAATAATGGCTATATTAAACGGCTAGTTTTTGAAGAATAAAAATTTAGATAATGATATTAGTTTATTAATTTATTAAAAATATTAATAGGTAACAGCTATATTAAATGACTAGTTTTTGAAAAATAATATTTAAATAATGATATTAATCTATTAATTTATTAAAACATTAATAAGTAACGACTACATTAAAAGGTTAGTTCTTGGAAAGCAGTATTTAAATTAATTTATTAAAACCAAATATGAATAAATATTTATCTGAAAAATCTGCATCTCGCTTGCTTTATTCGCCTTCTAGAGTGGTTGACTTATCCTTTGACCAAGTTGCTAGATTGCCTTCTTTATCGATCCAGCTTCTGAAAATAGGAAAATATCATTGTCTCAACCAATTTCTAACTACCCATATGACTTTTTTCTCGGTTGAAGCTACACAACCTATCGGACCTTTGACTTAGCTATAGAAACATAAATTAGCTAGAGAATCACTATAATTCGGTAGATCGAGCAGATATTAAGTTAAATAATAAAGGAAAGTGATATTTATGAGATAGAAGATGATTATGTACCTGTTATGCTATCAACCTTGTAAACTAATACCCAAATTGTATTTATGAAGATCAAAAGGGAGGAATGGAGTGAAAAGGAGTTGTAAAAAAGAAGCAATTCTAGGGTTCAACATTCCCTCACACAGAAGACATTGCATGTCCTCACAAAAAATTTCAAAATTTGTGAGTCCTTCATGTCACTGAGCCTCCATAGATACATGAGCAAGGACATTCAAGTTAGTCCTCCTTGATTTCTTAGCAATGACTACCATCCTCAATTTCTTCATCAAAATTATGTGTTGCAGGCCTATAATCTTCCTCTTAAGAAAATTGTCTTGAGTTATCAATTGCTTGTTTTTATTATACCACAAACCAAGATGTAGTATGATTTTTTAATTATGGGTTTTATGAATTTTATTTTGTTCCTTTTTTGTTTTATTCTCCTTCTTCAGGAGTCTATTCAGTATTTCCAACTCATAAATTTCTTGCTTGAGGATGTCTTGAACTTGAAGTTCTCCTGAAATATTAGAATGTATTTCTTCATTTTATCCTTGGTTTGAGGATGTTTCAATATTTTTAAATGTAGCTCTTCTTTCCGAAGATTCTATATAGTCATAAATTACGTGTTGCTCAGGATCAATCTATGAAGTTCTTCTCACTAGACTCTCAACTGGTGATGAAATAGGTGATGATGGAACTGTTGGTGATGGAATTGTTGATGATGAAACTCTAGGGTCCATTCTTCTTTCTCTAAATCAAAAAATTATGGGGACTGTCGAGGCTATTCATGCACTACTTATATTGAGCCTTAAACTTCTTCTTATGGTACATGATGGTTTAGATGGTGATTTAGTACTAATAGACTTCTTCTTAACTTTTCCCTGCTTTATTTTCTCTTGCTTTGTTCTCTTTTTAGATGAACTTTCTTCCTCAGCGTTAGCCATCATTCTTTTAAGATTTTTCTTTTTAAGATTCACTAACATATCTCTAAGAGGAGTCTCATCCTCTGAACATGGCTCTTGTTGTGGAGGTGAGTTATTTTCCAATGGCAACTTCCTTCTACTTTTGTTTGTCTTACCACTAGGCTCTTCTATTTCTTCGTCCTTGAAATGATTTATAACTAATAAATCTTCCCAATTGTCTCCTCTATTTCTCAGATTTCCTTCAATCAAGATTTTCACTAGGTCATGATGGTATAAAGTGTTATCTATAGAATGTATTTTTCTTTGAACATTACCAACCATCTTTCTTAAACTTGGAATTAGGAAATATGATAGGTGAATTTCATTTCCATCTAGAAAATTTGTCATTAAATGTGCATGATAAAATAACATGTTACTGAATCTTCCTTCACAAGTTATAAACTTTTGAATGATTAGCAGAAAACGCCTCCATTTATTCTTCAAAGTCATGGCTAGTATTTTCCTTTTAAACACAAAAATGTCCATAACTAGATTTGTGAGAAAAACTCTCCATTTTTTTGTTCAATTCTTCTGATCTTAAACCATCTCTCTCCAATTCTTGGAAATCCTTCAGCTCCTACTACGAAAGACTCTATTAACACTAGCCTCACACCCCCAATTTCTTATTCAATGTAATCATATGACCTAGCAAAATATTTTGTTACCTCCTCATGCCCATCGCGTTTCTTCACAAATTCTAGCCACCTTTCGTGGTGCAACAATTGTTTGACCTATGGATATCCCACAATAAAATTAATCCCATTCAATTCCGACCTTACAATGACTCCCATGGTAGAAAAGTATAGCCCATAACTTCTCTTTTAAGAGGGTTAAGGAGTGAGAGAAATTTGAGTATGGAATGAATTAGAAAACATAGTTTAGGTGAGGGCGGTCTCAACAATAACAAAGGGCTGAGTGAAATGTAAGTGTTTTGGCATGAAGAGGATTGATGAATGGAGAGGAGAGGGAGATTTTTAAATTATATCAAGGTTAAACCCTGACTTGGTTGACAATACACTGATATTTTTGTTAAAACCGAAGTCGTGTGAGAATAATTAAGGGTAATCATTATATGGTATGGTAGTAGCAATGGTTATTCATCATTTATTTCATAATGCAGATGTTATACCTTTATTATATAACTTAATATTTACATACCTTTGATCCTTTGTCTTACTGATTTTGATTATTTTTTATAGGTTGTCAAGTTGCTTCAGCTGCTATGCTCTTTGGAGTTGTTTTTTTCCATAATTTTCATTTGCCCTGGTCACAATCTGCCAATTCAGCTGCAGAATTTATGTTAGAGCTACAAATTGTTGACAATTCCATAGCTGCATTATTTTCGAAAGTAAAAAGAGGAATAAAAAAAATGGTATTAGAATAGGGAAAATAAAATCTAGGATACCAAGAACTCTTAGTTTTCGACTTCGATTTTTGGTATAAACATGAAAACAATGTTGGTTTTCATGTTTATATATATATATATATATATATATATATATATATATATATATATAGATATATATATATATATATATATATATATATATATATATATATATATATATATATATATATTTTGAGAAAGAAAGTAGAAGACTAAGTTGGAGAGGAAGAAGAATCTTCCTTGACCAACTTCAAATCAAAATTATCTTGTAGATTTCTAATAAATTCCTCCATTGTTAATGGTTTATGATATATTCATAATCTATGACCATTTATTTTCAACTTTGCAAGTTTAAAGGCCATTTGATTCGTTTTGAAGGGATTTCACTAATTCAGTTGCCTTGAACTGAATTTGTCAGATATATTTGTGTGTGATAAGGTGAATAACAGTGAAAAAATGGGTGTATACGTGGCTAGCTAACCTGTTTCATCTTGTTAATGTTTGCATGTAAATATGGGCTTTCCACTTTCCTCCATGTTCGATGTGCAATCAAGGAAGACGGTCGTGTTGTATTTCACATTGATGATAGTTACTTTTTTTTCAAAACATTATTTGCCACCAAGCACGTGATATATACGCAAGTACCATTGATCTCAACTGGGAAGTAGTAGTTAAGTAATAAGGTGGTTCTCAATTTTAAAGCTAATGTTTGGTGCTTGAAGTATACTAAGTATGTTCCTTGTCATGATTTAAAGTATATCAACACTTTGAAAATTTTGAATTATTCTCGAAGAGTGAATTTCGAAAGAAATTTTTCCTCTCCACTTGAGGAACAACCTTTCCTTTTAATACCTCCTCCAAAACAATTAAAGATCGCAATAAAATCTCCAATCATGAAATATTATGCGTGGCGAAGCAATATGAACCACTCGCATCTAGCAGAAAGCCAAAGGTGGGAAAAATTGGGTGCATAAGCAAGGTAAACTATGGTGGTTCCCAGGTGGTGGTACTCATTTCAAGCATGGAGCTTCAAAGTACATCCAAAGGTTGGGAAACATGATAACTAATGGAACAGGGGATTTACGAGCCGCAGGAGTGGTGCAAGTTCTTGATGTTGGCTATGGTTTTGCAAGTTTTTCAGCTTATCTACTTCCACTGGGTATACAGACAATGTCATTTGCTCCAAAGCATGGGCATGAGAATCAAATTCAATTTTCTCTTGAACGAGGAATTGGTGCCATGATTACAGTTCTTGGTACAACACAACTAGCTTATCCAAGCAATTCATTTGAAATGGTCCATTGTTCACGTTGTCGTGTTGATTGGCATGAAAATGATGGTGTTCTGCTGAAAGAAGTGGATCACCTTTTGAGAGCTAGTGGTTACTTTGTTTATTCTGCACCTCCTACTTATGGGAAGGATAAAGATTATCCCCATCAATGGGAGAAGTTGATGTCTGACAGCATCAACGTGTTGGAATCTTATTGCTCCTCAAGTTCAAATAGCAATTTGGTTCAAGCCAAGAGATAAGGCATGCCAACTAGAGAAAGAAAAATACAAAATCTTGATTTTATGTGATCAAATCTGAAACAATCATGGAAGAAACCATTAAGGAATTTTCTAACTTTAAATCCAGAAGCAGAGTACATTCAACAACTTCCTCCATTGTCGGAGTGTTTATCAATCTTCCCTAAATGACATGAGAAAATAGGAATCACTGCTAAAAATTTTAATGTAGACACAACATTTTGATAGAGGGAAGTCAATGAATATTGGACACTTATGAATGTTAGTAAATATGATATTCGAAATATAATGGATATGATCTCTTTCTATGGCAGATTTGCTACTGGTATAAGCACAAAACTAGTTTGGGTGTTGAATATAATTCCTCCAAGATCAAGGAATACTTTACCTACTATCGATGTTAGAGGCTTGATTGGACCTTTTCATGATTGGCGTAATCAATTGTCTACTTATCTACGTACATATGTTCATGCATTCCAATTGTTTTCATACTACAAAGGCGATAGTAGGGTTTCCAAATAGAATACATCATACTGGAGGTGCATCACATTCTTCGGCCACTGAGATTTTTCATCATTTGAGATGACTCAACCGTAATCTCGAAAGTGGCAGATATTGCACCCAAGTTTCTCTGGGATGCAAAATTATACAATTTGGAAGGTGTTGGAAGCCGAGGAAAGCAACTGGTAATTTGCCAAAAAGTGTTGGAATCTGTCCTTCAATAGGGTATTAATGCCAACGCTGATAGAACTTGTCCGTGGGATATTAATGCCAACACATATATTAATGACATTTTCAAATAAATATGTACCGTCAAAAATACGTTTTTTAAATTTAAAAGCACATCATGAATGAATGTTACATAAAATTTGTAAAAATAATTAACTGCCAAAATGCCTGACTTTGCGCATCAAATTCCAACCTGCATAACATTAATTACAAATTCCAATAATGGAATGTTTCAAAACAAATCAAAGTTTTCGATATCAAAAGAGAAAGTTTTCAATTAGAAAAAGTCTTCTTAGTCTTCAAACTTTCTGCCATCCGTATAAATTTATGTGTAACTGTATGCTTGGAAATTCTCTCGAAATCTTCATCAAATCTGTCAGCAAAACTGGATCACTGATTCCGCTCCTAGAAAATTGCAACTTGTCTTTCAAAGGCACCTTTTTCCTTTGAATTTGGAACAAACGTACTCTAGAATTGCCACATGTTAAAGTTGTCTGCTGGACATTTGGGATTGATCGTTCCTAACTGTTGATATCTCTCCTGAAAGGCTGGGTGTGATCTTCTTGGATTTAGGATGACCCTCATAGCTGTCATATACCATTTGTTATTGGGGGTGTCCAAATATGTTCAAAACGAAATTTTTTACTTGAAAATGCTGATTCGGTCCCTCTTTTATTAAGACTCTGCCATTCATTAATTTATATGGTGCCAGGTAATGATCCAACTATATCCATCTCTGGAAGTGATCCCGGCATATTCTCACCAAATCTGGGGCTAATTCACAAGATGTTTCAAATTTGTTGGCCTCGGGGCAGTGAAAGTAGTTTTGGAACCAATAAATTTTTGAATAGATTTTTGCCTTTAAATAACTATAATTATTCAAGCAAACTGTCAAGATCAAAAATAATCTTTACTTCCTGCACATAGTCATAAGAAAATGGCATCCCCGTAGGGCCACTTGTGAACATTATCTCTTCCATCTCAATAGTAGACTCCTCTGTTAATAAAAGAGAAAATCCCAACTTGGGCTGGACTCGCAAGCATTGTAGCTGGTCTAGAGATAGATCAAAATATGTATGAGATTTTATGAAAGAACCCCATTTCGATCATCCAAATATCCAGCAGCGATATCAAATACTGAAATTGCAAAAAAACCCTTCCTCTTAAGAGCTGGGCACATAGGAGATTGGACGAGCACTTGATATTTGCTGCCTTTAATCATTCATTTGGATCATTATTGACATTTGGCATTTTATTACAAACCTTGGTTGTTCATTCTCTTGACACGCATCATTTTCGCATTGTTTTGGTTTCATCTGCAAATCAACCCACTTGATATCCATGCAACGAGAACTCCCTTGGCACTTTAACACTTACTCCTCATTCCACATTTATCTTTTTCATGCAATTCCCTGAACAATTGCTCATCTACGGACTAGATCCACCTGGACGTTAATAAAATTACCTCCAAATAAATCGTTGAGTGCAGAGGCATGCACTCATCAAACTAATTAGATATAGACAGGCAACCCCGAATCCACAAATTCGCCAATTGTCGTTGAATATAGCGTCTTCAATAGTTAGTGTTCATCGTGGCAGTGTAGATTGGCATTTTGTTTCCTTTGCAAACTAGCACTTGGCGTCAGGGTATGCCACATTAGTTTTCGTTTCAAAGTTGTGTTTTTTTATTAGTAGCCTTGAATTTAGGTGAATATAATCTTTGTCTAAATATATAAAACATTTGGAAAGTTGGTGTTTGGAATGGATTTACAAGTAGTTTTATTCGTGTTAGCAATTGTGTTGATACATAGTGCACTGTATTTTTCTCTCTCCCTCTCCTTCCATGTGGTCTTTTTTGTGATGCTTCATGCCCAATCCTCTTATTGTATCGTTCCCTCCATGTAGGCTCCTTCATGATGCTTAGTGCCGGATTTTATGGACTCAGACGACCGACTCATGATTTACGCACTGGTTGTTGACTTGCCTTCTTTGCCTTGTGCCCCCATAATTCTTTAATAAAAATACTTTGACCCTTGCTTTCTTTGCCTTGTGCCCCAATAACTCTTTAATAAAAATACTTTGACCCTGCAATGAACTTGAGACCAATTTTTTTCCATAATAATACTTTGACCCTGCAATGAACCTGAGACCATTTTTTTTCTTTTAAAACAAATGTTTATTTGCGCACACTTACAAATGTTTTTGCTAGAAATTGTATATTTTTATTGCTGACAAAATTAGAACTAACAATTGGGTGCCTGACGCTACAAAAAATCAAAATCACAAGCGCTTAAAAGTGAGCACATCCAAATTAAGAGACAATGCACATTGCAATTTGGTATAACTTAAACTTAAAATCCCAAGAGAAATTAGCGTGTAATAGCAACCTCTAACAAGCTTATTGGATCTTACAAGATCATTTTTGGTGTTGGATTTGTTCGTGCCTATAAATCACTGTAATAAAAAACTAAAAAAGATGAAAAAATTTACAGAGTTTCCACGTAAATACAATGTTCTTTTTATGTTGATGTGACAATATTATTTAATCCTACACCATTATATTTATAAATAAAATTGATTACAAAAGATGAAAATGGATCATGACACTGATTTACGCCCTCTCAGTATAGTCATTAACCTAACATTGTATTTCTAATCTAAACTATAACCTAACATTGTATTTCTAATCTAAACTATTGAAGTGCACGTTATCAATTCTTCTATTGCAGCGCACGTTATAATCCTTTACGTCAACATTTTTGTTTTCAATCCAAAACAAGGTCACCGAGTCCTTATCTTCTTTTAAAATATTATATCTCCTATATTTACAGCTTCATTCTTTAACTTATAATGTTAATGGTATTCAAAATGAAAAAAAAGTCATTTAAAAGCCTTTCATTATGAGCTCTATTTTAAGTTGATTTAACATTTCTTCCTAACTTTGTCTTGTGTAATCCTTTATTTTGCTTAATAATTCCTCGAAAACCATTTCATAGACCTTTAAATATGTCAAGTATTTCATTGAAAACACGTGTCGCGTATTTATATGCATTGTTGATTATTATGCCTAGTTTTCAAAAATTATTTTCTTGGATATTTTTTCTTGTAGATCTAAATGTTAATTTAGGAAAAAAACTACCTTATCGTTCTCCAATTTGAAGGTCCAATATCAAGGGAAAAATCCCTTTAACTTCAGAGTAAAAAAATATACCTCAGCATCCTCAACGAACATGACTATGTTTTAGCAAGGAAAACACATCCTCTACCAGTAAAAAAAATTGTTTTAGGATAAGTATTTCCTTTTGAAACGTGTTAAAGTAAAGGAGTTTTACTTAATATTATTTTATGTAAAAACAATTCATGCCCATTATTAAGATGCATGAGTTATATAATGAATAAATAAATATGTGGTACTATTTATTTTCTTATGTGCCAAAATTGAGTTTGTTTCTTTAATTTTAACTTAAAAAATTTCAAATCTACGAACTACATCAATTAAAACCCACTCATTTTTATAAACTCATATTATTAGTTGCATGTATTTTAAGCGAACACACCTAAAATTCATATGTTATTATCTCATTCATCAAGAAAACAAAACAAATTATATAGTAAACTACGCATTCATTTTTCTAAATCACTATTAATATTTGCATGAATTTTCAAAAAACATACATAAAATTTATATTTAGTGTATCTTTTTATTATCTCATTCATCAATGAAACAAATTATATGATAAATTTATATGCATGGCTACATTCATATTAAAAATTATTAATCATATTAAAATTTTAAAATATAATAATAATGATTATATTAGAAAACATAGAGAGTTAGAGAAATTGCATAAAAGAAATTTCATATTGCATTTTATTGATCACATCAGTTACATATATATAGGACATAAATCACTGACTTCGACATATCTACATTAAACTAAAACTCATAGATAGAAAATATTGTCGCTTTTCTAGCACCTATAGCACAAGTGCTTTAGGAGATATAGAAAGCTTCCTAGAGACAACCTCTGGGTTGATTGTAGACTAGTGCCTAGGACATCTTAAAGAGAGGAGTGCTTTGGAAGATTATCATTGGGACTTTCTGTTGCACTCTAATTGTCACGTAGTTCGAAAAGGTAATAAATGGGACATGGTTTGATAGTGTTTTATCAAGGTGAACTCAAACAGATACATGGATCCAATTACAACGGGTCTATCGGGCTGATATCAAGGAGGAAAGTCTCGTTCTGATGGTCGACATACAACAATGAGCAGCTTAATATTGAAGTTGTAGTAAAGGTGAAGAGGAGGAGAGAAAGGAGGGAAATAGATGCATAGGGTTTTAAACAAGACAAAATCCTAAGCAGCAATGTTCCGACAGAAGGATGGAAGGCAGAAGAGATGGAATGATAGGAATTGCAGAGTGTGAATTAAGGTTTTATGTTCTACAGCTCATGGATAAACTTATCACTAATAAACATATCTAAATTTGTGCTCTTAAAGGTACATAAGTAAATATTTAAATAACACAGGTATTGTTACTGCTTAGCAGCATACATATAACCATGAGAGAATGAGACTGACAACTTCATTACAAAATTTTAGTAGAAGAGAAACATACATGAAATGAGATTTACAAAGGGGAAAACATACTGCTTATAGCCATGATTGGAATCACCAAAGAGTTTCATTAATTATCAAAATGAGTCCAATATACCAGCCCATTACATTTAGCTGTACATCACTCAAGTCCATCATGAACATGAAATTAGAACCAAAATGGAATCACAAAATTTGGACCCCTCGGATGTAGAATTATGGAACTTATATTAAGTGTTTCTTCCCCCTATTTATATGGAGAGAGCGAACTTTGAATCAGTTACAAAATATCTCAGCCAAGGGTTAGTTTTCTGATAGAATATCTCTCTTAGCATGGGATAACTCTGCTGCCTAAAATGATTACCAAGGATTTGATTCCTTTCTTCAAAATAAACAGAAATTACAAAATAAATGGAAATAAGTAAAACTGAAACATGATGGAGGAAAATATCCTTCTTTCATTCCTGTGAAGGCCCTTGATCAAGCCACGGCTCTGCCATAATGTGTCCATCTTGCTGCTCGGCCGGTTCTCGTCGCTTTCACCTTAACTGCCTCACTTCACCACTCTCTGGAGTTGTTAGCGATCAATTGTGGTGGCTTGTCATAGAGAAAAATCGAAGATTGTCCTAAAAATACTTCATTGTATGATAGAGTGGAGCTCCATGATGAGCCATTAAGTCTTCCTAAGTCCCCATATCTCCATTAAATACCTCAACTTTCGACCCATTATGTCTTTAAAGCCTTGTATCATGCTATCAGAATGTAACATGCCTCATAAAATCACCACAATGTAATATCAGGGAATATAACTATCGTAATTTATCCGCAATAAGCTCTATGAAACAACGAACTTCAATCCCTTTAGGCCTCTTTTTCTTTGATCGCTTTCAATACCTATTCATGATATGACTGGTGGCTATGACTGGATGCTTAGCCCTAAGGCATTAGGGCCTTTATACTCGTGTTCAGGGACTATTTTCCTTAGTAAATGGTTAGGCGCCCCTAGTCCTTTAATTTTCTCTAGACCATGCGCTAGCACAAAATTGGAGCCCCCTTATCAACGGTTTCAAATCGTTGTTTTAACATTGGGGTTGCAAAATTCTGGTTGCGCCAGTCGCCGATTGTCGATAGCCCTATGTGCTCATCCCTAGCCATTAGTTCTTTAACTCTTTATGACCATGTCAGCCCTTATATCGAAGCTCCTCTATCGGAGAATTCCATTCGGTGATTTAAATTTGGCACACAACATTTCACTTCGCTGATCACCTTTTCTTCTTAACCCTTGGTCCTTTCGTGCTCCTTGCGACTGTAGGCCAACTCCCATATCAGAGCCCCTTAATCGAAGGTTTTCAATTGATGATTTCATTTTGATGCACACAAGAAACAATATCTGATCACAAATATTTGATATGTGATGTCATTACTGCCACGTGTCACCTTATGAGTGATGACACATGTCGCCTTGTTTTGGCCCCTTATGACCCCTAAAAAGGCCATATTTTGTTGCCACATGTCCATTGTACCATCACATCATCCTTGCCCCAGCTACCCCGTGTCCCTTATTGGAACCAACCATATGCTGGCAAGTGTCACATATCAGATCCAATGATGTTCAGCCACCTGGCTACCTCGAGGAGAGAGAAAAGGTCAGCCCTCTTCTTGTTTTGCAACTGATTTCCTTTGCTAAATGTTTCAATGCATTCCCGATGCTTTAACACTAGAGGCTCAAATCCTGGTGAATTTAATTGCAATCGAAACTTTGAAAGGGTGTCACATGTTTGATCATTGATTGCGATGTGTCGATCTCTTGATGCTATGATGTCGTGGACCTCTGATGTGCGGGACCTCCGATGTACAAGATCGTTAATTGCATATCAGTGAAATTATTCGTGGAATTTTGAGGTCTAAAATGGGCGTCCAAATGAAATTATAAAATAATAGTGGAAATAATATAATAATATTAGATTACATCATCAAATTTTAGAGGGAAAAAGAAAAAATTGTTTTTTCAACTCGTATTTTCAACTTATCTCCCTATGGGTTTACTCAAATTTCGAGCAACAATGCTTGTTGGATGCAAAATTTGATTCCTCATCCAAGGAGTACCAATGTTAGATACTTTTGATGGACTCTACTACACGAAAAATGAGAAATAAATGAAAAATGTTATTGCAATCACACTTTTTCATGTATTTCTCATTTTTCTTATAGCAGACTTCATCGAAAGTATGAAACATGCATACTCCTTGGATGACAAATTGATTTTTTCATCGAATGAGTACTCCTTCTTGAAATTTGAGTAAAACCCTAGGGAGATAAGTTTAAAATACGAGTTGAAAAAGTAGTTTTATTTACTTTTTATTATTTTATATTTTTACTTTTTTACTCCAAAAATGTTGAATCATCCCCCATGATTGAAATCATCATCTTGAATCATGTTGGTTCTTATAAATTTTATTTTGGTCGTACATTTTTCTTAGGAGGCCCATTTTAGACCTCAAAATTCCCCTAATGTCTTTCACAGTTGTGTTGCACCCTGTATCTCTAATCACCAATATGTAGGATTGTCGATATGCCAAGACTCGAGATTTTACCCTTAGGCATTTTCTCCTTGTCTTCTGGATTTCAACAGGGCAACTTCAATCTTCTCTAACCTTTGATCATGTAGTCCATTTGAGGAGTTCCATATACCATAAATGGAAGCAAACCTATCTTCTCTTTTTCCCTCTTTTAACAGCGAAAACACATTTTGTAGAGGGTGACAACATTGGCTCCACTTAGGGACAGTGCCTTGTTGGCAAGCTACTGCGAACCTGCATACTAGTATCCTTCACCATTGGGAATGGAGTAAAAAATATAATGAATCTATATAACCAGAAAATCTCCATGGAACTTTAATTACAGGGAGTCTTTTCTTCACATAACTGAAACGCTGAAATAAAAATTCTACCAACTGGAAACTAAATCCTCAACTAGTGAATGTACTAGACATCAATTCACCTGAGTTCTTCCCTCCAACAGTACCAGGTCAGCATTTGGGTGCTGGAGCTAATGCCTTCATGCTGCTGAAATTTAAAAATCAAAACAAGAATGAACTACAAAATTTCTTCAAACAAAAACTTGATACATGCTCCAAAAACAATCTCTGTTGCAGACCTAAGAATGTGGTCATGTAGTCAACTACAGGTTCATAGAAATGATGAGATTAAATTTCGGCTGCCTCATTTTCTTGAAAAATTTCCAAGAATGAATCCTGTTGGACAAGGTGGCCATAGAAAATTCTTTGCTCTTAAGATTTGGGCTCTTCTTGAAGAAATTGTTGTTGGAAGCCTTCTCCCTTATTGTTTGTAAGTAGATCCCTTTGACAATCCACGACCATTTCATCCCGTGGTGAATCATATGAATCATAAATCGGAGGAGGTCCTTAAACTTGTTCTCTAGGTGAAGGATGTGAATCATAAACCGGAGCCTCTTTGTTAACCTCTTGGTAGGCCTCCTCTTCTTGTGCAGCTTCCCATAAATGAGATTATTGTGGTTCCGCATCAATTGACTCTCCACCAAAGTCATACACATCATAAGAATGAGAATCATAAAATTTGGTTGAATAGGATCTTTGAGGGTTTATTTGCAGCTCGATGATGTCTCCTTATTATCTTTCTTGATCACTGGGTGATTCTTCTTGATGTCGGTATATATCTTATTGAAGAGGAGCCTCATAAACATCTCCACCAGGATCATTAACCTCAAGAATATTTTCAACATTAAAATATGCACAACAAGCTTCAAACAAAGCACCTGGTGGATATAATCTTTTGTAGTAATGATTAAATGCTATGTGAAAGCTCTTTAAGGAAGACATGTTACCATGACATATTGTTCTATACCAAACTCTAGCATCCTCGTCTAAAGAATACATGAACAATTTCATTTGTACATCTTCAAGAATAATACCTTTTTTTCCATGTATTTATGAAAGTACTTGAGGTGTTGGTCGAACCTTCTATCTTTGTTCCCCTTAATCTAGGAAAATAGGTATTCCATTAATGAAATGAAGGGACATGATTGGGATAACCAGAAATAAAAGAAAAATCCAATGGGGAAAAATTTTTGGCCAAGAATGCAGGAATGGCCATTTTGAAAACCCCTTTAGGTGAGTGATCTCAAGTTCAATTGTAGGGGAAGTTTTCTATTGTTTAGCATCAGAGCGAGTATGACTCCTCTTCAAAGTCGAGATGATAAAATAAATATATAGACAGTGGAGTCTCTAGAATGTGTAACATAAAATTGAAACAATGGAGTCACCAAGGTGAGCGGTCTTCAACCCACACTTCTCTTTCTCACCTGACAAAGGGAACGTAAAAATTTGTTGTACACAGGGATAAATATTCTGGTTTGTTTCCCAACAACGATGCTAGAAATATGTTGTTTCTTTTTCTAGCACCTGTGGCACAAGTGCTTCAAGAGATATAGAAATATTCCAAAAGACAACCTCTGTGTTGATTATAGACCAGTGCCTAGGACATCTTAGTGAAAGGAGTGATTTGGAAGATTATCAATGAGACTTTTTGTTGCACTCTAGTTGTCACATAGTTTGAAAAGATAATAAATTGGGCTTAATTCAATAGCCTTTCATCAAAGTGAACCCAAGAAGGTACATGGATGCAAATATAAGGGGTAAATCAGGATGATCTCAAGGAGAAATTCCTTGTTTTGATGGATGACACACAATAATGAGCAGCTTAATATTGAAGTTGCAATAAAGGTGAAGAAGAGGAGAGAAAGGGGGGAAATAGATGCATAGGGCTGCAAACAAGACATAATCCTAAGTAGCAATGTTCTGACAGAAGGATTGAGGGAAGAAGAGATGGAATGATAGAAATTGAGTAGCGTGAATTAAGGTTTCATGTTCTATAGCTCATGGATAAAATTATCACTAATCATCATATGTAAATTTTTGCTCTTAAAGGTACATAAGTAAATCTTTAAATAACACAGGTATTGTTACTAGTTAGCAGCATACATATAACCATGAGAGAATGAGACCGACAATGTCATTACACCATTTCAATAGAAGTGAAAGATACATGAAATGAGATTTAAAAAGGGAAAAGCATATTTCTTACAACCATGATTGGAATCACCCAAGATTTTAGTGAATCCTAAAAATGAGTCCAATATACCAGTCCATTACATTTAGCGATACATTGCTTGATTCCCCCATGAACATGCAATTAGAACCAAAGTGGAATCAAATAATTTGGACTTCTTGGGTGTAGAACTATGAAACCTCTATGAAGTGTTTCTTCCTCCTATTTATAAGGAGAGGGGGAGATTTAAATAATTTACAAAATACCTCATCCAAGGGCTAACTATCTGATAGAATAGATATCTCAACGTGCGATAGCTCTGTTGCTTAAAATTATTACCAATGATTTGATTCCTTTCTTGAAAATACACAAAAATTACAAAATAAACAAAAATAATAAAAACTGAAAGATGACTAAGGAAACTATCCTTCTTTCACTCCTGTGAAGGCCCTTGATCAAGCCATGTCTCTGCCACAATGTGTCTCGCTATCTTCTCAACCAGTTCTCGTCGCTTTCAACTTATCTGCCTAACTTCACCACTCTCTGGAGTTAGTAGAGATCAACTATGGTGGCTTGTCATAGAGTAGAAGCAGATATTATCCTGACAGTCCTTCATTGTATGACTAAGTGGAGCTCCATGTTGAGCCATTAAGACTTCCTGAGTCCCCATATCTCTATTAAGTACCTCAAATATTGACCCATTATGTCTTTAAATCCCTTGTACCATGCTATTAGAATGTAACATGCCTCACAAATCAACAACATTGTAATATCGTGGATTATACTTGCCGCAATATTTACACGCAATAAGCTCTGCGAAATAGCAAACTCTGATCCCTTTAGGCCCCTTTTTCTTCAAGCCCTTTTAGTACTTCTTTATCATATGACCGGGTGCTTATCCCTAAGGTGCTAGGGCCTTTAGAATCCTGTCCGAGGACTATTTTCCTTTGTAAATGATTAGGCACCCATGGTCCTTTAAGTTGTTCTAGACCATGTGCTAGCACGAAATCACAGCCCCCTTATCAGCGGTTTAAAATTGGGGTTTTAGGATAGGGGTTCCGACACTCAAGATTTGTTGGTCACTGATCACCAATAGTCCTCTATGTTTAGCCCCAACCCTTGGCTCTTTAACTCTTTATGACCACGTGCCAACCCTTATATCAGAGCTCCTCTATCGGAAAATTCCAATCGGTGATTTAACTTTGGTGCACAACATTTCACTTCACTGATCGCTGAAAGTCGATCACCTTTTCTACTTAACCCTTGGTCCTTTCATGCTCCTCGCGACCATAGGCTAGCCCCCATATCGGAGACCCTTAATCAGAGGTTTTGAATTGGCAATTTCATTTTAATGCACACACGCTACAACCTTCAATCATCGATCTCCTATAAGTGATGTCATCACTACCACGTGTCACCTTGTGAGTGGTGACACATGTCACCCTGTTTTGGCCACTTACGACCACTCAAAATGGCGAATTTTAGTGCCACATGTCCACCTTACCACCGCATCATGCTAATGTCACTTGCCCCATGTCCCTGATCGGAACCAACCATATGCTGCAAAGCGTCATGTATCGGATCAAATGATGTTCAACCGCATGGCCCTCTTGAGGAGAGAGAAAAGGTCATCCCTCTTCTTATTTTGAAGCTGATTTCCTTTGATAAAGGTTTCAAGGAATTATTGGCACTTTAAAACTGGAGGCTCAAATCTCGTTGAATTTAATCACAATCGAAACTCTATGCAATACCACAACTTTGAAAGGGTGTCACATGTTTAATTGTTGATTGCAATGTGTCGATATCTTGATGCTTCGATTCCTTGGACCTTCAATGTGTGGGATCACTAATTTCATATCGGTGAAATGATTTCACTGTTGCGTTGCACCCTAGACCTTCGATCAACAATAAGCATGTTTTTCGATACGACGGGACCCGGGGTTTTACCCTTAGGCATTTTCTCTTTGTCTTCTGGTTTTCAACAGGGCAGCTTTAATCTACTCTAACTTTTCATTCTGGAGTCCATTTGAGGAGTTTCATTTACCATTGGAAAAATAATTCATAGAACTATCTAATGGAGGGAGTCTGATTTAGCTTTGAGTGCTAATGTGGCTTGGAACATGGATATAAACCTCTATACTCGTTTTCCATCTTTTAACAGCTGAAAACACATTTTGCAGAGGGTGACAACATGAAACAACAACATCTAGACAGACTCCTTGTGAATCATAATGACAACTACACATGACATGGAATCATTAATTCCGACACCCTCCCTTAGTTCTTACATGGAAAACATTGAAAACATATATTACAACAACAATATGATATTTGTCTGACTAGTCTTCATAAACACTCAAATCCACTCTAGAATCTCGCAAACACCGCTCTTTCTTCACCAGCACATCTTTGAGCTGTCACTTGACCTCCATTTAAAATGTAACTACCTAAAACTGTCATTGATGAACTTTGTATAATTGACACTTCTTGACTACCCTGAAGAATAGCCTAGATATTGAATATCTCTATGGAGATGCTTCCATCCTAGTAGTATGCATCGAAATACATACTTCTAGTTATATAGGTAAGTTGTCTATGTACTGAGCTTATCTAATAGTCCGTCATACAACTGACCTTTTTACATACACACTTACATAGTCACAAAAATATCTTGTAATTGATGCTCTTGAAGCCTGAAGCACTAACAAGGCCAGATTCAATGATGTGTTCATTACTGTATAATAGAGTCACATAAACAAGCCAATGATGTGTTCTCTCGGCAACAAAGAACATCCAAAACCATTAACCTGAATGATGTTTTTTTGTTCATTAACTAATCTTCATTTAAAAAATTAATAAATAAAAACATAAATATAACTACCACTCAAAGCAACACAATTTTTTTTCTTTTATATTTAAATAATATAACCATTCCACTTCAAATAATATCTTGGATCAAAGAAGTTTTGGTTGGCGTCCTATTATTCCTCGCCCTATCCCCGCCTCCATAACTAGTCTCGACAACCTCAATGAAAAGTATATGTAATCGTGGAATGTACACAAGGTGAATTCCCTCATGGAGAATGAATCCAACCACGAATCCATAGACAAATGGTCCTTCCACTTCCCAAATTTTTCCCTACTAATTCATGCCACCAAACTCTTCGTATTTGCCTCACATTGTAATAACTTTGACAAAATGTGTATTTGTGATGGAAAAAAATAGAACTTTTGAAGCCAAACCCTTACCTGCATATTATTGCAAAGTGGTTTGCACAACCCCAACCTATTATGGATGACACGTCGTCCACATTTATTCTACTTACATTAAAGACAAAAATGATTCCTTATATTATATCTATGCAGTTCTCAATTAAAGCAGCACTGACTGTAAAAAATCTATTGGTGGCATTATATCATTCCTTATAAATCAGAAATACTTCCAACAAAATACTGTAATACGAATAATTTCTTCTTTTCCAATCCTGATATCAAATCTCATTGGCACCGCTCTAAAGCTCCTGCACTTTACAACTGGCCATAGAGAAAAACCAGAGAGACTGTAGATATATACTTTCCAAAAGTAAACAAATTGACTACATGGATCCTAGATTTGAGATCCACTAGCACTACCTATGAACAACCATCACTAACATTGTTGATCCTCTCCAGCTGCAGATGTTAGGATCGATTTCAATGTTGCCTGCAAATAAAAACCATCGGTTCATCTTTGTAGATCCACAAAGTCTTCCCCAATCAAGTCATTATACATATCACTAGTAGAACAACTGAGAGATGCACACACAAAGGAACAATTCTATTACATACCACAAATCAGACGGATACATCACATATTTATGGTGATTGTGAGATCCAACCAAGTCCAAATATGAAAAGGGAGGTTGAGATATTCTCTAAACATTCACCTACAAATATGAAACCAATTCTAAACTGAGCATGGAATAATTATCTTCCAAGTCTCTCCCTTAATTCTTACATGCACAATTACAATACATATTATAACAATAACATTCATCTCTATCTAACTGGTCTTCATCAACAACTCTACCCACTCTGCAGTCTTCTAGAATCCACTCTTTACTTCTCCACATATTTGAGCTTACCTTTTGACTCATTTAAAGTACACCCACTTCTGACCATCAATGATGAACTTTGCAAGATCAACAAGATTGACATCTCGGTTCGTTGGGGCTTTCGCGATAAGAGCTGACAAGTAATGAACCATCCTATGGACCAATCACTATTTATCATATATTTCTCTTTTGGTTATCCATATGTTGCTAGGCAGATGATCTAAATACTAAATGTGTTCAAAAGTTGATTTAACAACTTGACCAGTTGCACACACATGGATCTCATACTATAACCTATAGTCATTGTTCAGGGGTTTCCGAGTGACAAGAGAAACAAACCATAATAGTTTAAACAAAATCAAACTAGCGATGTGTTCAAGGGCTTCTGAGCACTAAGAACCACTAATTTTAATTATGAAACATTGTTTAATAGTTGATTCTACACCTTTTAATTTTCAAACAAAATATATAACACCCATTAAAATACATTGCTCAATAAACACCAAACAAATCTAAGCTATTAAAAGATATAAGTAGTTTTGGATGCCTCTTGCAATGGAATTTAAGCAAACACAAACTCGTCCATATAGTAAATTGACCCAAATTCCCACTCAGAGAAAACTTTAGGAAATTCAATCTATCAATGCATGCACTGGAAAATTGCAAGGAGAATCCATGATGGTGGCGCCAATTTTCCAAGTAGCAATAAGGTGAAGTATCACAATGCAAGTGAATAACTCCATGAAATCCACCCACCAGACTTGCGACATGGTGCTTCAACAAGCCAGATATAGTCTGGTCATTGATGTATAATTGCAGAAACTTATGAATGAATTCTTTGAATGGTTCTATGATTACATGGGAAAATATTGCAGGCATGTTCTTCAATCCAAATGGCATAACATTGTACTAAAAGCTCCCCAACTCTTTCGCAAAGGTGGGTTTTCTTTTGTCCTCTTGGGCAATCTTAATTTGATGATAATTGGAAAAATTGTCAGTAAAGGAATAGGCCTCCTGCCCTCCGACATTATCTAACACTTCATTTGTAAACGACGTCAAAAATAAATCATGAACTCATGCATCATTAAGCTTCTTCACATCTACACAGATCCTTATTTCGCCCTTTTGTTTCTTCCCTTAGACTAGCATCAAGCTCACTAAATCAGACTCTTAAACAGGTTCTATAATCTCTGCCTCCAGTGTTTTATCTAGCTCCTGGTGAACCTTTTCCTTAAACATTCGACCAAGGGGATAAGGCCTTTGTTTGACAAGCTTCATATCTAGCTTCAATGTATCCTCATAACACCCAAATCACCAAGTATGCCCTTTAAATATAAAAACTTAGTGGGGAAGAGATCCTAGTATTCACGAAGTAATTCAACAACTTTTTCCACAATAGCGTCATCCCAATAGTCTCCAATCTTCACGAACTTCGATTCTTCTTCAGTGCCAATGTTTACTTGTCTTATTTTCAAATGTGTGGAGATGTCTGGGTTCTCTACTTATGATACTTCTACTTCACGATGCCCTTCTGTATCCAGAGTATTGATATTTCTCGGGTCTTATTCCTCCTCTTCAATGGTCACATTATAGCATTCCAGTGTGTGGCACAACTGGTTTCTCCAATTTGGTTGGGTCCATTCCATAGGTTCCTTTGGTGTCCTGAAGATAACTGCTTTCATTTCTTGAAGCACTTCATCGATGCTTGCAAACTCGTCCTCAAAGCTAAAATTCAATAAGAACCCTTGCTTCAATACATCCCATTCTGTAGTGTCGTGGTGGAGCTATGTTTCGAGGTAACATTTCATGGGGATTATATCTAAGGTATGAAAAAATATATGTACCCATTCTGGCTGTGGTTCCATCCCCCATGCCTTAGTCCACTTTGCCAAGTGATCGCACAGATCATCCTTCCCATTATACTTTTCAGTCAGTCTTGTATTAGCATTCCCAAATCATAACTTCATCATTCTTTTGTAATCTTGCCATCCAACAAAACTATCCTTACTTGTACCCCACCTCATGTGGGCGTAGAGTGCAACACCAACTCTAATGCTTGAAAATGGTGGTCCATTTAATAATCGCCTATCTGTGCTGTTAGCCGCATCTCATGTCCTATTCATGCCTTATGCTTACCGATCTTTCTAAATGTGTGATGCTCCTAAGGAGTCTTTTCCTTATTGGCGCACTTGTATATTAAGTCCTACAATCCTTCCACAACCTTCTTGTCCTACAATAACTTCATACAGGTCTCAAAAAATGTAGTGAGTACGAAAGGGTCAACCTCCAAAATGACCTGGTCCATTTCATAATTGCCTATTTGCACTGTTAGCCGCATCTCATGTCCTATTCATGCCTTATGATTACGGATCATTTTAACTGTTTGCTTCTCCTAAGGAGTCTTTTCCTTATTGGCACACTTTTCTATTAAGTCCTACAATCCTTCCACAACCTTCTTGTCATATAGTAACTTCATACAACTCTCAAAAAATGTGGTGAGTACAGAAGGGTCAACCTCTTGTGTTGTACTAGTTTCTTGTGTCTTCTCCTAGCTTCCCGAGGTGGAAGCCTCAATGAAGTTCTTCTTACTTCCATGAATTTTTCCTTACCGCGATTAAGGTCAAAGGTGGCTTCTTTCTTAGGAGATTTACGGACCCATCCATCTTCTTCAAGCTTCTTTCCTTTGCCTACACCATTCGTTATACCACTTCTTAGTACAATATTAATGCTTTGATCCTCCTCGCGGGCCTCAACCCTCATTATTTGTAAGTTTTGTGTAGGCTAGTGAGGCTGCGTTTTCTTCTCTTGAATTTTAGTTATTAGCACCAGACATTCTTCTATGGCATGGTCGAATTGTCTATAGTATTGACATGAACGGTGTGTAGGATTCGAGCAATCTCGCATAAAGTGTCCTGGTTGTCTGCAGTTGTAGAAGATAATCTGATGACGACCCCTACCAGGTCCTCCTCCTTGTCCTTGAAAACTCTCACGTGCTCCTCCTGCTCCTTGATTTGGAGGCCAAGTTTCTTCTTTCATATCATAAGTAGTGTTTCTTTCCATCATCAGCTCGTAGCTTCAACAGTGCCGCTCATCATGGCCCACAAATTTACTGAAATTACAGAACAGTTGTTGGGGTGTCTGAATGAACTTCTAAAGTAAGTGGCATTTGTTCGTCGCATGTTGCTCGGTAACTTGACAAATATTGCACCATGGCTTCAGAGGGGCTAGCCCTTCCCCTATAAGATAGTTCGCGTATACTGGACAATTATATTTTTCATGCCTGTGCCCCTTGCACTTCAAGCACCAAACCTTTGCGCGCACTTTTGGCTTAGTCTCCTTTTCTTTCTTCAAACTCCATAATTCTAGGTGTAGGCTCGATAACTGCGTGTGGATCTGTTGTACCCCTAGGTTTGTATCTTGAATAGGTGACACAACCTCATCACAATCTCCAAGGCTTCTCCCTTTGTTTCTATCTTTTGTTGTAGTAGAGAATTTCTTAAATGTGGAAAAATTGATGTGATAAACCAGTCGTGATGCTTGCTATTTGAGATTTGAATGTTAGCCTTTATGATTTGGCACTTCAACCTCTGATCAAAGTCTTGAGGTGTCTCCTTGACTCTCATTAGGATCTCCTTAAATTCAATAACCAAATGTGCCTTAGATTTAGGCTTACTAAATTCTTTGTTCAAAGCTATCTAAGTGTCTGCTAATTATGCATGAAGATTGTCAGCACAATACTTAATGTAACAACTTAGTGTGTGATCCTCCAAGGTGATAACCAACTGCATATTCTTTATATTATCATTGGTGATTGGTTTCGCTATCTATAGAACATTCACAAAGAACTAGACCTACTTTGAATCTTCACTTCCTATGCCCTTGAAGATCGACATCTTCATTGCGTTCACCATGTTGAATGGTGGAGGTGGAGGTGGGGGTGTGGGTGAAGGTGTATGCGGTGGAGGTGGAAGTTGATGTGGAGTGGATGGATGATGTGTTCTAGGAATACAGTAAGTTATTTGTTGAACAGTGCTTTGCAATGTACTTTGCATCACCTCTTTGTCATCACTAGAAGGAGGTCCAATCAATGGGCTATATTATGGTCTTAATTCTTCATAATATCTAAAGAGTCTTCCACTTGGCATAGATTCGAACATTAAGGCAATGGCATTATCTTCTTTTCACACAACAACATCTTAATCCAACTATTCAATGACTTAACGTACTTACCTCGCGATCCTTTAAAGAATTTTCATTCTTCTTCGCTATAAATAAATGATGTGTCTGCTACAAATTCAGTAACAAATCCTCCCAGAATTCGATCAAGACAGTGATCGACAACCCCTAGGATCTTGTTATCGAATGTCTCTAGTCTTTGCACCAATTCTAGTGCCCACACTATAGGACTTTCAAGCTTCCACCTTCCTTGACCATATGCCACTTTAGCTAGTCACTCATATAATTCAATTGGAAAGGTACTAAAGAAATTTTTGCTTACCTCTGTGTACATATACCTATTTAACTAATCGTCCTTCGACATGTGCAGATTCATGTTTTGTTGAGCCGCAAACTCGTGAATATTCCGATCTAACCACTTTTCAATTTCCTTCTTAGTCAGATTCTAATGATGGGACATCACACATCTCTGTAAGTGGATCCCAGTCTCGGAAACATAACCATTTGTTGGATTAGGGGGCCATGACCCAAGTTCAGAGTTAGTTGCGACAACTAAAAAAACCCTACATTATTGGCCCTTTCGGAAACAACCTCAATAGCGCAGGGTGCTGTCTCACCCAAAGTAGTATTGGGGGATGCAAGAACCAAGTTTCTACATCCATAGACTAGTGTGATGTCTTCCAGGACCTTAGATATGCCTCTGTGCAAATCGATAGACTTCTATGGCTTGTTATTGTAACTAAGTTAAAACTACCTTTAAACTTTCGCGAAGGTCAATGATCAGTCTTTGCGGACCTTAAATAGCAGATTCACCTACTTTTTTGCATCAAAGAGCAACCATAGATCAGAGTTCACAGAGATCTACTTAATTCATCAGAAAACATAAGATAAATAGCTCCAATGCAATTCCCGCAAGGATTGTATCAACACGTTTGGCTTCAAATCTCTGTATATGATCCTCCCCAATCCATGTATCCACTACGTCCATTGTGTGATTGTGAATTATTCCAATAGAAATGGTTGTGGATTTTTCACAAGAAAGTGATAGGCACACACAAATTTAACTACAAAAACAACTAAATGAAAACTCACATAAAAACTATCATTCTTCTATTCTAACATACTTATTTACACAGTATTGGTTATCATAATTATCAGATCTTTTTGGGCCCTTCCTTGAGAGATTCAATCCTATACAACCTCTGATGCCAACAAAGGAATTGAAATTGGAGACATAGTGCATAGAATACAAACAAAACTATTTGTATATTACAATTCAAAGCCAAAATACATCCCACAAATAAAGTTCTGATGAGATCCAATGGATTCCAAATTAGGAGATCATTGTTGAGAAAATCTCTTATAAAACTCTAACAACTAACAAACCTAATCTACCTTCATATAATAGTAAGTATTATTTCTATGTCATGGAAAATCTGGAGTAAGAAGAATCTATGATGGTTTTGAAAAACACACAAATGTTTTAACTACCATTATAGATCCATCTTAGCCCCGAATCTATTAAGCGTCGAGAGGGATCAAATCTGTCAAGGTACAAACCACTTTTTTGTGTGCAAAACTTGAGGAAATATTTACACCTTGAGAGATTTCATCCCTCTCAGTGCTTTATAGATTCGAGGTTAATATGGATCTAGACTATTTATATAATATATATAATATATATTTGTATCTATGTGTCTTTTTCTTACTCCCTCTCTCTATCTCATCCCTCAAACATACATACTCTCTCTCCCTCCCTCTTCCTATCCCTCTCTCTCCTATCTCCCTCACTCTCTCTCCTTCTCTTCCTCTTTCTCCACCTTTCTCCCTCTATGTATTTCCTCTTCGCTCGCTCTGTCCCTGTAAAACTCCATCTCTCTCTCTCATTCTGTCTCTTGAGTCCTCTCTCTCCCTTTCTCTCCCACCTCCCTTTGTTTCTCCCCCGCCCTCATCTCTCCCTCTCTTCCCTCGAACTCTGTCACTATCTCCTTCCGTCTCTTCTCTCTCTCCCATCCATCTCTTTGTCTCAATCTCTTAATCTCCCCCTTCTTTCCATCTCTCTCTCCTCTCCTCTTCTCTCTCTTCCATCCTCTCATCTCTCCCTCACTCTCTCCATCTCTCCGTTGTCACTCCCTCTCTCTCTCCACCTCTATCTATGAATCTCACCTTGCATCCCTCTTTCTCTCCCTCTAACTCTGTCTCTCTCTCTTTCTCTCGCTCCCTCTCTCCTTTATCTCTTTTCCTTACACTCTCTCTCCAACCTGCCTCTCTCTCCCCCCTCACTCTCTCTTGAATTTGATGTCATTGTGTTGTTTTTAAGAAAGTATCTAAATTGAAAAAATGTGTTTCTTTATAATATATTAAACATATATTTTGGATCAATCATGTCAAAGAAAATACAATAATGAAAAACTTAAAAGAATCATGCATTATTTTTACTCTATTATTTTTAGTCACTTTTCTTTATCTCATCGCTTGGATCCTCAGTTAAGATGGATCTATGCTAGCTCTTAATAATATTATTTATATTATATAAATTTCACATTTATTTATATATAAGTACTCTCATTTTTAATTTTATTAAGACCTTGATTTAATTTCTATCGGAGTACTTTTATAGTCATGATGATAGAGGGTTTAGATATATCTCAAAATTAATTATAACCTTTTACCTCTTAGATTTAATTAAAAAAATTTATAAAAAGAAATTAAAAGAAGTTATTTATAAAATATTTCGATTGTGAAATAAGTTATGGTTTTTGGGCATGTGGTTTTTATAAGCCATGGTATTCTAACGAAGCCTATTACAAGTTAATAATATCGATGGTAAAGTGGGGGTGAATATCCGTGGTCAAGAATCTTGTCATATTGTTATAAAATATTTTGATTGTGAAATAAGTTATGATCTTTGGGCATGTGGTATTGATAATCCATGGTATTGGCCCATGATATTGTAACAAGGCCTATTTACAAGTTCATAATATCAATGACAAAGTGGTGGTGAATATCATTGGTTAAGAATCTTATCATATTGTTACAAAATATTCTAATTTTGATATAAGTTATGTTTTTTGGGCATGTGGTATTGGTAAGATATGTTATTGTAACAATGCCTATTCACAAGTTAATAATATCCATGGTAAAGTGGGGTGAATATCCATGGTCAAGAATCTTTCCATATTATTATTAAATAGTTTGATTGTGAAATAAGTTATGTTTCTTTGGCATGTGGTATTGATAAGCTATGATATTGGCACATGGTATTGTAACAAATCCTATTTACAAGTTAATAATATCCACCATAAATTGAGGTGAATATCCATGATTAAGAATCTTGTCATATTGTTATAAAATATTTTGATTGTGAAAGTTATGGGTTCTGGGCATGTGGTATTGATAAGCCACAATATTGGCCCATGGTATTGTAACAAATCTTGTTCACAAGTTAATAACAAAATCAAAATATAAAAAAATTGACTCAAACCTTTACACCCATCACCTATAGCGGGGTTCATATTAATTTAAACTTTTTATTTATTACTTTAAACTTTTTGTTTTTTACTTTTTACTTTTTATTGTTAAATGAGCCAACATTTAAATGTTTATACTCATTCATATTACTTTTAACTTTTTGTTTACTACTTTCAACACTTTATTTACATAGCTTGAGTGGTCCTAATGTTTAAGAGCATATGTTTTCTCTTAAGAGGTCATAGTTCAAAGCTAGAGAGGAGTAGACTATGTTTACACTCGGTTGGATATCACTTTTATTTTTTATTAAATAACTTATTAACTCTCTCTTTCTTAAATTCTTTTACTCGTCATGCATATTAAAATATTTAATTTATAGAGAATATTATTTTGTTTCATATTATATATGAACTCCATATTAATAAGTGAATAAAGTACATAAAGCAAAAATTAAAAAATATATATTCATTTTTTCTATATAAGATTGATATAAAATAATGTTATTTATAACTAATAGTAAAACAATTTTTTGTTATTAATATAAGTTTGTTTCAAATGTTACATATCAATTGAATATAAGATAAATTACACATTATGTAATTTTAGTAATATTATTTTTACATGCCATTTTTCAAGTCCATATTAAGAAGTGAATGAATTAAATATCTTTTTATACTAAAAATTAAATTAATTTTTTTTCTTTTCCACTACTTTTATCTCTCTATCTAAAATTTGATGTAAAATTAATATGAAAATTGAAATATCTTATTTATGGCTATATGTATTATTTTATTATTTTAAATGTATCATTACGTGACAACATCTCCCTCCTTCATATTAAGTTGTAAACACTTATAATATGATAATATATAATTATTAAGATTATATATTATTTATTTTGAGTTGTATATTAAATCTAATTATTAAAATAGTGTTAATATTAAACAAAGTCTTTTGGTAGAAATTATGAGAGAATTTTTTGGTCAAACCAACAAATGTAGTTCATCATCACGCCGAGATAAAGAGGCAGACCATGACAAAGGCTCAAATAGAGAGCAATGTAGAGAGATAATTTCAAGTAAAGACTATATTTAAACAATAATGTTAAATTGTAATATTAATTTATTAATATATTAAAAACAAATATTATTAAGTAACAGCTATATTAAACGGCTAGTTTTTGAAAAAAATATTTAAATAATGATATTATTTGTTTAATTTATTAAAAATATTAATAGGTAATATTTAAATTAATTTATTAAAACCAATTATTACTAGTTCTTGAAAAATAATATTTAAATAATGATATTAGTTTATTAATTTATTAAAATATTAATATGTAACGGCTATATTAAATGGATTGTTTTTGAAAAAATATTTAAATAATGATATTATTTCATTAATTTATTAAAAATATTATTAGGTAACGCCTATATTAAACAGCTAGTTTTTGAAAAATAATATTTAAATTAATTTATTAAAACCAAATATTAATAGTTCTTGAAAAACAATATTTAAATAATGATATTAGTTTATTAATTTATATTAATATGTAATGACTATATTAAATGGCTACTTTTTGAAAAATAATATTTAAATTAATTTATTAAAACCAAATATTACTAGTTTTTGAAAAATAATATTTAAACTGTGATATTAGTTTATTAATTTATTAAAAACAAATATTAATAAGTAACCGTTATATTAAACAACGAGTTTTTAAAATAAATAAATAAATAATCAAAGTCAAACTTCAAAGGAGGGGAGTCAAAAATTATAAAACGAGTGAAGGCCCTAATTGAGACAATATCATTTGATAAATAAAATAACTAATGGAAATAAAATAAAATAAACTAAAAATAATTAATGGAAAATAAATAAAATAAAACAAAAATATACACAAGCCAAAATTAATATTACAATTTCTCTATTTAAGCCTTTGCCATGGTCTGCCTCTTCATGTGGTCCTGATGGTGAAGCACACTTGTTGGTTCGAAACACCTGGCCAAAAAATTCTTTCATGTGACTTTGTTTAATTCATTATAGATCACAAAAACTTGTGTGGCCAAAAAAATTCTCTCATATGATTTTGTTTAATTCATTATAGATCACAAAAATTTGAATACAAAAATAATGTCAATATCTAATTTAAATTTGATAATATTTTCATAAAATTTAAAATTCCTTTTATTTCAATTATAAGTAAACAATTATATTTCAACAAAGTGTATTTTGATAATATTTTGATAAAATTTAAAATTCCTTTTATTTTAATTATGAGTAAACAATTATACTTCAACAAAATGTATTCGGAAATATTAAATCTGATTATTAAATATATTTTTTCTAATGTCTTTTTTAAAAAGATAACACATGTTTTTTAATATTATTAATTTAAAAAAAAGTTAAAATAAATTTATGTTATTGATTATTTTGTCTAAACACATTTCTTAAGAATATATAAATCTAGAAGTTTAAAATTTCAACGTGGCATAATACTTTTTAATCAAACGAATAAGAAGAATGCTTCACAGATTTCTCCATATGGACAACGATGGTTTATTACTTGTCCATAGGATGGTTTATTACTTGTTAGCTCTTATCGCGGAACCCCAGACAAGCCGAGTTGTCAATATTGCTGATCTTGCAAAGTTTGTCATTGATGATTAGAAGTGGGTGTAATTTAAATGAGACGAAAGTTAATCTTGAAGATGTGGAGAAATAAAGAGCAAAGTCTAGAAGACTGCAGAGCAGGTAGAGTTGTTGATGAAGACCAGTCAAACAGAGATCAGTGTTATTGTTATAATATGTATTTTAATTGTGCATGTAATAATTAAGGGAGAGACTTGGAAGATAATTGTTCAGTGCTGAGGTTAAAATTGGTTGTAGATTTGTAGGTGGATGTTGAGAGAATATCTCAACCTCCCTATTCATATTTGGAATTTGTAAGTGATGTATTTGTGTGATTTGTATGTAATAGAATTGTTCCTTTGTGTGTGAATATCTCAATTTTCCTCATGCTGATAAGTCTAATGACTTCATTGAGGAAGTATTTGTGGATTTGTAAAGATGAATCGATGGTTTTTATTTGAAATGAGCGTTGAAATCGATCATGAGATCTGCAGCTAGAGAGGATCAACAATGTTATGTTGGGAATTTTTCTGGTAAAATTCCAAAAACAAAAGACTGAACAGAGAACAACGCTCTGTTTTGAACGCACAGGATCTTAACACAGTGGAACAAAAAAAATGTTTCCAGAACACAGAGTTTTACACACATAAAAACTTGTATTCATTAAAAGACTGTTGTTACAAAATATGGTTCTTCCTCTCTCACAGAGGGATTTACAAAAAAAAAAATTCACACACTGCTGTGTCTACTCTATATGCTATTTCGCTGCTGCGGCTTCCTTTTACATTCACGCGCTGCTGCGTGTTACAGATGCACTGCTGTTCTTTTTCACATTCCTTACTTACTTTCACTCTTTCCCCTTTTTTTTGTTACATTGCTGCTCTAGGTATATATATCATCTATTACAAAAAAAATCTCTGCTAGCTTATGCATGGAGGTGTCTTGATGAACCACCAACCACATTTACAATCTAAGATGGGCCTTTGACACAAATCAGCCCTTTCTGGTGCTCTCCTGGGGTAGGCACAATAAATAGTAAATGAAACCCATAACCTGTTAATGCTTTTAGCTACTTGAGGCGCGTCCTTCTTGGTCTCGGCCATTCTTCTTCTTTAATGCTGTTGGTGAGCAGTTATGGCGCAAAGCCTTGTTTCTTTGGGAACACAAAATATAGGTTAAAACATAAATAAGGCATGGCGGTGGAGAACACAAGCCAAAACAAATCTCAGCCGTCGGATCTACAGATGAACAGTGGGATCACATCGCAGAAAGAAAAAATTATCGGGGGATGAGGCGAGGTGAGAAGCGGAGATGTGCAATGTGCGATGATATCGATTCGCAATATCGCAATCGGTGGATACAAAGGCGGAGGGCTTAACGCACAATGGCCAAAAGTTTGTGATCTGCAATCTCATCGCATCGCAGGAAAACAAAGAATGTAGCTTGGCAACAGATCATGGACGCGATTTGCGATATGCGATAATATCGCATTGTCGCGTCGGGAAAAATTCAAGAGAACACACGAGGACAATGGCCATGAAATGCGATTTGCGATCTGCGATGAGATCGCGTCGCAAGGGAAAAATAGTGCTGCAGTTGAAATTATCATTTCAACACTCCCCTTTAATTTCAACTGCTGGGTTATCAGTCATACCCAGACATTTCCTCAAATACTCAAAACTTTTATGTCCCAAAGGCTTGGTCAGAATGTCTGCAACCTGTTCCTGAGTGCTGCAATGATGTAAAACAATTTCTCCATTGTTCACCAATTCTCTGATGTAATGGAACCTTGTATCAATGTGTTTCATTCGTTTGTGAAACACAGAATTCTTGGACAATGCTATAGCTAAGCTATTGTCACAAAAAATAATCGTTGCTTTTGCTTGCTCTTGGCCTAAGCTCCTTAGCATTCTTCTCATCCAAACCGCTTGACATGCTGCTGCTGTAGCTGCCACGTATTCTGCCTCTGCTGTAGACAACGCCACAATGGGCTGTTTCTTAGAAGCCCACGAAATTGCTCCTGAACCCATGTGAAAGAGATAACCGGATGTGCTTTTCTGATCATCTACACTTCCAGCCCAATCACTATCGGTGTATCCAACTAAATCTGAACTTTCTGAAAAAGTATATAAAATACCAAATCTTTTTGTACCTTTAACATACCTCAGAATTCTTTTTGCTGCCTACCAATGTGCTTCTTTCGGCCTCTCCATGAATCTGGAAATTAAACTAACAACAAACATTATATCTGGCCTAGTTGCAGTCAAATACATTAGGCTGCCAACTATGCTCTTGTACAAACTAGGATCAAAATCCTTGCTGTTCTCCTCTTTGCTGAGTTTTAATCCCATCACTATGGGAGTGATTGCTGCCTTGTTGTCCTGCATGTTAAATCTTTCCAACACTTCATTAACATATTTTGTCTGCGAAATAAAAATTCCATTTTCATTTTGCCCTACTTCTATTCCTAAGAAGTATCTCAGCAAACCCATGTCAGTCATCTCAAATTCTTCTTTCATGACTGATTTGAAATTTTCAATGAGGTAGTCATCATTACCTGTGAAAATTACATCATCAACATATAACACAACAATTAAAATTTTACCATCCTTTTCTTTGATGTAAACTGTGGGTTCTCCCTCACACTTTGCAATTTCATTTTCCAGTAGATAGGAATCTATCATACTATACCATGCTCTTGGTGCTTGCTTCAGTCCATAAAGAACTTTCTTCAATCTGCATACTTTGTGCTCATGACCTTTCTTTTCATAGCCTGGAAGTTTCTCAATGTAAACCTCTTCCATTAACACTCCATTTAGGAATGTTGACTTCACGTCCATTTGGTAAACTTTCCACTTGTTTTGTGCTGCTATGGACAACACTTCTCTTACGGTTTCCATTCTAGAAACCGGTGTGAAAGTTTCCTCATAGTCTCTCCCATACTATTACTTGTATCCCTTGACAACCAGTCTAGCCTTGTGCCTTTCTATTTTTCCTTCAGCATTACTTTTGGTCTTGTAGACCCATTTAACTCCAATGGCTTCTTTACCCTTTGGTAGTTCAACCAAATCCCATGTCTTGTTTCTCTCTATGGCATTGATCTCCTCATCCATAACTTCTATACATTTCTCATCTTTAATTGCATCTTCGAAATGAACAGGGTCATCAACATGACAATACAAGGCAAATAAAGAATTCATTCCTTCATCATAAATGTCACTTAAGTTTCTGAATCTCTTACCTCTTTCACTTGGTGTGCAAGTGCTTGAAGATGCACTTGAATTTCCTCCTTGTGGTGTGCTTGGAGAAGCACTCTCATTTCTCCTCAAGGGTGTGTCTTGCTGCCCTTGTGTTGGCGCTGTTGTTTGGGGATGTATTTCAGCCATTTCCTTATCAACTTCATCATGAGACAAACAGTTTTTAACATTAACTGTTTTCTCTATGCTTCCATCCCAAGCTTCCTCCTCAATGAATTGAAAATCTCTGCTCACAAAAAACTTCTTGGTGGATGGGATATACAATATGTAAGCTTTGGATTCCTCACTATATCCAATAAAAATACATTTATCCCCTTTGCTATCCAACTTCTTCCTTAGCGGATCTAGAATGTGTGCATAGGCCACACATCCAAAAACCTTCATGTGGGTGACTCCTTGCTTTCTCCCACTCCATGATTCTTCCGGCACTTTGTTCATCACAACTTTGTAGGGCATCTATTCAAAATATATACTGCATAGTGTACAGCTTCAGCCCAATAATCATTTGACAAATGTTTTGCCTTTAGCATGCTCCTCGCCATATCCATGATGGTCCTATTCTTCCTTTCAGCTACTCCATTTTGCTGCGGAGTGTACCTTGTCGTAAACTGCTTATATATTCCATTTTCTCTACAAAACTGTAGGAATTCCTTGGAGATATACTCACCTCCTCTATCAGTTCTCAAAACTTTGATGCGCAGCTCACTTTGATTTTCCACAAGTGTTTTGAAATTTCGAAATTTTTCAAACACTTCACTTTTGTTTTTCAGAAAATAAACCCAAGTCTTTCTGGTGAAATCATCAATGAATGTTAGAAAATATTGGCTGCCTGCTAGTGATGGAGTTTGCATCGGTCCACATAAATCTGAGTGGACAATTTCTAAGGGTGCCTTTGCCCTTATGCTTTTCCCTGATGGAAAACTTTTTCTATGTTGTTTTCCCAATATACAACCTTCACAAAGGCTGTCCGGTTTCTCTATCAATGGTAATCCTCCTACCATTCATTTTCTGCTCAACAAGTTAAGACCTCCAAAATTGAGATGTCCAAATCTCAAGTGCCACAACCAATTTTCATCCTTTGGTACGCTTTGGAAAGCCTCTTGTGTAACTGCTGCAATTACTTCTTTGTTTTTCGAATCTGCCTTTACTCTAAGAGGGAACATCTTGTTCCTTGTCATCTTCACTTCAACAATATATCATTTGTTGGGTTTTCTATCCATGATGGTGCATACATCATTCACAAAGAAAACATTGTAACCCTTTTGAACAAGCTGTCCAATACTCAAGAGGTTACATCTCATTCCAAGAACATAATAGACATCTGCTATGGTTTTCTTTTCACCTTTCTTTGTAAATATTTTTACTTTTCCTTTTCTCATAACATAAATTTTACTGTCAGTCCCAAGTGTGACTTGTGATTTCACATTTTGATTTAGAGTAGAAAACATGGCTATGTTTCCTGTCATATGGTTGCTGCAACCAGAGTCTAGAAACCATATATCTTCACTGTTTGTTTCAGCCATATTACAAGCTAACAACACATTATCTTGGCTGATATTTTTTCTAGTGATATTTGCACTAGATCTATTATTCATATCATGCTGCTTCTTCTTACATTCATTGGCATAATTCCCATATTTTTTACAATAATAACATTGGACATTGGATTTTTCATACCTTTGTTCTTGAGCATGATGTTGTCCACTTTGTTGGCTGTTGTCTTGGCCTTGGTTCTGATTTGGATTGCTGCCTCTTCCTTGAACGTTTGCTGAACTGTTTCTTCCACCTCTATATTGGCTTCTGCCTCTTCCTCTCTTATTTCCTCTGCCTTGACCTCTTCCTCTTCCAAAGGACATCTGAGTCTTAAAGGCTTTCTCTAGAGATGAGTTTTCATTTCTACTCAATCTCTGCTCATGTGTTATCAGTGATGCATGTAGTTCATCAACTGAAAATTTTGAGAGATCCTTTGTTTTTTCTATGGTGGTGACAATCATATGGAACTTTGAGGGTAGGCTCCTCAATAGTTTTTCCACAATCCTCCTTTCTTCAAGAACTTCTCCATGAGTCCTTATTTGTGTGACTAAACAAATCACATGTGTGAAGAATGAGTCAATATTGTCTGACTCCTTCATGCACAGATTCTCAAAATCTCTCATCAGCGACTCTAGTTTTGCTGTCTTAACTTTCTCCATGCCTTGATAGGCTGTCTTGAGAGTTTGCCATGCTTCTTTGGATGTCTTGGTTGCTGCTATCCTTGGAAACACGCTTCCATGCACTGCTTGATACAAGAAGAAGAGGGCTTTTGAATCCTTCTTCATGTAGCTCTTCAACAGATCCTTCTCTACCTGAGTTAGATTATTAAACTCATTTTCATCTACTTGTTCTTTAAAACCATCTTCAACTATTTCCCATAAATCTTGAGAAGCAAACAAGGCTTTCATTGTTATTGCCCAATAGTCATAATTTTTGCCATCAAATAGCGGGAGCTGCATACCCATGCTATTGCTGGTGCTGATGCCAGCCATTTTTGCACTCCAAACTATGCTTCAAATACACAGTCAGGTATTAAATAACTGGTTTGAGAAATACCTTTGAATCTTTTTTTGACTGAGTCTCCACTCTGTTGGAGAAGCTGCTGCAGCAAGAAAATCCTTCCTTCAGCTTCTTTGACACCTTCAAAGAGCCTGGACTAGCTCCGATACCACTGTTGGGAATTTTTCTGGTAAAATTCCAAAAACAAAAGACTGAACAGAGAACGACGCTTTGTTTTGAACGCAAAGGATCTTAACACAGCGGAACAAAAAAAATGTTTCCAAAACACATAGTTTTACACACATAAAAACTTGTATTTATTAAAAGACTGCTGTTGCAATATATGGTTCTTCCTCTCTCACAGAGGGATTTACAAAAAAAAAAAAAAAATCACACACTGTTGTGTCTACTCTATATGCTATTTCGCTGCTGCGGCTTCCTTTTCATTCACGCGTTGTTGCGTGTTACACATGCATTGCTGTTCTTTTTCACATTACTTACTTAATTTCACTCTTTCCCCTTTTTTTTGTTACATAGCTGCTCTAGGTATATATATCATCTATTACAAAAAAAATCTCTACTAGTTTATGCATGGAGGTGTCTTGATGAACCACCAATCACATTTACAATCTAAGATGGGCCTCTGACACAAATTGGCCCTTTCTGGTGCTCTGTTGGGGTAGGCATAGTAAACAGTAAATGAAACCCATAACCTGTTAATGCTTTTAGCTGCTCGAGGCGCGTCCTTCTTGGTCTCGGCCATTCTTCTTCTTTAATGTTGTTGGTGAGCAGTTATGGCGCAAAGCCTTGTTTCTTCGGGAACACAAAAGATAGGTTAAAACATAAATAAGGCATGGCGGTGGCGAACAGAAGCCAGAACAAATCTCAGCCGTCAGATCTACAAATGAACGGCGGGATCACATCACAGAAAGAAAACGTTATCGGGGGATCACGCGAGGTGAGAAGCGGTGATGTGCGATGTGCGATGATATCGATTCGCAATATCGCAATCGACGGATACAAAGGCGGAGGGCTTAACGCACAATGGGCAAAAGTTTGTGATCTGCAATCTCATTGCATCGCAGGAAAACAAAGAACGTAGCTTGGCAACAGATCGTGGACACGATTTGCGATATGCGATAATATTGCATTGTCACGTCGGGAAAAATTCAAGAGAACACACAGAGACAATGGTCATAAAATGTGATTTGCAATCTGCGATGAGATCACGTCGCAAGGGAGAGATAGTGTTGCAGTTGAAATTATCATTTCAACATGTTAGCGATGCTTCTTCTCAAGCAGTCCTAGTGTATCTCGAATCTGGGATCCATGTAGTCAATTTGTTTACTTTTGGAAAGTATAGATCTACAGTCTCTCCTGTTTTTGTCTACGGGATTGGAGATTAGGATTAGAAAAGAAGAAAGTCTTCGTATTCCAGTATCACGAAGGAAGTATTTCCGATCTGTAACGAATGATGGATGGTGTGTTGTCCATAAGAGGTTGGTTGGTCCTGTGTAAACCACTTTGTAAGGGCATTCTTAAGTCGATTGCGGATTCTCGGAAGGCCATTCTTAAGTCGATTGAAAATTCTTAGAATATTTCGAGATCGGACGGACATTCCGTCGGATCCCGCGGGAATCGGCAATCGACTTAAGCTCACCACTTTGCAAGAACATGCAGTCAAGGGTTTGGTTTCAAAAGTTATGTCGTGGTACAACGCGAGGCAAAGACGAAGAGTTTGGTGGCATGAACCAGTAGGCAAAAAGTTGGGAAGTGGAAGGATCGTTTGTTTGGGGATTTGTGGTTGGATTCATTCTCCACGGGGAAATTCACATTGTGTGCATTCTACGATTACATATACTTTTCATTGAGGTTACCGAGACTAGTTTTGGAGGCGAGGAATGATAGGATGCCAACCATAACTGCTTTGGTCCAAGATCTTCTTTCAAGTCGCATGGTTATGTTATTTAAATATAAAAGGAAAAATTCTGTGTTGCTTTGACTGGTGGTTATATTTATGTTTTTATTTGCAAAATTTTTAAAATGTACACTGGTTAATGAACAGAAAAACATCATTTTGGTTAATGGTTTTGGATGTTCTTCAGTGTAGAGAGATCACATCATTGACTTATTTATGTGATTCTGTTATACATCAATGGATTTTGTTAATGCTCCAGATTTCAGAGTATTAATTACAAGATATTTTTGAGACTATGTAAGTCTGCGTGTAAAAAGGTCAATTGTATGACTGACTGTTAGATAAACTAAGTACATAGACAACTGAACCGTACTGGAATTCTATGAATAGATTCTGTGCTCTGCCAAAAGAGAAATCTTAAACGACATACGATATTGTATGGAGTTATGATGGCTGAAGTTTATTTGTACACGAAGAATTCATACAAAGCCAGTCTGGCATTTATGTTTAATGCAGTTTGCGCATGAATCCCACTAACAATTCAGAAAATTAGTGTATATATATATAAAAAAAAAGATTCATTCATATATATATATTAATTTATAAAATATACATGTTTATTGTCCATGGATTCAATGTCTATCAAATTTACGTGATTTTTCTGGCCATAAAACATTGTGGCGCACTCAGATAAACTTTTCTGCGATAAAGTATTGAATGAGAGAATCAATGAGCACTGCACACTATTATCTGTCTGAAAAAATATTAACAACTGGTAAAAGCGACGTAGATGACATGCAAATCTTTGTAGCTTTCTTCTTCCTTGCTCGTATTCTTGCGTCATTTGTTGTCGTTATGATTTGCCTCGTTTATTTTCCTTCAAGAACAAAATGGCAGGAGCTTTTCTAATGGATAGATCCTCACTGCTCGTATACCACCCGGCTGATTCAGGCCGCTTTCTTTGACGAGAAGCGATGGAGGGGGAGGGAATCCGAAGCACTATGATATGATGGGCACGCCTGCCTTCAAATGACAAGTGAAGACCGCTACGTATGCATGCAGTGTTTTTACCTATACCTGTCATCTTAAAATTGAAGTTGAACCCTGTCGTTCTTGCTCCTGCTGCAGCTGCATGGAGACAAGTAAAGTGTGTCATGCTTTTGTTTTCGGGTTGGACATGTACTCAGGGCACATCCCGGAGTTCCACACGATCCTATCTATTAACAAAGTGAAAATTTCCATGTATGTAGGAAATTTTCATGACAAAATTTAGAGTAAAGTAGCGTAGCTATACGTTCTATGTTTCCAAACACAGGTTACCTTTTCAAGAATTCTAATTAGTAGCTAGTTTTCTGGCATACCAATTATATTTTATTTTTCACGAAATATTATATATATATATATATACTTTGTACGAAATTATTATTTTTCTGAATGCTCTTGTTATATATATAAAAAAATTATATATTTTTTTTATATATAAAAGATATTTTTTTTATTGCATGTAAATATATTTATAAATAGTTTCAGTGGGTTTAATGATTAAGAGTATGTGTTTCCTCTTAAAAGGTTATAGGTTCAAAACCAGAAGAGAGTAGAGCATCTATACTTTTCTAAACATAGCAGTCAAATAGTTGAACAGAGGTGGATCCCTTATTGTACAAATAAAAAAGTCTTATAGATCAATTTACAGATCAATTTGATATCTGAATTAATTGTGACCTTAAAATTAAATAATAAAAATAATATATATATATATATTAAAATATATATATACCTTCCTTAAAAAAAACTAATGCAATTAAACAATGCCTATGTTATTTTTCAAATAAAATAGCTATTTCTTTGTGCAATTAACACATACTTATTTTCATCAACAACAAAATAAACAAATAACCTTTTCCCAATAACAAACATAGCTACTTAATGGCTGACTCCTTGCCTCTGTCACCTTCAATGCAGCGTCTTTACTATAATAACGTGCGAAATCTTTCCAGCGCTGCAAACCCTTCGTGAATACCATCAGAAGCCTTGCTATTGGTTTTCATGATCGATCAAATAATGATCAGGACTACATCAACACTGCATTATAATACTGATGCATGGATAAAAAAACAAAACCCTTCACTGAGTAGTTAGATCTCTGATACAAAGAAATCATCCGCAAATTTGACCGCATACTTCAACGAATACCAGAGGTATAAGGCGTCCCTACACTTCCTTCCCTGCAAAATACATGGCTATGTTAGTTTCGAAACACAGATTAAAAAGTACCGCTTCGCTCCCTTTCTTCTGCTCTTTCTATGTTTTTTAATCGAAAACCATTGAAAGAAAGGATTTGATCCATATTACTTACAGCTAACAAAGGTTCTTGATTTCAATCGTTTGTCAAACATTAACATGACAATTAACAATATTTTACCAGTGTCCACGGGATATTACATTGCGCTTTATCATTATTTGGACCAGAATAATTGTGAAAATGTTTTTCAAATATTCACCGGGTGATTTTGATATCATGTTAAAATATTGTGCAAGGAAGACGAGGTAGTAATTTGAATGAAAAGATTTCAAAAGTGCAGTAATTTTGTTTATAATTTTAAATGTGAAATATATTAGGTGATATATTAAATGTCACGATTGTATATGACTGAGTTTAACAAGATTGAGGTATTTTTAATTTAAATAAATAATTTAATTTTAAATCAACTGTATTTTTGTTAGAGAGAATGGAAAATATTTTAGAATAGTGAGTTGGTTCAGAAGATTTCAGGATAGGAATTAGTTTCTATTTTTAGGTTATAGTTCTAACTTCCATAAATTTGTGATTACTATATATTATGTAATGTGCATGAGCAACGTAGAGCGTTCTGCAGAGCCAGACTCTCTTAGTTCAGACTCTCTTTCGTAGAGCTGACTAGCTGGTTTTATTTCATTTAATACAAAACATTACATTTTTATCATCGTATCAGAGGTGAGGAACCTGTACGTTGAGAGTAAGGTGTGACTAAACCGAAATCATCATAGGCTTTAGGAGAATAAACGCGGCGATTACAAAATCATACTTTACAACACCATCTCGGATATTAGGTGTATAGCTGCGACAACGTCTCAGATAAGTGGTGTATATCTGTGACGACATCTCAGATTAGTGGTGTACATCTGTAACAATCGTGTAAACAAAAAAAAGGCTCCGTAGAGGCCAAGAGAAGGCTGCAGAGGCTGACAATAGAAGGTTGTCTGGAGGATGTAAAAGAAGCCACGGTGACCTGCGAGTGTACTACAAGATCAAACAACATTGAAGATCAGTGATCTGTCTTTGTCACAGATCTAGGGTAAATCTAACATTTTCTTTTACTTGTCAAATTTGTTTTAATTGCCAAGATGATTAATCAGATGTTTGAAGCATGCTTGAATGAGCATAACAAGCTCGATGGCTCCAATTATGCGAATTGGAAATTTAAGATGCAAACTCTGCTAGAAGTGTAGAGTGCTTGGACGATTGCAAATGGGGATGAACAGAAGCCAACAGTTGGATCCGCAACAATCCCAAATTGGGAGAAGCATGAGGATAAAACAAGGACATTGTTGAAGATGTCAGTGAAAGACTGTATCATACCACATATCAGAGACTGTAAATCAGCAAGCGAAATTTGGGGAATTTTGAAGGATTTGTATGAGATCAAGAATACAAATCGTCTTCTATTTCTGAAGAGCAAGATCTTATCCCTGAAGATGGAGGAGAATAAAACAGTTGATGCCTTCATAGCAAGGATCAAAGCTATGAAGAAAAAATTGGTAGACATTGGTCATACAATTGACGATATATATCTTGTAACAATTACCATGAATGGTGTGACCAATGACTACCATATGTTCATCATTGGGATAAGTGTGAGAGAGAAAAACACGAAGTTTTGAAGAACTGAGAGGAATACTGATGCAAGAAGAAGAAAGAAGATCGACTCTGAAACCCCAGATTGTCGATCTTGCATTGATGGAAAAAAAGAACTTCTACAAAGGAAAAGGAAATCCACAATAGCAAAACGTAGAAAACTCACAAAAAAGACCAAATCTGACCCAAGATATGAATTCGAATAGAAACAACTCTTTAATTAAGTGTTTTTATTGTGGAAAACTGGGTCATATAGCTAGAGAGTGTAGAAAGAAGAAATATCACGAAGAACAATTGAAGTAGAAATGACATGCAAGTCATCTCGCGAATGAAAATCATGTGCAGAATTTCAGATTGTTCATGGTAGATCGAGATGAGAATGTTGATGCAGACATCTGGTATGTAGATTCGGGAGCATCAACACATATGATAGAGAAGGAGAAATGGTTTGAAGATTTTCAAGAAATCAACGACAGAGCACAAATCTACCTAGGTGATGATAGAAGTCATCAGATGAAAATATGTGGGAAAATATATGTCATTCTACCTAATGGTAATGTAAAACAAATTCATAATGTCATGTATGTGCTCGGTGTAACAAAGAACTTGATTTTTGTATCCATGATCACAGATCAAGATCTCAAAGTTGAATTTTTTAAATCTAGCTATTATATTAAATATCTCCTAGATGTCATGAAGACAATTGCTACAGGAATCCGAACAGGAGGTCTGTACATGTTGGATGTAAGACCTACACCAGTTCGAGCCTTGATAGCTAGGATTTTGACTACAGAATAGCTATGGCATCAGAGATTTGGTCATACCAACTACAATGATTTGTTGTTACTACAGAAGAAGGAAATGGTAAGATATCTTCCTATGCTAAAGAAAGTACATAATGATTGTGATGTGTGTACATAATCATCACAGTACCCCATACTCCCTGTGATGATTTGATCATTACAGGTGATGCTACATATCTGATTAAAGAAATCAAGCAACATATGTCACAAGTATTCGAAATGAAACACCTTGGTGAATTAAGATACTGTTTGGGTATTGAAATCTAGAGATATTCATGAAAAACATTTATGTCCCAACGAAAGTATGCCAAAGGCTTGTTAGAGAGATTTAGGATGGATCAGTGTAAGCCTGCAGCAGTACCATTACAACAGAATATCAAACTGCAGAGTGAAGATGTTTCAAAGGAGGTAGACGCGACACTTTACAGACAGCTGGTTGCGAGTCTAATCTACCTAACCACCACTAGCCTAGATCTGGCTTATGTAGTCAGTGTGCCAAGACAATATATGTCCAATCCACTTGAAAGCCATTGGAATGCAGTGAAAAGTGTTTTGAGGTATCTACAAGGTACTGTAGATTACGGTATTATTTGCACTGACTCTTCTGATGTTAGATTGATGAGATTTGCTAGATTGACAGGATTTGCATATTCAGATTGGGCTAGAAATGTAGATGATCACATATCCATAACAGGTTATGCATTCAACATTGGATCCGGGGTGATCACATGGAGCAGCAAGAAACAAAACACAGTTTCCTTGTCCTCAACATAAGTAGAGTATCAAGCCATGTGTGCAGCAATGTGTGAGGCAGGTTGGTTGCGAAGACTTCTCCAGGATTTCGGGAAAGAACAGATAGACACAACAATAATCAGACATGACAATGAGAGTTCAATAAAACTTGCTAATAATCTGGTGTTCCACAAAAACACTAAACATATTTATACACAATTCCACTTCATTAGGGAGAAAGTGCAATCCAAAGAAATCCATTTGGTATATTGTAATACATTTGATAATGTTGCAGACATTTTCACTAAGCCTCTTGGCAGGATTAAGTTTGAAATGTTTACAAAGATGTTAGGCATATTTGTGAACCCCTTCTCCATTAAGGGGGGAGTGTTAGAGATAATGGAGAATATCTTAGAATAGTGAGTCGGTTCACAACACCTCAGGATAGGAATTAGTTTCTATTTTTTAGTTTATGGTTCTAACTTCCCTAAATTTGTGATTAATATATATTGTATAATGTACATAAGCAATGCAAAGTGTTCAGACTTTCTTTCATAAAGCTAACCAGTGGGTTTTATTTCATTTAATACAAATCATTGCATTTTTATCAATTCTTACATTGAGATTTCACCTCTATCTGAAATGTTCTACGACGGTAATTTTGGTGTTTTTGAATTCAATAAAATATAGTTTTTATATTTAAATTTTATATTATATTTATTTTTTAATATATATATATATATCAAACTTTCAATATAACAATTTATTGAAAATAAAAACTTTTTCAAATTATAAAAGATAAAATATAAAAAACCTCTTTCCTTCCCAACTAATTTTAAAGCTATTCGTTATTCATTTTATATAATATTATAATTATATTTAAATTAATACTTTCGCCCACACCTATTGCTTTCCTATCCAACCAGCTTTAAGAAAGATAACACAAGTTTCGTAAAAACTACAACCTCAAAGGATAATACAACGCAAATATACTTGTAAAGACTTATTAACATAATGGATTTAGGAAGCAATCACCAATCAATTTAAAACACAATGGTTGTATTCTAATGATTTGTAAAGACACTAACCTATTTTATAAACGATATTAGAGCAAAAGCAAACCTTCAAAATTATATGGTTTTTTTTAAATAGTGTTTTAAATTTAATTTATTATTTTATATAAATAAAAGTTTAGTAAAAAAAATATAATTATAATAATAACAAATAATTTTAAAAGAAATCTATATTTCAAAATTTTAAACTTCAAATTACATTTGATTAAAAAACAATATTATTGTTTTTTAAATCTTCGCATATTTTATTATTATTATTAATAATAAGTAAATTAACACTACATAAAATAGGTTAGGTGGCCTCAATTTGCCTAGTGATCTGTTGGTCATCTAATCAAATGATAAACCATCTAGTAGCAAAAAACGTCAATTTTTTCTACTCAAGCGATATAAGTTTGATTATCATGTCTACAAGCATTGTTGGACACCTAATCCTCAATGGGTTAGTGTGGAAGCTGAATAGACAAAGTAGTCCAAGACACCTTGGGATGTGAAACCCAACGGTCACAACAATGTACTATAAATGTATATCAGTTGTTAATAAAATCGTATTGTCATGTTTTATCTTTCATATTGTTCTTGCTGCCCATGTGTGTTTAACATGGTATCAGAGCAGGCGTATTCCTGCCCTGCATAATTAATTTGAGCCATTTGTTTTATGGCCTTTCTGTGCAGTTTATTTCTGCCATATTCCTTTATACAGACCTGTGCCCTGTCTGCCATATTCACTTGAACGATGAAACGTTCCTCTGCCTGACACTACTAGCACTGTCCAAGCCGTTCTGACATGTCTGTGTGTCATATACGTTTTTCATATTGTCTGCACCTTGTGTCAAGCCTGCGCCCTCTGTCAAGAGACCAGCTGCAAACGCTTTCTCACTGCGTCAGTGTCATAGATGTTTTATATTCTCTGGTACTATGTTGAAGAACCATCTGTTGAAGAACCAAAACAAATCAAATCCATTGCTGGGATCTTACAGAATTAATTTGTTGAAAACTAACCGATGCACGTGGTATCAACGCTGTGTATTACTGTGTATCAACGCTGTGTATTAGCACTGTGCATTTTCGCGTTGGTTTCATATTAAGGCTGTGTATTAATGCTACTATCATTGTATGCGTTGAACTCTTGATACGCTGATAGTTTGTTTCACCCTGTTCTTCCTTGAGGTTCCTCACTAATTGTTGCTGCTCTATCAATATTAGTGGCCCTTCTCCTGACAGTCCGGCGGCCTGGTTGTGCATTGAGAAATTTTTTGATTTCCTCATACATGTCTCTTAGTGGTTCGTTTGCCCGTGGATTCTTGCATCCTCTTACCAGATTTCTCCATTTACGAACACGTCTCTGCACTTCTTCCATATCCTCGTTCTTTCATGTTTTCTGATATATTTTCCCACAAAGTTTCGTGCTTTACTACTGCCTTGTTGAATGTGGCGTGCATTTCAACCTTCGATTTAATCAAGAACTGTATTCCATAGGGTTTTTTTTGTTGATCGTGAGGGCTTTGCCATTTATTTTAACGGTTTGCCTTCAAGTTGAATGGAAAATCTGAAATCAATTTTAAATTTGTGTGCTTTTCCCTCACGTAGTCTGTAACAGAATGTTGCACAAGGTTCAGTGCCTCGACTAACCAACCCTGATTGCAAAAGTCTATCGCATTCTTGCGAGTACTATAGTCGTCATTGACGCTATGGAGCTCTGCTTCTCCTTGGAGGGCACTGGTGCGAACGTGTGTTTGAAAAGCGAGAATGATTCCATTGCCCATAAATACAAGCAACGTAATTAAGAATGCGCACTATATTTTGTTTTCGGTTCAACTACAAATGTTTCAAGAATAGGCGAAAGTCGATGAATCGTGATGGCGATGACTTGTAATTTTGAGCACTATCCATTGTTGATACCCGAGCCGGTGAGAGAAAATTCGAGAGCCAGTGCGCTTACTGTGTCATGGACAGAGAGACTCTATGCACAAATGTCCTAAAGTTGCGCATATGTTGGTATTACAGGATATCTGAAAGGTGTTTATGGTAGTGGACGATTAAGCTGATGTATGCTCCAGTGATGTGTATGGTTGAATGAGAATATGACTGAGGAGAAAGTATGACATGGCATATAGCTGCCAGGGTTTGATTACATCTCAGAGACATTTTGTGGTTCTTTGCTGCTAAGGCTTGCTATACACACAAGCAACAATTGACTCATCTGAAAAGAAAGTAGTTGGGAGAAGGGTCATTATGACAGAAGTCAAACCCTTGAAGCAAGTCTGTAGAATTTGACCTGATTTTCGGATTGATAGACTCTTCCAGAAATTGTGTGGCTGTGGGGTCGATGTATGCCAGTAAGGATATTGTTGTTTGTTGAGCTATTGCAGACATTATAAAGACAAATTGCATTGATATAGTACTAAGCACTGCTAGTGCATCATTAAGTGCTGAGTTTATGTTGAGTTCTCTATTTCAGGGTTACACTTAGTATATCAAACTTTGTTATCTTTGAAAATTCATTTGAAGGCTTCATTTGCAGTGAGATTATTGGTCTATGATTTTTTACTACCTCATTGAACAGGTGTCATCTACAGTAACCAAGGGCAAAGTTTTGTGTGAACTTTTCTATGAATTGATGTAATCTATTAGTTTGATGCAAGGATTGTTGTTGACTGTTTGCATTAGACAGAGATTAGCTTTAGAGATTTGTTATGACAGTATTGACACATTATTCTTTGTAAATGCATATGATAAAGCAACTATTGAGTTGGTACTATTGACATTGTTGATCTATAGACATGTATTGATGAAGTGGAGTATGAGTTCACATTCTAGGGTTTCAGGGATAAGTCTTGCATTAGCAAAGTATTATTGATTGAATATGCTAATGGATAGAGTCCTATGATGATGTTGAATTGACGGGCCAAGTGTTATGTCAGAGAGCTTGACAAGCCTTGATACACTACTATATCTTTACCACAATTGGTTTAATCATTGCTATGGAAATGTTGCAATGGACAAAACATGGTTGAGATTGCTCTACTAAGACTGTCGACAAATTTCATTTGCAAAGAAAGTCAAAGATTGACTCTCTTTTTCACAGTGTGAGTAGTTTGAATAATTTGAGAAGTATATTAAAGCAGCGAGTCATTTGCTACATTGAAATTGGTACTGTTCTATCTGCTACAGTGACTTGGTGATATTGGCATCGTGCTACTCATCTAATACTTGCAATTATTTATCATTTTATAGACCAATTTGTAGCTGAAGATAACATCACTTCTCTGATTATATTGGTCTGAAATGGATAGAATAGATGATGTATTGAAACTACTGAATAATTTAATACCTTCCACTGTTGATGAGATGGTTAAGATCAACAAAACCTCTCTTTCCAATATTAAAATCTGTCTCCAAAACGCACATGAAAATATTGAGTTTTTGCAGCTTGAGACAAAGCTACAACAGGAAGAATTACACCAGTGGAGTCATCATTCTGAACCTATTTCTGTTCAGAAGATCGAAACAGACTCCTATAAACAGCAAGTCAATAATGTTACATCTGGTTCAGATTTAGTACCCAATAAAGCAGCAGTTGGACATGCAGATGCGGAAACTCAGTGTGCACTTCCCAAGCCCATCATTAGACCTTGGGAACAACTTGTCCACAACAAGCACAAAACTGGTCTTGGATATGACAAGGACTTGTCCTTTCATATTCCAGACTATTCAAGCCCATTCAGTTTCAGAGTGCTAGATTCCTTCATGACAGTTCACCTCCAGCTGTTCTAGATTATGCCCCTCTTCCACAACAACAGCAACAACAATATATTGTAAAATTCCAACACTGTAACCGAGTTGGCCATCTAAAAGATCACTATTTTGATCTTCATCCATGTAAGCATTGTCATAAAACCACCCATTCTTCACACACATGCTTCAGAAACAAACGACCTGCAAGAACAAAGATTCATCTTGGATGAATCACTTCTTGGCAATGGGAATCAACAGCCAAGAAGATATTCCAAACACATGTCAGAACTTGTTCCAGAGTATTAAAAAATCTTGCAGTTGAGTTTTCTCCATCATCTCACCTTGTATCTGACCGGGGGGGAAATGATGGTCATCTACAAGCTTCAAAGTCACGTCAAGCGAGCCTGAGCCACAACCTGCCACATCGTTTTCAGATTTGTAGTGAGAGACAAAGATGCCCCTGAGCATGCCTTCAGTTGGTAATCGGGGACACTTCCTCTGGCAGAAGGCTTCGGCTTCTTGCCAGTTTTGGAAAAATTCCAGGAACAAAATTGAGAACACTTCCTCTAGCAAAAGACTTCATCTTCTCGCCAGTTTTGGAAGAGTTCTAGGAATTGCATTAAGCATTCCAGAGTTGTTGGTCATCCTTAAACCATCACAGGTTGAGACTTCCCTTTTTAGGTTGAAGTTTTCCCTTTTATGTGGGGTGAGACCTCCCTTTTATGGTTGAAGGTTTCCCTTTTCAAATCAATAGGAGCACTTCCTCTAGCAGAAGACTTTAGCTTCTTGCCAGTTTTGGAAGAGTTCCAAGAACTGCACTAAGCGTTCCAGTGTTGGTGGTCATCCTTAAACCACCGTCTTTTATACCAACATTTCAGAGAGCACATTCAGCCTAGTGTTGCCATGCATTTTTGCACATTTTGTATTATAGCTCTCTTCTTGGACTCATACATAACCCTTCGGATTAAGGGGGGAATGTTGGACACCTAATCCTCAATGGGTTAGTGTGGAAGCTGAATAGACAAAGTAGTCCAAGAGACCTTGGGATGTGAAACCCAATGGTCACAACAATGTACTATAAATGTATATCAGTTGTTAATAAAATCGTATTGTCATGTTTTATCTTTCATATTGTTCTTGCTACCCATGTGTGTTTAACAACCATACTCTAGTTTCTTATACTCATATATCACTGAATACTGAGAAGTAAAAGCTATCCGCATAAGTACTGAACAAAACTAACAGTAAGCAAACATTGTAATCTTCCTTCTCAGCATCATTAGATTCAACTGGAGCTAGATCTTTAGCATTGGAGTCTGGCAGCTCTGTCTGTGAGACCAGACAGGGAAGGTGTTTCTCAATGTCGTCGAGGCATCCTTATTGTTTCTACATTTGAAATTCCAACTTTCAAAAATCTTGTTTGTAGTTTGAAAAATCCTGAACCATTGTCGCCATGCTCATCAAAATTTGTTCCATGGCCTTACCTAGGAGAATTTTCATCAACCAATATAGATAAAGGGTCTGCTTAAACTGAGTCAGTTGCCCACGGGTGTGTCGAGGGTCTCGCACGAGGATTCACCAATCTTCCATCTCTATCTCGGTCACACTCGCTTGGAGGTTCAGATCAGTTTCCCATTCCTATATTAGTCTCCTGATCTCCTAGTTGGTCCCCTCCCAATAAGTTGTTTTCGCTTCATTGATGAGGTTAGCGATAGGCTTTCTATCGTGTCTTCCTCCTGAGGAGCTGGGTTCATTTTCTTACTCAATCCCTCGTGACCTCTTGCCTCGGCCCCTAGTCTTTGTAATTCGAGCCATACATAGATGAGCCCGACACCTCATAATCATATATGAGCTAGCCGATCCCTATATCGGTGATGGGGCGAGCCTCGAAACCCCCTGCGCTCGAGGAGGCTTACCATTCTGCATATCTGTCATGGAGGCAAGAAACAAAATTTGGCAATCAATTATATTGTGTCATTTCATCACCCACAGTCTCTTCCACCCACCTAAGTCCACCATCCCCATTGGGTATGAAGTCTCGTGCCCCACGTGACCTCTTGCATAACAAGCATAATAAACAATCTTGAACCTAGTATGACCCATTCCCACACCGATGTGAGAATTCTTCTGCCCCGACTAGTGCACCACCATAACAGCTACCTTGCATACATTGCAACCCATGCCATGGGTGCAACACTCGGATAGCAACCGAAAATGAAAATTCCAAGCCTCTCGCACCCAATTCCAACACTTTTGTGACCATTCACCAATCCCACACAATGAAGTAACACCTTGACAACCTTGCAGACCCTTAGGTAGCTCACCCCCTCCATAGTGACCTTGTGGACATTATGACGCAAGCCTTGGTTGCCCAACCTCAAAAGCCAACCAGCCAGAGACCCATTAGCCAAACAACCTTCACCCAACATTCTAGTTCTTTCACAGCTAGCCCATGTTGAATGACGATTCTCAAACGCCCGACAACACTTCCCCATAACAACAATTTCACAGACCTTTCTGCCTAGGCCTTCGGTATACAAATCCAAAAGCCACCCAACCATAAGACATAAAGCTTCAACATTAAGACATGTATGAACACTATCCCAACACCTGACCCCCTAGCCTTTGAACCAAAGGTAGTACCGTTCCCCAGGGTTTTCACCCCTACCCCATATCAAAATTAACCCCATGCGGGAGAGGAAAATCTCGTAGCAAATTGAAATTGAAGAGGTTCCAATAGGACTCAAGTTCTTTTTCCAGGCTACTAACGCCAGACCATTTCCCCAACCCCAATTTCCCATGTGCACCAAGGAGTTGCCCCCATGCAGAACCCACAAACCAAACTAGAGACAAGGGAGCATGATCAAGGCGAGGAGAAAATAATTTACATATCCAATTTCCTTTGTTTAGAACTGATGTAACCTCTGTTGCTTCTGGAGACACTGCAATGACTCGATACCAGAGTCCCCTTGCCTCAAACACTGAACCACACTCACTTGGTCACATAAACTACCAACTTCCTTCCCACTATAATCGCCATTAACTAGAAAAACTACCTAGAAATCTTTGCCACCTTTCTCTGTGGCGGTAGTCTTATGCATGCAAAAGGCCACCGCACCCATTGCCTCGAGCGTGTGGGGGGGGTGGTGGTACTATACCTTGGCATACTTAGCATTTACATTGTCTTGATGGGGTCGTCCTCCGACTTGCACACATCAAAGGTAAAAAGAACATTATTATTATTGATTATAAAATAAAAACAAAAAAAAAATATTATTATTATTTTTAACATTTCTCCACTCTTTAAATTTTCATATTCTTTTATTATTATTATTATTATTAAATATTAATATGTATTTTTATTTTTAGTTATTATTATTGAACACTCATATGCATTTTTATCGTTATCTTTATTATTATTATGGTGTTTATTATTATATGTTCAAAAATTTATTATTATATTTTTAAAGTTTTTAATAAAGTGTTTTAATACTAATTATGTTAAAAACAAAATTCTAAATTAACGCAATTATTTTGAATAAATTTTTTTTTTTCAAAAGTAGTACACATGTTTATATATTATTAGGTAGAGATCTTAAAAATTGGAGGTCCAGTCCTCATCCCCCACATTCACAAGCTTTTCAATCAAGCAGTCAAGCAAGGGTTCCCTAAACCATGGACTCAAAGCCTCATTATCCCTATTTTTAAAAGTGGTGATACAAATAACCCCTCTAATTATTGGATAATTATGATCAGAGCTCTCCTAGCCATGTTATATGGTATTATTTTGGAAAGGAAGTTGAGCATATGGCTCTAAAGTGAAGGTAAGTGTGCTAAAGGCCAAGAGGGTTTTAGAAAGCAACACTCAACAATAGACCACCTCGTTACGCTTAGCATCATTGTGGAGGAATGTCGCAATGATAAATCCAATCTCTTTTGTTTCTTTGTGGACTTTAGAAAGGCTTTCGATACGGTTCCTAGAAACAACCTTTGGAACAAATTAGAAGATCTAAAGGTTCCTTTTGAGTTGAGAGTTGCCGGTATAAGGTTATACGACAATGTAATTGCCAAATTAAAGAGCAATAAGGGGTGGTAAAAAGATATTAATTGTAATATCGGAGTTAAACAAGGTTGCCCCCTCTCCCCTACCCTATTTGGCATTTACATCGATAAGCTAGAAATTTTTTTAGAGGAAGCAGGATGTGCTGGCACGATCTTAGCTAGGATATTCATCATCCTTCTTCTCTACGCTAATGATATTGTTCTTCTTGCAAGGTGCCCATCTGATCTTGATAAGCAACTTATACTTCTTAAGTATTTCTGCTCTATCATGGGTATGATTGTTAACATTGACAAAACAAAAGTTATGATTATCAAATCCAAGAAGGACACTTACGCTAATTTTATGTATGACAATAGTAACTTGGAGGAAGTGTCTTCCTACAAGTACCTAGGAATTGATATTCATCACAAGCTCAACTGTAACTATAGCATTGAAAAAAGGATTAATGGGGGATGGAAAGCTTATTTTGGTCTTGAAAATAATTGTAAAACAGCAAACCTCGTAATGTGGGATAGAAAGAAGTTCCTCTTTGAAACTTTAGTCACTCTAGTTATCTTATATGGATGTGAGGTTTGGGGTTGTAGCATCTCTAGAGAATCTTGGAGAAAGATTGAGCAAATCCAGAAGCATTTTATAAAGTATAACCTCAAAATTTAAAGCAACACACCCTATCCTATTCTCCTTATAGAAATGGGTATTTCCCCTATCGAGAGCATAGCTATGACTAGGCTTCTATTGTACAAGCACAAACTCAATAACATAGGAGACCATAGATTTCCTAAGCTAGCTTTAAATTCCAGCCAAAACGACCTAAGGCTCAAATGAGGTTGGTATAAAGACACCAAGGCCTGGTTAAACCATTGGGAGATCAACAAGAATGTTGCATTGAAAAAAATCAATAACATTAAAAATATTGTTACTTCTAAGTTCAAAGAAAAAATGTGGTGTGAGAAAGATTTAGCAGCTAAAAGAAAATTAAGATATTATAAGGAGGTCATCAACCCCACCCTAGAAGATCAAAAGTATCTCTCTGCTTTATCTAGCTCAAAGAAGAAAATTAATATAGCCAAGATTAGAACGAACTCTCATGAGCTCTATAGTGAAAAGGGTCGTTGGGCAGTTCCTAAAACACCATGGATGGAAAGGTTCTGCCATCTCTGTGAGAATACGAACATCGAGGATGAAAATCACTTCCTCTTAGAGTGCCCCATGTACAGCGACATTAGATCTTAGTTTCAAAATCTTTGTTGCAATACTGACCTTCCTAGCCTTTTACGTTGTCAAAACTACAGTGAGCTCGAGGGGCTTCTCTCCAAGCTTTTTGAGTATAGGAATAAAATCTTAAATAAAACTAAATAATTCGTTTCTTTAGGTCCAATAGACCAAAGTTTGGTCTCACTGGATGTTAACCACCACCACCATCATCATCATCGTCATCATAGAGTTTATAGGGTTGACATATAAAGATTTAAATTAATAATCTCATCACTCACATAAATTTATATAATACTCTTATATAATAAGTTCACAAAAGAATTGCATAAACCAATTTATGTATATATATTTATCTTTAGATTTATGAAAATTATTTATTTATTTTATTTTTTTAATTATATAAATTTTAGTTAAATTATAATATTCTTATTTTTATTTGTTTTCCATATTTAAAACTTTAAAAAATATTAAATATTTCAATTTCAATTAATTTATATATAAATTAATATAAACTTATTTTAATTAAAAATTTAAGAAATATTTTTAAAAATGGAAAAATTAAAACATCCATATTTTAAATACTCTAAAATAATTGTATATTAATTTTTAATATTTAAAATTTTAAAAAATATTAAATATTTCAATTTCAATTAATTTATATATAAATTAATATAAATTTATTGTAATGAAAATTTAATAAATATTTCTAAAAATTAAAACATCCATATTTAAATATTCTAAAATAAATTTATATTAGTTTATTAATTTATATTGATTTACTATATTTTAAAATTCTACAATTATTATATTTCCCTTCCCCTCTTTTTTTCATAGTTATTTGAGTTTAAGATCGTAACAAGTGAATATATTCAGTTTAGTACAAACAAATGAAAAATGGCTTAATGTTCAATACATATTTTATTTAGAGGTTTCAACGAACATATGTTCACATATAGTCAATCTTAATATGATATTTTTTGATTTTTTTCATTTAGGAATTATAATTTATATTTTTTGATTTTTTTCATTTAGAAATTATAATTTATATTCTAGAATGAGTTTTTTTCTATTAGTTAAAAGTGTGTTGAAGTCTAGTTGGTTAAGAGATTATTTAAGAAAATATAATTTATATTTGTCTTTTGTGTGCTAATCAGTTCTAGAAAGAGTCTGCCCCTATTAGTTAAGAGTTTGTTGAGGTCTAGTTGGTTAAGAGATTATTTCAAACTAGTTTTTAGTTAGAAGTTTGGTGGTATTAAAATAATAATACAATATAAATAATAATAGTATATAGAAGTTTGATTTTATTCACATTAAAATAATAATACAATACAAGTACATCATGCTATGTCTCGAGATAGCTAGTCTATTTTGGACATACAATGTCTTGGTTGAGTGAATATTTCAAAGGCACACCAATTTAGGAAGCTAACTATTTGGAGAAAATATCTCAACCAACTGGACTCAACAAACTCCTAACTAATAGGAAGAGACTCATTCTAGAATTGATGAGCAGACCAAATATCAGCAAAGTCTAACTATGGTCATGATGTTTACAAACATGATAAAAAAAATATGCCTAAGTCCATATAAAAGAACAACCATCTATCAAAATAATGAACACCAACAATGCAACCAAGAGTCTAGTAAAATATTCTCCCTCCTATTTATCCATCATTAAATTTTTTTTTTTCTCTGTAAAAGCTATCTAAGTAATATATTATATGTACAAAAAGATTACAAGCATCATGTCATTCCTTCCAGAGCCAAAAGAATAGCCCTGGGCCTGCAGACTGTAAACCTTATAGCTCCCTCGCAGGGGCAGCTTCTTCCAAAACCAAACTGAGATGTCCAAGAAAACAAAAACCCACACAGGGGCGACAAAGAGCTAAACTTTCATGACAGTGAACTAGACATATGAATGCCCACGCAGGGGCTATCAGCAGAAATATTTTGACTTGTATAACTGACAGGTGTCAACGTGACTGAGTTACAAATGTCAGCTATGCAATTCAAATTGCCAGTGATGAGGCAAAACCAAAGACATGACCACAAACTCAGAGTTAAGCAGGACCAAGAGACAGGAGGCGAATGCCAAAAGACCGAAACAGAGGAAGCATTAACCAGAGGATCAAAAGACAAAATCCAGACGTTACCCGCCATGGCTTCAACGAGCTGAAGATTGCTGGATGGAGGCGAAGTGTGCATCTGCCGCTTCAGCCAGGTTCGGATCCTCCACGACATAAGCCCACCCGTCGCCTTCCTCGCGCCCTTCCCACATTTTCCGCCAAGTGTCTTCATCAACATCTGGAGGATGTGGCCCCACCGGAGGGAAGCGGTCTTGCCGACTCGTCTCCTCCAAGCTTCCAACAACAGACGTTGGTTGCGCTTCAGCAGCATTCTTTTCCACGGACGATTGTTCCTTTCCAAGACTGATCTCCCTGCCCATGTCTTCCAGTAGTTTTTCCTGCGGGTTCTGGAGATGCTCCTCATCTGGAAGTTTTGTGAACATGATGGAGATATGGGCGTTAACGCCTTCATAATCCTCTGTTCTCGGCAAGGTGAAAACCACAGAACCAAAAGCTGGGAGCTTCGTCTTCCCTTCACAAGATCCCCCAACCTCCACATATTGTCGAATGGGAAGCGGGGTTGCTCTAGCTCTCCGGTGGCAGTAGCAGCAGCAACAATGATGGTGCTCATTTGCTGCAGGTGGTCTTGAGGATGATCCTCTGGATGGACCTCGTCTACATGGCTGCCGTTCGCGAAGTTTTGCCATTGTAAGTCTAAAGCTGCCTCTGTGTCTTCGATGTTGAATCTGGAATTGGTAGCCGCAACAGTTTCCTCCCAATTCACTCTCAAATGCCCGGCTTTCCCCTTGTCTTCCTTCGCTCGTTGGCCAACAATTCCGCTGCCAGACTCGATGCTGCAAGGCACCAAATTGCTCTCTCTTCCCCACCCAGCAACCAGAATGGCCGCAAGGACAATTCTCCAGGCTGCAGGGGAATGAACCCGAACTTGGCCGGAGCTTGCTATGCTTCCACGACCGCCAACTTTCCTCAGGCCAGAATGCCTTGATCGAGCCATGAAACTTGTAATATTCTCCCCTAAATTCTCGTTGCAGGTGCACAATAAATCTGCCCTGCTCCTCCATCTACCCCGTCTCTTCTGCATTGAATGCCTTCTCCACTTGGGGTGGCTTAATGGCCATATGACGGCCTACATTGGGGAGCTTATGGGTTTACACGGGGCAGCCCATGCACTGCATGTGGCATGCCTGTACGTCTGGCTTCGACACCCGCATCCGGGGATTTATCCATCATTAAATTAATATTTACTTATCAATATATTTTGAAAATGAATTATAATTACAAGAATAATACACTTTTTATTAAATCTATAAAATTAACTTAAACTCACAAAACACAGTTCAAATGTTTTATACCTTGTTGATAAATTCAATATGAAAAAAACATGCTAGTTATTATGTGAATGCCGGATAATTTATAGCATTGAAATATACGACAAGACGATTACTGTAAATTGATTTTTGCTCTGACCAACGCAAACTGGCTAGGGTTGCACCATATCTATCCGATATTCTCTTCCGATTAAATTAGACGACGTAGACAGAAGGTGGCATTATGTATTTGCTACCTTTCTTTTGTTTCGAAGTGTTGGGCTGCTTGCGTGCGTATTCTAATTCTCTGCAATGCCGAACAGGCCAATCTTAAGCACCACAAATAAAATAATTTTCATAATGAGATTGTACAGATTGGTCGGAATTGATGGGCCGAGGTGATACCAATAAAATTATCCAAAATCATAATAACAACTTTGAGCGTTGAAACTATGAAATTTATTCATTATTTCCTTAACCATACAAACAAACTCATTATAGCAACGTCCCTCTGCAATGTTTAAATTATTTTAATCGATCATTAAAAACAAAACCAAATTAAATTTAATATACAAAAATTATGAATATTAACGGTTTAAATTATTATAATCGATCGTTATAAATTAAAAATTAAAACAGTTTAAATTTGATATACAAAAATTATGAATATTAACTATTTAAAGGGCTCAAATTGTTCAAGGTAAATTTTTTATCTATAACGTATATTCATTTCTAAATGATAAAAAATTATATTGGCAAATGATAAAAAAAAATATTGATTAAAATTTTGGGTTTAAAATGAATTTTATCATATAAATAATGACGCCATCATAAATTTAAATTGAATTTATTTCATTTTAAATGGTTGAAATGAATATCTTCATAGCCAGATTTAATTTTATGTTTGCAACCAGATTTAATTTCAGAAATGCTATATAATGAACTTTATTATAATGATTTGGACTAAAAAAAAATATAGTGCAATACAATCATATGTATGCTATTACCTAAGATTATAGGTATATAATTGCAAATGGGCATCTTTATTTTGATGCTCAATTCCAGAAATATTACAAAATATATATTTAGATAATAATAAATATATATTATAAACTTGAAACATAGGTTTATTACTACGGAAGTTATCTCAATTGTACATTCTTAAGTATCCCAAAATAAGATCAATAGCAACAAGATGTCCCTTGAATTTACAATCAGCAAAAAGATGCCTGATGCCTCCGCATCACTCCTGCCCATCTCTCTGCGTCATCATTGTGTTGATATTAACTCGTTAATGAAATTTATTGAATCAAATCGTTTTAATTGAATTCATAGGTTAGCATAAATTCCTAGAAACATTCATTAAAAAATCTACACCTCTCGACAAATTCAATATTGAAAATGAATATCTTCCCTAACAGGATTTAATTTCAGACATCCTATATGATGAACTTTATTATTATTACTATGCTGTGTACATTATTGCAAACATCTATTTTTATTTTGATGGTCAATTCCAAAAATATTTTTGAATATATATATAAACTTGCATGAAATCATTAAGCAAAAACAATCCCCAAAGCATTCCCCACCTGCAACTGTTTGAAGGCATATTTCAATCACTAAAACTTCCCTAAATATCCTAAAATCAGACGAAGGTCAACGAATTGACTTTGGTACTGTCCCTCTGATTCAGAAGATATTCCTTGAATTTACAATCAGCTGCCACTGTATCTCATATTGAAAAATGCCAATCACTATGGAACTTATTTCAATTATAAATTCTATAAATCAGACGAAGGTCAACCAATTGACCGGGCACTGTTCCTCTTATTCCTCTCATTCAGAAGTTATTCCTTGAATTTATAACATCAAACATCATTTGATTTCTTTCAATTTAATTAAGAAATCGGGTTTGGAGTAGTTCTCAACCATATATATAATTTTGTTTTTTATTAAATTATAAAATCTGTGAGACCAAACTTTCCCTCTTAACTGATAAACCACAACCTCACCACTCTTACTATCTCTATAATTGTATTGCTATTAACTAGTTAATGAACATAATTGAATTGATAGGTTACCGTAAATTCCCAGAAACATTCATTAAAAATTTCACACCTCTAGACAAATTCAATATTGAAAATGTTTACACTGCCTGAGAAATTCAATTTTGTGAACGAATGCGCTGCTTATTATTTGAATGCTGGATATTGCTATCATCCAAATACAGAATAAAGGCATCGAACTGCACATTGATTATTGCTCTGGCTATGGGGTGTACCATCTGCAATTGTTGGGCTGCTTGTATTGTAGATAGAATATAAGAAAAGGCAATTCCCATTGATGAATTCAATTTTCATCACGTGAAGTCCATATCAAATATTGATCTCTGTTCCCACTTTACATCTCTTCACAGTCAGCACCGTTCGAATTTCGCAGTGGATTTCAATGTAGTGATTCTAACCTATACCGAACAGGTAATCCTTCACCAGTACGCATACTTTTCATCATGAGATTGTACAGATTGCTAGGACTTGTGATGGCGAAGAGTAAAACGAGAAAGATATTTCAAAATCGGTGGATAACCGTAAAACCATAAAAGCTTTCCAAAATACAGACGGATGAAAGTATAAAATTTAATGATTATATTTTTAGATTTTATGGTTGTGACTCATTATAACGTTTCTCTCGGCTTCCCGACGGAAAAATGCATCGATAACGTCGTAGTATACGGAGAAGACTATATTCGGAGTTTATTTTAGAATATTGAAAATTATCTTTTATTTTTATTTATAAAGGAAAAGATTTATATTTAAGTAACCAATTATATGATAGGATATAACTATAAATATGGTGACATTTTAATAATATAATAAAAGTAAAGTAAGAAACATCATTTTGCCGCATGTTAATTCAAAATTAATCTAGGTTCAAAACTAAATTAGGTTAAAAATCTTTCAAATTTTGGTAACAAAAATAAAGCATCTCTAGTTTTATAACTCCTTATAATTTAGTAAGTTTTATTTTCTTTATTTCATTTTATTTGTAAGGTTCATTTGTATTCATAAATTCAAAATATATTTATATTATTATGTTGTTATCAGTGCTTTATTATTTGGGAAACTAGATCACTAACATAACTATAGTTGTTTTGTTCACAAAACACTAGTATTGTCTAACTAAAATATAATTATCATATAAAATTGGGATGAGCACCATGAAGTTCAATTTGTACCATATAGTTTGATAGCATAAAAGTGACATCAGAAAACATAACTAGTACACATATATACAAATAAGAAATTAAACAAGTCATATAAGAGTTAATTTGTAGAGAAATCCACCTGAATTTTTTCTGAAGATCTCGATTCTACTTTAACTTCAGTGAATGTGATATTAGTTTCATGCTCAACTAGAATGTTGAGTTTGTGGTCCAATATGTTCATTTATCATTGGATTTATTGCAATTGGATTTGCATCTTTTGTTAAGCTTCCCATATTTCGTTCAATATGTGTCCAATGATAGCCTTTATACATCAATAAATATCCATTACACGGAGATACCTTGTTTTTTTAGGTACAGGGGCAACTAGTGTCCAAACTCTAGTCTCTAGTTTCTCCTAGCAACTCCACATCTAAAATATTTTGGCGCCTCAAATACACTTCCTACTCTTCCTCCTCTAATTCCACTTGGAGAATTGACAATATGTTAGCGAATAATCTTCTAGCCACTTCATTTTCGACCATATTGGAACGGGAATGTGGGCCTTGCCTTGTGATGTAGGTCATGTTCCCTACCATCCCCATGGTTTTTAGCTATGCGGCCTTCTCCATGCCCACCCATTTCCATCCTACTACAAGAATTTTGAACTTCCTACTCTTCCTCCTCTAATTCCACTTGGAGAATTGACAATATGTTAGCGAATAATCTTCTAGCCACTTCATTTTCGACCATATTGGAACGGGAATGTGGGCCTTGCCTTGTGATGTAGGTCATGTTCCCTACCATCCCCATGTTTTTTAGCTATGCGGCCTTCTCCATGCCCACCCATTTCCATCCTACTACAAGAATTTTGAACCCTATCAAATGAAGATGCACGGTTGAGACTGTGTGTCCACCTGCCTACAGATACCACTAAATTCCATGCCCCAAACTTGTCTGTGTCTAAATCAATTTTTTTCAATATACATGAGAGGTTAAAGGACACCCAATAATGGACTTAATCACTTGCCTCATTCTCAATTCATGCACACAATAGGGTTGAATTTAATTCCAAAAGACCTCCCTTGTTTCTCCTCAAAACAGAGTTCTAGCCTTAGTGAAAAAGTACCTAACAGAATCATCAATCCAAGCTACAATGGTGGACTCCAGCAAGATTGTTTCTTGGCTATCCCAAGGGCCACACACTGAAATAGACCAATAGCACCACTTGAGGGTAACTAAAGCCACAAAGAAAATGACTATGACACTATAACATCTGGTTGGAACCATAGCACTACAACATTGAAACTTAAAATTCCAACAAAAAAGGCCAAAAAATTTGACAAATTTACCATCAAATAAAAACACTGAGCTCTTCAACTTTCATTCATGTCATTGACTTCCATTGAATAAATATCAAGTTAACCAAATGCTAGGAACAAATCGGATGTCCATGTATATAACTCCCACTCACAATGTATCACAATAATGGTCGAGGTGGTGGCAATCATCCTTTGTATGAACTTTGACCCTTTCCATGATGATGAGATTATGCTAGAGTTTGACTACCTTGGTCACTGCAAGCTTGAGTCATACATCTTCCAAATCTTTTGAAGTGCCACATGAACCCTCATCACTTAAGGTGTTCCAAAACCTATCGTTGATTAAATTCTCCTTTTCCATTCATAGGGCGAACCAATCATCTTCCTTATTGATCATTGCATGTGTTGATCACCTAACATAAAGATGATTAGATCATAGAAGTTATAAGAGATATGTTTATCAACTCCTCACATTACAAATTTACTAGTATAAATAAATTTTCTTCATATGTTTATGGATATTACGTATTTTTCTTTTACTTATGAATTATTTAACCAATTAAATTAATAAAATATTATAATATATTCACTCACAATAGAAAAGAAAAAACAATTGTATTGCCCATAATCCCCTCTTTCCTCGACCAACCATATCCTAAACCCTTTTCCATGCATAGGGCACTCACAAATTACCCTCTTGTTCCTCTTTCATGGACCAACCATATCCTAAACCTTTTTCAACCCTTTTCACATACATAAGTCATTGACAAATTACCCTATTTCTCTTATATAATTATGATGGTGAAGTTCTGCGTAACCCATCCTTTTGAATTATGATGGTAAAGTTCTCCGTGACCCATCCTTTTGAAGTCGATTTCCTTCTCGTTCTTAATCCTCTTTCATGGACCAAACCATATCCTAAACCTTTTTCCCATACATAAGCCATTGACAAATTACCCCATTTCTCTTATATAATTATGATGATGAAGTCCTTTTGAATTATGATGGTGAAGTTCTCCGTAACCCATCCTTTTGAAGTCAATTTCCTTCTCGTTCTTAGTTCTCTTTCATGGATCAACCATATCCTAAACCTTTTTCCCATACATAAGCCATTGACAAATTACCCTATTTCTCTTATATAATTATGATGCTGAAGTTCTTTTGAAGTCAATTTCCTTCTCGTTCTTAATGATCAAAGCCCATATAATATTAAATATTCCTGCGAATTCATATATGCATGTTCAAGTAAAGGTTTAGAATTGGTGTCCACATGTTTTAATTATTATATATATATATATATATATATATATATATATATATATATATATATATATATATATATCATAATAATAATAAAATTTATAATTACTTTTATATTTTAAATAGATGTGCAATTTTTTTAGATTAACATTTAAAAGTTTACATTAGTAATATAATTGAAAATGTAATTTATCATATATATATTAAACAAATTTATATTAATTTTAAACGAAATTATATTAATTTTATATAAATTTCATTTAGAAAACATAAAGTAATTGAAATTAAGGAAATTATTATATTTTTATTTATATCAATTTTATATATAAAAAAAATGAACTAATTAAAATTAAAGAAACTCTTATATTTATTTTTTTGTTGTGAGAGAGATATATAATTTATATCATTTTAATATGGAGTTGATATGTGGTATCTAAAGAGTTTTAATAACAAAATAAATTTCAATAAAGATATAAGGTATATATGTAATTTTTTCAATATTTAATATAATGTTGACATGTAACATTTAAAAATATTCAATGTATAGAAATATATAGAGAGATTCTATCTCATGAGTATATACTTTGCCTCCCTGAAAGGTGAGTATTTAAAAATATACCAATAAAAAAATATTTTAATAAAATAAAATATCATATATATATATATATATATATATATATATATATATATATATATATATAAAATTAACATAGATTCATGCTATACCCAAATCTATAGGTGTTAAGACTGATCAAATTCGTTGAGGTGCAAACCTTTCTTCTTAGTTTCACACTCTAAAATGAGGCTTGCATTTCAACATATTTGGTCCCTTTGTTTGAGAGATTTGGAGCTAATATGCATCTATGTTTGTAGGTAACCAAATGTTTGATGATATAATTATAATGATGGGTTTATATAAAAGATTTAATTTAAATGAAGGCAATATATTTTTCTTTCTAAATTTAATGAAAGTAATGAATTAGATAAATGTAAATGTGGTAGAGATTTTGAGTAATGTATATGTGTTTCCTTTTAAGAGTTCACGGGTTCAAATTTAGAGGGAGGTAAAGTATGTACACTTTTATAAGTTTCAATAATCAAATTGTTACATGCCCATGCTTTATCATATAAACAAGAAACCACAAAACCAATTTAATGTTTTACTTTGCTAAAAAAAAACAATTAAAAGCTTATGTAAATGTATTTTTACCTTAGGAAAAGTTATTTTACTCATCATGCATTTGTGTAACAATAAACAATTTGTAAAATTTCCTATTAATTAAAATGTTTTAGCCTGAGAGGAAAATTGTATTGGGGAGTCATTTATTGACCTTGATTAATAAAGTATTCCAATCCCCTGCCCTGGGGAGGTGTCATTGACACATTATCATGGTTTTACCACATACATCTTTTGTTTATGTTTGGGAATTGAGAGGAAAATTGTATTGGGGAGTCATTTATTGACCTTTATTAATAAAGTATTCCAATCCCTTGTCCCGTGGATGTGTCATTGACACATTATCATGGTTTTACCACATACATCTTGTGTTTATGTTTGTGAATTCAATTTCCTATATGATTCAGAGTTTTTCCTTCTTATTAATTTAGGATTACGATCTCAAAAATACCAGCGAGTGGTATTTGAGCTATGTGGTTTTGTAGGGCTGAATTAAAAAGTCAATTCAGGGCAGAAGGCCAAGATGAAGGAACTAACGATACTATCTTGTGAAGAGAAAAAGGAGAAACATACATTATGGGGAGGTTCTAGTGGTAGAGAGTCATCATTATGTTGGACCATACTGAAGAAGGAAGAGCTAGAGAAAATAGTCTATGTGTCTAAAGGAATTTGTGTTTTTTCATTGGAATGTTACTTTTATACAAGATCATGTGTGTGTGTGTGTATTATTGGTGGAAATATAAGGGAACCATGCAACAGAGGAGCGACCAAGTAGCTGAAACGAAGCACGTAGAGGAGCGATGGAGAAAAGAATTCTTGGCTATGTTTTTCAGAATGTTTTTTGGGCAACAAAGCATCAAACCCTAGAAACTGAGTATTTTCTTAACAATCCCCAGTGAAGTTTCAATTCTTAAATTTTTGAATAATCTATAAATAATTTATAACAATTTTTTTTTCTAAAAAAAATTTTTGAACAAAAAAAAAATTGAAGTTTTGGATTTCTTGAGAAAGGAAGAAGGGTTTAGAGAATGGGGAAGTAGCCTGGAACTTGTTATTAAACCTTAGTTGAAAGTTGTCGGAACCCAGTTAAACCCTAGTTGGATGACTCGTTTTTGTAACTTTGAAAGAATCCAATCAGTTATATATATATATATATATATATATATATATATATATATATATATATATATATATATATATAATATATATATATATATATATATATATATATATAACATTGAAAGGATCCCATGTATGAGGAAAATGGAATAGGCCCGACTTAGATGCCTAAGCTCTCAATACCATAAGGTTGTTCCTCACAGATAATTTTCTCTTCAACATTGTTGAAGAAAGCTTAACAACAAGTCTATGGAGTAAATTGGAGACTTTATATATGAACACGTATTTAACCAACAATATTTTACTAAAGAGCCAGTTTTACAACCTTTAGATGAAGAAGGGAACTAATATTGTAGACCACCTAAATGTATTTAATACCCTTATTTTCGAGTTGATGAGTATGGACGTAAATGAAGAAGATAAATTCTTTCCATTTTTATGCTCCTTTCGTGAGTCTTGGGACCATTTTTTTATTTTTATCAGTTTGTACACAACCGATTCTCTATAATTTGATTCGGTTATGGGAGATCTATTATTTGAAGAAGTACAAATGAAGTCTGAAAATGAAACTCCCACGCCAGAAGTTATCATAGCTAGAGGTAGATCCAGGGAGAAAGAAGTGAAATCAAGAGGCTCTTTTAGATCAAAGTCAAGAGGCAAGAACTATAAATCTATATGTTGGTTCTGAAACAAAATAGGTAATATCAAAAAGGACTACTGGAAAAGACAAGAGACAGGTGAAAACTCAAAGAAGGAGGAAAATCAAATCGATTCAGGTATGATAGATGAAGTTATTTCCATCAAATCAGGTATGATAATGAATATTTTCCTATATGCAATGTTTCTTAGCATTTTGAAGTTTTTTTGTTATATTTTCGCACTTCTCATCACATGAATCTGCATAGAAATGAATTCAATTTGTATCAAGCTATGAATTTTAGTTTTGTGTTTATGGGTAATATTATATTGTTAGAATGTCAAGGTCAGAAATGTTATAATATAAATGTATGATGGTACAATAAGAACATTGACAGATGTCAGACATTTACTTGAGTTGAGGAAGAATTTGATTTCTTTGGGAGTATTGGGTTTGGAAGGTTATAAATTCATAAGTCAAGGTGGAGCACTTAAAATTTCAAACGGTGATCTAGATGTTATGAGGGTAGATAGGACAAAAAAAATTTATAGACCTAAAGGAAGTACTTAGGTCAATGAGGTAGTGATTCTATTTGAGGGGGCATGATAAATTATGTGACGATGGAATGAATGATTGGGCTACATGAGCGAGAGGGACCTTAAGGAACTGATGAATTGCAAATTAATTCCTAATTTGAAATCTTTGAATTTGGATTTTTTCAAGTATTTTGTATATGGAAAATAATTGTAACATAACTAATGCATTTCCCATGATTTTTGTAATGTAATGGCGTAATTCCCTGAATTGTGGGACCACAAATCTATGATCTAAGAGGGACATGGAAAGATAAAACCAAGTGGGGTTAGTTGGCAACTTAAATTAATTTTATGGTACAAATAATGAGAAAAAAAAAAGAGAGGAAGTGTCCAAGAGGAATATTAAGAGACCCCTGACGAAATGATAAAAAGGGAAATGCACAACAAGGTGGGGTTGGACCTCTTCTTGGTGAAGCTCATGAGTAAAGCTAGAACAAGTTATGAGATGAGGGAATGGGATACCCTAAAAGAGATAATTGTGACTAGAAGAGAAAGAAGATGAAAAGGAGAATGAATTGATTTCACGTGGTGTTGAAACTTAGGACTAACATCATAAAGACCTTGGGTGATCATAAAAAGAATGAAATATGAACTGATATTTCCCAAGTATATATTATACTGATGGATTTGGAAAGTATCATTAAATACTTTGTTCATACTAGTAGGTTGAAGGGTGATTATTTATTTTGAAAGGCTTAGACATCATCCCCATACTTGATTCAAAATTCATGTCAAGCATTTATTTTTACCACATCATTATTTTTTTACTTCTTGCACAAAAATATGATGAGAGATTATGTTGACCTTATGAGTACTAAATCTATAAAAAATATTTGACATTTACAAACTTTAATGAACACTAAGGTTGTTTGTTGTACTAGTTATTTCTAAATATACCCCATGTGTGTGAACTTCCTTAACAACCATATTGTTCTCGATGAATGGAAACTAATCCATTTTCCATGGGGGAAGAAGATGACTTTGTTGGTTCTATGGATGTTCCCTGGAAACAGAGAAATATTTTTGGTACTAGGTCACCCAAGTGCACAATCATTCCGTAAGTTGCTTCAAAATGGGGAATGTTGACATCTTTTTCAGGGCTATGGACACTCACTGTAAGCAACGCAAGGTCAATGATATTGGGTCAAACCCCAATGCATGATCATCCCATAGTTAATTAATGAAATAAAATGAATCTTTTGTAATTCATGCTTATATGTGTGAAAACGTGATGAATTTTCTTAGTCAGGATAGTGGATGAGTCCATTGGGGCTATGGACGCTCGCTGATAGCAAAGCAATGTCCAATTTTTGAAACTGAGTTACTGGAAACAAAAAGGAAAATAAAATCTCTGATAACTAGTCTCATTGCTTCAGTTAAACCGTGTTTTAAAATGAATGCCATCTTTGTGATCTTAAATTAGTACCAGAATTTATGCAATCTTTGCATCAATAACTGTAAGAATGCAATTATTTTTATATGGTTTTGAAATGATCCTATGAAGGTTGAGACATATGTGAAGAATGGATTGATAGTTTTTAATCCATTAGAGGAAATTTCAGCCTAAAAGTGGCCTCCTAAGGAAAAAAAATAAAATAATAGTTAAAATAATAAAATAAGAGTTATGAATTTGGAGGGAAAAGAAGAAAAATACATTTTATAATTGTATTTTTGGCTTGTCTCCTTATACGTTTACTCAAATTTCAAGTTTAGACACTTGTCAAATGCAAAATTAAATTCCACATCCAATGAGGACCCATTATGCATGTTTTTAATAAGAACTACATTGATTAAAATTGAAGATACATTAGCCCCAAGAGTTAGCTCAATCGGTCAAATCAAGTGCCTCGCCAATGGGCGGTCACAGGGTCGAATCACGAAAGCTCTTGGGGTTAGGTCAGTAAATAGGCCGAGGGGTGTTGATGCCTTCGGGTGCGTCCACTCAGTGTTGAACAACCCTGGATGTAGCAGCTACCCATTGACCCGGGTATCCGTGAACCAGAAGTGAAAAAAAAAATTTGAAGATACATTAAAAAGGCATGTTCAATACAAATTTTTAATGTATCTTACATTTTTATCAATGTGGGTTTTCTCAAAATATGCATAATAGGTGCCTGTTGGATGTGGAATTTAATTATATATCCAATGAGTGTCTACACTTGAAATTTGAGTGAACCTATAAGGAGATAAGCCAGAAATACAATTTAAAAAGTAGCTTTTCTTCTTTTCCCTAAAAACTATTTACATGTAGCTATTTTTAAATTTAAAACATTTTGAATGGTTTACATATTATGACATGGAAATTATATGAAAATTTCATCAACAGTTTTAGACTGAAATTTCCTCTAATGTATCCCTTTTGCAACAATGGATAGATGGGTTATAACTTGTATTATGGTAGGAAATGAGAAGGATCGTTAAACATAGTTTAAAAGGGGTAATTTACTACATAAAGAAACCATGTCACAAAAACATTGTGCTCAAAGAACTGTTGTGTGATGTGTTTTAGTAACATGATATCATGTTTAATGTAATAGGATCTTGTTAATTATACTTGAATTAAATATTATGTTTCTTTTGTAAAAAAAAGAGAATGAACAAGGAATGGAATCACTTGTTGTTATTTAGTGAGGGGTGAAATCTCCCATGAAACATTTAATAAAATAAATGTTTGTTGGATTTTCCCTTTTGGGGCTTCTAGGGTAATATCAATGTCCATTTATGTGCTTTCCTATTTGGTTATCTTGATGATATTACCTTGTATGACATTGAAAATTAAATCATTCAATGTATCATTGATAAGCTTTCATTAATTGAACAATGTTAATGATGCAAAGCTACAATAAACTGCATTATGATAAGTAGTTGCACTATTGATTATTCCTTTACAAAAATAGCTACTTCATTTTTATGGTTAATTCACGTTATGATGGAGATTTTACCAGATTATTAGTTAAGCATGAGATAAGTCATTAGTGGGATATTACAAGATGGTAAAATTTGATTAAAAAAACAGTCCTTTGTATTTTGTGGCGTAGCAGCATGATCTATTTATGGGCCTCTCGAACTCTCATAGGAATCTATGGGATTTTGTTCCTCCCGACAGAGTGTATCATGGTTGGAAAGTTAACTATATGTTTTCAGTGGAAGCTCTTGGACATGGCAAGGCCCTTGAAGCCTTTGGAATTTGGAACTAATGGCATGTTGTTGGATGAAATGTTGGATGTGGATAAATCCTTGCTAGATGTTAGGAAGAGGCAGGATGACATGGAGAAAAGGAAATGCCAGTCTTTCCATCTTCTTATGGGAGAAAAGGTTTTGCATCACCTTAGTGATATGGAAAATTCTTTGATTAGGTTATGAGAGGAGATATTTTCTCTTAACGTTTGGGTTCCAACTCTAGAAAATATTGTTTTTGACATTTTCAATATGGTTCAGGTGGCATTGGTTCTGGGGATACTTCTTAGATGAAGAAACTTTGTTGCCCACGTGAAGGTGATCCTACTGGAAATGGTCATAGTTGATGGACAAACTCATTGAATGTTTTTTTGTTGGTCATCTCAATCTTTAAAAATGGTTTTATGTTTGATCCTCGGGACCTTTTGTCGGGTTTATATTTGTGATGTTTTTTCTACATGAAAGAATGGAAGTTTCATTGGTTTTTTTTTTAATGTATGATAAACTGAAGATATATATACCTAAATTTTAGTATCCTAATGCAAGGGTTCTTGTCCAAAACCCAAATATTTATTAATATAAAACCCTTACCTATCCCTTTAAGAAAATATATAGATACTACTAATTTTAAATATCTTGTAAAAAATATTGATAATTTAATAATATTTATGACGATAGGAATTCCTTTTCGAGGTTGGGTTGGGTAGATCTAGCCAATTGCAAAGGCTTATTTTTATCGTCCTCCCTTGAATAAAAAATTTACACATGGAGTTATAAAATATGACACACCATTCTGTTTTGCGTGGCTTCTTCCAGTGCATCTCTTGTAGACGAAGACAGTCAGACTAGGCCTCACACTAGAGGCCTTCGATGTGATCACATATTGGAAAATATGCTACAACAAGCTTCAACAATTTCGTGCCATGAGAAAATTTGCATTGTTAACTTTTGCGTCGCAGTCCCAACCGAGACTCACTTAGTATGACTCACAATAAAATCTCATAGACAATTCACATAGATCACATTCCTTCATTAATTTAGCCATTTTCCAGATCTATGAGAGACCCCCAAATTATCTAAGACAAACAAAACCCATATTTCTTCTCTAACCAAATTCAAAACAAAATGGAGTTCACAAAAAGAAGATTCACATTGTGCAGCTCATCGTCTACTTCTACTTAGTGTTTCAGATCATTTCTAGACCGAACCTAAAGCTTGGACTAACGATAGAGTGAGCCGAATGGCACCTTTTATGGGCACCCAAAGCTTGCCCACTTGAAAAAACTCTGTAACAAACAAGACATTTATGAGAAAACTTAGCTTTATTATCCCAACCTTCCTCACTTATCTCATTGTGAGAAGGTCTCCTTTCATGGTGAGAAGAAGGTTGGTTAGAAGACTAAAGATTATTCTTATAGTACATTATCTTCACATTTAAATTATCAATCCCTTTATGAATTTTTATGGAGCCATCATAGGAAAATTTGAATTTGATGTGGTAGCTTGCTTTATGGTTTCTTGCAGCTTGAAATGTAGAGAATTTCCTTGTGCATGTTTTCCACATGTACTTCAATTCTTGATCTGCATGAGAATTGAAGTGGGAATCCAAGATTTCTTTGGATTTCTACCTCTTCTTCTATCAGTCCAATTTGAATGAGTTGGCAGGCTTCTTAATCTCTAGGGTAGTCATATATTTATTTTCAATTTGAGAGCAGGGGTTTGTAATTCGTAGAAAACATCATGAGAGAATTGGCAGCCAAGTCTATGTCAGACTCAACCAAATAGCTTGATTTTTCCTCATCTAATTTTGGGACTAGAAAAGAAGAAATTGGTTGGTGCTTAGGGTGCTTAGATTCTTCTGAACCCTTATTTATCTAAAAGTATTGATGCTCCATGCCTCAATAAAAAAAGTTATCACTGTTGGTTGTGGTAAAACTTATGAAATAGTGTTAGCATGAGAAATCAGTGTTGAAAATGTTCTCCTGTCTGTGTTGTTCCTAGTGTTTTCTCGTGGAATTTCCGGTGGCTTCCTATTTTCTATTTTTTTAATTCAAAATTGAAATAAGGGGAACTATTATTGTGTTGGAATCTTGAATGATTTTATATATGGGAGGATTCATGTGGATATATTAAAAACAAAACCACTAAAGACAAGTTTTTGATATTTTGTAAGAAAATGCTAAGAAAATGTTAAATGTTGAAAACATTCCCAAGTCATCCTATCTTAATAATGTGGGTCAGGGTAGTGACATTTGTTAATTATCACGTCAATTATTTAGTGTTACTTTTCGATATGCCAATGCCAATGAAAATAGACAAGTTTGTGTGTGTGGGGGGGGGGGGGGGATACATTATCAATTTTTACTTAGTGCAAGGGTAATTTTCTCTCATTTGACCATTTTTCCCTTCCTAAATTATAACCATTTACCATTTTTTTACCTATCTTATACACCCTCATCTTGCAATAGTCCAAGAACGATGACATACTTCGCATGAACTTTATATTTCGTATTTTTAACTTAACTTAGCATTAATTCATTATTTATTACATGATTTATTGCTTATAATCACTTTTGTAACTTACCGATATCTCCAATGTTTATTTGGTAGTCAAGTGCTTACCCTGACCGCTAATCCTAGTGCAGGATCGGTTCTTGCACTGGTGCCAGCACAACAAATCCTTGCAGCAGATCCGGACCTCCTTGATCACCGCCTCATTTTGCATAGCTTCAACCATGACAGCAAGGCTAATCCAAGGCAGCCAAGATCGAACTTATGAAGAACGAATAGCTGGAGATTGGCTACGGCTAGTTTTGTTGAACTGCCTAATTTTGAAGGCTGAGAAGCTAAATTTTGCATATCGGTTATGTAATTGGTTAAACAATATTTTTGGCTTTCGGCCAAAGATCTATATAATGAAGAATGAAAATAGGAAAAGATAGTTTTGGATAGAGTTTGTATAGAATAGAGATATAACCAGGGAGGCGGTAACAGGCTTGTATTTTGTTATCTCCTGAATTTGGGTTGGACTATGTATTCACACATGTATTTGCCTCTATGAATTAATAAGAAGGGAGCTCTGCCTCATGTTTTATAATCGTATTTCTGTGTTTGAAAGATGATGGATTGATAAAGTACTGAGCAATGCTTCTATTTGAAAGGGAAACGTGCTAGTTGACTAGGGCCCAGCCAACCTAGCACGTTTACTCTATTTTCTGTTGTTGTAATTTATGCTTATATTGTCAGGTGCGATTTAATTTCCAGCACATCTATTCCTGTTTGAGTGAAAGCAGATCCGCTGTGTGAAGTAGTTAAATTTCCTTTTCATGCACCTGATTTCATATTGGTTTTCCCACCTGGTCCAAGCAAGAGAAATAAACATGCACCAGTGTGCGTTGGTGTGCTATTGATTTTCCTGCACTTGATTTCAGATTGGTTTTCCCCGCCTAGTCCAAGTAGGAGAAATAAACCTGCACCAATGCATGTTGGTGTGTTATTCATTTTTTGCAGTTTTGTTTGACTGGATTTCCCACCTATTCCAAGCAGGAGAAATAAACCTGCACCAATGCACATTAGTGTGTATTCATTTTCTGCAGTTCCGTTTGATTTGGTTTACCCCGCCTAGTCCAAGCAGGAGAAATGAACCTGCACCAGTGCACGTTGGTGTGATGCAGCAAGCCTTTTTAGTTTACTTCTAGCAGTTTTCTTGCTTTCATTAAATACTTCATGATAGGATAAATTATATGGAATTTTTCTTTATTTCTGCACTCTGTTAAAGTCAGAAACATTCATTTTTATGTGTGCAATTTTATTTCATAGAATAATAACACTTGTAGTAACTAAGCACTTATTTCAAGAATTAAATGCTAAGTGCAAGAAACTCTGATCTGGTGCAAGCACTAGTTTCTTGCCACTGGATCTAAGTGCTCCGAACCTGACAAAGTTCAAGCCCTTGCACGAAGTAAAACTCTTTTAGTAAAGACACCATTTATACCCTGTGCATAAATCTTTGTTCTTGCACTACTGCAAGCAGACTGCGATAGCGTAGGACAGATTAGTGTAAGAAGGAAATCTTTTTATAAGTAGGTTTGAAGGGCCCATCTAATGAGACTGCTAAGTGTCTCTACTAAAGAAAAATACACACTCAGTAGTTAATCAATAAGTAGCTAGAGTGATTGCCCCTTTTATTTCTAAATCCCTTTTGCAAATGCATTCTTCCTTGTTCCAGTCTTAGATTATTTTGATGGTTCAACTTGTGTTTTTCTCTCTTTAGTTTGATTATGCAATCTTTCCTTTAAAGAAAGTAGGGATTGACATTAGAAATATTCATACGATCTCTGGCATTGCTTGTGCTTCGTCTCTAAGTTTACGAATCCCTCGGGCTGATAGTTTAAGTGTTGAGGAGTTTGCTTAAGTGTAATTCCTACACCCAACATTTTGGCGTCGTTGTCGGGGAGGCGATTTGATTTGGTAAGAATTTTCTGATTACACAATAGAGGTAATTTTTCCTTTATTTTTGCAGTATTGTTAGGAAAATCTTCTTTGAAGGAATTTTACTGGTGTTGATTGATTTTTGACATCATTTTTTATTAGAAGTTGTTTGTTATTTTTCTTTCTTTCTTGAAATGAATGCCTATAAAAGGTACGGGTTCAAAGCCCACTAAGGTCCGAAAGAATTCTGAAGACAATTCTCATATTGGGTCTCCTTTTGTGAACAGGAAGCCCAATCCAATTCAAACACATCACACAAGAACAGTCCACCTAGGTTATAGTAACAACAACTCAAGTGTGGTTCAGTTTGTTGGGAGCAAAAGGGAAACAATGGTAGACCATGAAGATCATGTGGAAGGGACTAGTCAAAACCAGGTAGGTGGGGAACAATCCACTTTTGTGTTTTCCAATTGTGGACCTTGATACTATGGCACAAATGAAGAATATTCCACCATCAGCTCTCCCTCATTTCCATGGTAAAGTTCATGAAGATCCTGAATCTTTTTTATTTGAGTTTGATATTCTGTGTAGAAGTTATGATTATTCAACTGATGCTCAGAAGCTAAGATTATTTCCTGTTACTCTCAAGGACACAGCTTTACACTGGTTTATGGGGTTAGGAGGAAACACTATAGCCTCTTGGGAAATAGATGAAGAGAGTGTTTTTGCCTAAATATCAAGAATATTGCAAAACTCGGGACATGCAGGATGAAATTTTTACAATCATACAGGATGATGATGAAACTCTTGAAGATTACCTAGAAAGATTTTTGCATATTTTACAAAGGTCGAAACTTAAGCTTGATTCCAGTACTATTAGAACCTTGTTCTTAAGAGGACTTACTGATAATGTTAGAAATAATTTAAATATGTTAGGACAAGGTGATATTTCTCAACAAACTTTCGAACAAATTTGTGAATTGTTCATGAAATTTTCAAGAAATTAGTATAGATCCGGTAGAGGAACTAGAAACAGAAGTAGAAAAACCGAATCTACTGATGCTATGATTATTGGACTAGAAAATAAAATATAAAACATGAAAATTGATATAATGAATAATGTTACCAAACAGTTGAACTCTTTAAAATTTCACCAAAAACTCATGAAGGAACAAGAGTCATTAAGTATTTTCTGTCCTAAATGTAGAGACAAGAATCCTCCTAAAGAATGTCCTCTTAATTTGAAAGAAACTAATAAGTGTGCTATTTGTACAGAAGACCATATCATAGAAAAATGTCCCTCTATACCAGGACTTAAAGATGTATTTACAAGGGGATAGCGTGAAGTTGAATACTTGTATGCTATGGGAGCAAAAAGAAATTGGCCTTAGGTAGGTGGAGGTATGGCTCTTGATTTTTCTCCACACTATCTTGGTTATAATTCACATGCATGTTCTTATCCTAACACTAATTAGCAGTGGTAGTATGGGAACCAATATCATCATGGGCAACCCTCTCAACCATGGCAACAAGGTTGGAGAGGGCCAACTCATTCTCCATATTCCTACTAGCCACCAATGTAGTCATATCCATCTACGCATACACCTTATTCAATTCCTCAACCTCTCAGTCTATCTACTACACCATTACCTTTACCTCCACCTTTCCGACTTCCTCAATTGTTTGCTCAACCTATGCCCAATCCTAACAATAATAAAGCAGTGCAAATTATCTATGTAACAAACCCACCTTTATCTGAGAACCAGTCTATTCCAGTTGGGGTTCATAATATTCAATTAAGATCGGGAAGGACTGTAACATCAGAAAATTAGAAGCAACCTAGAGTGATTGTCAAAGAGAAAGAAGAAGAGGAAACTCTTAATCATTCTTCGAAATTTGTCACTAAGTATCCCTTACCCTCTGAATCCTTGCCACCTTCTTCCAACTAGCCTCCCTTCCTAGAGAGGCTAGTAATGGAAAGAAGTGACCCTATTTCTGAGACTAGCTTGGCATTAAAGCTTTGGAATCTTTTCATTAAGATACCTCTGCTCCAAGCCATCAAAGAGATCCATATTTGTACCAAGATTATTAAGGAAATCTGTCTCAAGAAACCCGGGAGGAAGAGATTGGAACCCCAAACCATTCAATTTGTTGGTAGGGAAGCAGAGTTAATGACAGGATGTGTGTCTATGGAAAAATATACTGACCCTGGAAACCCTATTGTCTCAGTTCAGATTGGTAATGTCCTTGTCTCTAATGTTCTTATAGACGTGGGGGTATCCATTAATGTCATGACTAAGCAAACCATGGATCAACTTCGGTTATCTCATCTTCACCCTACTCCCAATGTGCTTGAATTAGTAGATAGATCTAAAATTAAGCGAGAAGGAGTATTGGACGACGTGATCATCTCATTAGATTCTTGGGAATATCCTACTGATTTCATTGTGCTTCAGCTAAACCTAGTAGGAGGACATCCCTTGATCTTGGGTCGGCATGGCTTGCTACAATCGATGCATATATTGGATGTCACTCAGGTGATATGTATATTTCGCATGGAGATTTTAGGAAGAAAGTTACCTTATGCCCCCCTGCTAGATCCATTTAGGACCTTCGAGATACTTTATCGTTGGATCAAAGCAATGATGAGGAGACTCAACCCATTTCCTTTAGCCATCAGCATACCGGGTCTTCAGAAGAAGATGAGATTCAAGATTTCTTGAATAATCTAGACACTATGCCTAATTTTGAGCTATTGAGCCAAATCTTCAGCCTAGATTTTCAAGATAAGCATGATTCTCATTCTTCTGTACCGTTGCATTTGACCACCCTCTTGAGTACTCCTGAGCCTGATACTACTCTTGTTGAGATTAGCCCTGGTAAATCTTTGTATATTAGTTTAGATTTAGACTCATCTAAGTAAGAGCAGCTTGTGAATTTGTTGCAAAACCATCTTAGTGCCTTTGCATGGGGCTATGAAGATATGAAGGGCATCCCCCTTGAAACTTGTACACATCACATCTATATTTAGGAAGGAGCCCGACCTATCCGACAACCCCAAAGGAGAATGAATCCATCTCTAAGATATATTGTGAAGGAAGAAGTACATAAAATCTTGGATGCTGGTTTTATCTATCCTATTTCCGACAGTCAGTGGGTCTCTCCATTAGTGCTAGTACCTAAGAAAGATGGAAGATGGTGTATTTGTATTGATTATCGAGAATTAAACAAAGCCACTCTTGAAGATTACTTCCCTCTCCCTTTCAATGATCCGGTACTTGCTACCCTTGCAGGAAAGAAATATTTTTCCTTTTTGGATGGCTTCAGTGGTTATAACCAAATACAGATTGCGCCCAAAGATTAGGATAAAACTACTTTTACATGTCCATGGGGTACATTTTCTTATAGAGTGCTCCCCTTTGGTTTATGTAATGCCCCAACTACCTTTCAAAGGGCAGTCCTGGCCATTTTTACTGATCTCAAATTTGTAGAAATTTATATGGATGACTTTTCTGTGTTTGGTGATTCTTTTCAGGAAGCTCTCGAAAATATAGAAAAGGTACTTCTTCATTGTCAGGAAGCCCATCTCGCCTTGAGTGAAAATAAATTTAGATTAATGTGTAAAGAGGGAGTGGTACTTGGCCATTTGATTTCTAGTAAAGGTATCCATGTTGATCCAGCAAAGATCAAAATCATTCTGCATCTTCCTGCACCCAAAACTCAAAGGGAAGTAAGAGGTTTTTTAGGACATGCTGGTTACTATAGGAGATTCATTGAAAATTTTTCTAAGATAGCTGCTCCTCTTTTCCAACTTCTAGCTAAGGATAGTGAATTTTCTTGGACCACAACTTGCCAACAGTCTTTTGAAACATTGAAGGAAAAGTTAGTACATGCACCAGTTTTAAGAGGTCCTAACTGGTCTCTACCTTTTCATATTTCCTCTGATGCTTCAGATTTGGCTATTGGCACAGCTTTAGGACAAGAGGAAAATAAAAAATCCTATGTTATTTATTATATTAGTAATAATTTGTCTTCCACTGAATTAAATTATACAGTTACAGAGAAAGAGTTTTTAGCTGTAATTTTTGCAATTAATAAGTTCATGCACTATATTACAAGATATGAAGTATTTGTACATACTGATCATTCTGTGATTAAATATTTGATGAATAAACCATTAACTAGCGGTAGAGTGACTAGGTGGTTACTATTGTTGCAGGAATTTAATATTACTATTGTTGATAGACCAGGAAAATCTAATGTTGTAGCAGATTTTCTTTCTAGATTAGATAATCCTGGTGAAGCAACTCCTGTTAATGATGATTTTCCAGATGAACATATTTTTGCTATGTCAACAGATTCCCTGTGGTTTGCTAACATTGCTAATTACTTGATTATTGGGAAAACGCCACCCCACTTGTCCGCTCATGAAAAGCGGAATATTGTTCAGAAAAGTGCTACATATTCTTGGATTCAAGGAGATCTCTTTTAGACTAGTCCAGATCTGATTATCCGTAGGTGTGTAAGAGAGGAGGAAGTGTTTGACATATTGAAATCTGGTCATAATGAACCTTGTGGAGGCCACTTCGCTGATAAGCAAACTGCATATAAAGTATTGTGTGCTAGTTACATTTGGCCTTCCTTGTTTAAGGATGCCAAATAGTATGTCAGCCATTGTGATAGCTATTAGTGAATGGGCCAGCCTAATCAAACCAATGAAATGCCTTTATGCCCCCAAGTTATGATTGAGCCATTTGAAACATGGGCTATTGATTTTATATGGCCAATAATTCCAACATCATTAAGTAAAAAGCATATCTTGGTTTGTACAGATTTTGTTGTGAAATGGGTAGAAGCTAAAGTTGTTTCTCTTGTTACAGAAAAAGTTGTTGTTGATTTTCTTTTTACTGAAATCTTTACTAGATTTGGTGTGCCTAGAGAATATTTTTCTGACAATGGTCCGCAGTTTATTTCTAATATGCTACAGAATGTGATGGAGCAATATAAGATCTGGCACAGGAAATCCACGCTGTATCACCCGCAAGAAAATGGCCAAGTGGAATCCACAAACAAAGTGATCGAGTCCATTCTGACAAAGAAAGTAAATATGCATCGGAAGGACTGGGCTGAAAGATTACCAAAGGATTTGTGGGCATACAGAACCACTTGGAGAAATAGCATGGGACATACACCATATGAGCTGGTATATGGCAAACAAGTTCTGTTACCAATTGAATTCCAGATCAAAACTTTTAGAACTGCAGTTCAGTTAGGACTAGATCACTCTGAGGCACAAAAATAGCATCTTCTCCAATTAAATGAGTTAGATGAATTTCGTAGGGATGCTATTCAGCAAAACATACTAATTCAGCAGCAATGTAAAAGGTGGCATGAAAAGTCTATTTAGAAAAAGCAGTTCGAACCAGGTGATTGGGTGCTCCTTTATGATTCTAGATTTAAAATCTTTAAAGGGAAATTCCATACACGTTTGATGGGACCTTCTGAAGTGATCCGAGTATTTGAGAATGGAGCAGTAGAAGTTAAAACTATTGATGGAAAAAATTTAGTATTCTTGGTAAATGGACATAGGTTAAAGAAGTATTTCCAGCTACCTACCAGGAAAGATTTTACACAACAAGTCCAATAGCAATTTGGGACGGTAGTGGCGAATGGTAATACCAACCTTTTGAAAACATGAATTCTCTTTTCTTACAAAAAAAAATAAAAATAAATAAATAAATAAAAATAAAGAAAAATATTTTCCTGTAATTATGAGAATCAGTCCGGTGACATGATTGCAGAAGGATCAACCTGAAATCTAGCTTGTTGGTAGGAAGATCAAAAATTTCTAATAAAAATAAAATGTTGCTTAATCTTTAGATATGCTAGTGACCACCAAGTAAAAGCAAGTTTAGCAGAACCAACCTTTATATAGTTGGGGTGATTAGCATGGATATTCTTACTCAAGTAAAACTTAATTTTCGCTACAGTTATTTTTCTTGCACCAGTGCAAGCAAACCTTCCAGAAAATTTTCTGCCTTTCTTCATACTCCACTTTCGTAATATTCCCTCAGTTTTCTTCTTCAATCCCAGAATGATTAACCATCCCACATTCTTCTAAATTTACCTTGTCCTCTTCAAAGAAATCCCACTTACCCTTGAATTTTTTTTCCCTATCCCACTTCTATTTATTCCCTATTTTGGTACTATTCATGGAATCCCTGTAACAGAATTCCTTCCCATTCTAAAATTTCCCTTTTCCCACTTCTTTATTCCCTCATCAATTTATTGCAGGATCTCGCACACAAAGAGCAAAACGATATGCTCTGAAGCACCAAGAAAGGGCGAAGCAAATTTTCAATATAAGTTGAGGAAGTCATGTGAAAGTCTAGCCTATATTTTATTTAAATTCGTTGTTTTTAGATATTATGCTTGCACTACTGAAAGCATGTTGTCCTATATGATAAAGTAGGCAAAATGGTACCAGCAGAACAACATAATTTAAGCGGTGCAAGCAGATCAGTGCAAGCATGCACCCTGTCAGAAACATAGTGCAAGTTATTCTTTTCATAGCATATAGCATAGGAAAGTGGTCATCATGAAAATTTATATGAAGTCCTTTCATTTCACCAATGAGTACTTATGCTATCATACTAACTAGGAGAAAATTATTTAAAGTACAAGGTGTTTTAACTTAGAAATCATGATCATTTTTTAATGAATGCTAAGTTCTTTCTTTTTTGAATTATGAAGGAATGCGAAAATGTTTTAATCGTTGCTTGGACATAATTGCCCCTCTCCTCCATAATCCTAAATGTCCTTCACTCATAATTGTTACCTCACCTAGCCATTAAAACGTCGCCGCAAGTACTAATCCGGCCTGACCTTAAAGTTGTCGTGCATCTACAGCGAATGAATGGATGATAAGGTGGAAAGGATGGTGGACAGTTGGATCTCTATTTATAAGAGCCAATTTCCCTGGCATTACATGTAGAATTCTTAATTGTTCATAGCTGTTAAGCAGCGTTTCTGCCTATTCGGAACGAATCCTCACCTCTCAGAAAAGTAGAACTCTCGAGTATCGCAATAGTCTTGTACTATTGTGAAACTCGGGTTTTCTTCAGCTTTTGCATAAGTTTGACAGGCATGATAAAGAAGTGGCTTTACATTTTGAAAGGAGTTTCAAAAATGTCCGAGTGAAAATTGGGCCTCTTAAATTTAAAGTCACAGAGGAATTTATAGCAGCAGTGACAGGCTTGGAGAACACTGGTGAACAATGGTTTAAAATTCAGAAGCTAGAAAGGAAGCACTAACAGCATTTCATCGTTGATAAGAAGATAGAAGTAGATGGGAATGTAGGAGTTCCACGCAGTGCCCTGCTGGGTTAGTGGAAAGACCTCCTTTTCATCCTACAGAAGTTTGTGACTTGCGAGGGAAGATACACCTACACCTTGGTATATCATTTTAGAATGCTGCAACATTTTGAAGTCGGCTGGCACGTCTGGTGGAGGATGAATTTCCCTTATTTTCTACTTAAGAGCTTGGAGAAAATGGCTAAAAGTGTGTAGGATGGACGGGCAGACCAGGCCAACATAAGGTTATATCACCACAGCCTGATAAAAATTTTGGTCTGGAAATAGTTAGAAGTTAAGGGTATGACATGGGAGGTACTGTTAAAATAGCTGCACAAAGAGATGGTCGTTGGAAAGGAGATAGAGGACCCCACCAGCACAAGCAAGGGCCCGTGTAAAAAGGGAAGTCCTTCTTGCACCAGTGCAAAAAGGAAACGATATGAAAAAGCAGAAAAGGCCTCATCTTCAAATAAGAAGATAGCTAGCGCACCAATTGAAGAGACCCCTTCTACGCTCGAAAATGACAACCTGTCAGTCCTTGCGGATGAAGCAAAGTTTGCAGAGGTCGAAGACGATGCTTTGTTGGCCGATTTCATCAAAAAGCCCCGGAAAAAGAATAAAGTCTCTGATGCAGGCAAAGAACCACAGTCCCCATAGGGCGTGGAATCCCCTCCTACACTAGTACAAGAAGAAGCACCAGTGCGAGAAGAAGAACCAGAAAAAGAAGCAAAAAACGAAGAAGCAAAAGAAGAAGAGACAGAAGGAGAAGAAGCATAAAATGAAGAAGGAGAAGAAGCAGAGACAAAAGGAGAAGAACTGGACAATGAAGAAGTAGAAAAAGAAGAAGCAGCAGGAGAAGAATCTGAAGAAGAAGAGGCGGAAACCAAGGAAGAAAAGGCAGAATCCAAAAAAGAAGAGGAAGAACCCATAGAAGAAGAAGCAGAAGAAGAAGGAGAGGCAGGAGAAGAAGAACTAGAGGAAGAAGAAGAACCAGAGGAGGAAGAACCAGAATAAGAGGGACCAGACGGAGAAGCGTTTCCTGCTGTAACCATGGCAGATATTGAGGTCCTTGAAGAAGACACAACCCCTGCCAAAACAGAAAAGGAAAAATATTTGGTAACTCCTGCTGCTCGGGTAGTTGGACTAGAGCTTCAAGTGCAGAACTTAGAGCAGCTTGTAGCCAAAGTGCAGGAGGATAAAGAAAAGAGTAGAGGAGAATTGACGGTGGAGATCTAGAAAAGGAAAAGAGAAGTTAAAGTCTAGAAGTATCAAGTTGCGCAATGTTTCAGGTGACTTAAAAAGGTGACAAAGAAATTAAAGAACATCATAAAGAAGAAGTTTGAAACATTGCAGGCTGATGACAATATGCTAGAGCAGGATTGAACTGGAATGCTCAAAGTTTTGAAGTTTTTTGCAAAGGTAAAGAGTTGTGTGAGGACACAAAAAAATTTAGGGATGGGAGGATGTTAGCCCCATAATTTTCTCTCTTTTGACCATTTTCCCCTTCCTAAATTATAACCATTTATCGTTGTTTTACCTCTCTTATACACCCTCATCTTGCACTAGTCCAAGAATGATGACATGTTTCGCATGAACTTTATATTTCATATTTTTAACTTAACTTAGCATTAGTTAATTATTTATTACATGATTTCTTGCTTATAATCACTTTCGTAACTTATCGATATCTCCAATGTTTATTTTCTAGTCAAGTGCTTATCGTGACCGTTGATCCTAGTGCAGGATCGAATCTTGCACTGGTGCCAGCACAGCAAATCCTTGTAGCAGATCCAGACCTCCTTGATAATTGCCTCATTTTGCACAGCTTCAGCCATGACAGAAAGGTCAATCCAAGGCATCCAAGGTCAAACTTATGAAGAACAAATAGCTGGAGATTGGTTACAACCAATTTTGTTTAACTGCCTAATTTTGAAGGCCGAGAAGCTAATTCTGCATATCAGTTATGTAATTGGTTAAACGACCGTTTTGGCCTTCAGCCAAAGATCTATATAATGAAGAATGTAAATAGGACAAGATAGTTTTGGATAGAGTTTGTATAGAACAGAGATATAACCCGGGAGGCAGTAACAGGCTTGTATTTTGTTATCGCTCGAATCTAGGCTGGACTATGTATTCACGCATGTATTTGCCTCTATGAATTAATATGAAGGGAGCTCCACCTCATGTTTTATAAATCGTAGTTTTGTGTTTGAAAGCTGATGAATTGATAAAGTACTCAGCAACGTTTCTATTTGAAAGGGAAACGCACTGGTTGTCTAGGACTTAGCCAACCCAGCACATTTACCCTATTTTCTGTTCTCGTAATTTATTCTTATATTTTTAGGTGTGATTTAATTTCCACCACATGTATTCCTTTTTGAGTGAAAGAGGATTCGTTGTGTGAAGTAGTTAAATTTCCTTTTCCTGCACCTGATTTCGGATTGGTTTTCTTGTTTGGTCCAAGAAGGAGAAATAAACCTACACCAATGCACGTTGTTGTGCTATTCATTTTCCTGCACTTAATTTCATATTGGTTTTCCCCTCCTGATCCAAGCAGGAGAAATAAACCTGCACTAGTGCACATTGGTGTGCTATTCATCTTTTGCAGTTTTGTTTGATTGGTTTTCTAGCCTAGTCCAAGTAGGAGAAATAAACATGCACCAGTGCACGTTGATGTGCTATTCATTTTCTCTAGTTATGTTTGATATGGTTTTTCCCGCCTGGTCCAAGCAGGAGAAATGAACTTGCACCAGTGCATGTTGGTGTGATGCAACAAGCCTTTTTAGTTTACTTCCAATGGTTTTCTTGCTTTCATTAAATACTTCATGGCTGGATAAATTATATGGATTGTTTATATATTTTTACACTCTATTAAAATCAGAAACATTCATTTTTATGTGTGCAATTTGATTTCACATAATAATAACACTTGCAGTAACTAAGCACTTATTTCAAGAATTAAATGCTAAGGGCAAGAAACTCTGATCTGGTGCAAGAAATAGTTTCTTGCCACTGGATCTGAGTGCTCTAAACTTGAAAAAGTTCAAGCCCTTGCATGGAGTAAAATGCTTTTAGTAAAGACACCATTTATACCCTCTGCATAAATCTCTATTCCTACACTAGTGCATGTAGACTACAATAGTGCAGGACAGATTAGTGCAAGAAGGAAATCTTTATATAAGCAGGTTTGAATGACCCATCTGATGAGACTGCTAAGTTTCTCTGCTAAAGAAAAATACACACTCAGTAGTTAATCAATTGTTATCTAGAGTGATTGCCCCTTTTATTTCTAAAACCCTTTTGCAAATGCATTCTTCCTTGTTCCAGTCTTAGATTATTTTGATGGTTCAAGTTGCATTTTTCGCTCTTTAGTTTGATTCTGCAATATTTCCTTTAAAGAAAGTAGGGATTGACATTAGAAATATTCATACCATCTCTGGCATTGCTTGTGCTTCATCTCTAAGTTTACGAATCCCCCAGGTTGACATTTTAAGTGTTGAGGAGTTTGCTTAAGTGTAATTCCTGCACGCAACAGATCAAGGCAGTGACATTTATTAATTATCACGTGAATTATTTAGTGTTACTTTTCAATATGGCAATGCCAATGAAAATAGACAAGTTTGTGTGTGTGGGGGGGGGGGTATACATTATCAATTTTTACTTAGTGCAAGGGTAACCTCTTAGAAGCATTCAGACTACAAAATGTTTTTTTTTTCCTGGCATAGGTAATCCAGAGATGTGGAAATATATGGAGTTAACATTAGCAAAAACTTCATGGAGGAGAAGAGATAAGAGGTATGCCCTGCGACCACTTTTTATATAAGATTTCTGTGGAAAAATGAATTTTGGATTGTGAGAATATGACTTGCCCTCTTTGCAGAGTATGCCTTCTTTTTCCTGTAGAGGATGAGTTGAGGAGATCAAGGGAACTACTAATGCCACTTTAATCCTAGCACCAAGAAGTAGGGTGCTTAATGTAGTTGTAAATATTACTCTTAGCCTTAAAATTTTATGGTTGTTTGGCATTCATGTACAGTACAGTAGGGAAAATGAGTTTTCTATGTATGTGAGTAAACTCAATTCAGTATGTAGATGGATGGTAACCCACACCAAACCTTTCTTTGGGTTTTCACAGGGATGGTGTGTTTCCCATTAATCTATGCACAATACAGTAAATCAAAATGTGGCACTGCTAATACAAGAGTCAATCAATTTTTGGACTTTGAGCATATGCACCCACTATCATGTCTCATGTCTGTATCTTTAAATTTTCTCTAGTTTCTTGTGGTTTTTATTCTTCATGAGGTACTTATGTCATTTGCATTTACCTTTCATGGGATTTATAACTTTAAAATTGATCTTACCCAAACCACATTTCCAGGTCATAGTACAACACAAACCTTTCTAAATGCACAATTGTCTCATTTTAAATTAGTTGAAGAAAGAAATGAAGAAATGTATTCCAATCTTTAACCTTAAACTTGGAAGAGAAGGTGTTGTAATCTGTTACCTCTTTTTAAATGGATAGTTGTTTTTATTTTAAATTAGGTTAAAGAAAATAAATGACAATATTGGTTTCAATCTTCAACTCTATAATATTTTACCTCTTTTCAAATGCATAGTTGCCTCTTCTTTTAAGTAGGTTAAATAACTAAAAAAATTGATTCCAATTTTGGGCTTAAAAATGGGCTAGCCAAGGCATTCTGTAATAATTTTATCTTTAAACTCGAATTACTCAAGCTTATTTTGTAGTCCTTTAACTCCTTTTGGATGCATAATTGTCTTTTTATTTTAAATAGCTTAAACAAAAGATATGAAGTTGATTCCAATATTTGACCGTAAACTCTCAAGAAGCTAAGACATACTCTAATCTTTTACCTCTTTGGAAATGCACATATGTATTTTAAAAGAAAAGGATTGAAATAGTCAATTCCAATCTTTGATTTTAAATTTAAACCTCAATAGCTAAGGCATGACTTGTAATCTCTGTATCACTTCACATAGTCTCTGCAACACATCAAGTGGGAATGTTAAAGAACATGTTGAGAACCCCAGATCTAGCTTGAAGGGATACCACCATCTAGAAGGCATTTTTCAACATGAAATGATTTGCAACAAATCTTGTACCTCTCGTTCATTAGTAGTGATGCAAAACTTGCACCCAGTTTCTCATTAACAATCATGGATTATGATTTCCATAAACATCATACTTAGCCAAAAATCTAGAGGCTCTATTAGATGGTCATATTTATTATGTCTTCATATTATAAGAGTCATGAATAGCCTAGTAGCGCTAGGTTTCTACTAGATGGTCATTATTTTTTTGTACATATTATAAGTGTCATGAATAGTCTAATATCTCTAGGTCTTACTAACTTGTCATTTTTTGTGAGTAAATCTTATAAGAGTCATGTTTTATTGTATCAAAAATCTATCATACCAAATCTTAAACTAGTTTATAGGTGCCTAATAAGCATGGAATTACTTCAATTACATAATTTTTCCTCAAGGAAACAAGATGCCATATTGCTGACTCATTCTACATGTTTTAATTGTTCAATTTAGCTATTACATCAGAGATCTATCAAACCAAACCTTAATTCCAGTCACAAGAATTTTCTTGCTATATTGACTGCTCAACAAATGAATGAGTCACGTTGATTTGTCAAGAACTGCTTAGTCTCTCCTTGCAAGAAAATGAAGCCGTGTTCAGTAGAGAAATCCATCACCTCCATTGTTTAAATTTGAATTGTACTCGAATGATATAGCATCAAAACTCAAATCTGCCAAACATCTTACTTAATTCACATTTTTCATCAATAATCTCTCGATCTCAATAATGATAATTATGAAACCAAACTGCTTTTTCCAATTTAACAATCTTATCAATATACCTTTACATCTTTTGAGAGCAATTGCTAATTTTAAAAAGAATAACATATTCTAGGTCTTAAATAATACACTTCAAAGTTAATTTAAACACATTAATAAACCTATTAATAGAACAAATATATTAACGATTTGTAAAAAATATTTATAAGTTAATACTATTTTAAAAAATAATAACATATTCTCTAGATAGTACACTTTAAAGTTGGATTAAACACATGAATAAACATATTAATAAAAAAGTAATAATGTGTTTAATGTTCAATATACTTGCATACTAATAATAATACAAAATGAGGGTTTGTTGGTTTAAAATTTCAGTGACGAATTTACTAAGAAAATTCTTACTCATAATTAATATGATAATGTTTTCTTTTACGTTAAGTTGAAATAAGTTAATTTTTCAATCATTAAATACATGGTGGAAAAATATAAAGAGGATAATCATATCTTCTATTGTCTTTGCATAATAATTGTTACGATGATTTAAAAAAAACCTCTTTGATAATGGTAATGATGTTTTTAAAATTAATATGGAAAAAAATTATGATAAATATATTTATCTAGATATATTAGATATTGGTATATAAATTTCATTATATAAAAAAATAAGTTTCCTCTTTAATATTAATTAAATAAAATATGTTTTTTATTTCTTATCTATAAAAAGCCATATGTTGATATACACTCTCTGTAAATTAACTAATATATTAGATATTTTTGTATAAATTTCGTTATATACAAAAATGAGTTTTTTCTTTAATATTAATTAAACAAAGTATGTTTTTTATTTCTTATCTATAAGAAGCCATAGGTTGATATACACTATTTAAATTAATTAATTGTTATTAACGAGTAACAATTATTTTTGTGAACATGATTAAGTAAAAAAAATATATATATTTAGAAATAATAAAATCGTTACCATTATTAAATATGTTTTTATTTTTTTATTTTATGAGAAATTATATATTTTATTTTAATTCATTAATTATATATAGCTTGTCAAAATTAGTTTAAACCGTTGGAGTTAATGGTATTAATTTCACACATTTCTATTTAAATAATGACTAATCTTATTGATAGGATTTAGAAATTATTATATTAGATTACAAAATTATAGTGACAATAATGCAAAGAAAATCACTCAATAAAAGCATACTACACGAAGACTTTATAGTTATGTGGATGCATGTTTTTCAAGTCAAATTTTGGAAAACATCCTTTTTCACTTTGTTACATAGCCTTCAAAGATTAGAATTTTCCAACTTGTTTTATAAGTTACTCATATTATTTTATATGTTTGAAATTTTACTCCTGAGTGTGAAGAGAAAGATGAGCACAAAAAAATGAAATCAGGTACTTGCAGTCCTACATTTTGTTTATATTATTTTGTCTGCATTATAATTTATTGGAGTTGGTCAATTTAGATTGTGTCAATCATCCACATGAAAATTAACTGGAATATGTCTCTTATATGTTCATAACAACTTAGTTTAGATACAATTGTTGTTGCGCTTTATTTAGGAGATCGAATGATAACATTAAAAATTAAATTAAACTAGAGATAGTTAATATCCTCTACTCCTACAAAGACAAACGTATATATTCTTATTAGGTTTTATGGTATAAAAGATGAGCTTATTAAGTTTTATGATTTAACAACAGAGCTTCAAGTAGACTTCCTTAACTACCTAACTTATATACATGAAACCAACCAAGATCCATCTTAACTCTAGATCTAGTAAGCGCCAAGAGGAATCAATTCTCTCAAAGTACAAACATTTCCTCAAAAATTGCATCCGTAAAAAAGATCTACACCGCGAGAGACTTGATCCCTCTCAATTATATTGATAAAGCCATAATTAAAATACATCTAAATTAATCTATATCTCTTATAATTAAATACGACACTGAACTACTTTATATTTAGTTTTTTAACTATATTTTTACTTTTTTATTAACACTCTATTAACATTCTAAATAAGAATTAATTCGTGTTAATATTAAAAATAAGCATTAAATCTTTTACAATCATGTGAAATCATATATTAATCCTTTTCTCACTATTAAAGTTCCACTATTTCGTGTTATATGACGGATATGAATTCACTATTAAGTGTTATAGCATGGAGATAAGTAAAGTTGCACAATAGCATGGAGCTAATTTCACTATTTAGTAACCTAACATGAAGAAATATAAATAGTTTCATAATATGGATTTTTTTTTGGGGTTAAAAAACAAATAAGCCAGTAACCACATAGAGATATTCTATCCTATTTAGTGTTGTAGAATAGAGAAAAATAAATATGGCAGTTTTAATTGAAAAACAACACATGAGTAACAACATAGTGATGTTACTTCTATCCTTTTTTATGTTCACCCCATACAATATTACATAATGGAAATGTCCATACATTAAGTCATTAACCATGGAAAAACTTTCGTATCATTCGTTTTTTCCCTTTTATTACATTATCATGCCAATATATAACTTATTAACTCTGAGTTACTATGTAAATTACTTGTTTAAAATAAATTATAATTATATATAATTAATAAATTAATTAATATAGATTTAATTAGATTAATTACAAGAAATTATTTTTTTAATGTAAAATTTGAAAAATATTTTTTGCATGAAATTTTTTCTCTTGGTTCAAAATTATAGTTATAATTTTCTATATATATACACATTAAACATGAAGTATTTATATATTTATTTTATTTTGATCTATAAATCAATAAAAAAAATATTTTTAATTGTTTATTTGATATTAAAATATTTCAGTAAATATGAATATTCAAAAATTTTAGTTTATATATATATATATATATTCTATATAAAAATATATATGAAATGGATATTAAAATATATTACTTAATATGAATATTTATATAATTACATATTTTCTTTACATTCCCCTCTATATATATATATATATTTGGAAGTGAAATATTAATTTTATTATTAGTTTTTTTTAATAACATATGTCAACTTTATAGTAATCACATCTCATTTATATTGAATTCTGATATGAATAATTAATAATGTTTTTAATCGAAATTAATGAGATATGAATATTTATTTTTGTTATTTATTACAATAAATAATATTTTTTTATATACTAATTATTTTGTTTGTGTTTTTAAACTGATATGTATAAAATACAAGTTGAGTAATGAAGGAATTAATGAATTGTAAAATCTTTACAAAAACAATCATTAAAAACTCTATATGTCTATTAAATTTGATATTCTTTTATATAAATGTAAATTATAATAAAAATAATATTTAGTAAGTTAAATACTCTTACAAACTATATAATCTCATTGTCAAAAATTGTCATTCTTACCTATACTATTTCAACTAAAACCACTTTATTCTAATAAAATTTAAGATGATTTTTAATTAACTAAATGCTATATCCAAAATATAACAAAATATATTAACATTACATACTATTAATAAATTACTTTTAATAAAATGACTTCCTTTAACTAAAAACAATAATTTATAACTCTATTTAATGACAACACCCCATAATTGTTCTCCCTATGGTAAATTTGGTAACTTAAAAAAAACACAAGATTCAAAAGAGTATGTTCATCGATACTCAAAAGAGTATTCTCTTATCTTTTAAATTTCCATAGGGAAAATGTACCACAAAGATGATGACTGTAAATTGATACCTGGTCTCGTCAATCCAAATGTCTCACAATTACATGGGAGGTGTAACATTCCCCGGTATTAGAATGTTTTTACGCAATTTACACATGGGTGGCTATCCAAATTACTCTTCCATATTTCTCATTAACCATTCAATAGAATCTTCATAATTACATAAAGTAACTTTAGTAAGGAAATAGTAAACTACATAACCATTAACAACCACTATTGTAGCATATTAACATAAACTTTCTAATGTAACCTTGCATCAATTCCATGATTCTGTTAACTCTATTAGTTAATCATATTCTTGACAATATGAACGTCACATCATGCAAGGAATCAACATCATAAAATTGACACAACATGCAATGAAATTATTAGATACTGATATGCCCTCAAAACCTCATAGGGTTAAAACCAAAAAATATTTAATTTTATTATTAAAATCTCATGAGGGTGTTCACCCCACTCAATGGTTATAAGGGAGTCCATCCCTTGACCATTGTTATAAAATATTACAAAGAATATCATCTCAAAAAAAACATAACTTGTTATAAGCTATTACAATCATCATGACATCATTTACCCACAAACCCTTGAGCATTATGTCTTTAGGGCCTGGTTCTTGCCATCAGTGGATTATCCTATAACCAACATTCCTTCAATCTGCATAGACCACTAACTTATTTCCCGCCATAACGGTAACTTAATCCATCTTTATATGTCACAACCTTTTCCTGCAACTGCTATTTCCAACAACCTTTGATATCATGATTAAATCAATTATTAATCAAACCAATTCATAAATATATACTAGTGGTGCTTCACCATCTATTCATGTACATTCATGAAATGCAAACAAAATATCATGACATGCTTCCTTTAACACTACATATGAATTAGTTATAAGCGTATAACCATCAATGCATTTATGTAAACAAACACTACATTAACTAATATTCCCCTCACATAGGCCCACATTATTTCAAGACAAATCATTACAACTGTCCAAATATTCCTTTAAAATAAAATGACACATCAATTATGATTTTAATGCATGCGAATTATATAAAGTTTATCAAAATAACTAGCTCTTCAATTGTTACTTTTGGGGCATGAAAATACATCAAGAAAGCTAACACAATGAATGTTGTTCCTATGCATGAAAATGCATATACTTTCCAAAACAATTCTTAACACAATAGAGCATGCAACACATGTTTCCTTTTCAAGGATATCTAGTATAACAGGGCATACAAAAACATGTTTTCCTTTTCATAAAATTAATGCAATAAAGCATTCAAATACATGTCTTCTTTTCCAAAGGTTATACAAACATTACCCATATATATATTCCAAGGAAACCAACATATTATTATGGTTTTTGTGCATGTAATTCATCTTCATTCCCAAAGAATTGTTTCCAATGTAGGCTAAAACAACATGCTGCCATTTCCCAGATACAAATGTATATTCTTTCCAAACGAAATCTAATACAAATGTTGCATGCATATACATAATCTTGTTCCAAAAGAAACTAACATAATAGTTATGATAACAAAAAATTAATCACATTTAATTTTTTCTAAAAAAGTATAGCTCAATCGTTCTTCTATCCATGCGAAGAACATATCGCTATAACACAATGACTATTCTTTGTGTATGCAAGAGATTATCATAATAACCCTTCCTTAATGTATGCAACACATATTCCCTTCTCTAGAATTCTACCCTAATTAACTATTATTTTTATGTAAACATATACATATTTATTTTTCAAAAAAAAGTTAATATAAGGTCATTTCTCTGTCTTTCTACATGCAAGTTTCTCATTCTTCCCTTTAAATAAATTGCCACAACTAACCATCCTTTATGCATAAAACACTTTTATGCACCTAAATCAAGAAATCAACACAATTCATCTAGTGAAACAATCTTTTCAAGAGATTATTCTTTTCAAGAATATTTACATAATAATTTTCTATATCCACATGCCAAAACATATTTTATATATTGCAATGACTACCCTTTTGTACATGCAACATGTGTGTTCTTTTAACACAATGACCATTACTTCAATGCACATAAAATTTTCAAGAAAAAAGCATGTGTTTTTGTTCTTGTATGAACGAGATTCATATTCTTGTTATAACAAAACAATCTTTATTTTTCATCCACTCATGGGCAAAACTCTTATGCATGTCTTTCTACACTCAAGTCTTGTAGTCTTTAAATAAACGACAGGAGTAATATATGCATACAGATTCATCAAAACCCTTCCAAGAAGATTAATTTAATTAACTTTTCTCTTTTCTAAGAATCTGATAGTGTATGCAAAGACATTTTAGTTCGAAATCTAATACAATTATGCATGCAATTAATAATTTTTTTTCAAAATTTAAAATAGGAATTTATTTCAATAATTTCAATATAATGGATATTATTATTGTGTATATTCATATTAATATTCTATATGAATCATGCTAATATCTCCAAGGAAATTAATAATCTAATTTTCTCTCATAATTTCTTGGCAGCCTTTTCTTTAACCAAATAACTTATTTTCTTTCTCTTTTCATAAAAAACGTTTACATGCATTTTTTCATGAAAAAATATCATGATTTATTTTATTTTTTTGTGTGTGCAGGTTTCACATGACATCTCAGTTATCTCTCACTTATATTTTACCATGCAATATTTCTTTCAGTAAAGTAATATGATTTCGTTATATTTTAACATGCAATTTTCTTTCAAAAAAGTAATATAGTTTCTTGCTTTTACCATGGAAAGTTCAAATGCATTCTTTATGAAAAGTAATATGACTTCTTAAATAGTTTCTTTCTTTTACCATCGAAATTTGAAAGGAATCCTTTATGAAAAGTAATGTGACTTCTTAAATCTTTTTGTTTGCAGGATTCACATGTATTCTCTTTTCATAAGTAAAAACATCCCTGCAATATATTTTTTTAATAAAAAAACATGGTTTCTTTGTTTTTAATATGTATAGTTCTCATGCATGTTTTTTAGAAAATTATTGCATAGAAACCATGCAAAGCTTTTCAATGAAATAATTAATTCCTTTACACAAAAATCCATGCAACTTTCAAGAGTGGAGAAATATTTCCAATTAATAAAATAACCTACCATTCTTTGCACAAAACACATGCAATTTCTTTCCAAAGAAATCAAGTTTACTTATCTTTTGTGTGCAATAACGATGAAGTCACATGTGCATACCTCATGTTCAGGAATACCTTTCGTTGGAGCCACAACATTCCTCACTATAATATCTCCATGTAATTTTTTTTGAAAATGATTATAATCTTATCATAAGTAATATCTGCTAAGTATAAAAGAGCACATAATTAACAATAAATACCATATAAATTAAATGACATGACACTGGTGGAATGTTAAGCAACCATTATACAAATAGTAAATGGGATTCATGATCTCTAGCGTTTTAATTAATAATAACAAACTTTAAATGGCATAGTCACCTATTCTAACCTTGCACAAAGCCTCATATTACATTCAATGTATTAATATTAATGACTCAGGGTTGGTCTGCTGTAAGAAGGTACAATCATTATGGTGGAATTTTAATGAAGGATGGCCACTTGGCAGGAAAAAGGGACGGTCTTCTCTGAAGGCTTCTCCGTAGCTGACAGTTGTCTCCTTGCTGCTTGGTTGAATGTGCCCCATCAAAGGCTCTCCTCGCTGCTAGGCATTGGACAGTGGAGGTTGCTGGTGGCGGTATTATGTTTGGTCGGGATAGGGAAGGGTCTTTCCTATTGTGTTGTTTCAGTGGAGGGTTTCAGCGCCTATTATCGCATAGATTGTTTTTCCATGTGGTAAATTCTGAGCTTAACCTCCATTAATTTGTCTGTGCTGCTATTCTATGAGGCCTCCCGCGCTCTAACTACTTATTTTTTAACACAATTTTTTGCTATGGCTTTGGGCACTGCTACAGGGATTCTAGAGGTATTCTGTGATATCCCGGGTAAGAAATTCATTCTTAAGGCCGACGTTTATTTGTGTTGCTGCATTATTAATTCATTTGCCAGCGTTTTCTAACCTAATCATGTTGACAGGGTTTGCAGGTGCAGTTGTGGGTGGCCTCGCTTCGGCTGTCGTCTCTCCAAAATATCTTTACGACCTTCAATGGGTATGAGATTGACATTGTTATATCTAAGAAAAATATAGTAGGGCTTTCTCTGAAGTTTATGGCCCTTGTCCTTATGAATTTTGTATCTCATGGTTAAGATAGCAAAGTGGTGATACTTGTTCTAGCTTCGAATTTCAGTATTTTTAGCTAGGTTAAGATTATTATTCACTTCTTTTGTTTAATGAGACCCTAAGTCTCTCGCCCTTGAGGAGATGTACTCATCTTGTGAGAAGTTGGACCTAAGGTCTCTGCTCTTTTCAGAAGTTTTGTAACTCTTCTTTATAATTTAAGGGTTGCCACTATAATCAAATTGTTTGCATGATTTAAGTCGGTTCGACCCAGGGTTTCGGTTGCAATGTAAGGATGACTAATTTTCCTTCTGAACTATAATTTTGAAGAACGGTTTATGTCTTCAGTTAATGTAAATTTACTTATTATTTATGAATTCCTCGCGGAGTTCTGTATGCTCATTTATTTACTTATTGTCTATACTAAAAAGAACATTATGAGTTGTCTTTCGCGCTCTAAGATTAAGTTACTCTGTCTCTTCACATTCTGTAGATGTTGTATTCTATCTCATAGGTTATTTCATTTTTGTTAAAGGTTTACATGTTTTATCTTTCCCTCTCATAGCTAAAGGCAACTGTTGTGGCTATATTACTTACAATTATTACTATTTGCATATTGCCCTACTATTGCACTAAATTCAAATTCATTTATCAGTACCCAGCTTTGGGATCTTGCTTGATTAAAGTAGGATTTTGCGTTCGTCTTGTTATTGTGAAAGGTTCTCCAGAATTAATGAAATGAAGCCACTTATCTATTTATTTGATGTTCCTTCATATTAAATATTTAAACACTACTTTGAACTTATGCTTAGACTGTCTGTCAAGCTTTCTTTTTCTACTTGTTTCGTGCCATTAAGAATTATGATGCTATTTGGTAAATCTTCTAGTTTAGTAGTTCAGTTTTGTCTCCTAAGTTCTCGAGTTCTATCTCATATTGCAGAATTCTGAACTTAAATTTTCCAGCGTATGCATGGACAATGTTAATATCATCTTTATTTACTCTTCATATACGTGTCTAGATTTAAACTTAGCCTACTAATTCTAATATTAAGCAACTTAATAATGTTGATAACAGCTAAGAAAAATATTCCAGATATAAACTTATTTGGCTTGTTGAACTGCTTATAGACCTTTTAACTCAATTTGCCTCCCAACCTTGAGACTCGCGCTACAACGCCCTCAGTCTCCCCCTCGAGCTACCCGATTCTGGGTAATTTCTTCAAGAATCTTAGTCTTGAATAATAGTAGATATCTGGTCATAACCAGACTTATCCATTGCTTTGTCTGTCTTTCTCTACAACACATTTTTCTCTTTCCTTTCTCCTCTTTTTCCCCGATCGCAGATGCCCGGCCTGTTATGAAACCAGCTCACAAAAAGATAGAAAAGATAGATCAACGCCTTCGAATTCAACCTCTTCAAGGGGACAACCTCCTTTACATTACACAAATGAATGATTCTTTGATGACTCAAATGACAAAACCTCCTTTCTATATATAGGAGTCTAAGGAGTAACAATATAACCTAGCCGACCTAATAATAATAATATAAAGCCACAAAAATAACAATAGAGGGATTCTATGGGGCACAGTAATAACAATGTGGGGACAATAGGGGCACAAAAATATTAATAAGGGATACAACTACAATAGTAATGGGGTAATCACTAGTATTATAGGGACCTAACATGCCCCTCTCCTTCAAAAAAGTGTTGTCCTCAACGCTTGAGTAGTTCTAGATGCTTCTGCATAAAATTCTCATTCTCCCATGTGGAATCTTCAGTGGATAATTTCTTCCGCTTGATGAGATACTCTGAAATTGATTGATTTCATAGCTGTTGAGTTCTTGTTTCTATGATTGCTTCTGGTTCCAACATAATTTTTCCTTCCTCGTCAAGTTCTGGCAATATTGTTTGAACTGGGAGGTTGTCGCCTATAACCTTCTTTAAACATGAAACATGGAAAACTGGGTGCACTTGAGAAGCTGCAGGAAGCTCCAATTTGTCTGCCATAGTACCAATCTTTTGCAACACCTTGTACAGACCATAATACTTTGGTGATAATTTATTATCCTTCTTAGCTTGCTTGAGGGACATTTGTTTATATGGTTGTAGCCGTAGGAATACCCAATCACCTACATCAAAACTTCTTTCGCTGCAATGTTGATCTGCCTGTTGTTTCATTCTATTCTGTGCCAACACGAGGTTATCCTTTAAGAGTTGGAGGACTTGTTGTTGATGCTCGATGTGATGTTCCACTATTGGAACCTTAGAATTTTCTCTTAAATATGATGTGATGGATGGTGGCTGATATCCATAAAGTGCCATAAATGGGGTCATTTTTGTTGCTGTATGGAAGGAAGTGTTATACCACCATTCAACCAGAGGCAACCATTTGACCCATTGTGTTTGTTTATCATATACAAAGCAATGAATATATCCTTCCAAACATTTGTTTACTATCTCAGTTTGCCCATCAGATTGAGGATGATAAGATAAGCTATGAGCTAACTGAGTACCGAGACAAGAAAATAATTATGTCCAAAAATTTCCAGTGAAAATGGGATCCTTGTCACTTACAATAATCTTTGGGTTTCCATGTAGCTTTTGAATTGTTTCCATAAATGCAGTAAAAACTATAATGGCTTTAAATGGATGTGATAATGCACAAAAGTGTGCATACTTGGTAAGTCTGTCAACTACCACCATGATGACATTCTTTCCCTCATACTTGGGTAAACCTGTGATAAAATCCATTGAAACCTCCTCCCAACGTTGGTTTGGAATGGATAAAGGTTGTAATAGACCCGGGGTCTTAATTGTTTCAACTTTATTTTGTTGGCAAACGAAACATTCCGCCAAAAACTTTTGAATATCTGATTTAAGTCCATCCCAAAAAAATCCCTTCTTAACCCCGTGGTAAGTTTTTAAAAATCCTGAGTGCCCTCCTAAGGGAGAAGTGTGCAATTCCATAAGAATCTTTTGCTTGAGTTGGGAATTCTTACAGAGTTATAAGCGATCTTTGTACCATAACTAATCATTTTTCCAGCTAAATGTATCAGATGTACTGGAATCTTGTTGTAACTTTCGAATAAGCACCCACACTTCTTCATCATTTTTCCATTCCTCCCTTGCTTCGTTTATCTAATCTGGTTGGATAATAGAAATGGCACACAACAATGCTTCCACATCCTCATCCTTTCTTGAGAGTGCATCTGCCACCACATTTTGCTTCCCTTTTTTGTACATGATTTCAAAGTCATAACCCAACATCTTTGTGGCCCACTTTTGTTGCTCTTCAAAGGATAATCTTTGTTCTAAAAAGTATTTAAGGCTATCATGATCTGTTTTTACCTTGAAGTGTCTTCGCATTAGGTAGGGTCACCATTTCTTAAGTGCATGTAGTATTACCAACATTTCCTTCTCAGAAATAGCTTTGTGTAAAAACATTCCCTTGATTGGATGACTTTCAAAAGCAATGGGTCTTTCATCTTGCATTAAAACAACACCAATTCCATTTCCTGAAGCATCACGTTCCACAATAAACGTTTTTGTGAAGTACGGTGTAGCTAAGACTAGTGCTTGGCACATTGCCTCTTTAAGATGTTCAAAGGCCTTTGTTGCTTCCGGAGTCCATGAAAATGCATCTTTCTTCAATAATGTTGTTAGAGGTGCTGTCAACCCAAGAAATCCTCGTAGATGCTTTATGGATGTGGGGATTTTCCATTCCTTAATGGCTTTAATTTTGCTAGGGTCTACCTTAACTCCATGAGATACAATATGACCCAGATATTCCACCTCTTGTACTCCAAAGAAACATTTCGACCTTTTTGCATATAATTGTTTCTCCTCCAATAGTTGTAACACCATGTCAACATGTTCAACATGATCCTTCCAAGACTTTCTGTAGATTAGTATATCATCAAAAAATACTAACACAAATTTTCTAAGGAAGGGTTTGAAAATGGAATTCATCAAACCTTGAAATGTAGAGGGTGCATTGGTAAGGCCAAAAGGCATGACCAAAAATTCATAATGACCCTCATGAGTTCTAAATGTTGTTTTTGGAATGTCTTCAATCTTGATTCTGATTTGATGATATCCTGAACGAAGATCGAACTTGGTGAAGTAAATTGATCAATGCAATTTATCCAGTAATTCATCAATGACAGGAATGGGAAAATTATCTTTAATAGTGAGCTTGTTGAGCTCCCTATAATCTGGACACATGCGCCATGATCCATCCTTATTGTGCACCAATACTACGGGAGCAAAGAAAGAACTTTGACTAGGTTGAATTATACCAGCCTCTAGCATTTCTGCAACCATACGTTCAATTTTACTCTTTTGGCCATAGGGATATCCATACAGATGTTTGGAGGAACACTTCCTGGAATCATATGAATAGCATGATCATGATCATGAATAGGTGGAAGACCTTTGGGATTTTCAAATACCTTGGAATGATTGTCCAAGACTTTTTGGAGATCTGGAGAAATAGATGATTTCGATGTGGAAACATCTAGCGAACATAATTGTGCAATTACACCTCTTTGTTCCTTTTTTAGAAGCTTTGTCATACCATTAGAGCTTATTATCTTTCCTGGTTTCCCTGCAATACCCCTTAATTCAACTTCCTTTCTTTCTGCATAAAATTTCATGAAAAGTTCTTAAAAATTAAAAGCTATTGTACCCAAGGATTGTAGCCATTGGACTCCTAGTACAACATTGTCCTTCCCATTGGAATGGAAAGCATTGGGTTAGTCAATACATATTCTCCCATGGATATCTTGATATTATAGCACTTTCCAGAGCAATTTATTTTTCCTCCATTTGCAACCATCACTTGACAGTCTGGTGCTGGATATAGGAAGCAATTCAATTCTTTTGCTACCTTACAATGAATAAAATTGTGGGTACTTCCTGAATCAATCAACACTATTACCTTTTTCTTCTTGATTTGTCCTTCTATCTTGATGGTTTGAGGAGTGGTAATTCCAGCCAATGCATTACAAGATATGGTCGGATTCATTTATTCTTTATATAGGCTTTGTTCCTGGAGTATATCCTCTTCTTTTTACCTTTCTTGCTCCTTTTCTTCTTCCTCTTCACAATCTATGTAGAATAATTTCTTCTCAGCACACTTATGACCTTTAGTGTATTTGCTATCACAACTATAACAAAGCCCTTTTACTCTTTTTTCTTCCAATTTTTGTGGTGTCAACCTTATAGGTTGTGGAAGACTAGGGGCAACAATAATTCCATCTTTATAGTTGTGAGTGGTATGCTTCTTGGTTGCCATAATTTTGCTTTCCATTTTTCTTGCTAACCTGAATGCCTTCTCTAATGAATCAGGTTCCCAAAGGCGAACATAATGTTGGATATTATCCTTCAAAGTTCCTATGAACACATCAATCCTATGCTCCTCTAGAATATTTTTTACCCTTATGTTCAATTTTTGGAACTCCTCAATGTGCGCCATTATTGAACCCTTTTGTTTGAGACTTATCAATTGGCTAAAAAAAGTGTTGCTTTTTGTATCCTCATAATGTGCTATCAATTCTTCCATAAAAATTGCCCAAGTGATAATTTGTTTACAAGAGCAAATCCATTGATACCATACAAACTGATTTGGTTCCAAATATAAAGTTGCAATACGTAACTTTTGTGTGTTTTTCACATTATTGAGATCGAAAAATTGCTCCATTTGTAATATCCATGTTGTGGGATCCTTGCCATCAAACTTCCTCATGTTGATTTTTGGAATATGGTGGGTCTGAAATCCAACATTAGAGTCTACGAAATCATGATTAACATTTCTTTTGTTCGCATCATGAGTTTCCTTTACTACCCTTTCACCATTAGTAAGTATTTCTTGTAGAAAATTTGTCAAATCTGTCTTCAAATCTATCTTCAAATCGTCAATCTTAGCTTCCACGCCATTCATCTTAGCTTCCACGCCCTTTATCTTAGATTCCACGCCATCCATATTAGCTTCTGTTAGCTTTTGTGATAGTGCAATTTGTTGCACTCGGTCTTGTAATTTTGATATATCATGTAGCATTTCTTCCTCTTCTTCATGAGTCATGCTAGAGCTTTCAGGTTGTTTACTAGGCGTTTGCATTTTCTTTCCTCGGGGCATCAGTTACCGATAATAATTCTCTACTATTCCCTTTGAATTCCTTCAAAATGATTTTTCAAACCAAGCTTAAGCAAAAAAATTTAAAAAATTCTACACACCCTTTTTCACTTTGTAGGAGCTCGATATTGCCTCTGATGTATCTCTATAATTTCAGATCATCTAGTTCTGAAATTGTGACCTATAGTAGCCCTCTGTGTCCTATTTCCAATGCCACCAATCTAATCCCAATTGGATTCTCGAAGGAAGAGTTATACCAAATCTCCCACAGTCACCTTATTATAGACTAGTTTAGTAGAGCGAACTTGTACGACGTGCCACGTGTCCTTGTTTCGACCTTTGGCTCTGAAAAATATAAAAAATCAATTACAATGTATTCTCTTTATGTACCTTCTTACTAAATTTCAATCTGATGCCTAGAGAGAAAGTTATGATGATTTTCCCCAGGTCACCTGTTTGGAATGTAATTCAGGAGTCTGCAAAAGACCAACCTCCTCAGATCATATCTCCGTAAATATAGTGCGAAAAGCTATGTAATTCAGACCTGATCTTCAATGCGATCTCATCTTAAATGGGTTTTTTTTAGCTTCTGAAATGTCGCAAAAAAAAGGTTTAGTGAAAATTCCACAGTGACCTATTTGGAGTAGGGAAACCCTAGAATCCAAAGCTCTGATACCAAATGTTATGAAACCAGCTCACAAAAAGATAGAAAAGATAGATCAACGCCTTAGAATTCAGCCTCTTCGAGGGGGAAACCTCCTTTACATTACGCAAATGAATGATTCTTTGATGATTCAAATGACAAAACCTCCTTTCTATATATAGGAGTCTAAGGAGTCACTATATAACCCAGCCGACCTAACAATAATAATATAAAGGCACAAAATTAACAATAGAGGGATTCTATGGGGCACAATAATAACATTATGGGGATAATAGGGGCACAACAATATTAATAAGGGATACAACTACAATAGTAATGGGGTAATCACTAGTATTATAGGGACCTAACACCACCTCCTCATCCTCTTGATCTTTTTGGATGGATTTTTCATAAGAGTAGTTACGGTTGGGTAACTACCCAACCTAACTGTTTCTTGAGAACTAATTCCATCACCCTACTGACAGTTTATTTTCTTGCCATATTTCTAGCACTAAATTTCTTTTAACAATTAAAATAGAATTTCCAATTACATAAACTTAAACCAGTTCCAATTTGTTTTACTTGCAGTAAAAAAATATTCACATTCACTGAGGACATCACATCTCCCCTCCCTAAGATTGAACATCATCCCGATCTTCCTCTATGGGAAATAACCATGGATGGACCTCCCTCATGGTCCACGCGTCTTCCCAAGTGGCTTCTTCAGGCCCATAGTGTTGCCACTGAATTTAAACTTGGGTGATAACTCATCTTTGCAACATTACTTCTCTACGATTGAGTATACCCATTAGCTCTACCAGGAATTCTCCTTTCGGTTTGACCTGATTGTCAAAATAAAATAACTTTAGTCATAGCCTGAAAAGAATTTCTTTCAACTGTTAAACATCTTTTACTTTTGGATGTGTATATATCTATACGCATATATATGTATGTCTAAGATAGATTGTTTTGAGAGTTTCGACTTTCTGACTCACCTGAATGTCCTGTTAGTTTATTATCTATTTAGCATCATAAATATATCTCTTAAGTAAATAAACATGAAAAACGTTGTGTACAAAAATATGAATGGGTAAAGCGAGCTGGTATGCTACTCGCCCGATTCGAGCTAAACTCTGGAAAGGCCCGCAGAATCAGGGTGCTAGCTTAGCACATCCAGTCCATTGCAAGGTGCTTTTCTTGGCTTTAACCCATATGTACATGTTCTCCCATACTTGAAACTCTTGGAAGCTCCTTTTCTGATCAGCAAAGGTCTTTTTCCAGTCTTAAGCAGCCTTTAAATTAATTCACACACTTTTCACCATCTTTTCCATCTCTTCCGGCATATCTGGTCCCAACATTAGTTTGTCTTCTGGGCCGCTCCAACTCAAAGGTGTTCTACACTTACATCTGTATAATACTTCAAATGGGCTCATCCATAAGGATGTATGGTACCCATTGTTGTAGGCAAAATCTACTAAGTGCAAGTAGTCCTCCCACTTAGATGGTTGTTGCATTACATAGGCTCGCAACATGTCTTCGACAACTTGATTTACTCTTTCTGGCTTCCCATTTGTTTGAGGATGATGTGCAGTACTGAAATAAATTTGGGTGCCCAATCCCTTGAATAGGGTCTTCCAAAAAGCTGACGTAAATTTTACATCTCAGTCAGAGATGATCATTTTGGGTAAGCCATGCAACTTAAAAATATTTTGCATAAAAATGTTAGCAATTTGCACTGCTTTATAAGTTGATTGTACGAGTACGAAAGGAGAATATTTTATCAGCTTATCTACCACCACCATGATAGAGTCATTTAATTTTTTTGTTTTAGGCAGTCTAGTAATGAAATCAATAGATATTGTCTCCCACTTCCATTCTGGAATAGTAGTGGGTGAAGCAACCCTGCTGGGTGCTGGTGCTCTGCTTTTACTTGCTGGCATTCCAAATAATGTCCTAGGTATTTTTCTACTTCCTTCTTCATACAAGCCCAAAATAATTCCTTTCTAAGGACAAAGATCATTTTCCGATATCCTGGGTGTCCTGCATAAGGGCTTTTATGATATTCATCCAAGATTAATTCTTTAAGCAATTTTTGGTTAGGTACATATAATCTTTTTCTATAAACTAGCAACTCATTTGGAGTAACTCCATACCCCATTTTTTGTTCATGGTTTTTTTCCACTTTTGCTTACTGCCACAAATGGTTATATACCACATCTTGCATGGTTGTTTCACAAATTTTCTCATATAAAGTAGTGAAAAACTCACTAAAAGAGATTTCATATAAGCAATTTACCTTTCGACTTAGAGCAGATCCTACCCAGTTTTATTTTCCCTTTAAGTGCTTGATTTAAAAATCAAATTCACTTAGGAAGTCAATCCAACGAGCTTGCCTAGCATTTAATTTGGGTTGTTTGAAATAGCTTGGAAGGCTGTGATGATCTATTAAAAGCGGAAATTTATTGTCCAACAAGTAGTGTCACCACATTTTCAAGGCGTGAATTACTGTTGTTAACTCCAAGTCATATGCAGAATACTTTTTCTCATATTCCTTAAGCTTTCTTGACTCATAAGCTATAACCCTACCCTCTTGCATTAGTACACCACCTACCCCCTCCTTGCTAGCATCCGTACACACTACATATTCCTTACTAGGATCAACAATACTCAAAATTGGGGCAGTGGTGAGTAGATGCTTAAGCTGGTCAAAGCTCCTTTGACAGTCAGAGGTCCACCTAAAGGCTCTTCCTTTCTTTTGTAGAGAGGTAATAGGGTATGCTACCCTAGAAAAACCTTCCATAAATCGCCTATAATATCCAGCTAGGAACATGAACGATCTTATGTCTGCCACATATTTCGGCACTGACCACTCCATAATGGTTTTTATTTTCTCTGGATGTACCACAATTCCCTCCTTGGTGATAATATGTCCCAAGTACTGGATTTGTTCTTTGAAAAATTCACACTTGCCGTATTTGGCATACAACTGGTGTTCTCTTAGAGCTTGGAGGACAATGCAAAGATGTTCCTTATGTTCTTCCATGCTCTGTGAGTAGATCAAGATGTCATTAATGAAGGTCAATACGAACTTGTCCAGGTATTGATGGAATCTGTTTTTCATGAGACACATGAAGGTGGCTGTGGCATTAGTTAGACCAAAAGGTAGCACCACGAACTCATAGTGCCCATAACGAGTTCTGAATGTTGTTTTTCCTATATCTTCCTCCTTTATCTGGATCTGGCGATGACCTGATCGAAGATCAATCTTGGAGAAAATGGATGCCCCATTGAACTGATCAAACAATTCATCTATATGGGGCAAAGGATATTTATTCTTAATGGTCAGTTTGTTTAATTGATGGTAGTCCATGAACATTCGCAATGTTCCATCCTTTTTCTTAACGAATAATACTAGAGGTCCCCAAGGGGACACACTGGGTCGTATATACTTCTTATCTAGCATCTCCTACATCTGCATTTTCAATTCTTTCAATTTAGGAATACTCATATGGTAAGGGGCTCAAGAGACTGGGGCAGCTCCCGAAATTAGCTTAATGGTCAAATCTATGTCTCTTTTTAGGGGTAAACTTGGAATTTCCTTAAGGAAAACATCAAGAAACTTTTGTATTATTGGTATATCTTCTAAAACATCAAATTTCTCCTTAGGGTCAGCATAACCTACTTGAATGGAAAAAATTTGATAGCCTCTCTTGATGCATTTTGCTAATTGGGAAGTTTTTACAGGTATTATTTGCAGAGGCTTCCAAATGCCCTACATTTCTTGTCTTTTCCCCTTATCATCTCGGAAATTAATCGTTTTATTTTTTGTAGTTAATGAGGGACCAGTGCTATTCTAGCCAATCCATGCTAATAAGGATATCGTATGATCCAAATGGTAGTACATTCAAATCTGCCAAGATGGACTGACCAGGTAGCTCTAGAGGGAAATTACTGACTTTGGCCAAAACTCTTCTTTTGGATCTTATGGCTAATTGCACTAACCTTGGATTTTTAAACTTTACCGCTTGTAATTTACATTGTTCCACAATATTGAGGCTAATGTAACTTAAAGTAGCCTTGGGGTCAATCAAAATAACTACAGTTTGGTCAAAAATTTTACCTTCAAATTCGACCATTGTCGGATGAAATTATGCTTAGTGGTCTTTTGGGGCTATGTTAATTTTGGAAAAAATCCTTTCTATCTCTCCTACTATAGAAGCTTCTTATAGCTGAGAGATCTGGTCAGTTCCCTTGTGTTGTGGGCATTTTTTGACATAGTGCGGCCCTCCGCATCCCCAGCATTGTACGAGGGGCCTTGTAGCCAACCCAGTGTCAACTCTTCCCGATTGCTCATTAGTTATTGCTTTGCCTGGAGCCTTAAATCTGGCCAGATTTTTATTGAAATTTATGTTAGTTTGTCCCTTGTAAATTTGTTTGCTGCCTGAGCCTTTATTTCCTTTATGACCGAGAACAAATTTATTTATCTTTTTGTCATTCCATTTCTTATTCATGTCTCCTTTTGGTCTATTTTGCTTATAGCAAATCCGTGATTTGCAGATTACTTCGTCCATGGTTTTTGGGTTGTCAAATTCTAGTCGTTCTTTTATAAATAGAGGCAAGTTGTTGATGAATCACTGCACCTTTACTTTTTTTTCATGCATGTAGGGCACATACCGAAGTATTGATGTGAACTTTGTTATGAATTCATCCATGGCCAATTGTCCTAGCGGGGGATCATGAAACTCTTCAGATTTTTCATCATAAAATCTTTCTATTATGTACTTTTCTTTAAAATATATCTGGAATTTTTCCCAGGTTATACTTTGTTCATTCACTCCTTGAACAATCTTTACTTCCTCCCACCATAGTGTGGCCTTTCCTTGTAGTTGGAAAATGGCCAAACAAGCCTTCAAGTTATGGTCATATTCGTACAGCTGGAAATATTTGTTCATATTTATGATCCATGCTTCTGCCGCTTCGTCTTGCTCTCCATCGAAATGAGGGGGCTTTATCTTTCGAAACTCCCCATGAATTTCCACTTTCTGCCTTTTATGTGTTCGGTGATTGAACACATTATCAAACTCCTCTTCACGATTTTCCTCACCACCTCCGGTTTCCACATCTTCTGTCCAAAATTCTTGTTCCCCTGATATATTTGTATGTTCAGGGCTAGGAATTAGTGGCCGATTATTTTGTCTATTAGATAAACTCTTCCTAATCTTTTCTTGTTCCAACATCAATATTTAGTTATCTTCCCGTAAACAAGCCATTTCATCCTTTAACTCTTGTACTATCACTCTAATGTTTGTACCAGCGTCTCGTGGTTCCTCGCCCAGCTATACCCATACTTCAGGATTGCCCTCTTGAAATGGTGGGGCTCCTGACCCCATTGCGTATTTGGATGGTAGGTTCCCTGTCCTTCTCATACTGATTGTTCCTGCTTCCTACGTGCATATCACAAAGCTTGTTATTTCTTACCTAGAGGTCTTAGTTTTACAACATGAGCACTCTGATACCATATGTAATATCTCCATGTAAAAAAAAATTGAAAATGATTATAATTTTATCATAAGTAATATCTGCTAATTATAAAAGAGCACATAATTAAGAATAAATACCATATAAATTGAATGACATGACACTCGCAGAATGTTAAACAACCATTTTACAAATAGTAAAAGGGATTCATGATTTCTAAGGTTTTCATTATTAATAACAAATTTTCAACGGCATAGTCACCTATTATAACCTTGCACAAAGCCCTCATATTACATTCAATGTATTAATATTAATGACTCAGGGTTGGTTTGCTGCGAGATGGTACAATCCTTATGGTGGACTTTTAATGAAGGATGGCCACTTGCCAGGAAAAAGGGATGGTCTTCTCTAGAGGCTTCTCCATAGTGGACAGTTGTCTCCTTGCTGCTTGGTTGATTGTGCCCCATCGAGGGCTCTCCTCACTGTTATGCATCAGATGTTGGAGGTTGTTGTTGGCGGTATTATGCTTGGTCGGGCTAGGGAAGGGTCTTTCATGTTGTGTTGTTTCGGTGGAGGGTTTCACCACTTGTTCTCACACAGAGGGTTTTTCCCTGTGGTAAACTCTTAGGCTAACCTCCGTTAATTTGTCTATGTTGTTGTTCTGTGAGGCCTCCCACACTCTAACTACTTCTTTTTTTACCACAGTTTGTTGCTATGGCTTTGGGCACAGCTACAGGGATGATGGAGGTGTTCTGCGACAGCCCGGGTAAGAAATTCATTCTTAAGGGCTGATTTTATTTGTGTTGTTGCATTATTAATTTATTTTCCAGTGTTTTCTAACCTAGTCATGTTGACAGGTTTTGTAGGTGCAGTTTTGGGTGGCCTGGCTCCTGCTGTCAACTCTCCAAAATCTCTTTACGACCTTCAACGGGTATGAGCTTGACATTGTTATATCTAAGAAAACGATAGAAGGGATTTTTCTGAAGTTTCTGGCCCCTGTCCTTATGAATTTTGTATCTCACGGTTAAGATAGCAGAGTGGTGATATTTGTTCTAGCTTCGAATTTCAGGGTCTTTAGCTAGGTTAAGCTTATTATTCACTTCTTTTTTTTAATGAGACCTTGAGTCTCTGGCCCTTGAGGTGATGTACTCATCTTATGAGAAGCTGGACCTGAGGTCTCTGTTCTTTTCGGAAGTTTTGCAAGTGTTTTTTCTTTTTTAAGGGTTGCTACTGTAATCAAATTGTTTGCATGATTTAAGTCGACTCAACCGAGGGTTTTGGTTACAATGTAAGGCTGAGTAATTTTCCTTCTAAACTGTAATTTTGAAGAATGGTTTATGCCTTCAGTCAATGTAAATTTACTTATTCTTTATGAATGCCTCACGGAGTCGTGTAGGCTCATTTATTTACTTATTGTTTGTACTGAAAAGAATGTTATGAGCTGTCTTTCGCACTCTGAGATTAAGTTACTCTGTGTCTTCGCATTCTATAGATGATGTATTCTATCTCACAGGTTATTTCATTTTTGTTAAAGGTTTACATGTTTTAGCTTTCCCTCTCATAGTTAAAGGCAACCCTTGTGGCTATATTACTTACAATACTTACTATTTTGCATACTGCCCTACTGTTGCACTAAATTCAAGTTCATTTATTAGTACCCAACTTTGGGATCCTGCTTGATTAAAGTAGGATTGTGCGTTTGTCTTTTTATTGTGAAACGTTCTCTGGAATTAATGAAACGAAGCCACTTATCTATTTATTTGTTGTTCCTTCATATTAAAGATTTAAACACTACTTTGAACTTATGCTTAGATTCTCTGTCAAGCTTTCTTTTTCTACCTGTTTTGTGCCATTAAGAATTATGATGCTATCTGGTAAATCTTCTAGTTTAGTAGTTCAGTTTTGTCTCCTAAGTTTTCGAGTTCTATCTCATATTGTAGACTTTTGAACTCAAAAGTTTCCAGCATATGCATGCATAGTGTTAATAGCATCTTTAGTTACTATTCATATACATGTCTAGATTAAAATTTAGCATACTGATTCTAATATTAAGCAACTTAATAATGCTGATAACAGCTAAGCAAAATATTCCAGATATGTTGAACTACTTTAGACCTTTTAACTCAATTTGCCTCCCAACCTTGAGATTCGCACTACAGTGCCCTCAGTCTCCCCCAAGCTACCCGATCTTGGGCAATTTCTTCAAGAATCTCAGTTTTGAACAACAACAGATATTTGATCATAACCAGACTTATCTACTGCTTTGTCTGTCTGTCTCTACAGCACAGTTTTCTCTTTCCTTTCTCCTCTTTTTCCCCGATCGGAGATGTGTTGCCTCCTCATCCTCTTGAACTTTTGGGATGGATTTTTCATAGTAGTTAGGGTTGGGTAATTTCCCAACCTAACTGTTTCTTGAGAATTAATTCCATCACCCTCCTGATATCTTCTCACGAAATTATAACAGTTTATTTGCTTTCCATATTTCTAGCACTAAATTTCTTTTAACAATTAAAATAAAATTTCTAATTACATAAACTTAAATCAATTCCACTTTGTTTTACTTGCGGTAAAAAAAATATTCACATTCACAAAGGACAACAAACTCACCAAAAATATGATGATAAATTCATCTAAAATTTTATTTTTCTCAATAAACTATCATTTTCAAATTAATTACCAACTAAATCATAATAATTCTGGTTTTCAATTATTTCATTAAATAAAATAAAAATAATATTTTCCATTGTGAATTTCAATATAAATACAATTTATAAAGATTTTAAAAAGAGCCCCAGATACATTAATAGGACGAACTAAACCGGAGGCGGCGTTTTCTATTTATACACCGGCCATATATGAAAAGGCAATGCTCTTTTATGAGCTCAGTTCACATCACGTGAAGTCCATACCAAATCATACCAAATCTTGATCTGTGTTTCCTCTTTACATCCCATCAAGAATCCGCATCGTTTGGAATTTTCGCACTGGATTTCTAGGAAGAGATTTCGTGCTGTGTCAGAAACCTTAAGACCCCTATGAGATTGTATGGAGTTTCGATGGATGAAATTTATTTTAAGAATTTAATTGTACACGAAGAAATCATATACAAATACATCTGGTATTTATGTTCAATGGAGTTTGGGCAAGTATTATATATATATATATATATATATATATATATATATATATATATATAGATATATTTTGAATTAAATAATTAAGAATATAATATTATTAAAATTATAATATATATTTTCATGTACATAAAAATATTTGTTATATATATATAATTATAATTAATATGTTGTATATTTATTATAAGGATGGTAATATTTTTCAAAATATTGTATATTTATTACAAGAATATTAATATTTTTGAGAAAATGCAATTTTACATTTTCATCATCATTATATATTATTTATTATTAAAACATAAAAACAAATTGATATTTATTTTATTACATAAATATCTTTAAAAAAATAGTTTATCAAATCTGATAATAAAAAAGATAGATTAATGATGATGATGATGGTTATTGTCCATTGAGACCAAACTTTTGTTCTATCGGATCTAAAAAAACAAATTATTTAGTTTGATTTAAGATTTTATTCCTATACTCTAAAAGCTTGGAGAGAAGCCTCCCGAGCTCACTATAATTTTGACATCGTAAAAGGCTAGGAAGGTCAGTATTGCGACAAATATTATGAAATTGAGATCTAATGTGGTTGTATGTGGGGCACTCTAAGAGGAAGTGGTTTTCATCCTCGATGTTCCTATTCTCACAGAGATGGCAGATCCTTTCCATCCATGGTGTTTTAGGAATTTCCTAACGACCTGTTTCACTATGGAGCTCATGAGAGTTTGTTCTAATCTTCACTATATTAATTTTCTTCTTTGAGCTAGTTAAAACAAAGAGATACTTTTGATCTTCTAGGGTGGGGTTGATGACCTTCTTATAATAACTTAATTTTCTTTTAGTTGGTAAGTCTTTCTCACACCACATTTTCCTTTGAACTTAGAAGTAACAATATTTTTAATGTTATTAATGTTTTGCAATGCATCATTCTTGTTGATCTCCCAATGCTTTAACTAGGCCCTCGTGTCTTTATACCACCCCGACTTGAGCCTTAGGTGGTTTTGGCTAGAATTTAAAGCTAGCTTAGGAAATTTATGATCTCCTATGTTATTGAGTTTGTGCTTGTACAACAGAAGCCTAGTCATAGCTAGGCTCTCGATAGGGAAAAGACCTACTTCTATAAGGAGAATAGGATAGGGTGTATTGCTTTTAATTTTCGGGTTATACATTATGAAACACTTCTTGATTTTCTCAATCTTTCTCCAGGATTCTCTAGAGATGCTGCAACCCTAGACCTCACATCCATATAAGATAACGGAAGTGACTAAATTTTCAAAGAGGAACTTCTTTTTATCCTACATTACGAGGTTTTCCATTTTACAATTATTTTCAAGACCAAAATAAGCTTTCCACCCCCCATTAATCATTTTCTCAATACTATAGTTCCAGTTGAGCTTGTGATGAATATCAATTCCTAGGTACTTGTAAGAATACACTTCCTCCAAGTTATTATTTTCATACATAAAATTAGCGTAAGTGTCCTTCTTGGATTTGATAATCATAACTTTTTTTTTGTCATTGTTAACAGTCATACCCATGGTAGAGCAGAAATCCTTAAGAAGCCTAAGTTGCTTATCAAGATCAGATGGGCACCTTGCGAGAAGAACAATATCGTCAGCATAGATAAGAAGGATGATGACTATCCTAGCTAAGATCGTGCCAGCACGTCTTGCTTCCTCTAAATAACCTTCAAGCTTGCCGATGTAAATGCCAAATAGGGCAGGGGAGAGGGGGAAACCTTGCTTAACTCCCATATTACATTTAGTATCTTTCGACCACCCCTCATTGCTTTTTAGCTTGGATATTACATTCTCGTATAACCTTATAGCGGCAACTCTCAATTCGAAAGGAACCTTTAGCTCTTCTAATCTATTCCAAAGGTTGTTTCTAGGAACCGTATCGAAAGCCTTTGTAAAGTCCACAAAGCAACAAAAAAGATTGGATTTATCATTAAGACATTCCTCCACAATGATCCTAAGTGTAATGAGTTGGTCTGTTGTTCAGTGATGCCTTTTAAAACCTGCTTGGCCTTTAGCCCTCTTACCTTCACTTTCAAGCCATATGCTCAACTTTTTTTCCAAAATAGTTCCATATAACTTGGCTAAGAGAGGGCTGATCATAATTGTCTGATAATTAGAGGGGTTATTTGTATCCCCACTTTTAAAAATAGGGATAATGAGGCTCTCAGTCCAAGGTTTAGGGAACCCTTGCTTGACTGCTTGATTGAAAAGATTGTGGATTTGGGGGATGAGGATAGGACCTCCAGTTTTTAAGATTTCTGCCTGGTAACCTTCAATGTCCTTAGCTTTCCCATTTTCCAGGCATTTAATCCAAAAATAAGTGTCTTCTAATGAAAAAAATTCTTTCGTTGTGAGCAGGGTTTCAAAGTTATCCATGACATTTGGAGATTCATAAATCTTTTTAAGATAGGAATTCGAATCCTATAAAGCAATTTTATTATTATCTTCCAAAATTTCGTAGGAGCTACCTTAGGGAGGTGTAAGAGATTCTCTTGTCTTTTACGAATGTACTGCCTCTTTTCCCTTTTAGTTAGGGCTTTGTATGTTTTTATCTTTTCCATTTTAGGAGATTCATCAACAACTTCCTTAATTGCTCTCCTGGTGCTTTTACATTCTTTTTCATACCATTGGTTGGTTTTGCTATTTCTTTTATTATTTGAAACTTCAATTGAGAATTTGTTATAATAATTTTTATTTTAGTGATGTTATAATATAATTAATGTTGTAGTTTATTTATTTTAAGTTTTTGTTAGTCATATAAGTTTTGGTAAGATTATAAGCTTTTTTTCTATAATATTTTTTTCAATACTTAAATAAATTTAACACGTTGAAAAACCCATAAAACATTTAAATCATTTAATTATTACAAATCGTGAAACAAAAAAATAATGAAACATTCAAAATTTAAATCACAAGTATTATAATTCAAGATAATAAATTAATTTTAATTAATTTTAACTAAATTTTCCCTTTCAAATATTTATTTATTACCATAAAATTACTTTAGATTATTATGTTAAATAATAATAATAATTAATATATAACTTAAGTATATAGACATTTAAAAAAATTGAACAAAATTCTTAACCTTAGATATGTACCCATTTTACCATGCAGATTCTTAATCAGTAAATAGATTTTGTGACAATACCACATGCTCAAAAACCACAACTCACACCATATAACACTTGTTCATGTGACATTCCTTTTTAATTAAAAAGACAAAAATGACATAACTATTTTGGAGATAAATTGCAACATTTTATTTGTGTATACTACTATAAATATTATAGAATATTAAGTGGATGTTAAATCTCTACTATCCACTTAATAGTTATTGATAATTAAATTAAAATTTTAGAATCCTGTTCCAAAATTCTAGAAATCCTATTTCAAAATAACCACGTCAAATAAATACTTTTGATTTTTAAGATTTAGATTCATTACTTTCTTATAATATCTTAATTTCCTTTTTTCCTTCAACTCTTTATCACTCAACACTTTCTTTTCAAATTTTAAAATAATAACATTTTTAACAATTTCGGTTATAAAATAATAATATTTTAATAACAAATCTATATTAACTTTTTCCAAATTTATAATTCTCCTAAATTACTTACTTTCCATATAACATTTTAAATTATGTCATCTTCTATTTTGAAAGTTTCCTTATATTGTATGCTTAGGACTAACTTCTTCTTTGACTCTATAGGGTTATAACTTCCCCGCAATCTCCTTTATGCTCGAGTTAAAAATCTTGCTACCTAAATGGAGTCTGAAACTTTTAAATGATAATGTAATGATAGATAGAGTTCCAATCTGTTATGATTGTTTATGTATAATTTTTTTAAATATAATTTATTTATTTATCAAACCAGGATTATGAACATCCATACTCTATGCTTTGAATTTAAAAGTATACTCTTTAAATTAAAATATCCGTATAACCTGTAACAATTAACCAACCAAAAGGCCGTAAGCTTGTATTGCTGTTTACCAAATTTAGTTCATTCAAACGTTGTGTGAACAAATTAGTAAAAAGGTATCGTTGATGCAATCAGCCAAACTTTTCTGTCAAAAAGCATTGAGAAATACTACTTTTGAACGCATTCAGCTAAAATTTTCGGTGATAAAGCATTGAATCAACTTGAATAAGAGAATCAATGTACCATACACAGTATTATCTGCCGGGAAAAAAATAGCAACTGGTAAAAGCGACGTAGAAGACATGCAAATATTTGTAGCTTTCTTCTTCCTCAGTCGTATTCTTGTGTCCTTTGTTTTCATAATGATTTGCCATCACACGTCTATTGCAATATTATAAATTTGACTCCTTTATTTTCGTTCAAGGACAGGACACCAAGCGGCACAAACCTTTTACAATGGATAGATCCTCATCGTTCGAATGCCACCCGGCCAATTCAGGCTCCTTTCTTTGACGAGAAGTAATGAAAGAGGAGGGAATCAAAGCAGTATGATAAGATGGGCATGCCTGCCTGTTAACATTTGACGGGACACCAAAGGCTCTAGACTTATCGGAGCTCCCCCGGCCGCTTGGGTTAACGTGGAGGCATTCTTGGACTTAGCCACATGAATTCGAGATCACTATTGGTACGAACCACCTTACACTCTATTGATGAGGTGTAAACTTTTTGACAGTCTAGATGGCATTGTTTTCATTAGACTGTGAGTGTAGTAACCTAGTAACGTGTAAATATTTGATTTACCTTTCGGGTGGAATTTACTTTTACGAACTATGGGGCTCGGTAAAAGTATTGAAAATTAGAGGTGGAAAAAATGCTAAAAGAGAATTTCACATCCGGTACCATTACAAGATAGTAAGGGCCTCAGAAAGGCTATGCGCACAGGTAGGCGCATATTTAGATTATTTAGTTTTTTTCTCTTTAGAGATAGATTATTTAAGAGGGGAAAAGGTTGTCAGAGGGTGAGATGGAAAAACAATTTTTGTTAATTTGGCCCCTAGTTGGAAGAGACCCAAGAAGAGTTAGTTGTTGACCTATAAATTCCTCAAAATAGGATGTTGTGAGAGGAAGGAAGGACGTTGCGAAGAGAAATATGGTGTTGGGCCAAGTGTCTTTATGTTCTGAAATTGTCCTAAATGTGAATTTAGCTTAGGGGGAGGTCTTCTTTTTGGAATCTAGTTCCTTGTCATGAAATTGTCCTAAATGTGAATTTAGCTCGGGAGAGGTTTGGTTTGTGAAAATTAGTTCTCATTGGTTGGGACAAGTATTCTTTTGTCCACTGTGATTTTTGTAGTGGACCAAATTGGCTAAAGTAGATAAGTGATGCGTTAAAGTGATTTATTTGTATGTTTATTTCCATTCATGTTTTGTAGTTTGTTTTATTTATGATTTTAGGTTGTAGTGTTACAAGATTTATTGCTAAAGTTGAGTTAGATTAGTTACCACGTCTTAATGGACAATTTATAAATCCATTAACTAGGTCTAGAAAGAAGAGGGCATGCCCCAGAATAGGCCCTACTTGGATTTCTAGACTATATATATAAAATTGAAATAGATTCCAAAATATACAAGAAACTTTCCATTAATCTATACAGTCTTCCATAGTTTTAGTGTTTGAATTTCATAAAGAAGACAACGGAATTGTAGGGTAAAAGGATGAAATTTTATACGTTTCTAGAAGAGTGAAGTGTAACTCTTTATACAGTTAAATGGCATTAAAAAAAACAACAACAACAATGCTTATGTATCCCATAAATACATTGACAAGAAAACTTTTACAAGTGGTGTAAAATCCATTATTGAAAATAACAAAAAATTCAAATTTTATTCCATAGCACCCACACAAAAACAATATTGAATATAACTGATAGAGAGAAACTATGTTATAAGCATTTAACTATACATGCAATCAATGGTAGAATGTAGACTATTGTGGAAAAATCGTTAAAAGAGATAACCTTTTTTATAATTAGATAAGGCCCTTAGCACGTATAACGTATATGCGATAGTGAATAACCAAATCAATGTAAGAAAATCACAAAGGTAGAAAGACTATCTTACGTTCACAATTACTTGTGATATTCTTGTATTCTTATTAACTTTCATAATGTTCTTCTTTATCTTCTTCTCATCAAGCAATCATCAAATCAAAAGCATGAAGATCAATGACACTAGAAGCAGGCACTCAGTCAAGGTAAAACCCCTAAGAAGCAGAAAACCTAGTCAAACTCTTCCACTATAATATTTAAATCAAATTGAGACAAACAAAGACCTCAGACCTGACCAAAAAGACCTTCCTCACTCCACCAAGTCAGCCTTCTAAGATAATCAACCAAATACAAAAAGTCAACTTTATTCAAACTGCTTCAACCCAGCATCAGCACAGAATTTCAATGCCCAACTTCCATAATTTTTGCCTTATTGCAGATTTGAAATTTCAACCCCCAAGCAACTTCAGTATTAAGAGAGGATTTCAAATTTTTCTTTCTTTATAAGTGTCTCCTTCTCCTTCACTAGGGTTTTCTTCTTCTTCTTCTTGGGAATTTTGCTCTTTTCTTTCTTCTTCATCTACTATAGATCAACATTCTTGTCTTTTACTCCAAATGAGGTCAATCTTCTACCTTTATATAGTGGTTTTTCATTCCCAAATAGGTTCTTGTCTTCCTTGAGGAAAAATTGGTGGAGGAGGCCTACATGACTCAATTTACATCAAAATAAATTTCTTTCTTGGTAGATAAAGATCAAGAAGGGTCTATTACATGATGACACAAACAAGGACTCTTGACATAAACCCATGAAGCCTACAATGGAGGCTTCGACCTAGAAATAAAATAATAAGAGAATGGAACCCATGCTAATAAATAGTTTTCTTTCATAATAATTTGTTTTTCTTCTTTTTGATAAATATATTACATATTGACCCAAATACAATTATGAAGACCAACACTGGTTACATTCTCCAACACTCCCTCTTAACTAGGGAGGTATTTTTAATTACATATACACATCAGTACATGGAATATCTCAAAATGATGTGCTCTATGATGAGTCACAACACATGCAATGCTATAGATTAGATATTTGACCAAGGTATCTAATTAGGTAGGTCTAAGGTGTGTTCCAAGATTTAGCCACTCTAGGTACCATCAAGCTTTAGCTCTAACATGAACCCAGTGATCTAGGTATGTATCCAAACTCGAAGCTCCAAGACCAATGCCACCCTCCCTACTTTAGGATCTAGATATCATCACAAGTCAGTGAGATGTCCTCTCAAGCTTCTTGTCACCCAAGATGCTGCATCTCTCCTTATCAACTAAGTCAAATATATGTATCAATCCAAGCATGCTTCAAACATTCAACCTTCTTATGGAGATATCTACACAAACACAACCACAAGTAGTAATAAACTTTCACTATACATATTTAACATAATCCTTCGAGGTCCTTAATTATTTTGATGTTGCTTAAATCACCACCATATCGAACATATCTAGCCGGAAGCTTTACTTCTGCAGATTTTTCAGCATCACCAAACTCAGCCTCAACACTTCTTCCAAAAACATCAGTCTTGTTCACAACTTTATCAATCATGAGTAACCATCAATATTGCTTCAACTATTCTCTAGTTTCAAACATCCTCATGGCCTTTTCATCAAGTTATTCATTTCTCTTTAATATCCCTCTCAACTAGGGAGATATGCACTTTCCTTTATCCAAGTAACTAGGGGATAAGTCCATCAACTATCTTATTCTTCCAATCACATAGGCTCTTCCTTTTAGCATAAAAAATTCATCGAAGAATTTATACCTTCCAAAACTTTATCATTCTTTCACATGGCAACAAGATCATCTATCGAAATTTAATTTCATCAAGGTTCTCACAACTCCCTCTTTCCATCATGTTGAACATCATCATCAAATTATCATCAAATATGAGGTAAGAATCTTCATCATCTTGAAGACTACGTACATGTGAACCTTCAACAACAAGTACAACCAAACACAAATATATATGTACAAGATCATGAAGTCATCTTTATCAATAAAGGGTTAGCATGTCATCATAATAGGAGCATAATAAATTTTATTCAAGACTTAAATCTTGTTAGGTTTTACAATCAATCAAGAGTTACGTTTATTAGACTTCTTGCAACAACATTTACTAGGGTTTTGTCACAAACCCTAGATTTCATCATCAAAACTAAATCACATTAATAATCAAGTTAGCATTTTAATCATAGAAAAAACATTATACTTCTAGGGTTTCATTATCATCCCCTACAATATCAATTTCTAATAAGGTTTTTCATAAACCCTTAGATCAAATTTATAATTAGATATACAACAAATTTATTCAGGGTAGAAAATCATATGGTAGAACATACACGTAGGGTTTCATTCTCAGGACCTTACTTTAACTATTACAAGGGTTTTTTTCATAAACCCTAAATCCTAATTCATCAAACCATAAAAGGGATATGGTTTTACCATAACATTACCAAAACCCTAAACATCTTAAGAGAAGCATTTCATTATGAGATCCAAATTTTATCAACCAACCCTAAGTAGACTAATGTTTCATTATTACCATACCCTAAACATCTAAAGGCTAAGTTTTTATAGTGAACCCCAAGGTTAGGGTTTTATCAAAGAAAAATGACAAGAGATAAAATGATAATGATAGATTCAATCTGAATATTAATCACCCTAACAAGAATATTTAAGATTCAAAATCGTAGACATAAGAGCATTAGTAATATAAAGAAACTTTCAAATGAGAATGATCATACCTTTTATATGAAGACGATATGGCAACAAATATTTTAGTCTAAGACATACCTTGAGTTGTTATTTAACAAACCTTGTAGAGTATCTTCAGCAACACACTTATTTTTATGATACAAATCTTCCTTTGATGTTTCCTCCATAATCCTTATGTATTTTTGCAAGCTTTCCTTCTAAGGAAAATATAAGGAAAGGATTGTGAGTTATGTAATACAAATATATCTAGGCATGTGGAGTAAATAAAACATGAAAGAGGAAACAAAGAATAAAATACTTATATTTTGTTAAAATGTTGAAGGTCCCTCTTAATCCAATTTTTCTACAGGATACCTACAACTTATCAAAAAAATTCAAGAATTTCTAACAAGACATAAAAGACAAACTTTACAAAACCTGAAATAATGATCTAGAAGGATATGGAAGGAAATAGTAAACAATATAAGTCTTTGATTTTGGATCCGTCGGCCTTATTCTTATTGGATGGGGCTTCATCAAAAACTATTCCATGTTCCATTTCTCTTTTCTTATTCTGGTTCCTAGGATTTTCTAGACATTGGTTCTTGTAGTTCCCGATATTATGACAGTTGTAGCATTCAATTTTGGAAAGGTCAACGTTATTCATTTTTCCTTTAAACTTCTTGTACACTCCATTTTTCTTGTGATGAGAAGAGTAGGAATTTGAAGTGTTGTTCTCTTCTTCTTCTTTCTTGTTACTTACTAAAGAGATGTGAGCTTCTTCTTGACTGCATGCATTCCACATTTCTTCAAAAAATGGTGTGTCTTTCCAACTATTGATACCTGATGCAAAAGTGCTCCATGATTTTGGTAGACCTATTAGTGCAACAATCTCAAGTTCTCTTTGGGGTATAGCTTCATCAATGGCTTGTATCTCATATCTTATTTGGGAGATCCTCACAAAATAAGAAGATACGATATCATATTTTGTCATCTTCATTATTCTTAGTTAATTCTTGAGACTGACTATTTGTCCAATGTTCTTGATGGCGAATAGTTTGGAGAGAGCTTCATACATACCTTGTGCAATATCTATGTTGGATATGTAGGGGATTATATTTTCCTTTACTCCATTCACATTTACATTCGTGACCAAGATATCAGTTTCCCTATACTTTTATTTTCCTACATCATCTATTGGTTTCTAGACTTTCTCGAGAACAAAATCCAGTAGTTCATGCATAGCAAGGATGAGATCAATCCTCTTCTTCCATGCTCTATAGTTGGTGGCTCCTTCTAACTTATTCTTTGTCTTCATTGAACTTGCCATAGATTTTCTATATTTTGAGTCTTCCCTTCTTCTTATGATCTTGTCTTGAATCCTTTCTCTTTTATCCTTCCTTCTTTCAATAGATATTCAAACTACATTTTTCTCTTCTCCTTAGCTCTGAAACCATGTTAGAAAAATCGAAAGGCAGAGAAATTTTCTTATGTTGACAATTACTTGTGATATTTTTTTATTCTTATTAACTTTCTTAATTCTCTTTGTTAACTTCTTCTCATCAAGAAATGATCAAATCAAAATCATGGATATCTATGACACTATAATTAATTACTCAACAAAGGCTAAAATCCCTAAGAAGGGGAAACCTAGTCAAAGTCTTCCGCTAGAATATTCAAATCAAATTAAGAGAAACCAATACCTTAGACCTAACCAAAAATATTTTTCTCACTCCACTAAGTCAACCTTCCAAGATGATCAACCAAATACAAAAAGTCAACTTCATTAAAATTTCTTCAACCCATCTTCAACATATAATTCCAACCCCTAACTTCAAGAATTTCAGCCACCAGCTTCCATAATTTTGTCCCTACTGTAGATCTAAAATTTCGGCCCCTAGTAGCTTCATAATTTCACACGTGTGATTCAAAAGAGAGAGAATTTCAACTTCTTATTACTTGACAAGTGTCTCCCTTTTTTCTTGATTTTTCTTCTTCTTCTTAGGAATGTCGCTCTTCTTTTCTTCTCCAACTAATTAAGATCAAACTTCTTGCATTTTACTCCAAATGAGGTTGACGCGTTGCCTTTATATAGTGGTTTCTGGCTCCCAAATAAGCTGACTTGTCTTCCTTGAGGCCGACCTGGTGGAGGAGGCCTAAATGACTCAATTTACGTCAAAATAAAGTTCTTTCTTGGTAGATAAGCCCAAGAAGGGTATATTACATGATGACATGGACAAGGACTCTTGACATAAACACTAGAAGCACACAAGAAAAGACTTGACCTAGAAATAAAATAATAAGAGCATGAAACCCATGCTAGTAAATTATTTTCTTTCATATTAGAATTTATTTTTCTTCCTTTTGATAAACATATTACATCTTGACTCAAATACAATTATTAAGACCGACACTAGTTACATTCTTCAACAATCAACAACCAAATAATGTAAATATATCAAGTATTTATATACATAATACATTGTCCAGACAAGTTATAAACATTGTAAATGGAACCCTTGATATCAGGTCATGGTGGAAAATATGGAATATCTTGCAAGGTCGCATGGTCGTAACTATAAGTTACATAACCATAACTTCATTAAAGTTCTAACAAAATAGTAACAATGTTCTTCCAGAAATGAAAACTTTAACTCAGAGGGTAACAGTAACCACATATGGCCTCTAGGCATAACCCAGGAAAGCATAAAAGTAAGTAAATTTAGTAAAAACCTAGGCCATGTAGTTGAAGTATAAAAATATCCTTGATAAAATGATTTTAATCTAACATTCATTCCAACTAAAGGAAAAATTAAACCTATGAAATCACCAAAAGAAAGAAAAAGGGAATTTGGTAACATATGTGGTATGATTGGAAGGAGATATCAATGTTTAAATTGAAAATAAAATTTTACTTGTTATCAGAGGACCTAGAATGAGCCATAATTCCTATGACCCTACATGAAACAATGAATGATCTGAGAAATCACTAGAGAAATTTAAACGCTAATTAAAAAATAACTTATGGTTTTACAAATGTATGATTTACATAAGAAATTACCATATGTAGTAGCTATGTGACCCAAATGATGCTTATTGAATGTGCTTCTATTTGGATATGTTTGGAATTCCAACTCGAGCTAAAAAAACGTAATGACATACATACACTGATATCGTGGAAACTTAGAAACGTTTGCACCAAGATATCAATCATGACGAAATTACCCTATGAAATGGAGAATCTCGACAACAAAAAGGTACACCCATACCTTGTCACATTGATGACCCAAAAATTCAATGAGATTAACAACTATAGGATGGTTGTTGATCATAGGGTGGTGAATAGACTGGACTTGGTAAGACGAGGAACTGTAGAGATTTCCCTAGAGGTAGGGGAGCGCAACTAAGTGTAATGCAACGTGGTTGGAGAGGGGTACTTACCTCATAACTAAACACACAACCTCTCCACCATCAAACCCAACCCTAACACATGACCATCATTTATCTTGTGATAGCTCATCCACACAAAGTCCTATGACCTCATTGTGTTAAACTAGCCTTTTCCAAAATGTTTGGGTGGCATAGAAACATATAAACATATCATATTTGATTATTTCATAGCTAGAAGACCCTGAAGAGACTTAATAGGTTCTTGGATTAATACATATAATGGCTATGGTAGGATTAGGCATTAAATGTAAGCACAACACTACAAGAAAAAAGGACATTGGTGAGGGTTGGAAAATGTCACCATAAGCTCATTAGTGATGGTCAAAGGAGCCTTCGTCACCAAAAACTGAACATCACTAATGGTGTCGTCGCCAAAAGTATAGGTGTTGTGGTGACATTCAAGGTATGTCACAAATAACGATTTATAATGATGGATATTGGTGTTGTGGTGACATTCAAGGTATGTCACAAATACCGATTTATAATGATGGATATTTACTGTCGCCATTTCATATAACGAATGGTGATGAATCTTAGCCTCCGTCATAGAAAAACTACACATCACCAAAGGTGGAATTGCCAAAATTATAGGTTTTGTGGTGAAATTCAAGGTCTGTCATGAATAATGATTACAATGACAGATAGTGACCATCACCATTTCATATGAACAGCAATGATTTATTGTGATGGAACTTTCATGGTTGTCACTATTGATGCATATATATGGTGATGTTCATTGGTCATCACCATTAAATTCAAGGTCTATCACGAATAATAATTATAATGGTGGATAGTTACCATCATGATTTCATATGAACAATAATGATTTATGGTGATGGACCTTTCATGACCCTCACTATTGATGCATATATATGGTGACATTCATTAACTGTCACCATTTTATATATAAAAAATGACTTTTGATGATGGCCCTTTAACGACCGTCACTATTGATACATATATAGGGATGAATAGTGAACATCACCATTCCTTATGAATATTAGGGCGCGATGGAATCAAACCACCAACCACATGCTTATAAATAAAGTGCTCTTCCATTGAGCTAGAGCCCTTCAAAGAATTAGACCTAGAAACTTTATAAATTCTACATTCTAAAACTTTAATTAAATTATTAAAATTTGTAAAGTCTTGGTGAATCTTTTACTAAACTAGCACAACCACAAAAGAAAAAAATAAAAATAAAAATATCTATTGTCCCATCCTAATACTCATTATATAATATTAACATCTATATACAATTACATTAATTAACAAAATCCACGAGGTGGCAATGTCCCTACTACAAGTAAGTAGTTCTAAGGAAATGAATGATACTTGAAATGTTCATTGGAATCATAGATGAGAAATGAAAGATCTTATTGTATGCATGGTCAAACCATACACTAGTGAAAATAATAATTGTTAGTTGCATGACCTAGTTCCAATAGATTTAATGTATGACATATGAAACATAGTTGAATTATTAAATGAGATTGGTCGCTTAATATATATTAAAAAGGTATAAATAGAAATAAAATTTCTATATTAAAAAAAACGAGTATGGATAGGCATAATGTTTCAAACCGTTCTAATTTGAAAAGAGAGTATGGATAGGCATATCAGTAGAAATTATAATTTGAAAAAGGAGCCATACCATTTCCAAGAACTAAGAATATTTGTAATTCCCAATCCCTGCAAATGAAACACATATTAAATGCATCAAATATCCATTTGAATGATGGCAATCTTGTAGCCTCCCAATGTCAAAAGATAAAGTTACAAACCAAACACCACTTCACCAATGCCAAATTTCATCCAGTTCTTTTTAGAGTTTTGACTGATCTAGAGGACTTAAAGGTTGCAAAGTGTGATATGCTAAAAGATAAAGTTACAAACTAAACACCACTTCACCAATGCCAAATTTCATTGAGTTCTTTTTAGAGTTTTGACTGATCTAGAGGACTTAAAGGCTGCAAAGTGTGATATGTTGTAGGCATATTTATTATCTTGGTTCCCATATATATCTCTGCTTTGTAGAGTCCTCTCTATTTCTGAAGTCTAACACCAAATAATTTGAAAGAGGGATGGAGCCATGCTAGAACCAGTTGTATTGTTTGCAGTCTTATTACCTAGCTCATATTGTTTAGCTTTCTTTTGGGTCAAAGAAATTTTGTTCAAATTATTTGTGGAGTGTTTATTTTCTTTTTGATCCTACAATTTCCAAGAACCGACTTCAATTTATTGTGAAACACTTGCTACAACCAATCCAAAGGTCATATAACTATGTTTCTGAAACTCAAACTCCAAAATGATAATTTGCTTACCATATCTTCTTGAATTTCAGTTTTTGAAACAGTATGCCCACTATTGTTGTCATCACGACCAAATATGTAAAACCTAGAACTTCCTGGTCCCTGCTTGTGCGATGTCTACAATGAAGAATTTGCTGTTCGACACAATAAAGATGACTACAAGATCAAACCATTCTTAGTGCTCAGTCTATAGCCTCTTTCAACTTTGTAATTTAAATTATCATATACCAAATTTCTAGATCTTGTAAATAGATACTAGCCTTATTTTACAAGAACAAGGCTAGTTTAATAAGATTTCCTTGCTCATGTAAGCAAGCAGTAAATGCAAAACAAGATGAATCTTTTACACAATCACCAAAATATTTCTTCTTTGTTAACTTTTCAAAGGTTTAAGAATATCAGAGAAAATCAATTTCATCATAAACATTTATCTATTCTAAATATTGCTTTAGGAAACCTACTTTTAACAAGACAGTATAGCTTTTAGATAAAAAAAAACTTGAGACCAATTGGCACTGCCTGAAATTTCTGCATTAACTATAATAAATAAATCTCATAAAATGAATTAAAATTTGTACAAAGTATTCATTTAAATGGACAATTAAACTACTTAAAGAAAACACTAAAATATGTAAAAACAAGACACTTTATAATAACTTTGTTAGTTAAAAAACTCCTATGAAAAATGAGGGTTGAAAAATGTCACCACAAGAAAATGCCCCTGAGAATCAAGGGCACATCCTTCATATTTATTGTTTGCAACAAAAAATTATGGAAGGGAGGGTGAATTCATATAAAACTCAGTTCATGGAAGGTTGAGAAGGGGGGAGAAATGGCTCACAAACTTCATGGAAGTAGCACTGAGATGAATATATGGGGCGAAGGTCAATTCAGAGGTGGAATAGAGGTGTTTCTAATCTCTGTAGAAAAGTAGAGAATGAGTCAAAATTTCCCCAATCCAACTACTTTTCTTAAGGGTGATAATCATTTGTAATCATCAAATATTTTGGAGGTATAGTCTTTGTTGACTTCTGGGAAAATTTCCATTGCTCAAATATTTTTTTCCAAGGAAAAAGGCGTAATTTTATTAGTGAAAATAAAATCACATGTTACATTTGCAAAGATTCATAACAACATCAAGTCCATGACTGATGATAGGATGAAACATGCAGAAATAAAAGCAAACTAATGTACAAATGGGGAGGAAAGCCTAGGCTTTTCTCCCTTTCTTTTTTTCCACCTTGCGCCATTCCCCTTGGGATGGAGAAGAAGAGACAAGTGCAAGCTGGTTGTTTAGACTAGGCCCTGCATCGTCCTTGTCTAAATCTGAAGTGTCTGATGTGTGGGTACATTTATAACCACTGGTTTCCATAGCTTTTGAGATGGGTGCAGATTGTAGTGATTGTCCTGAGATACCATGGGAACTGGAACTAACTCCTCCTATTTTTCTGGTACTTGTGATGTCTGGTTGTTCCCGAGATGTGTGGAATCCTTCTCAACTTCATCTTCCTCCACTTCCTATGGGCCTGGATGGAAGTTCTACCCTTTTGGTAGCTTCCCATTTTTCTTCCTTCTGATGTTGTCGTTTTTGGCCTCCAGGCATAGATTTTGAAGATGCCCTATTTATCTACAGATTCTACATCTGAAGGTTGTGTTTTCATAGTCAAGTGTCTAAGTCCAATTCATCTGCTTGTGGATTAGATGAATATGGTCCGGCAAGCCTTTGTTGAGGTCTACGTCCACACAAATCTTGGCATGTGTATAGATCCTTTCCTCCAATATTTGGGAATCCATCTTTAGATATTTCCCAATGTTGTTCCCAATGCCTAAAAGTATGTGCTCATCCCAGAAATGAAGAGGGAGGTTGTGCAAGCGAATCCACACCGGCATTCTGGAGATGACCATGGTGTTTGCATCGAAAGCTGGGAACCAAGGAGTGATAAAGAGACCCGTTGTTCCCCAGAACCATGGCCCCTCCTACAGAATACAGTCTTTGGCCTCTGGAGAAGGGAATTTTACTATGAAAAATCCTTTAGAACAAAGATGTATTTCACAATCGAGCAACCGATTGGTCAAAATCTAGTGAAAAAGTTCCTTAGGTTTTGGACAAAAACAATTAAATCGACAAATTACAGCTTGTGATTTGAAAGAGGCACATTGCACGTCTACTTCTGTGTCCTCTATATTTAGTTATGGGATTGAGTTCATGAGCTTCAATATGAATGGACTAGAGACTGAACCTTCTTGGTTTTTTTTTTGTCCTTGTTCTTTTCCCTTGAAGTATATTTTAAAATGAGGGGCCTCTGTTCATTTGGTTCATAGTGACATATGGGTTTTTTAATGTATTAGTCCCTAATCCCTTACCTACATTAGAGGGTATTTTGACAGGCCCTACCCCCCCCCCCCCCCCCCAAATCTCAGATTGAGGACTATTGTGGATGTTGTTTGTAAGTTGTAATCTTGCAGGAACCTGTAGTCCTGTAAGACTCTGCCTCCATGAATAAGGTTTTACATGTGTTCTGGATAACCAGCTTTCTACATAATGGAGAGCTTCAGGAGAAACACATTATCTACATCGAAAAACCAAATTGAAAGGAAAAACACCTCTGGAAGTTTTATAAAAATTTGAAAGCTGGAAGGTTTTACCCAAAACTGAGAGCCAACCTCCCACAGAAATCCCTCGAGCTGCATGACAGGGGGAGGTTCAAGAGCCACCATGGGCTGGTCTCGAAGGGCCCAGGCCAACACATTAGTAGCTTGAGCCAAAGAAGGAGTCTGCGACGACTTGGGGAACCAATGCCTGGAGGGAAACTCCAAAAAACAGAGGATCTGTACTGAACAGAGGCATGGCACCACCGCCGCTGAAATCCAGGAGACCAGAACCTACTAGGGAAGGAAAAAATTGTAGCATGAAATGTCAGGATTCCATAGAAACCTTGAAATTTGGCCAGTGCTCACCATGGAGCCAACAAACCACCAAGAATCTCCGACGAGACCCCCTACAAATTCTCTTAGGAAGCATAGGTCCAGAGATCAATCCTCGGGCTGCCAAGGCTGCTAACCAATCTTGGTCTACTTCCAAAATGCACAGTAGGTTGGGGAGGGTAACCCACATCAGCCGTCGGATCTCTAGATCCTTCTAGTTCATTGAGCAGCAAAAAGCCGACCACATCACTCGAATCGACCTCTAAGAATGGACCATCAAAAGCCCATGGGGTGAAAAGAAGTCAGGCAGCCAATTCGAAAATGATGAAACTGCATGGGATGTAATCCTCCATCTCCGCCATGAATCCATACCCCCATGGCCTCCATTCGAACCATGCTAAGAACAAAGCACGTCATCCACATCCAAACCCTCATTTTTGGAGAGAAAAAACCCTAGCTCCATGTTGTCTCAAGGACTCAAGTTGATCCCCATTGCTCAAATATTATTTAGTAGAGATATATAGTTATCTTCCAAAATAGAAAGACTCCTATCCCCATTCTATATGGTTGGTATTAATTGTGATTTAGAAGGTTGAATTTTTATATAGGGGTGCATTATCCCTAAGATACAATCTTTGTTGATAAGTATGCCTGAGGGCAAGCATCCATTCTCCTTAAGGCGCATATAGGATCTTTATGGAAGGACAAACCATTGAAGCAGATATAAAGGCTTTTTTAAGAGTTGTAGAAGCCTTCTCAAACCAATTAATTCATTGTTGTGACCATAAAATAGAAATCTGGGTGCATTCTAGGAGGTGTGGAATGCCATACTCAAGTGGAAGGACCAGTTCAAGGATGAATGTGACCTACAAAAGCTTTTAATTAGATCTGATATTTATTTCAGCACCAAATCCCATCCTTTTTGGAACAATGACACTCATTTACAATCTTTATGCATTTCAGACCAGTGGGTGATAGAGATTGGGCATTATTCTTCCAAATTCAAGCCTTACAAAGGTTTTGTAGTACATTCTGAAGCATATAATCAATTTTGAAATCTATTGCAGCCACAAGTCTTCATTCTAGAGCATAAACAATTATCTACAACACATTATTCCAGATCTATACTTACAAGAGGTTAGAGTCATTGTTGGTTGATTAATGTAATTTTCTTCATGATTGTTGAAATACATTTGAAAGTATCAATTTTCTATTGGATTTATTCTTTTGCATGGTACTATTTTATGTGAGCATTTATGCACGACCAAACTCCAATCCATAATTTCAACCACATAAACTGCATACACTAACAAAAATCAACAAGTGTGACAAGTGTTTGTCAAAATGCTTCAACCAAAAGATTCATAAACATGCTAGTACTCTATAAAATTTGGAAAGGACAGATTTGGTCTACTACATTTAGGTATACTCTGTCTTTGTATTTGGATATTGTATTTTTTGTACACATGTTAACCATCTTATGATCTTTGGTTTACAAATGCAACCACCAAACCATGCACCCAAACTAGTCTACTTAGAATGCCTTAGGTTTTTCTTGTTATCCACTGAAGCCTATTGATCTATTAGACCTTAAAAGGCTAGTAAAATTACAATGTTAAACTAAGATATGCATAACCTATTGCATGATCTTTCAAATATTTGTCAAAAATATGCCTTTATTATAGTTTCATTCCTTTAAGAACATCTTGCGGACTTTGATGACAACATGTTTCCTTTAGCAATTTTCCTTTGTTCAATCCACGATAGACATAGATCATGGGAGAATGAAAGTAAGAACTTCATCAATATCACTAATGGTCACTTTCCCTTCACTGTGATGTTGTCAATAATCGGGGAAGAAGGACCTATTACCACCAAATTTGCATGGGAAAATTTGTGAACTTTCTATCTTATGATTGGCATCACAAAGTATATCAGAACAAAAAATATTATCCACAAGGGAATAAGGGCAAAACTATTCTGAATCCATCCATGATTGTGAGTAACTAATATAGCATCTCACTTTCAGAAGATGAGAAAAGAAGTAGTGGTAATCAAAGAATATTACAACTCTAAGACTCAACACAACTTAGAGTCTAGACTTAGAGATTCAACCCTAGCAGGTGTGAGAGACAAGGTTAAAGGCATGTGGTCCAGAGAGGGATAGGTATCATGCTGGTGCATAGCATGGCAGAATTATATTGTTCAATGCTTCATTAAAATCAACAACTCTTCCCACTAATTTCATCATGGACAAGATAAGCTATAGTTGTATGCGAAAATGTACCATGAGGATATTGAGCTTCCTTATGCATAACTTGTGTTTGATTGTGCTACCTCATTTAGTTTTGATTTTGATAGAGCCTCCCTTAAAGGAAATTTCTGTGAAAGGATTATAAAAGGGGAATGCAAAAAATTTTTATACCTTGGGCACTCTTGTATGTCTCTTATGTAATCTGTAGCAATGCATTTACCTTCTATACCAGCATGTCAAGCACATCAAAGTATACCTTGTAAATGATCCATCAACAAAAGAATTTATGTATCTCTCTCTCTCTCTCTCTCTCTCTCTCTCTATAGATATATATATATATGAGAACTTCTACATTGCAAAGTGTATCTAACACATTTTAGAGTCTGAAATCCACCATGGATAAGTGTAACTTGCTAAACGCAGTGTGTTATATTTTCCTGGGAAGGAACAATGAGGTAAGGGGTCAACAAATCTGTGACATTCCTAGTTGATTCAACCAATCTATAGAGGCAATCAAGAAACCTTTTTCAACATGACAAGTAGCCTTAGTTTGGTGGCAACACAACTAAGAGTATGTTCCAGAATGTTGGGCAAATATCCATAAAAAATTAGTCAATGTGCTTTATGTTTGCAAGCCAAGGAGAAACTTATACCAGCATAAGAGCATTCAACCGATAGACAGATTTGGAAGGCTATTATAGAGAAGTTTTGGAGATATTTTAACTAGTAAACAAACCTTTGTATACTGACAACCCTGAGGTGACCATAGTACCCATTCATTGCAACATCCACAGTAATTTTCTAAGAAATTTTGATAGCTATAGCAATCTTCCTTCAAACCATATAAACACAACTTGAAAAAAATGTGTGAATTAGACCACTTTTCAGTGTTAAAGGGACTGTATTATGGGAAACAACAAAGAAGTACTTATAGCAGCATTTTGAGGGCATTTGTGTGGAATGAAATACCTCACAAAACATTATAGTAGAATAAAAAGCGATATTGACTGAGGGTTAAGAATATGTCTCATTTTTGGGCTGCAAACAAAGTGCTCCAACAAAAAGTCACTTTCAGCTCAGCATCAACACATATACACATGGAGTTGGGGAGATGGCTTAGCTTTTGGGGTTTTGACCCATCCTCTAATTGTGTACCAGCCTATGATCTCTCATACACTATACTAGAATTATCAAATGTATATTGAAGGGTTACCTGTGATATGAGGAGTTCTCTAACCTAGTGCCCTACTTCAGGGCTAGCCCATTGTTTTATTGGCTCGTGGTATTGGAGCTAGTGCCCACCTTTGGAGGTTTAGATCATGGAGTTGGCATAGATCTTGAGGTGACCACACATGTATTGTTGATTTGGAGACCTATGCACCCACCATTTTTATGGATCTTGGCTTGGTTTGGGGGGTTCGTCAAGGTATCTCTTCACCTTTCACCCCACTTGGAGCCCTTTTTCATGGATCTATGACCTTTAGAAGTGGAAACCAGTTTTGAAGGCTTTTAAAGCCACATAAGATAACAATATCTCATGAATCATTCACTTGGATAACCTAGTGCCCACTTTACTTCAGTGACCTTAAGGTATTTTTGGTTACTCTTCACATTACTTACCTTGTTGATGCATCTTTGACAACACACATGCATAGTGCCTATTGACCCCAAAAAAGGGGTAACCCTGAATTTTTTGAGTAAAATGCATAAGTCAGTGAATGGCCCTAGTTGGAACAAATGTTGGTCCATAGAAAAATCAATCCATATCGCTAATGTGAGTATGCCTTGAAAAAATATTATATGTTGGCCATGGGAAAAATGTGACTGAAGTAAGGATACTTTTAGCAATAATAACAATCAGATTTATGACAGCTCTTGAAGCCTTGAAATAAGAAATGTTGCACCTGAAACGTGACACTTGATGATTTGAATCAGACCTTAAAAACAGCAAGCTTGGTTTCCCCAAATGCAAATGACATTAGAAGCTAGTTTTGTGGCCCCATTGAACCAGTCTATGATCTCCATTGACAGTAGTGAATTTAGCCTCAACAAGACTCAACTGTTGAAGGATGACATTTTCAAGAGTAGAATTTTTTTTGGTACAACCTAAAGGGAATTGTAGCTACAATTTTTAAGGTAGTGTCAATCCACATTCAGTCACAAGTAGAGCAGAGCATCAGAGACGAAATGAAATGGTTTGCAGTACACTTTTTCCAACAACAATGTTGGGTTTCTAATGCATAACCATAACAATCACAAACTAATTGACTTGAGGCAGAATTTGGAGGATATTGTGCAACATATTCTGACCAAATTTATGGTAGAAAGGTTCCTAATCCTTACAATGCATTGACAATGGGTCTAACACCTTGAAAATTACACTATTGTCGTGTCACAAAATCTGGACAGTGCCTTTTTGGATTATGGAAAGTAAATTTGGTGTGTTAGCTGCCTTATTGAGAGTAAGGAAGGATACATGTAAAACCCACTATATATCAACAATATTAGAGGCAATGGGTGGCCTAATTTCATGCACTATTTACTTCTGGAAATAATGGTTTGGCAACCTTTATCTGGCAGTTACTACAAGGGAAGCCACAAAACGTTGGAAGAATTGTGGGGATCAAAACTGTCAAAGCATTTGACATTTGGCACTACACTCAGAAACAATAGAACGAAACTTTTTGATAGTGGATTTTGACAAATATATGACAAAAAAATGGCCAACTATCCTAAAACATGGTTGCACTCCCTAAATCATGCAAACGAAAACCATTTACCCAGTCATAAAATATACATATTTGTATTGTTAAAGATCCATATAGCAGTAGTTTGGGATTCTGTCTTATTTGTTTTTAAATAAGACAGAATAGTGAGCAACATCATGACTAATTTTATGATAGTCCTCTGGTGTCATCTAGGAAAAAAAATATAGAAAGGGATAAATTGTGCTCAACTATAAGTTTCCCACACTAGATTCATTCCCTAAAAAGAAAAAAAGGAAGCCATTTGGTTGAAACTTGGAGATGAAAATACCAAGTATTTTCATCACTTTGCAAATTCTAAGAAGAGTACTAACACTATTTGGGAAATGGAGAATGGGGAGGGTAATATTGTCAGAAGTTCTAATGAACTAGTTGGTCTAGGGGTGAATCACTTTGATGAGATTTTTCAGAAGCCAAGAAGTACTAATATAGCTGAGTTCATCAAACTTGCTTTGTATTTCCCCAGATTAAATAATGCGGAGGCAATAGGGATATTTATGAGGAAAGCTCCTTCAGGGAACTATTGGTTGTACTTTCTAAATTCGAGAAGGAAAAGAGTCTTGGGTCTAGTGACCAGACTATGGAGTTTTTTAGTGGCTTTTTTAATATTCTTGGCAGTGATCTACTCCAAGTGGTGGAGGAAGTAAGAATCGTGGGTAAATTTTTTGTGCCACTTAACACTACATGTTTATCCCTAATACCTAAGTTGATATGATAGACATTAGTTTGGCATTAATTTATATCATCTAGACATTAATTCACGTACCCGAGTAAATGAATGAAAAGTTGAAGAAAGTTGTTAAGGCTACTTGAATTTGAGATAATGGAATAATATAACACCCTATGTTGGAGGCAACAATTCTTGATAGGATGCACACATCAACATAAAATACACCCAGAAATTTGGCTTAACGCACTTGGAGAATTCCAGGGGATGGAAATTGACAGATTTGAGCCAAAAAGAAATAGTGACTTGTTTGCCTCTGATTTCAATGCATAACAAAACCAGATGTTTCGAAAGTAATTTTAGACAAGTAATTTCAATTGTACATAGAAAAGAAGTTATTATTATTCACCTTTTGACTTCCATCATGAATTACGATTGAATACCTTCACAATCTAACTATAGTTTCATTTAGATTAGCCAAATATTAATTCACATGCCCAAGTAAATGAATGAAAAGGTGAAGAGGGTTGTGAAAGCTTCCATAATTTGAGATAGTGGAAGAATATAACACCCTAAGTTGAAGACAACAATTGTTACTAGGATTCCAGTTGGTATAAAGCATATGCATTTGTATCAACATAAAATCCAATGAGAAATTTGGATCAACATGCTTAGAGATTTATGGGGATGGATTTTGATAGATTCGAACCAAAATGAAAAAGTTTCTTATTTGCCTCTTATTTCATTGCATATCAGAATCACAAGTTTGTAGAGTAATTTTAGACACATAATCCTAATTAATCAAAGATATGAAAGTAGTACTCTTCCCGTTTTATCCTTCATAATTAATTGGGATTGAATACCTTCACAATCTAACTATAATTATATTAATATTAGTCAAATATTAATTTACATGGAAAATTAATTTATGAGAAGGTGAGTAGGCTTGTGGACACTTTCGAAATTTGAGATAGTGGAAGAATATAACATCCCAAGTTGGAGGTAGAAACTATTACTAGGATTCAAGTTGGTCTAAGAATATGCACACAAATCAACATAAATTCCAAATAGGAATTTGGTTGAACACACTTGAAGAATTCTATAGGATGGAATTTGACAGATTCAAGCTAAACTGCAAGTGTCACATTTGCCTCTGATTTCATTGCACGCTTGTTGCATGATGTTTTTTGGAATTTCAATGTATTGAGTGGTGGGTTTCAATAGATTTGCACCTTATCCAAGGGCCATGTAGTCATGAATTATAAATAAGATTTAAATCTTAACCAAGAAGCAAAAGAGAAGTTAGAAAACTCACTAACAATGATGATTAACAACCCTTAATAGTTCTGAAATACAGGCAACATGCACATGCAAATGTTCAAAAAATACATCAAGACTTCCAAAAAATATTTATATGAGGATATGGAATCAAATATGAGAGAATGAAGTTGAAATATGATCCTTCTATTGAAAAGAAACCATGACAATCAATACAAAACAAATCTGAAATCATATCATCTATACGAGGATGAACATATCTCTCTTAACAACCCTCTTATGTAAGAAACGATACCCCTATAATAGAAAACACAATTCCTCAACATTAAAAGTGAATAAAATCATGAAATGGCAAGCGTACAAAACTATTTCAGCCCTTGGACAACTGGAAGCTCCAAATCAGCATAGTCTAACTAGGCAACTTCTTGGTTTTTTGGTTGAAATCTAGTGACATGATTCTTGGCCATATTGCAATATTTTTTTATTTAAAATGAAATTTTGAATGCAAAAATGGATTCAACATAATAAAAATCCCTAGGGGAACTTGGATTGTGTAGACTCAACATCTTAAAACTACAATTTTCCTAATTTCTAGCCAGATTTCAGGCAAAATCAACTAGACTCGGAAAAGGGAAAAAAAGTCACCTCCTTTGACTACTGCTTCCAAATCTAACCCAAAGAATTGTAACAACCATACCATGATCTAAGGTATTTTCCTCCACCTGAAAACCATCCTTCACAAATGAGATGAAGCCTCTCTTTTATAGGATTCACTCCTAACTAGCTCATGAACAGAATATTCATGGAATGTTCTAGAAACCCTTTCAAGTAGGGATCTTCCCTATTTTTATTGGATGAGAGGTTTGAAGTGGTCCACATTTCCACATGACACCTTCATAGCCAAGGTACCCTCCAACTTAACCACTTTGACCAAATAAAATATTAATAGACCTCTTAAAGAGGTGATGCACCCTTGGTACATGTGCATGAGTGGGTTATGGTCTTCATTCAAGCCCTTGAAGCTAAGACACCCTTATTAATTAGGCTAATTCTTCATCAAATATGCCAATAAAATATAATTAACTCCCTTAGGTTGTGGAGCACACCTCTACTCTTAAGCTATATCTAGATTTAGGGCTTCTAGGATGGTTATCAAGTCAATATGTACTCTTCCATGGAAGGAAATTCTTCTAGATAAGTATGTTTACCCTTGTTTCATGTGCCTTGGGCCATGATTTCCCATAGAATATGTTCTCTCAAATAAAAAAATTCTCTTGGTATGGGCCCTTCTTCTTTCTTTTATGCCATTATATGCAAAAAGTTCTTCTCTTGGAGTGTATGCTTCGAACAAAGGTGTAGAGGAGGTCCTGGAAGCATCTTTGACCATTTCTTCATGAAATATGCCATAGCTCCTCTCAAATTGGAACACCATAGGATTATGTGCCATATTTTCCTTGAAAGTGACTCAGATGCTTTTTTTAATTGGAGCACACCTCTTCTCTTGTGCATTTGAAATTTAATTATGCCATAAAACCATCCAACACCTAATAGGGTAGGGAACTCCTCTTCATGTCTATAATATTGCTATTTGACCATGCCATTGGGTCCATATTTCCTCCATATATGTAAATTATGCCTCACAACTATAAATATTCCCCAAAGGCATTATTCAATGGAGAAACATGCATCAAAATATTTTGCCACAAATTCCACAAATGATTAAGTGTTGCCACATGTGCCATAGTGCCTCCAAATATGTGAATGCAACAATGAAACACACCTCCAAGTACATGAGAAAAAATCAACATGGAAAAATAAATATAATTGCATGGATCTCCATCACTACCTCTCTTGTGCATGATAAACAAGGTGTTGCTTGAACCATTGAGTCCTACCAAGATCCCACAGTTACATTGCTGGTACAATGCTGCTGAAAAGAATGCCTCTAAAAATGAACAATGAACTTGCATTTTTAGGAAGTAAAGAATCATAATGTCATAAAACCAATTACATAGAACCCTACACTTGATCAATGTTTAAAATCTTTATAAACCTTAGAAAACTTACCCAAACCACTTAACTAACCCTTGTCACCAACTAGCAAACTTGGTTTTTCACTGGGTTTGAGTTATATTTCTGAGAATTGACACCCATCTTCCTTGCTTTAGGGTTTGTGATGTCCATGTTCACTTGCATGCCCTACATGTATGTCATCACTCAATATTGGTTTGCAATCTTTGTGACTTGTCATTGTAACCTTGGGTGAGAAATTATCTAATGAAATGTGAACTTCCATGCATAGGAGGTCATCTACAAATGCAATTCTAAGCACTCAATCCTTCTGAAAGCATTTGTGTGACATGAGCCCTTCAATGCCATCAATCGAACATCAATCACTACATGAAGTTTCATTTTATTGTTCCCATGTTGGGAGGGCATGGTTTTGTGCCCATAGTTTCTAGTCCAAGTCATTCACAGACCTCTAGTGCAAGCCATTGACAAACCTTTCACCCTCTCTCCTCACCCACAAACTGTAGAAAAGAAATTTAGTCCAAACACGATTCCATGTCAAGTCACCTTCATCAACTTGCTCTGGTGGGATAATCACAAATAAATGGTTGCGTTTAACAAATAAGTAAGTGTATAGTGAGAACCTAAAGTATTAAATGCATAATTATACAAATATTCATCTCTAGCCAAGCTATCTCAATTTTGTAGTAGTTATTTCCCTGCAAAGAGGTTACAATTTTCACATTTTAGGTTTTTGGGTATCGATGCCTTGCAGTGATCATCCTTTATGTTTAATTTTGAGTTTGTCATTTCCATGCAATCAATAGTATAAAACATATTCAAATAAAACGGGGCAAGAGAGGAGAATCAAGATTTGTTTACAGGATTATTTGTGAAGATGATAACATTGAGCAATACACATAACTATTCAAACTTAATCAAAGAGGGTCAATTGAGTGAAACAGTGGAGTTAAAGAAGATGGAAAACAATCTCTATAAAATAGTGAACCATGGAAAAGGAAAGTTACTTGAGATTTATGAAACTAGACTATGGATTCATGGAATTGAAATTTGAAATTAACGAAGGAGCTAGATATGCCTTGTTGTAGTAGGAAGTTGGAACCACTAAATCAGGGGATTCCACTGAATCTTTTAACTATAGTAAGCATGTGATTCTCGTGTAAAAACTAAACTTTCTATTTTGTTGATAGTGATGGATAGCATGAGGTTGTCAAGTAAATATTCACCATCCAAATGGGAAGATTGATGTAATGGAAAATGCCATGAAAACAGAGAAGCATACTTTGAACAAATTATTATAGTATATTTTCCAATGTGAATTTTCCAATGGGGCTTCCAGGAAATCCAGGCCTAGTGGAGGAGGAGGTGTTCTATTCTTATCAGAACCCACAAACCCATCTTCGAGTGTGGCATGAGAAGGCCTACTAATAAGTGATAACCTGGGCCATCTCAAAAAAGAATGGAGAAAGGTGGTTATAGTAAGGGAGAGCAGTGAAACAAGGAATAGAAAGAAACAATCATGTACCAGTAGGTGCTGCTTGAAAGAATATTTTGATGATATTTTCCAAAGGTAGTTTCCTAATCTTGAGCTAGAGGGGTCAATATTTAGCTTATTAGTATTAAGTGGGGATGGGATATCTGCAACAGGGACATGAAGGCAAAGACAATAGAGGTGCAACGAGGCATAGATGGGAAGCACAAGTTGGTTGGAATGGAGAAAAGTAAGGATGGGTGAGAGTGAAAAGGATACAAGTAAATCTGTACAGTTTAAGACTCAGAAGGAAGAGATGTGATATTGGGAGTAGTGTGGATTAGATAGCAGATGGTGTTTTATTGCATCACCCCAGAAATTTCAAAATCACAACCTTCATTTTGATAACACTTTCATACATCATTTTATCCTACAAGTGTCCACATTGGACATTGTTTTTATAGACTATTTGATATTTGTAAGTTGGATGGTGATTTACCACAGTCCAGGGGACTGTATATGTAGTCATTATAGCCCTTTTCCGGCAATCATGACCTTATACATATAACAACATCATCATTACAATTTAATTTTCTATCCTTTTTATATTATCTCAAATACCAATTATATTACAAGGTATTAAATACAAACTTAGAATGTTAAGACGCAATAGAATCCAACTCTGAAAGATACCTCACAAATAATAATGTTGGTTAGGTAAAGCTAGGAAAAGCAAGAATCCTAAAGAGAGAAGCTTCGATAATTATGTTCAACACTTAACTAATTTGAAAATATTGTGCTTGGAAGTGATATAGCTTCAATATCCATGTTCTACCAATAAAAACTCCCCACCTTTCCCTTCAAAATTATAAATATAGATTTCAATCATCCCAAATTTTGTGTCCATTCAAGCCTTATTCAAGAACCATTGCCTCCTCTTTGGTCAAAGGTTTCTAGAGTATCTTTTGTATTTATGCACCTTATTTCATTTTAAATCATAAAATGGTTAATTTTTCCAAGTTTACACATATTTTAACAAATTAAAGGCATTCTTGATGCTCAGTTTTATTGAAGATACTTGTTGACTGCACTTTATAGATCAACCCTACAGAAATTGATTCAGGACCATATTCAAAGGGTTGTCATAAGCAAGGAGGTTCCTATGCATGTAAGACAAATAAATATAAAATGGGAAGTAAAAACATAAAGGGAAAGGGGCAAAACAATATTGCACATTACATAGTAGATCAGAAAGAATATTTTATTAATGATATAATTCATAGAGTCTCATGGGCTAATCTATTGATTTTACTGAGGCTTTTAACTTTTGTAGCTAGACAAATACTCCATACAACAAATTGTATTTTTCCTAAATGCTCTGAGAAACAAAAAGCATATTGCTATAAACCTGTAACATGTAAACAAACTTTAATCTAATGACACAAGAGCATGAATAGAAATTAAACATCCAGTGTTTCCAGTAGTGACTTGAAACATACCATTGAATCCATTAGTTGAAATCTTTCAATCTCCTTACTAATGTATCCATGGACCTTTTTCTGGAATTTTGCTTTAAACTCCTACCCCCAAGCTTCCAAATAGCCTTTCAGGTGCATCTCTGAATTTTCCAGAAATCATTGCAACCTTTCTATAATCAAAAGCATTGTAGTGTTTCTCCCTTATAACAAGGTTCACGAATTTCTCTGGTTGGTTGCTCAATAAAATATTAACCAGCTGTCGCACTTTTGCCAAGCAGTCGTTTAAAGTTGTAGCGCCGTGAATCTCACTCAATCCAATGTTTTGGAATTCTCCTCAACAAAGGACTCTAGCACTCTCAAATCATTATCAATACCCATTATAGCATTGGTATTGAATCTTTTGACATTGTCACTCATAAGTGTCACCATGAAGTAGTCTGATATGTGCTTCAACACTCCCCTTTCTACTTTCTCTAAAGCATCCAATGGTAATATTTGTTGTGATGTAGAAACCAATGTCTCCAAGTAAATTACCACCATATTTGGATACTCACTTCCATTTTGTGGAACTTTATCTAGGTTCCAATTGATGTTGTCAGTTACCAACATAAACTCATCCACCTTAGACTTAACTAGTCTCAACATCGCTTCATGTGCAGCATCTTGAGAGTTCTTTAAGATAATTTCAGCTAACAATGCAACATGCAGCCTTTCTACCACGCACGTAGGAATGCCAAAAAATTGGGTAGCATGCTGCATAAAAAAGTCACGAGCTCGCTCCAAAACTATCATATTGGCAACAATATGCATGGCATGAGATACCCCCAGCATGGAAATGTTGATCAATTTGAGTAAAGCCTCTTCATAACATTGACCAAAATATTATCTAGATACTTATTCACAAAAAAATAGAAGTCCATGTGACCTCCATAGGACAGATAGCTCACAAAATCCTCTATGAAAGACCTCACAATGCGACAACAATCAAGCACCATAGAAGAAAATAGTGCAATGTAAGTGAAAGAAGAAATGATATCTAATGTCTGCAAATGGAATGACAACACATTCATGTTGTACTCATACTCCTTTTTCATCACCATACGCTCATATTTTTTGTTATCAAGGGTGAATTCCTCATAATGAATTTTACATAAGTCCTCTATTTCAATCTCCTTTTTCTTGACAAAATATTTGAGTTGATGCAATAGAGATTCTGGTTTCCCAACCTCAAATTATTGTCTAATGATTGAAGCCAAATCCTCTCCATTACTGATGTAGAGGCTAAGGCCAATTCCTCCCCTTTGTCACCCCCATTCTCTACCATGCATATCCTCTTGGTTTTATTCTACATTTTATCGTATGTGCATAATCTTAATCCTCAAAAGGGTCAACTGGTCATTGATTCTAGTTCAAAAAATTCAATTGTTTCCCCATCAAAAGCCCAAACATCCCTCGCCCTCATATCTAAATGGGTTAATTAATCATCGATACCGGATCAAAAAATTCAATAACTTTCCATTAAAAACCCCAAACATCATTCCCTTTGTATTTGAATGGAAAATAGGGGAAAAACTCACAAAACAAGTATTCTTTCTTCATTATATATATTTCATTCAAGGTTTCAAACCTTGCATTAATGATTTTGTAATAGTTGAATGGAAAATAGATGAAAAAATCACAAAATAGGAATTCTTTCTTCATTATATATTTTTCATTCAAAGTTTCAAACCCTACATTAATGAGTTTGTAATGAACAAAACCACAAAGTGAGGTGAGAAAAATTAATTGTTACATGGATCTCCATTTGGGTAGATGGCTTTTTTACTAACCCAACAAGTTAGAATATCCCGTACACAAAATTTGAACCTGAAACCTGGTGCATCCACCTATTTTCTTTAAGCAGTGTTAGAGATTCCAACGACCACTCCCTTAAATACCCTTATTCCTCGCCTCTGTCGTTTACCTACCTGGCAACTTCCCACATTTGTTGGTCTGCAAGTTTGGTTAAGAATCCATGATCATTGTGGTTGCTTGGCAAATCAAATAATTTTGATGCTAAATACTACGGCTTAAGAAAACACAACACTAATTTTTGGAGGGACAATCATGATTTCCAACTAACCCACGAAGGAATGGAATGGAAAATCTAGTATTTGTTGTTGTTTTCTCTTTGATATTGAATTGGAATGTCACACTCTAGGTCACAAATTTTCTGTCGTGTATCTATTTTACAAATTAGTGGATTTAGATGATTATTTAATTATGTGATTCTTGAAAAAATGGCCCCATTTTGTTGTGTTATTTGGTTATCAAATTCATTTTGTTGCATTATTTGGTTATAAATTTGATAATAAATGGTATATTATAATATTATAGTGTTATTTCATTATAAATTTCATAAGAAATTGTATATTATATTATTATACTATAAATTATTTATTTAGATATATCACACAAGGTTATAGGTTCAACTTCAAATTGGCATAGTATGTATATCTACATAAATTTTAAAGGTTAAACTATCTTTGTTTTAGGAATAAATGGATTTTATATAACAATTTGGTTTGTGGCTTAACTGTAACCTTAAAATTAGATTATTATTATTAATTAATTAATTATATAAAGTTTTTTAAGGATTGACTTAAATTTATAAGTTTGAAAGGATTAAGTTAATTTTGTAACTTTATGAGTTAATTTTTTAGTAGACATATTTTTTTATTTGACCATAAATTTACTAAGAAATTCGTATAAATTCCAAACGTCAACGAAGTTTTAGCATGATTCAAGATGTGTGTATAGTTGGATGTCATATCCTCTAGCCACCCCATGCAAAGGCACATGATTGTTCTTTTATCATGATTCAAAATATTTATATAGTTGAATGTCATGTCCTCTAACCACCCTAGGCAAAGGCATGCGATTGTTCTTCTAACTCCAACACTTCAAACTTCCAAATTTCCATTGTACTTGGTTCTTAATTCTGTAATTAAGAAACTTTTATACCAATTAATAATTATTCTCTGCATATAAACAAATATGCAAGCTTGGCATCGGTTATCAACATGTGTAGTTAAGGTATAACTAACAAAAACATATTATGCATCGCATTTACCATAATAACAACATAAAATACTAAATACAAATTACACATACTAAAGCACATTAAGGTATTCATAAAGATGAAAATACATATCTTTGTGAAATCATTATCTGGTTTCTAACTAAGGGTGTTCTTCCCAATCTTAGACATAGTTATTCTATAACTCTCAACAACATGCCACCGACTGCAATTTTGCCTGGTAAGTAACGCACCCCCTACCATCATTAATTTTGTCTTACTCATGGGGCATCTAAGCAGTTTATCTACCCCTTCTCATGAATATTTATACTCTTAAGATGTGTCTCCTTTGTTTTTCTTAATGCTGAGTCATGACATAAGAATCCTCTCACTCTCTCCCTTAAATATCTAAATTGTGCCCCTTCATAAACACTTGAATCCCTACTCGATTCTCAAGAATTAACCTCCATCTTTTCAAACCCTCACCCATCATATCTTTTGCAAGGGTTTCTACTTTGAATCTAACCCACATTTCATCGGCTAAGTTTCATTTTGATTTCCCAACTATGAAGCATGAAATTGTATGAGTTTACTGGTCAAATCGTGTGAGTTTATTGATAAAATGGTATGAGTTTATTGATGAAATTGTATAAGTCTATTTGATGAAATCGTATGTGTTCAGTTGGCTTAAATAATATAATTCGTTTGGGGGAAATCATATATGTTTATTGGTCGAATTCATATGGTCCATTAGTTGAAATCCTAATTGAATCATATAGCTCATTACATAGCACAATCAATACTTGATTTTTTTATTTATAGAGAATACTCATTTCCACTAAATCACAAATCGTGATTCCAGTGTATACTTAGAGCCTCAATAATCTATAAATGTGATTGGTGACTCGCCTAGGCATCTTCCTTCTCTTAAGTTGCAAATCGCATTTACAAGCCTTAATGATGTGAAGATCTAGATATGTGACTGGACTAGGCATCCTCCCTTTCTCAAAGTCACAAATTACATTCTCAAACAGCAATGATACTAGGATTTGTGTCTACATCTTGAGTAAAATTCCTTTATTCCTCAAGTCACAAATTGCACTTCTAGTCCTCATTGACAGTGGAATTTGGATTTGCGAATGACATAGAATTTAAATATGCGACTTTCCTATAAACATGATCTGAAACTATCCTATCTTGTCCATTACTAATGCAATATGCAACCTAACCCTGTTGTCTCAAAATTACAACCTAAACCACTAAATTTTTTCTTTCCAGACTTGCAATAAGTAATCTAACATTTTATGTCTACACTGAATATTTCTGAGATGTTAGGTACAATTAATTTGGATTGCCTCATCATATCTTGTTCTTCTGGAGAAATGGTTCCAACAATCATAAGAGGATCTGACAGAAGTTTTGGTAGCATGGAAAGAAACATAGAAGGAGTTGTGGACAACCCTCCTAAATTGACACTATATGGTGATATTGCTTGTTATATTGACAAGACAACAAAACTTACTTGGGGTGAAATCTACTCAAAGTTCTCTAGGAAGTATATTCCATAGGATGAGGAATATTTTTAGGTTTACATTAATGTGAAGAAATCTTTGTTGCACACAGTTGCCACACACCCCCTAGTCTTCCCTCATGCAGAGACTTTAGAATGGAATATTCAATGTACATATGAGGAAAAAATTTATAATCAAAAGTGATCAAGGAGAATTAGTGGCATCATTCATAGTAGTCGATATAGAAAATTATTAAAAGCTTCCCAATCCTCAAGAGACTTTCAATACCATGTGGTTTGCTAGCTTTGATGGATCAACTAAAGATGTATTGATGTCCTGGTAGTAAGGGCCAAGTAATTTTAGGCACAAATCAAATGGGATTTATAAGATTAAATCACACATGAAGGTTTATCAAATGCTAGCGGTTATGATAAGCAGGCTTTATTGAAAATCAAGCAAAGAGACCTTTCAGGAGAGTTGGGTTTGATTAATTCATGCATGCACCACTAAAGGAACAACCTTCAATTGGTAAAACATGTTCACATCAAATAGATCTAATTTCCATGCAACAAAGAATCCATTAGAAGGGTAGCAGTTGAAATTCTATATGGAATCTTACCTATTGAATGTCATGTGTGCAAAATGTGACTTTGAAGGGTTGGGTTTAAAATGGATTTTTGATCAAGAACAACCTGTGCACATTTATTTTAAGAGTTTGTGGAATACTGGATATAGGGGAATGCATGAGAAGATAGTTGAATATTTCATCTCTCCCATGTATCATATACTCTTTTGTGTAGAGCCTCCATGCATGTCCAACAGAGCCAAAGCTTCTCTACATGATATTGTGGATTGATTTCCCCTTGTCGATTGAACTTTAATTAAAGTATGAAATGCATACAAACCTCCACATGCTCTGCCTACATTTATTACAAACAAAGTTGTGTCACAAGAGGTAGCTTACCAACTCACTATAGGATTGTACAAGACCTTGGTCAAAGAAAAGATAGCTTTGTGGCCTATCTTCCCACTTGATATTGGAACCTACTCCCTCAATAATTTCAAAATAGTAGAAGCAGATGTCAAAGAATTACAATCATTTAGATTTGGCAAAATGAATTTCCATAGATCTGATCCAAGAGGCATCGCCATGGGACATTGAAAATTTATTGGATATAATTGGATATATACTTCAGCCACTGAAGGGGAGGAGGAAAAGGTGAAATTTTTTTGACAATTGTTATAAGGCACTGAAATTAGTTTTGAAAGTTGAACAAGGGTAGAAGTCATAGCATGAAACTCAAGAGAGCTTGAGATTGGAAGCAAGAGTAGTTAATCTTAAAGGAAAACAAGGGAAAGAAAAATAATCAAAGGCATAACATGTTAGAAATTAATTAATGGAGCAATGAAATACACAAAATATTGTAGAAACATAAATAAAGAAATGCATAGAACAAGAGAGACACATATATACATGGTTCACCCAATTTGGGCTACGTCCACAAAGAAACAACTAGTCCTTCCTTTTATATTATCTAGCAAAATGAAGAGATACAACCTAGGCACGAACAAGGCATCACAAGGGAAGAAGAGGAAGTAGTATTGGATCTCAAGAGACTCACTTGTGATCAACTTAAGTGTAAAATCAAACAGGAAAGTCATAGATGTTGGGCCAAGGATCCAAGAAAATCCATATCAGTCACTATAGAAAGAGAGATAATGATGGACACTACGATGAATCCTAGAGTAATAACCTCTTCTAGAACTACCTTTGTAGCTGCCACAGAGAGGCACATAGATTGATTGTCAAAGGAGGTCAAAGATATAAAAGAAAATTTGGCCATTTCTTAGCAAAAGAATCTCTAGTTACAAAATGAGAACCAAACTTTTTTTATCACACACTCTCGAGGTGAGGGTTTGTAGGCATCTATTCTTGAAGAAGTTAAGGTGTTAGAGTAAGCTATGGGTCTTGTCTATAATGAAATTTTGGTCATACATCAAGTAATGGCTCCATTTCCCAACATGCTAAGGGAGTTAAAAAAAGAGGAATGTTAATTAAATTATCATCCTCAAGATTTGATCTCATATATGAGTGGAGCATGAAATACCCTAATGCACCTAAAGAACTACCTATGAAAAAATAAATAATAGATGAAAAATATAAAGTAGGTGTCACGATCAAAATTTCAATTGTTAGATATATTGTCATTGATGTCAAAGTGTGAGAGAGATTATTTGTGATATTACCATTGATGTAAGGACAAGGCATGGTTGAACAAGGAGTGATTATGAAAGTGAAAAAAAAATGTTGTCTTTAACTGCTCAAACTACCATTAATATTGATTCATTGTATGAAGGATTTGAGTGTGTGAGTGAGGAGTTCAACATAAGTGTGCAATGTGATCAAAGTCTTGTAGCCTTTCGAGAGCTAGGAAAACTAGACTCTACTCATGAATTCCTTGATAGACTAAGGAAAGTTGATATGTTTCCAATAATTGCACATGAGCGTGCATTGCTTCTAATCCACAAATTTTTGAACAAGTCTTGCGTTGTGACCTGGAAGTCATGGTTATATATATATATATATATATATATATATATATATATATATATATATATATATAGATATATATATATATATATATATATATATATATATATATTATATATATATATATATATATATATATATATAGATATATATATATATATATCTATATATATATATATATATATATATATATATATATATATATATATATATATATATATATCTATATATATATATATATATATATATATATATATATATATATATATATATATATATATATATATATATATATTCTCTAACCAAATAATATTCCTTCGAGACATATTTACCATAAAAGACCCTTAACAAATTTGACTGGAAATAACCTGAGGCTATCTAAATTTAGGGAAATAGTGGCCCTGTCATCTTAAAATAAATCTAAATAAATTATGATAGGTCAGCCTATCTAGGCTCATGTCGGCCCACCAATAGGCGTGTTTGTTCAAGTATTGAATGAATATAAATAAAGTGACTCCTCCTTCATTTTCTCATTGAATTCAATCAAGGAAAACAAGATAAGAATGAATTCAAAGGGAATTACAAACCTCAGATCAGTGGAGATAAGAAACAACAAGGTCAACAATACATGGGTATCTCTCTTCAGGAATTTGGAGAATAATTTTTGAAAGAATATATTGCACAAATATTGACCAAGAAACATGAAATAAAGAGTTCGAACCTGAGGATTTACTACTAGATTACATTTTATCTTTTGGAACTATTATGCACTGGAAAATACCTTCGTTGTTGCCTCTCGAAACAAAAGTTTCTAACCTCTTTGAATAAAGGACACGTCCATATCAAACTAGGAATCTCGACCATCTTGGAAGCAGAAGACTCGACGATGTCAGAGTAACCATTTTGAAGAAAAAATACAGATCCGAAGTATTTTGTGGGTAAAAAAAATTGAAGTTACTGTGACATATTCCTAAGACAGATTCGAAGTATACTCCTAAGACAAATCCTTTCTATGAAATATTTTAGAGGTATAGTCTGAGATATCTAGCCCGGGATCCTTATAAAGAGAAGTCTATAACCTGAAGAGTGAAGGCCAAGGTAATATGTTTTGATCAAGACAAGATCTTTTGAGGTTTGACGATGATATAGTCTTGGATTTTTGTAGGATGAAATTCAACCTTCTTTGCATATCGTAACCTAGTTTCTCAAGGTAGACATGTTGTGGATAAAGGGAAGAGGTTGGACTTAACACCATGTCATAAAAGGGCATATTTCTAGAAGAAGGGTTGATATTGTCAATATAGGATCTTGAAGTGATGTAAATATGGCTTGAGAAGAACTTTATGTACAGTTAAAGAAAACTTTTGATTAGTCCTTTGGATCTATATACCTCCTCCTGTGGAGAAAATTCTTGTCCCTATGCTAGGGAATATCTGTAATATCTTTGTCCGAGCTCCTTTAAGTAATTTAGAATAGGGAATATGTTTTTACTAAAGTGCACTTGGGAGCTAATTGAATACAATTATTAAACAAACTCGCAGTCATCGTTACAATAGACTTTAAAGAATAAGGAACTGTCTTTTGAAGAAGATCCTAAAAAGGTAAAGGAATGTTTTCATAGAGTAGATCTTTGAACAAGACCTTGAAGAGTGAAAAGTGTCTTTTGAAGCAGAGCTTTGGCTAGAACTCAAAGTGTGAAAAAACCAATTTTGAAGTAACTGTTGAATAAAACCCTAAAATTGTCTTTGAAGAGATCATAAGGTGGCCAGTGAAAGAAATTTTGGAGAAGATTACTGAAAAATGTTGAACACCTTTTGAAGATCCTTTGGAGCATATCATTTGGAGCCTTGAGATAATATCAGGTTAGATCCTAAATCTATAATTTAGGATTGGAGTCGTCATACAAGATTGGAGCCTTGTGAGAGACCAAGTTGGAGCCTAGATTTGTAATTGAGGATTGGAGTCCTCATTCAAGGTTGGAGCCTTGAAGGAGTTAAAGTTCTTGTTGTAAAAATTGAAGCTTGAATTTTTGTATAAGAGGATTGGAGTCCTCATTATTTTCATTAATGAAATTATTTTATTGCTCTACATCTTGTGTTCTGGCTTAACTAGTGATCTTAACTAGCATAATATAACAATTGCAAAGAAATACTACTTCACCCCCCCCCAGTATTTCCAACAATTGGTATCAAAGGAAGTACCTTCAATCACAACCTAACAGTTAGAAGGTAGATCCTAGGAACAAAAATGGAAAAGTCAAGGAAGAAATCATCCAAACCCTCTGAAGATATCTCCTCCTCAATCATGAAATCAAAAGTGAATTAGGTTCTCAAAGCTCCCTTGTTTAATGAAACAAATTGTGTATTATGGAGCTCCAAAATGCAGTTCTTTTTTATGGCTCTTGGTTGTGAAGTATGAGAATCAGTGGTTACTAGAAGGACAACTACAGAGGATTCAAAAGAATATAATGCAAAAGTTATGAAATAAATATTAGTTGCCTATCAGACTCTGTAAAAATTAAGATGGTTTAATGTTCTTCAGCAAAAATTCTTTCAGAAAAGATGCAAAAGCTTTATGCAAAGGAATTTTCCCTTGTGACAGCTAAGCCAAAACCAGAATGTGTTAAACAAGAAAATGATCAAGAGTCAAAGGAAATAGATGAACGAACCAAGAGCGTAAATACAATGAAGATGAAGAAACTTTTGAAGTAGAAGTTGAAATAGACCTTAAAGAAAAACTTATGTATTCTCTAGAAGAAATAATTAGATTGAAAAAAGGAAATCAAGAACTTAAGAAGCATGTATAAGACATTGAAGAAAAAAATCAAGACCTTGACCACACAAAGGAAGAAATTGTTCTCCTAAGGCTCCATGAAGAAGAAATATCTAAGGAATTTAGAAATATTGAAACAAAATTGCATTAGAAAAAGGAGATATGAACAAGAAGTCAACTCCATAAAAGTTAAAATAGAAGAAGAAAAGAAAGAAAAAGAATTAATGAAGACCCAAGTGATGAAAGAAAAGGAAGAATGTGAGAAACTTGAAGAAGAGATTGTCTCTTTGAGAAATGAATTTGACAAGCTATATAAGAATATGAAGAGGACACAAGCATTAGATAACATTGTTAGTTTCCAAAGGTCACCATTTGACAAATAATTTTTTGGCTATACATGTGAGACCTCATGAAAAGATGATGAAAGACCTAAGTCACCTAAAAGAAAAATCAAAGTAAAACTTGAGAGCCATATTATTCAGAGCTCTAGTCCCAGTGAAAGCAAGAAAAGGAATCAAGATGAGTCTAGAAGAACCACTTCACCAAGAAGCCATGTAGATGATTTCAAGGAATTCATACCCAATGGAGGAAACAATAATGATTGAAATTTTTTGAGGCTCCTCCAAGGTAGAGAAACTTCAAAAGGTCAAGAGAATGCTACTGATCTAGGTACATAATAATTTTATCTGGTTATTGTAATTCTTGCACCAATTTCAGTCATAAAGCTAGAGATTGTAAAGCATAGTACAAGGATGATAGGAAAGGTTATCATTAAAACCCTAGAAGGAATATTCCAAGTAGACAAGATAGAATCCCCAATAGCATTTCAACTACTCTAATATTCAGGTTCAATGTATAATATTATCAATGTCACAATTTTGGACACATGGCGCGAGATTGCAGAATTGGCATGAAATGTGTTCCTAAACAAATCAAAGAACAAAATTTATCTAAGAATCCTACCAAAGTTTGGAAAAGAAAACAAGAAGATACCCCCACTCTCTTTACACATTTGAAAGCTAAATATAGTTATGAATATACCATAACAAACAAAGAAAAAAAACAAAAGTCCTTGATTCAAGCAAATAAGACAAAAGCTCAAGGAAATAATGTATTTGCAGATGGAGAATATGAAGAAGCATAAGTAGGCATTACAAATAGGCTTACATTCAGGTCTTGTCTCAACAACTACTTTCAAAATTCTTTTTTTAGTGGGATCTTGATCAATATAGAGAAGCTATTATGCATAATAGTCATTTATGAACGAAAGGAAACTCAATAGGTTAAAATTTTCTATATATTGACTGATTATTTGTGATCATAAGTTTCCTATTGTGGGCCTATTAGTAAAAGTGGAAACAAAATTATTTTGGAAGCTAAATGTTCAGCTATCACTACAAAACCAAATCCTTACAAGATCCTTTATTCTTTTTAAATTAATCAATAAAACTGGCAAAATGCTATTGATTACATTTATAGTTTATTAAATTTTTTTCACATCTCCAACTTGCATACATTATGCAATGAAGATCAAGGCTTGTTATCTGATAACAATCATCTCCAATCAAATCCTAAGGTTGTAATGAATGTTGAAAAAGGAATTCTAAGTCAAAAACGTTAGTTCACGACATACATGCACTTCCATTTGACATTCCTTACTGAAATGAAAAAACATAACGAAATTGAAGAGTCCATTAGGAGAAAAGGAGCAGTTAACAATAGGGTTTAGAAAATGATAGAAGACATCACCCCTCTTGTTCCTTATTTAAGAGTTCAACTCTATCAACATTAGTCTCCTAAGGAAAGAAACCATGTTCCCATTTCTATCCATGACCAAAGAAAAAAAGTATGGAATACATTTTGTAGCTAGGACTCGGATATTGTGCTTTATCTTTGCCAAATGACTAATGTAGAAGAAGGCCTCATATTTTAGTTATTTGAATATTTGATTGAGATGTCAACAATAAAGGAATGAAAAAAGGTTTTTGGGTACATTGAAAACGAGTAGGATGTTCTTAGCAAAGCATTTCCAAGACATTTTGGGGTTTATAGGAATAATTTTGCAATCCTACTATAATGATTCATAGTCTTCCTAAGTGGCAGAGCTTCACTTCAAGTTTAGCAATTTTGTTGGATGTTTTAAAGATAAATTAACCACTTGGTGATCATGTTATAAGTGTAAATGTAGATGATATTGGTGAATAAGTTCAAGATCATCAAGCAGCTTCTAGTGACCTTAATGAAGATAGGGGGACAAACTGACAAAGGAAGTAAAATGCAGTTATAGAAGGAAAAAATATTGAAAGGAGAAGCAATATAAAGAAGAAATATGATAGGAGAAGAATTATTGACAGAAGGAGTAGCTGATAGTGCATCCCATTTTCCAATGATTTCAAAGGGGGAGTAAAATAAAAGAAGCACAGAAACAAAGGGAGTTGTGATAGGTGTATTGTCATTAATGAAAAAGGTGGAGATTGTTGGATAATATTGTCACTAATGTCAAAGCACGGGAGAGATTATATGAGATATTACCATTGATGTAAGGACAAGGCATGGTTGAACAAGGAGTTATTATGAAAGGGAAAAAGAGCATTCTCTTTAACTGCTCAGATTACCATTAGGAATGAATCATTGTATGAAGGATTTGAGTGTTCTAGTGAGGAGCTCAACATGAGTGTGCAATGAAAGAAAAGGCACAACCTTTCGAGAGCTAGGAAAACTAGACTCTACTCATGAATGCCTTGATAATCTAAGGATAATTGCTACGTTTCCAATAATTTCACATGAGCATGCACTGCTTCTAATCAACAAAAATTTGAACTAGTCCTGCGCTATGACCTAGAAAACATGCTTATATCAATTATATATAAATTTTTTCTAACCAAATAATATTCCTTGGAGACATATTTACCATAAAAGACACTTAATAAATGTGACTGGAAATAACCCTAGGTTGTCCAAATTTAGAGAAATAGTATCCTTGTAATCTTAAAATAAATCTAAACAAATGATGACAGGTCGACCTATCCAGGCTCATGTTGTCCCCCCAATAGACGTGTATGTTTAGGTATTGAATGAATATAAAATGACTCCTAATTCATTTTCTCACTGAATTCGACTAAGGAAAACAAAATAAGAATGCAGTCAAAGGGAAGTACAAAGTTTGGTTCAATGGAGATAAGAAGCAGCAAGGTGAAAACTAACAGGTATCTCTGTTCAGGCATTTGGAGTAATTTTTTAAGCAATAAATTATAAATCTCTTCACCAAGGTATATAAAATAAAGAGTTTGGACCTAAGGATTTACTACTAGATTATAGTTTATCTTTTGGAACTATCATACTCTGGAATAATACCTTGTTATGAAGCCAGCTCACAAAAATATAGAAAAGATATATCAATGACTTCAAAATCATCCTCTTCGAGGGGGTAACCTCCTTTACATTACACAAATGAAAAATTCTTGGATGATACAAATGACAAGACCTCCTTTCTATATATAGGAGTCTAAGGGGTCCCAATACAATCAGAGCCTACATAACAATAATATTCTTGGGGCACAACAATAATAGTAGTGGGATTCTATGGGGCATAATAATAAAAACATGGGGACTATATGGGCACAATAATACAATAAGGTAGTTGCACTAATAACAATAAGGGGTTAAACTAGTAGTATAGGGACCTAACATGCTCCTCTCCTTCAAAAAGTGTTTTCCTCAATGCTTGAGTAGTTCTTAATTCTTTTGTATAAAATTCTCATCCTCTCATGTGGAATCTTCAGTGGTTAAGTTATTCCACATGATGAGACACTCTAAAATTGATTTATTACGTCGCTATCGATTTCTTGTTTTTGTGACTGATTTAGGTTCTAATACGATTTTTCCTTCCTTGTCAAGTTCTATAAATATTGTTTGAACTCGGATCTTCTCACCTATAACCTTCTTTAAGCATGAAACTAATGTACTAATAATATTGCAGAATATGAAGCATTAGTACAAGGATTGTATAAAACGATAAATATTGGTATCTTCAGGTCTTTGGTGATTCTGAAATTGTTATAAAACAAGTCAGGAACAATATTCATTATGTTTCAAACCACGTTAGACATTATCAATCCTTAATTCAAAAACTTACCTCACATTTTGTGGCATTCAATATTTCCCCAATACCAATAATACAGAATGCCAGTGCTAATCTTTTGGCCAACGTTGCATCCAAATTAATCCCTTCTGAAGATTTTAGTCTAGACAGATTTTCTATAGAATTGATTTTTCGCCCATCCATTCCCAATAATGTCACCAATTGGTGAGTATTCAATGATGATAGAGATATCCTAGATTTTTTAACATCCGAAGAATCCTATATTGACTAAGTAATTGATGAGGTCAAACATGATTCTCAATTGAATGAATCAAAAGATAAAAATTCTCTACCAAAACATGTAGTTAAGCTTGAGGATCTTTATGATCTTAAAGACAAATTTAAAAAGGTCAACAACTACAAACTTCAAAGCTCAACTTTGAGATTTGAATTAGTTAACCTAGAATCTGATACAAAACTCCAAAACATTAACTTAGGTATTGGTCTCTTATCTGAAGAAATAAATGCAGTTATTCATCTGTTGAAAAAATATAGAGATATCTTTGCTTAGAATTATCAAGATCTGAAAAAATATGATGCCTCCATCTTTCAAGATATCATCCAAATGGTACCAAATGTTAAACCCATTCAACAAAAAATTAGAAAGATACATCCGAATTTGGAAACTCGGATTAAGAGAAAGTTGAATAAACTTTTAAAAGCTAAAATCATCTTTCCAGTAAGACATTCTAAATGGGTTTCCAATCTTGTACCGTTTAGAAATAGAAATGCTGATATTCGCATTTTTATTGATTTCAGGAATCTAAATAAGGCATGTGAAAAGGACAATTTTCCTCTCCCATCAAAGGAACAAGTTATGCAATCAGTTGTTGGTTTTGAATTAATTTCCTTTTTAGATGGATTTTCAGGATACAATTATATCCTTGTTCATCCAGAAGACGGCTTAAAAACTACATTTAGAACAAAGTGGGGGAACATATGCATATCATAAGATGCCTTTTGGATTAATGAATGTAGGAGATACGTTCCATAGAGCTATGGACATTTCTTTCAAAGGATTGATTAATAAAATTGTTGTGGTATATGTTGATGATATTACCATATATTCAAAGAAGAGAAATAATCATTTGCATGATTTAAAGTAGATCTTTGAAAGGTGTAGAAGATATGGAATTTCTCTAAACCCCAAGAAATCATTTTTTTCTCTGAGTGATTGTAAACTCCTTGGTTTTATTGTATCTAGACATGGAATTTGTATTAATCCAAAAAGAATTAAAGCCATTTATGAAATTCCATTACCTCATACCAAAATATCAATGTAGTCTTTTCTTGGCCAAATCAATTTTGTTAAAATATTTTTCCTTGAATTTTCTCAAATTGTCTTACCATTACAAACAATGATAAAAAAATATTCAGATTTTAAATGGGGTGATCATGAAAGATCTGCATTTAAAGCAATCAAACAAGTTGTTATTGATGCTCCTTCTCTATCAACCCCCAATTTTTCTAATCAATTTATTTTGTATACTTTTGCCTTTGAGTTATCATATGAAGTAGTCTTAACACAACCAAATGAACAAAAAGTCGAAGCTCCTATAGCTTTTTTCAGCTCAAATTTTCAAGGAGCTGAATTAAATTATTCAGGAGTAGAAAAGAAAGCCTTTGCAGTTTACAAAGCTATCAAGTATTTTAGACCTTTTCTTCTAAAAACTCATGTTAAAGTTATTGTTCCTTTCTTAGCAGTCATGCAATTACTTATTCAAAAGGAGTTAGGAGAAAAGAGAGCCAACTGGGTGACTTCATTATACGAATATGATCTAGAAATCAAACTCGCTAAAATTGTAAAAGGTCAAGGTTTTTGCAGGTTAGTCACAGGAATGAATGATACATCAATGGATGAAGAAACAGGTAATATTGAACAAATCACAAAGGTACTCCCTGTTGGTACTCAATCTCAATATGCTGACTTAATCATTTATTTAAAAAATGGTTATGCTCCACTTTAAATGGATGTTAAGAAAAAGAGAGCCTTGAGGTTGAGATCTAATCAATATCAACTCATCAACGATGTATTATTTAGAAAAAAATATGATTCTGTTTTATTAAGATGTTTAGAAAAAACTGAAGAAAAAAAGGTCTTATAGGAAATGCATGATGGACCAGCAGGTGGACATGATAGTGGAGATACAACGGCTCACAAAATTCTACATTCTGGATATTACTAGCCAAATTTATTCAAAGACACACACATGTATGTAAGAAGATGAAAAATTTGTCAAACCACTTCAAGAAGACAAAGGAGACCTTCCATGCCCTTGCAACCAATCAAAATCGAACAAAATTTTGAGCAATGGGAACTTGATATAATAGGTGAGATCGTTCCTCATACTTCCAAACAACATAGGTAAATTTTGATTGCAATAGATTATTTTACAAAATGGGTAGAGGCAATATCCCTGAAGCTAGCCAATTCTGAGAATATTATTGAATTCATTGATTAATTTATTATTACTAGGTTTGGTACCCCTCATGCTCTTATTTTTTACAATGCTTCTTATTTTTCTAGAAATGCAATGACTAAATTTGCTTTAAAGAAAGGATTTAAACTTAGATATTCCGCAAATTATTACCCTCAGGGAAATGACTTAGCATAATCCACAAATAAAAATCTTATAAGGATCATCAAACAAACTATCAACCAAAATCAAAAGAACTAGTACAAATATTTAATATTTGCTTTATGGGCTGATATAATAACCAAGAAAACCTCAATAGGTACTTCTCCTTTTCATTTGGTATATGGGAAAGAAGCTATTCTACCTCCAAATATAGCTATCCCTTCATCAACCCTGGTTCAATTTATTGAAGAACAACCTTCTTCCGCTTTGCAATTACGAATGTCTCAAATCCTAAAGCTAGAAGAAGAAAGAAATAAAGCTAAGCTAGTCCATGCTCACCATCAACAATTGGTCAAAGCTTCATTTGATGTCAATTCAGTCAAAGATAAAAATTTTGAAATCAGAGACTTAGTTTTGAAATGGGATAAAGTGCATGAGGACAAAGGAAAACATACAAAATTTCAAAAACTTTGGCTTGGTCCCTTTCAGATTTTTGAGAAGATAGGTCCATCAACCTTCATTTTGCAAGATTTACAAGGGAAGAAGGAAATTCTTCCTGTTAATGGACTTATACTCAAAAAATATTTTTCTTGAAGGAACGTAAGTTCTTTTGTACACTATGTAAATATTTTTATATATCATTTCCTTTTGTTATTAAAAGTACTATACTTTTGAAAAACACATTGGAAGTTTCTCTTTATTTTTTAATTGTTAAATTTATTTAAGGAACAATTTAGAAAGAAAAACTTTAAGTTGGAATCTAATTATTGAATCTATTTTAAAGTTTTGAAACAACATAATCATTTAGTTATGAAATCTTTTGTTTTGAAACTCTTTAAAAAATCTATTTGTTGTGAATTGGCTTTGAAAAGTTATCTTTATAAAAGTAGAAACATCTATGAAGTCTTTAGCATATTTTACTTAAAGAGGCCATCCAAGACTCGTAAAGAGTAAATGAAACCTCTCCATCCATTTATTTAAAAAAAATTCAAAGTGTAATTCAAAAATATAAAAAACTTAAAAGTTAAGAGGTCTCATCACGAGCTTGCTTACCATGATCAGAGGAAACTAATAAAATTGAGATTATCATTATTTTTTGTATTCAGGCTTATGTGATCGATAATCAAACGAATATAGTGGCTCTTAGTCACTAGACTTTGAGACAAGAGATCTCATCAGGAGTCGGCTTGTTCAATTTTGTTACAACTTGTGAATGGAATTATCATTTTCTAGCTACCAAACCAGGATAATGACTTTAATGTAAAAAAATAATAAAAAAGAAAAAAGGATCTTCATTTCCTCTAAAGAATGTTACTATAATATGGGTGGGATACTGGTTCATTTTGGTTAAATGGTAACCATGTCGAGGCTATGAATTCCTACTCGCAGCAATGGCTCTACCAATGACTTATAAGTTTATTCAATACACTAAGCTTCTAATATTTTTTACTTTATCTTTTCAACCTATTAGCTACTGATTTACACAAAAAATATTTTCATCTATCACAAACCTTGATAATTTTTACAATGAGACGAATTATTTCATTTCAAAGTTATCTAAATCGATCTAGATTTCAATTGTTTGTAAGCTTTCTAAAAAAAATTCTTGATAAAGGTTAACATTTTACAGATATTAATTGTTTCGTCCAGTGTGTCACCAATTGTTGTGGTACTCAATAACCCCACATTATCTTTAGACTTAGGAGAAAGAATAATGGAGACCCTTTAAAATTTTTAGGATAAAATCCTTCTTTTTTTAGATAAATAGGATAAGTTTTATTTTTACTCTTTAATTTTTTAATAAAACAAAAACGTCTATGAATAAGGTCATAAAACCTTTTAGCAATCCTTTTGCAGTTTTAAAAAACACGAATTACAAGTCTAAACCAATCTTGAAATTAATGAAAAGACTATAAAATAATAGGTCTTATTAAATAATACACATAGTATCAGCAATTTCAAAGAACAATTGCAAATCTAAAACTATGAAAAGCCAAAATGCGAACTTGTGAAATCGTGATAAGCCGATAAGCCAAATACAAACACCGATTGTGAAATTGCGAAATGTGAAATTGCGATATTGCGAAATGCGAAATTTCAATAGGTTGAATTGCTAAATGCTAAGCCGATATTGCCTCCCATCAAGAGCCGATATTGCATTCCGTCAATTGATGAATGTCGATATCACGATTTGCTAAATTCTGGTCTTTCGCAGATTGTTGAGCTATGTAATGTCTCCCAATACCACACCGATAAAATATTTTCCAATCTCATGAAAAGTGTCAGTATAATGTGAAAAAATGTTTGGAAATTTAATGACCACTCTGTGTAGTTCTGATTTTGAGGTTTTTATTAACTGGTAATAAGTTTTAGTTAATTTGAAGGGATTTCCATATAGCTCACATTGAATTGATATGACCATTTTCATCCTTCGAATCTCTTGATGCTTATCTTGGTTGGTTTACTTGTAGGTAAATTCTAATAAAGAGAAGTTAAAGGACATGTCAAGAATAATCAAGGTAAGGAGGAAGTTCCTAACACAACAAGAACCAGTCTTTCCACCTGAAGAATTGTCTGAAATGTCTCCATTGTTTAAGGATACTACATGCACTCCAAACGTAGGTTCTGCGTCCCGAGAAGTGATATACAAACTATTCGAGGATGAAAATCCAAGAGTAATTGTGAAACAAACTGCTATTGTTGATGATTCTCCTCGGAGTAACGACAATGCATGGAATGATGTGGCCAATTCATTTCATCATAGAATTGTTGCTCTCCCTAAAATCCTACCATACACAGATATGGTGAAATGGGTTGTCGACCAGTTGGACACTACAGACAAAACATTTATAACACTAAGGAAGGTAATTGTTGGGCCTTTTAAAGCTGAGGATTTAAGGAAAATGTATCATCTACCTCTGCCTCAGAAGAGGTATTATACACAATTCTTCCGAAAATTCATGCAAGAGAATCCGAACCTTGCAGACCTTATCAGAGAATGGAGAAGGAACCTGAACAAACATAAGCAAGAGGACATGGGTATGTATTCATTATCATCCATTGTTCGACCTTTCTCTCATATTGTTGCTATGTTATGTCACCTCTATGGTTATCCAAATACACATAAATTCTCTGAAGAATGGGTGTCATTGATAGAAGCATCTACTGATGGATATATCATGGATTGGATGACTATATTATCCAAAAATTTGACCACCCAAATTCACAATTATAGACAAAAGCACAATGTTCTCTAAAGAACAACTCCTCCTTTCTTTTTGAGTGCCTATGTCATGGACGCAATTTGTTTCTCTTATGATTTTCCATCTCTTGGATGGAAATGGACAGACCAATTTCCTAGCCCTATTTATGTTTATCTTGATATCCTTTGGGAATCGAAATACCATGCTCACTTCTACAAATTATGTCATGAAGTCATGTTCCCCATACATCAAGGAGTCTTTGGTCGAAAATCCCTTATACTTACTACAGAAGCCAATAAAGACCTAAAGCCTATAGGAAAGTGGTTTGGGGAAGAATCATTTACCTACATTCGTGTTTTTGGTAGCCTTGCCCATCCTCATGTTTTTCCCCTTTTGTCCCAGATAAGTTGTTGGCCAAAGAAGTCGCTTATCAAATAGTTGGTAAGGGCTTAACTAAAGTACTTAAATATGCCAAGAAATTCACCTGGCCATGTTTTCCTATTTCTTGTGCTATATATGCCTAAGAAAATTCCAAGCATTCTTCAATTGAGATTGACCAATTAAGAGCCTTTAATTTTCCAACCATATTAAATAGACCATATGACCTGCAAGGTGTAGCAAAATATGTTACAACATAGGTGTTGTGTTGTATTAATCACCTTTAATTGACTAAGATTGCAACCATTTAATTGTCGACCCAGGGTAGGTCTATTTATTTCAAAGGAGTCTACACTATCTGTGTTGATACACCACATCCAAGGATGAAAATGGAAAATAGTAGAGAATGCCACTGAATCAATTGCAGAAATTAACATTCATGCAAAAATAAAAAAAACACTCTATAGGAATAGAATCACACTTTGTTTCTACCAGAATAAAGGCACGCCACACACTGTACTAATAAAAACACCATGTGGTCAACTACCATACTTCTAACCAAATCTATGTAACAACGTATCATAAATATGGAATTGAAGCAGATCTATTCTACAAATTATACAGCGACAGTAAAAACCATGCATATACTAAAAGAAAGAAATAATAATATACAAGTACTCTACCATTGTAGTCCCTGCTAAAGAGGAGGGCCCTTCCTCCCTACTAGGGCACAGGAATGAACATGAACTTAGTTAAGAATTAAACTCGGAACAGTAACATCATCACCTCAATGTCTTGATATTAAAAATAATTAAGAATTACAGGATCAAAGTAGCAATGCTCTCCGTGGCATCCCCCGTGCCCGAGGGATTGAGTTTCTCTTATAGAAATTACATACCCAAAAATGAGGAACATATCAATAATGAGAATCTTACAATTCTCATGTTGATCAATAAAATAGAAATTGTTATAATAATTTCCTAAATACAAGTTATGTTCAAATACATTAGTTGGAATCATAACTTCTTAGATATGTCACCTTATAAATAGATAATGAGTAATCCTCCAACAGTTATCGCATGGAATAGTACCCACAGCCTAATAACTTTGGTGTAACAACACCCGGAGTATAACAACAACAATTTGTAATAACAACGGGGTGTAATAGCAAAGTCTATGACAACAATGTGTTGTAACATCAAAGTTTGTGACAACACAAAGTGTAACAACAATCTGTTTCATCATGCTCATAGATCAATTGACACAATTGTTCATTTCATAACCTTTTTGTCACGGGTAGCACCTGAAAAAGAGGAAAGGAACCAAAAGACTTCTCCGACGTTTTCCCCAGTTAGACATAAAAAGGAATATTGCATCATTATATCTAGAAAAAATGGAAAAATAACATGATGGAAAAATATGTTGTTCATAAAAAAGAAAGAGGCGGATAATATGCATAGTTCTATAGGTTCAGAGGGAAAAGGGTAAAAAACATGGAAAGAAAGTATAGAAGATAGGTACAAAAGATACACCCAACATCTCCCCCCAACTGAAGCAATTGCATGTCCTTATGCAAAACCTCAGTTGCCACTGTTATATCTCTGATGCAAATATGTAAAGTTATAAGCACTGGTAGTGTCTTCATTAGCACACCTGTATCCCTAAGTAGCCATCAACTGTCATGGCCAAGACTCCTCTTCATAATCACACAAGTGGTAATAGGACTAGTATTCCTACACTGGAAACCAAATCAGAGGGTATCTGAACCTAAGCCCGATCCAGAAGGCTCCTAGTGTTTTCACCACCTGGGCATATTCTGGTACTCGTGTAACAACGGTCACAAAATTCTGGAACCCGAAAGGATCCCCTTCTTGTAATCCAACACTGCTAGATTTTGTGTGCTTGAGGCACCCTGTTAGTGCTCAGATTTTCATTTGTTCATAAAGATTAAGGAAAAATCCCACAAACCTCCTTCTGTAGGCAGGTTTCCTACTCCCTAACGTCCAAAGTACTTAAGAATAATTTGAACTCACATCTCAATTGAGTGGCCATTCCTGGTTCTTCCCTAATCCATAATGCTACTTTTTCCTCATTAGTTTCAGCCGACTTCATGGCTAAGTGACATTCAATTTGATTTTTCATAAGAGAAATAAAGGCATGCAACTGCAAATCCCCCATGTAAGAGAAAATAGTTGCCACCATCTTTATACTAGCATATTCATAAATCATATTATGTAAAAAAAACTCACAGAGTAAGATTTGTTCATCAAAGTTACAGGCACAAAAAAATTCTAGGAAAGCGCGGGTAGAAGTACCCAGATATGGTTTGTTTTCAAGAACTGCTCTTAATTGAAATAAATAATATCATTCCCATCGGAAAAATGGATATAATGGGGAAGGCCTCTTGCACCCTAAAAGGTTCAGGGCAAGCTCATAAAGCTTTTTCTTATCGTCTATTAGGTCTAGAACCTGTCACTATAGTAGTTGGAGTTGTTCTTCTTTCTTCTTCATAGCTTCTTTACTTCTCCATTCTTCCCATCCTTTCACAATCTCCTTCTCTTCCCACTTCTCCCAAAGTGAATTCATCATTTTCAAATGTTCCCTAAGTGAGATCGCTCCTTCTTGCAAAGTGAGTACCTGTTATTTCCATTTTTGTAATTATGATATCAATAAAACTCTTTCTGAATACCATCCTTCATCAGGACCTTGTGTTCTCTCACATGAAATATAAACTGAAGGTATAAAAACCTTCTGAGGGTGGAGCCACTTCATTTCAGCTATTGGTTCTTGTGTCACAGCAACGCCATTAATGGGTTCTTGTGTAACAACTTCTTCTTTTTCTCCTTGGTTAGCTTTTGCTTCCACTCCTAGTTATTGTGTAACAACAGTGTCATCCACAAGTTCTTGTGTATCATATTCCAAGTTAATCTTTGTGGGATGCTCCATTTCAGCTATTGGTTCTTGTGTATCAGCAACTTCTTCAAAGGGTTCTTGTGTGTCAACTTCCCAGGACTCAGTTTGTGTTTCCCTAGAAAAGGTGCTCACTGCACAGACTCTGTACCCTGTTGCTGCTAGTTCTTTAGCATAGGCCATGCACACAAGACCTAAGACATTTTCCTCCCTAACCCTGTTATGGCTTCCACCAAGGTATCTAACCCTAAGACCCTTTCTTCCACCTTACTCTCTACTAACTGTTGTCTTAACTTTTCATTTTCTCTCTCTAAGTTTTCAATTTTAAGCAACAAGAATTGGGTCTCGTCCTTGCCTGGTGAGGGGGTGATCTAGGTGGATATTGGTGGCCACCCACCTATTCCACTTGGACCCCCACCATTGTTTCTTTCAATTTTTCAGTTTCCTTATTTGTAGCACAACTTACTATTTTTGGCAGTTTTTTGGGTCCTAAACTTCTGGAGCCGTTTTGAGGCCCTAAACGATGTTTTTTTGGGAAAACTGGAACCAACATGGATCATAGATTGATGTTGGTCATTAAAAAGTTGTAGTCCTCGGATAGATCTTTCTAGCGAGGTATTTTGCATGTCAAACAGAGGTCGTATGCCAAAGTTACAACCCCAAGAAGTTGATGTACTACTTTATCCAAACGGGGCCCATAGTTTGGCGCTTCATCTCCTAGGGTGGTTTTTGTATGTTTAGGGTTTTCCATTGTTTCTCAATAATAAATAGGCCTTTGAGGCTCATTTTAACACAGTTCAGAGGCATGTAGTTGCCACATCTCTTCTGAGAGATAAGCTACCACCGTCTGACTAGTCTTGTTTCCATTATGTTTGTAAGCATATTTCAGTATTTGATATTAATGAAAGGAAGTGTTATTTCTATTGCATCTCTGTATTTATGGTTATATCTGTAATTTGTTGCATTCCTGTTTAAATCTGGATCAGCAGGGTCCCTCTGGCCAAGCCTACTCTTCTTCTTTTTGCTTTGTCACTTCCTCGCTCTTCTCATATGTGGATGGGGGTTTTGGACATCCACTAACCTTCACTCTCTTCTTCGGCTGCTTATCACCTATCGGATTGTCAACTTGTCTCTTTTAACCCCTTACTTTCGAAGGCTGGGCCTATTCCTAAGTTTCCTCTGGAGCTTCCTCAGAAGTATCGACTTGCTTTCTTTAGGAAGTTCTAGCCTTCTTCCTCATGAACTCATCCCAACTCTTTCCCTGTTGACTCAGGGCATCTAACAAAATTAGCTTAATAAGATTGTGGTTTGTGATTCAACGGATGTGCAACTACTTTCACCACCGCAGCCATATGCCCGATGTTCCCGAGTAGAGAATACCGTAGGTTTATCATCTATTGATGTTGGAGGTGATTCAATAACAAGAGTGATAATTAAATACATTTGTCTCCCTTCCCTCACAGGTGATGTACTTAATGAGGTAAAAGGAAACATCTTCCCATGGATGGGGAAGCGATAACCTATTAATTCATCTTATTTTCTTTTTCAATTGTTCTTCCCCTTGGAGAAAGTCCTCCTTCAAAGAGGGGTAATTGATACTTTTGTTGAACCACCTCTTTCCTTCTGTTGGAAATGTTGTCACAGGAGTAATTACCTCCTCTGTGACTTCCAGTTGCAACCCCCTGAACTTCATTTCATGCTCGTTCAAATTCTTGGCAAATTCCATAGCAATTGCTTCATCTAATCCCTCTAGCCTTTGGAAAAATCCAAACTAACCTGAATCCTTGAAGATTTGGCATGCTTCAGGACAATTTTCCAATGCCTTGGTTGACTCTGGTTCATGTCGAACTCCTTGCCCACCCATCTTTGCGTTGTTACAACACGTTGTTCTTCTCTCTTCTTTTCTTTGAGAAATTGCAAAGTAATGACACAATGCTCAGTTGTTCTAGCTCTGCAAAATGTTCTCCTCCGCTTCTGTCTCAAATTTCCGAATGAGAATACAACACTTTAGTAGTGGGTGATGGTAGGGTGATGCAGTGAGGCTAAAGGAATGGATTTCAAATCAAGGTTCATACTGCGCAATATTACTTCCCTATTAATGATGAGTTATGTAGGATTTGTTCTGAGGTACAATTCCCTTTTCAACATGATCGGTCATAAAAGTTTACAATGGTGGTTATAAATGATAATTATTACAAAATCGTCATTCTTTAATTCCAGTTTTAAAATTCGCAGATCATGCACAGGTTATGATGTAATTTGCCCTCCCCTTGGCTTAAGTGTGATGATCGTCCTTGGCCATAAAAAAGATATCATATTAAATTGCCATAATTTCTAGATAAAAGAGGACAACGATATTACCGTTCCATGACGTATTTGGTATGACGTGGAGAGAAGAAATTGGTGAAGAGGTGCGCGTAATTAATTCTGGCGATCATAGAAATTATTCCTGAATCATGGTGATGAATGATGTATATTGCAACAGATAGATCCACTTGGATCACAGTTTGTAAGTTGTTGGTTGTTACAGATGTAACAACCAAGACAACTGATGTACTCCTTTCCAGAAATTTATTATTAGTTTCCACAAAGATAAAAATAAAAAATAAAAATAAAAATAAATAAATAAATAATAATAATAATAATAATAATAGAAACAAGGAACTAAAAATAGGCTTGTAACAACATTATTGTAAGATATGTATGAAATGACAAATTGTTTAATGAAAGTGTGTAACAACCGCCACAAAGTGGTTTTCAACTGTCACAAAAAATTGTGTGTCTGCGACCCTAAAAATAGGTTTTCACAGTCAGATTATTATTATTATTATTATTAGTATTGAAATAGGTGTAATAGCTACCAACCGAGGTTGGTTTTCAGTGATTACACTTATTGGAAAATTTAAAAATTTTGTAGCACAGGGGAGTTTTCCCTTGCTCCTGTAATCTGAAGGTCAAAATCCATGAAAATGTTAACAAATGAATGCCTTGAAGTAGGTTTATGATATAACCGAAGACAGTGGCCATTAGCAAGTAATGGTGTCCTTGCACTATCAATGGTAACCAAATTCACAGTCCCATTTTCAAAGACTGCATCAACTTCATAGGGACCTAGCCATCTGGTGCAGAGCTTACCCTTGAAATCCTTGAATCTCGAATCATATAAGAGAGCCCAATCTCCTTTATGAAATTTCTTCTTTTTGATAAACATGTCATGCCACTTAGCTCTTTGTTGCTGGATAGCAGCATCCCATTTCTCCTCCAATTCATTGAGCTGGTTCAACCATTGTTTTTGTGTTGTATCCAGATCCAGATTTACCTGCAATGATATTCTCAATGTCTTGATTTCGAACTCTAAAGGGAATAAGGGATTTTTACCCTACACAAGTTCATATGGTGAGAATCCCATAATATTCCTCCATGTAGTTTTATATGCCGACAACACTTATGGAAGTTTATCAGCCCAATTCCTTTGGTGGCTAGCCACAGTCTTAGTAAGAATCCCCTCAATGACTTTGTTGGTGCTTTCCACTTGGCCATTTTCTTGTGGGTGATAAGGTGAAGTGATTCTATGATGGATTTTATACTTTTCAACCAACTTCTGGATCAAGTGAGATGTAAATTGGGGCCCTCCATCTGTCACTATCTCCCTAGGTATCCCAAAATAGACAAAGATGTCTTCAAACAAGAAGTCTGAAACAACGTTCTCCGTGGCTCTGGTTAGTGCTTTTCCCTCGACCCATTTTATGACATAGTCAATGCAGACCAAGATGTAGGACTTTTGTCGAGATGAAGGATTAATTGGTCCCACAAAATCTATGGCCCATTTCTCAAATGGCTCTAAGACTATTTGAGGTTGTGACGACATCTCATCTTATTGCAGTGGTTGGTCCATCCTCTAGAAGCTATCACACCCTTTCACGAACTTCTTAGCATCCTGAAATATTGTTGGCCAATAATATCCTATTGAGAGGACTTTGTATCCTGTCTGCTTGTCTGCGAAGTTCCCTCCACAAGGTTCCTCGTGACAAGCTTTAAGGATATCAAAAATCTCATCTTCCCTGACACAATGTCTGATCTGAAAATATGGTCCAATGTGATAGAGATTCCTCTCTATCCAAGAATAAGTAGCACTTTGTTGTATGATCTTTTTCTTTTCCTTGGAGGATAAGTATTGTGGGAACTTTCCTACAGCAAGATAATTGGCTATGTCTGCATACTATGGTGAGTGAGTAGAAATAGCAAAAAGATACTCATCAGGAAAAGAATCCTGAGTAGGAATGAAATCATCATCAATAGTTAACCTACAAAGAAAATAAGATACTAAATTATATTTTCCAGGTTTCTCTAAGATTGTGATATCAAATTCATGTAACAGCAATAACCAGTGTGTAATCCTACCATTGGTAATTGTCTTATTCATTAAAAAATGAATGGCAAATTGGTCAGTGTGTACAAATACTTGATACCCAGTGATGTAATGTCGAAACTTGTTGATGGCATGCACTACTGCTAGGAATTATTTCTCGGTCACTGTATAATTGAGCTCAGTTGGAGTTAAGTTCTTTCTTATGTAATAAATAGTGTAGGGTTTCCTATCCTCCAGCTAGCCCAAAACAACACCCAGAGCAATGTTAGATGCATATGTAGCTATGTGAAATGAAAATTTCGAATTCGGTCCATGCAAAATAGGGGTTGCTAATACACAATATTTCAACTTCAAAAAGGCCTTCTCACACTTTCTTTCCCACACAAATTCCACATCTTTCATAAGTAAGGAGAATAGAGGCGATGCAATTTTTGAAAAATTATCTATAAACCTCCTATAATACCCTGCATGCCCCAAGAACCTATGTATCTCTTTTTGGGTCCTGGGTGTTTGGATTTTCAATATTACCTCTATCTTAGCAGGGTCTACCTTGATCTCGTCAGCAAAAATGAAGTGTCCCAGCATGATCCCTTCATTCATCATCATATGACACTTTTCGGTGCTCAAAGCAATATTAGTCTATACACAATGTTCCAATATCTTTTCTAGATTAAGTAATGTTGTTTCAAAGGCATCACCATAAGGTGCAAAGTTGTCCATCAAGATTTCAAGACAGTCATTCAATAGATCCAAGAAGATTCCATATATTTCCCTCTGGAAAGTTGTTGGTGCATTGCAGAGTCCAAAAGGGAGAACTATGTATGCGAAAGTTCCCTAAGGGCAAGTAAAGGTCATTTTATCCTGATCCTATGGGGAAATCTGTATCTAATTGTAACCACTAAACCCATCTAAGAATGAAAAAAAAACTTCTTCCCAGAGAGGGTGTCAAGGACCTGATCTATAAATGGTAGAGGAAAATGGTCCTTTTGAGTGGATTTGTTAAGTTCTCTATAATCCACATAGACTCTCCACTTGCCATTCTTCTTAGGAAAGATGACAAGCGGAGGCACCCACGATTTGTTAAGTTCTCTATAATCCACATAGACTCTCCACTTTCCATTCTTCTTAGGAAAGATGACAAGCGAAGATACCCACTGACTGTCAGATATCGGATAAATGAATTTAGCATTTAGGATTTTCTGCAATTATTCTTTCACTACCTCCTTCAGTGCAAGGTTCATGCAGCGTTGTGGTTGTCTAATTGGATTGCAACTATCTTTCAAATAAATGTGGTGAGTGCATAGGCTAGGATGAATCCCTTTCATATCTTTGTAGTCCCATGCAAATGCCTTTTTGCATTTCCGTAACAACTATAATAACAATTTATTTTGCTCACCAGTCGAGTCGGGATTGATATTCAAATACTTCCCTGGGTCTATTTCAATTGGACTGCTTTGAGTATGCAAAGTGGTTCTCATTTGTTCAAAGTTTATATCATCTACCTCATCTTCCTCCCTTGAATCTTCAATAGAAGTGACAGAAAGTATATTATTAATAAATCCATTAATGATATGATCCTTTGTCTCATCCTTAAAATACTGGGCTTTTCTAAGGGTAAGGAGCGGTAGGGAAATATCTATTTCGGGCTCAAATTAATCCCACCAGGAATTGCTCAAATCCATATTTGGTTTTGTTGAGGGTAAATATTAAGGTTATTTGTAGCCTGACCATCTGAAATCATCATAGATCTAGATATACACCCTATAAATGCATCTACAGTGGCCAGCCAAGATCTCCCTAAAATCAAAGGATGTTCCCCCAGGTTCGATTTGGTTTGCAAGATAAGAAAGTTAGTCAGATACCTCTAGGAAGCTACCGTGATTTCTAGTCCTCCAATACCCACTCGGGTTTAACACAGGACCTATCTGCTAATTCAAGCATGATATGCGTATGTCTAAGCCCATGTAGCCCCAAGGTGGTAAAAAGGTCCTTTTTCATTATGTTAATGGTCACCCCTAGATCAATCAATGTATTAGTTATGGGTTGGTCATCAATATAAACAATAATCGTAGGGTTACCTAAATCATTATACTTGGTTAAGAGAGGCTGATCAGTCATCAATTCGGACAATTTCCCATCACATGTATAGTAGCAAGGTCCTTATGCTTTCTTCTAGGTTTCTTAATGCACAAGTCTCGTACTATTTTAGCATAGATAGGAACTTCTTTAAGATCTTCCAGCAGAGGAATTCGGACATGCAAGTTTTGAAACTCCCTAAGAAAATCGGATTCAGTTTGTGAAGTTTTTCTAGCCTTGATTAATCTTTGGGGATACGGAGGATCCTGAGCCATAACAACCGAATCGGTTGTTAAATGTGTATCAACTTTACTCAAGTTGGTTGTTATAGGAGAAACAGTTCTTCTCAGGTTGGCTATTATAGGTGTAACAATCCATCCTGCATCGGCTGTTACAGGTGTAACAATCACCTCAAGATCTACCATACCTTCTATGGAAGACTCAAATTCCTCCTCGGTGAGGATAAGGGAGTGGTTTGGTTTAATCACCTTACTGGACCGTATTTGAATTTCATTAATTCCAGCGAGAGTGATAAGATAATTCTGGAAGGTAGTCATAGCCTCTATGCTCTGGGTTGCCTTATTATTTGTGTTATGGTTAGATTGCACAGGTAATTGGGGTTGCACAGATGGTGTAGGAACAAGAGTGTGGAGAGGAGGAAATTGTAATTGTTGCTGCATCGGCAATGCAGAGGGGGCTGGACTTTGGGCATTCCCCCTCCAGTTTTGACTCCAAGGATATGGTTGAGATGGACGATACTGAATAGATGGAGAGGGAGACCATTGGTTCTAGGGTGAAGGAAACTATGTTGGAGAAGGATTAGAGTATTTCCATGGATATTTCTGAGCGTTATATGCATTATTCCATGAATTAAAAGTAGAGAAACCTTGACACATACCTAGGGTTTGTGGTTTCCATGGTCTCCTAGGTTCGATGAAATAGGAAGGTTGAACTTCTTCACTCGACTCTCTAAGCACCACCTTCAGTCTGGGAAGCTCTGGACAATGACATGTAGGATGTTCTAGTTCAAAAATATTGCACAAGTTGATGTTGTTCATTTCACAATCCCTTAGAGGATGTTTCTTTCTCCACTTCAGATAGAACACAGCTAAAGTTGTTTCATCTTCCCCTTGTGTCTTCTTGATTTGTGTCGTCGCTATTTGAACAGATAAAGTACTGACAGGGTCGGTTTTAAAAATTTCAAATAAATTCCTGATCTCTTCTCTGGTTACTCCTCCACTTGCATATTTCTATATTCGGATTGAAGGTTCCCGTATTAAGCTTCTTCCTTTAGTCGATCCTCTTGAACTCCTCAGATAGAGTCTTATTATTTCATCAAACATTTCTTGTGATATGTCACCTTTTCCTAGCAAATTCATGTGTTCTAGGCAGTCATCTCTCATGCCCCTTATGAATATGGTCTTCAAAACTTCTCGATATAGATTATTAAATTTATACCTTTGTAGATTATAATGGAATCGTTCCACATAATCTTCCAAGATTTCATCCTCCTTCTGTGTTATCCTTAATATCTCTTCCCTCAAATACCTGGTTCGGTAATAGTCTTCATATTTATAAAGACATGTATCTTTCATCCCGTTCCATGTCCAAACAATACCAACACCCAGTCCCATAAACCATCTCAATCCTACTCCTTTTATAGTAGCAGGAAATAGTTTCAGCTTTTGATCATCTGAGGTGTAATCATAACTTCTACATAGAACATCAAATTCGAGCATAAAAGTATCAAGGTCTTCTACAACCATACCTTGAAAATATGGAAGAGACCATAAAGGAACATTTTTCATAGGAGCTTCGGCTCTTGTCTCTTATATCGGAAACCCAAAAGTAGTAATAGTTCCATCTATATGAGCATTTTCATCCCCCATGGTTGATCCTCCTAATTCCTGGTGTGATGAATCTCCTTTAGACTGCTCAGGGGACTGTCTTATAGGTGAGGGGTTAGGAACTAATGGATCAAGATTCCCAAGGGTCAGTTGTTTCACCAGGTTGCCTGAATCTAGATAATGGTAGCTGAATAGATGCCTTTCTGGTTTAGTCCCTTGATGTCCCCCACCAATCTCCCCTTGGCCTTCTTGCCTCAAGCCTTGTTCACTATCTCCCCACTATTTTTCTTGGTTTGGATTCCCAATCTAAGGAGTGGATATACTGATTGCAAGATGATGACATCCAGAGACTGAGGGACTAGACACTCCAGGACTTGATATGGTAGCAACTTTCTTTGGACCTGTTTTCCTAGTATCCCTGTGTGAAATGAACTGTTCTTTTTCTGCTTTTAAAATTAGTTCCCCAAAAATTATTTTCCTCCCCAAATCTACACTCTTCTTTTCCTCTTTATGACCTATTTTACCTGCGACTAATTAGTGTGGGGGGTGTTTTGGTATCTCTATTATTCCTACAATCCCTCACATGGACTCTAAGTGTATTGATTCATACCCTAAGTGTCTCCATTTCAACAACTGTAAGCCCGCCCAGATATGTTAAATTGATGTGCAGGTTCTTACCTCTCATCTTACTTCCCAACAACTGAAGAGCTGAAGACATGTTTTCATAAAATACCAAAATTCCACACCCTAAGTTCCCTAGTGATCATAGTGGTGAGCCCGCCCATGTATGTTAGAGCGATGTGCAGGTTCTTACCTCTCGTCTTACCGCCCAGCAACTGTGGACTAGGAACACTCTATCATCAAATAAATAGCTTGGCTGACTATATCGTCAACTGCCTTCCCCAGAAATGACACCAAAATGTTGTGCTATATTAATCACCTTTAGTTGACTAAGAATGAAACCATTTAATTTTCTACCTAGGCGAGGTTTGCTTATTTCAAAGGAGTCTACGTTATTTGTGCCAATACACCACAGCCAAGGATGAAAATGGAAAACAGTAAAGAATGTCATTGAATCAATTGCAGAAATTAACATTCATGCAGAAATAAAAAACACTCTACAAGAATGGAATCACACTTTGCATCTACCAGAACAAAGGTGTGCCACACACTGTATTGATAAGTACACCAGCTGGTCAACTACCATACTTCTAACTAAATATATGTAACAACGTATCATAAATCTAGAATTGAAGCAGATCTATTCTACAAATTATATAGAGAAAACAAATATCATGCGTATACTGAAAAAAGAATAATAATATACAACTACTCTACCACTGTAGTCCCTGCTAAAGAGGAGGGCCTTCCTCCTTAACAGGGTGTAGGAATGAACACAAACTTAGTTAAGAATTCAACTCATAATAGTAACAACATCACCACAGTGTCTTGATATTAAAAATAATTAAGGATTATAGGATCAGACTAGCAGTGCTCTCCGTGACATTCCCCATGCCCGAGGGATTGAGTTTCTCTTATAGAAATTACATACCCAAAATCAGGAACAGATCAGTCATGAGAATCTTACGATTCTCATGATGATCAATAAAATAGAAATTGTTATAACAAATTCCTAAATACAAGTTCTGTTCAAATACATCAATTGGAATCATAACCGCTTATATCTGTCACTTTCTAAATAGATAATTCATAACTCTCCAACAACTGTCACATGGAATAGTACCCACGGCTTGATAGTTGTGGTGTAATAGTATCCTGCAGTAAAACAACAGTTTCGGATGTCACAACAACATTTGGTAATAGAAATGACTTGTAACGACACCCGAAATATAACAACGAAAATCTGTAATAGCAAAGTCTATGACAGCAACGTGATGTAGCAACAAAGTTTGTGACAGCACATGGAGTGTAACAAAAATCTGTTTCATCATGCTCATAGATCAATTGGTGCAATTGTTCATTTCGTAACCTTGTTCTCATGAGTAGCTCCTGAAAAAGAGGAAAGGAACCAAAATAATTCTCTGATGTTTTCCCCAGTTAGTTATAAAAAGGAATATTTCATCATTATATCTAGCAAAAATGGAAAAATAACATGATGGCAAAATATGTTGTCCATAATAAAGAAATAGGCAGTTAATATGCAAAGTTTTGTAGGTTTGGAGGGAAAAAGGTCAAAAATGGGGAAAGAAAGTATAGAAGATAGGTACAAAAGCTACACCCAACAATAGGCTAATCTCAAACCGCTTTTTAACAAGCTTGAAAAATTTGATGACTTGTTTGAAATGGTTCCAAAATATTATACGGTAGAAAAAATAGCAGCAAACCGTCTAAGTCCTGACGAATTTATTAGATTCAATCAATATCGCTAGTGAAGAATAGCCCATTTTTCTAAGTCCTTGTTAAAGAAATTCCGAAAAAAATCAGAAACTTCAAACACATCATCTACCTCCTCAAAAGCTCCAGTTGCTTCCCAAGACTCCGAAACAACTACTATAGTTATTGAGCATACAAGAGAAATCAAAGAGGAGAACAAATTAGATGAAGTATGGGAGGAGTTGAGTTATGTTTTGTCAAAAGAAGAAGCTCAGGTTACAGATGTCTTGGCTGATATACAAGCGGAACAAGTTGCAGTCAACAGAAAGACAGAGCAGGTTCCAAAGACTACAGGGACAACCTTGTTTACTGTTGAGGTTTTCCAAGAGGATACTATTCTTAAAAATACTTAGAATAATATTAATGCTGAGATTTTCAATCAATCAAATGTTGTTGATGATATGGACATAATTCCAATATGAAAAAACAAGAATAGATATTTTCCACATTAGAGTTATTTCAAAACATACCAAGATAGATACTCTATTTGATAGTGGTTCACAAGAAAATCTTATCTCATAAGACAATTTCAAGAAGTTGAATTTAGAAACCATTCCTCATCCTAAACCTTATCCTTTAGGTTGGATATGTGACAATGAAAAATTGCATGTGAAAAAAAGATGTAAACTGAAATTTGCAATCACTGCAAACTTTCTAGATGAGGTAGAGCTTGATGTAATTCCAATTGATATATGTGGTATTGTTTTGGGAAGCCCATATATATATGATAGGAGAGCTATTTTTCATTGCCATGAGAAAAAATATCATGTTTTCAAGAATGGGATTGAGTACATTGTTAGATCACATAGCAAGAAGTTGAATACATCTCTTATAAATGTGGGACAACTTAAGAGGATTGTTAATGCTAGTCAAAACTTTGCATTGTTAATGATCAAACATGAAGGTGTTGAAGAATCTAAAGCCTTTCAAGGATATGAATCAAGTTTGAAATCTTATTTCATTGATGTTTCTAATTCATGTGATAAGATGTTTCAGGAGTCTAACATGTTGCCTCCTAAAAGAGGTAAACAAAATGAAGTAAATTTGCGGCAGGATCCATCATTGTTGAACATTGATGTGAATAAGATGCCCGTGTTAAAGCATGCATAGGTCAAAGAGAAAATGAAAATGAAATTGACAAAGAGGACATTGGTTCCAAAATTTCTTCTTGTGAGTTTCATAATGTCTTGGCTTTGAAAAGGGATGGTGCATGGCAATGGCAATCACAATTGGTTAAGATTCGAGCCAAGTAAAAGGCTAAACATTGTAAACAACATCATGATGACAATGTTCAAGGTGATAAGAATTTGAGATTGTTTAAGTTTCATTTTATTGGAGACTGAGGAGGTAATGTGTTTATTCCTTCAAAGGCAGTTTGTTGTTCTACATATTCTGGGAAATTTCAGCAAGATATCATCTATGGCAACAAAAAAAGGACTCCAAAATCAAGGAAAATGATGTATTTATATGAAAAGCTCCAAATAAAAAATTCAAGCAAAGTTTAGTGGATTGAGCCTGGAAAGGTGAGGGAATTGTACCCTCATCTATTTGTTGATTGATAAAGAGCTTTAGGAGTTCCAAAAGCTTCCAATGGGGAGGAGTGATCCAATGGATTAAAATAGTACTCAAAATTCAAAGTGTGTGATAGAGCTTGAAACTTGAACAACTAGATATATCTCGGTGACTTGAATCCAACACAACTCGTTCCACTAAAATCTGACATCGGGTGCTCCCAAAACCACGTTCTATTTGTTTTGGGAAACAATTAAAAAAAAATGAAATTTGGGTTGCATAGATGCCCAATCAACAGTCTGTACGCTAATTGTGTCATGACTTGGCAGGATGACTAGGTCCTTGATCAGCCAATCGATGGTAGACACTTGGCATTAGCTGATTGGTTGAGGCATGGTTAATTTTTATTGGTTGTTTGCTTGTTATGGTGGCCCAATGAGGGAATGCCACATGGACCAACTAGTGGCTACCATGTGGCCTCCTCATGGCTGACCAAAATTTATTTATGAGGCTAAGCTGCCTATATGGGGTTCGAAACCAAGACCTCACACATATTAACTAAGGTTAGCACCTCCATGCCACCGTGTTCCTTATTTAAATAAGGTTGAATGGTTTTATTTAAAGTGTATAAACAAGCCATTGGGGAAGGAGTTGGGATAAGCCCTAACCCCTGGCCACCCCTACGCCATAGGACAACAAGCGGGGGGGCAAGGGCTAGGGCCTAGCTTAGCCCTCATGTCCCTTTCCATAGTCGTATGCTCACAGCCATAGTTGTGAGCGCAAAAGAGACGAGGGCCAGCCTCAAGCCCTATGGGGCCTCAATGTGACCATCAACATGCACGAAGGAGGGGCCAACCCATGGTCATCACATGCACCATAAGACTAGGGGCGCATGTGGAGACAAGGGCTAGACACTACCCCCAAATTTCAACACTTTTCATGGTCATATGGCCGCCATGCAAGCAGGAATTTCAGGATTGGGGGATTAATGGATCCCTTAACGGTCCTACAAATTTTCCCATTTAGCAAGAATGTAGGCTAGGTTTATGTGCTAATTCCGTGTTTGGGGTGCTCAAGCTAGGTTGAGGCCAAATTGGAGGATGCTTAGCTAGAAAATTTGGGAAAATGAAGAAAGAAGCATAACTTTCTCAGTTTTTGGCCAAATGAGGTGCAAAAAGAACCAAAATGGGGGTTTGGAGACACGTTTTTAGTATTATCACCATTGTAACTTGATTTAAACACATATTTTTGAGCATAATGAAAGAGGCCCAACATTGGAAGCTGGACCAAGAGATGTATCCCAGGAGGGGTGAACTCCTTTATGATTTTTTGTCTTGTGTATGATGTTATGGTACTGATGTATTCTTTATTTTCTACAAAAATGAGATAAAAATCATATTTTATGTGTTTATTAAATTGATCCTCTACCCAAAACACATATAATTTACACTTGTAAAATTGTTTAAAAAATCTTCAACTTTACATTGAGATCAAATTATACACACAACAAATCAAACACTTTGTTTATTGATCACATAAGACAATTACATATATAAGGATTAGATCACCAACTTCTAGATGATAATATCAGAAGAAGGTGGATCTATCACTCATAGACAACTCACACATATAGGGAAATGACTACTTCTAGAATGACACCTAGGGACTGACAATGACAATTCACAACAACACATGGAAGCATCACTTCCAACAATTGGACTAGATATGTTGGTAGAAATGGAACAAGAAATGCAGGTTATAAATAAGAATCTAAAGGAAGGATAGGACTAATAGAAGAGTTATGAAGACCCGCATAGTGAATTTAAGGAGTTTTAGGTTGGGATCATGTGTATTTGTGCATCAAGCCCAAGAAGATCTCCTTGAGGATTGGATCATGTGCCAAGTTGGCACCACGGTATTGTGAGCCTTTCGATATCCTTGAGAGGATTGGACCAATGGCTTATAGACTTGCACTTCCTCTGACAGTGAAAGTCCATGATGTTTTCAATGTTTCATTACTTAAAAGATCTATGAAATATGTTAATCATGTTATTTATTGGTATGTATTGCAGGTGGAACTGAAAGGAGAATTCCATTCAGAACCTTAGTGCATATTGCAATGAAAATATCTCATGCTCCATAACAAAGAAATCAGGTAGGTTAAAGTGCAGTGGAAGCACTTTGGGCCCAATGAAGCTACATGGGAGATGGATGATCAAATGCAGGCTACGTATCCTTCATTATTTGTCGATGATTGTGAATGAGTTTTTGACATTTGTACATATTTATGTATGGTTACTATTGTAAATACCACATTGAGTTGTGTTATAAATCTCCAATAAGCGATATGGTTTTCATTTTATCATGCTTTTCATGATGGCTTTTCTTCTGAGTAGGTTGTTCATTGTAAATATTATAACGAGTTGGGTTATAAAGCTCCATGGGCATTATGTTTTGGTTTTCAGCGGTTTTGTTGGTTATAGGTGTCATAGAACACCGAGGACGGGGTTCCCCTAAGGGGAGGGGTCTATAACAACCCCGGGTTAAACGTTCATGTAATAAAGTTAATAAAGGCAAAATAAGACCAAAGGCATGGGACGCGTATTCCAAGATGAATGCTGGGAAAAACATACTAGTGGGCATTACTTGTTGTGTATTATGGCTAAGGAAAAATTGGCAAAGGCTTTGAAAATGCAAAGAAGCGGTAATTGGCATTTTATTTATGAAAATAAAGTAAAATAGGAGAAGGGGTGTGAAAGTTCATAGGTTGCATGTGTGGAGGAAATTGAAGGAAAAATAAGGAAAATGAAGAATTTATAGGTATTAATAATAAAAATACATCAGAGCATTAGTTTGGGGACTTTTTTGAGTTGAGTTTTGGAATTGCTTTCAAAGAGGAGAAGAGCACCAAGAGGAGAAGGAAATCAAGAAAGCAAAGGATGGACAATGAGAGAAAAGGAAGGAAAGGATCAAGCAAGGAAAGATTGGATCATGAAGCTTCAGTGGGAATATTTGTAGGTAACATGTTGCATGTATGATTTCCTAGCTAGTTTTGGCATTCATGGTTTGTGCATGTTTGTATTTGGTTCTCTTGTTTTCATTAGCATGGGTTTTGTTAGGTTTCAATAATTTTTCTAGCCTTCCATTTCCATTTCCATATAATCATGGTGTGATGCAATTCTTTCTTGGTTGAGCTTTGGATTGCTGGAAGGTTTTGGATCTGGTTGAGGTGGTCTCAGGAAAATCCCAAGGGTTGGGAGTGGAGATGGTTTTCTTAGGAAACCCTCAACAGGTGGGTGGAGATAGGAAATTTCCTCAAGGGATGGTGAAGGAATTCTGAGGCATCCAATGTCGATTTGGTTTGGTAATCTTCAAGATTGTTTAGGTGAGATCACGACATGGTGGGGGTGGAGGTGGTTTAACCTCTGGATTCGCTTTGTTGTTTATAGATTAGCTTATCCCATGAGATCCCACGTTCATGCTTAGAGTGTTGCATGGGGGTGATTGACTAAATGGAATATTTTGTTTAGTCTAATCTATGGTTGGGTGGTACGTGAAATTCCCTCACATAGTTGACTTTTTCATATGGTTAATAAGAGATAAGTTTATTTTTTCTTTAATGAGTAATTGTACTTGTATTATTTGGATTTAATGGTTGTTTTACCACTGTTATCTACCTGGTTATATGGTGGTTATAAGCATGGTTATATGACATATTTAATATGGATCTTATCCCATTTTAATTAATGAATGCCTGACCTAATTGATGTTATGACAACTATTGTGAGAAGGAATTGGTCCTTCTTCTTAAACCTTAAATAATTTTTATATACCTATGTTCAGATACGCATTCATGACCTGTAGGTTGCATGCTTACCATGTGTTTGATAGAACACTTGTCCTCATTGGGAGGGGTCAGGTCAATTCCTTGCTCAATTTCTTGGTTTAGAAGCTTTATTTCTATGTTATTCATCATTTTTGGAAGTTTCAATGAGATTTGGGAAGAGGCTTGAGTCCTAGCCCTGAAAAATTGGCTTAGAATTTGGGGTTGCTAACACAGAACTGACTAGAAAATTCCATGGTCATTGGGAACCAGGCCTGTGGGTGCAACTAGAGGGTTACAGTTGCTTGGACGCCTTATCAAGGGAGAGGCTAAGAGCTAAGGTCAATGAAAAAGAGAGTTAGCTAAGGGATTGGACACCTGGAGGCGTTGGGTATAAGCTTTTGGAGGTCCTGTAACACCTGAGGGAAGTCAACAAGGTATTAAGCTGTCACTCCATTTCCTTAAGTTCATATAGGAGGTTTCTTCTTATCATATTAAATCTCAGCTCATGTTTACCCTGAGAAAACAAGTGAAAATGGGTAAATGTGGGCGGAGGCGATTACATAATGTTACATTTACTTGGCACTTGGCATCACCCCATGGTTTATATTATTATACCAAATGAATGTTATTGACCAAGGCCTTTCCTTGGTCCTTTTTATATTATACTTCCCCATTTTCTTGCGCATTCCTCGTCATATTAAATTGTGGAAAAAGAATAATAATGGTTAATTGTATTCTAATCGTTCATATAATCATTTAAGCACTTGATTATACTATGTATTGGTTGGCACACCAAATGTATTTAGGTCATCCATATCCCTTGTTAATTTATTCACATGTTGGTGTAACCAAACAACTGTCATATTATATAATTGAGCCGAGACCTATCTTTAATCCAACATATTAGTTATATTTGGGGTTTACCATTATCTTGTCTGGTATTTGAAAATCCTAAGGAAAAAATGCTTATAACAACGATTTGTGATCACATATTTTAATATAGATGTATAATCTAATGCGAAAAGGATTATTAATGAATATGTAGATGTTGTATTAAGGTTCTCAACTTAGCTTAACTATGTTTCACTAATTAGTGTTTGTTCATCAGTCAACTATAATGTTGAAATGAATTTTATTACAAAACTTCTTGAAGGCTAGTTGTTACGCACACTTATGTTAGCAAAGTTGACTCCATCGCTCACATATGTCATAAGTTCCATCGTCGAGATATTAAGGTTTTTTTATCAGACGGTTAGGGTTACATTAGATTTGTTATAGGGTAACCACCTCCTTCCTCTCTCTCGCTTCACTCTATTCATCCGAACCCTCACAAACTAGAGGATCAACGATGCAAATCAAGCTTTTGTTGGTAGTATTTGAGCCTATTCTTCCCTTAGAGAAAGTGTTTTTTTCTTTTTCTTTTTTCAATCTTTCCATTCCTCTGCTAAATGACTATGGTCACTTATTGTTTACCCATAGGATTCTTCAAGCATACATTGAATTTTTTTTCTCCTTGGCTAAATTTTGCAAACTACAACAAGGGATGAGGATGGAGTTCAATGCTTCGTAACAGACATTATTTGCAAGTAAATTTCATTGACCTAAAATTAATACCGGGGAAAATTTTAGGGGCTAATATTCGATGCATTTTCCAAAAAAATATTTGCCAATTTCCATTTTTTCTAAAAATGAATTCTCAAAGTTTTATAGTATAAAATTATTTTACCTTAAAAATCACCAATATTGTATATTGTCTAATATAAAATAATTATAAATCTAAACCATTTTACAAATTATCATCAAACATTTTAAAATCTGGATATAAGGGACTAGCAAGATTTGCCAAAGTTACTAAACTTTAAGATAAACTTCCAACCTTAAAATTTTCCCTAATTATTACTCTTTTCTTTTGGAGTGAGATATATTTTTAGTTTCTCAATTTATTTTACAAAACGTTTCTAGAAACTTCATCCATAATTTACCCTAAAAGTACTCACTCAGCGATTCTTATAGTTGCTGGAATTATTAATTGTTTTCTTTTATTTATATAAAGCTCTTACTAATATTGGTTCCCTTTCCACCTCCAAGTTTGATTCACAACTAGTTTTTTTATGATCATGGCCCCACTACTTTATGAGGCTTCTTTATTAATTCCTTATTTTATTTCAATTCCATAGGTTCCCTTTCAACGACCACACCCTATCTTTATTTCAACATTTACTAGAAATAATTGATTGATATTAGAATTTGGTGTGGAGTTACTTATTGGTCTAATGGATGGAAACTATATAGGATTTTTTTATGGACTATCTTGATAATTGAAACTTGTTTGTTTTGAAGTATCTAATAGACTTCCAGACTTGGTCTTCTGGCTTTGAACATGTTTAAACCGAATGAATACTCTTTATTAAGGTTGGATTTTATTTTAATTTACATTGGGGTTTCTTCTAAAACCTTTATTTAATGGTTTATATACATATTATAGATTTGTGAAAACTTTCTTGGTCAGCTTTCATTGAAAGTGATAAATCTTGGAGGATTTTCCATTATTGTGCACCTTCTACTTTTGTTTTTGTATTACCAGTCTCCAGTTGTCTGTTCTAAATTCTTGTGGTAACAAATAGCTATATACATACTTATATTTTTGTTTTGTGTTTTCCAAAGTTGTAACTCCTATTGGTTTATTTGTAGCATAGATTATAATTACGGAAGACTATTTTCCAGGATTTTCTATTAACGACACAAATTTGTCTTTCACAGTTAAATTGTTTCCTTGGAGGATGGGACGGTTCTGGGCTAGCTAACCCATGTCGACCTTGGCCCAAAACTATCTGAACCCATTTCTTTAAAAAAACTGTTGAGATTTTCTGTTTCATAAATTAGGCAAAAATCTCTAATGTGTGACAACAATAGGAATTGGTTGCTAGATTAGCTCCAGGTTGTTGGGAGGGAGTTAATGCATCCTAAATTTGAGTTGAGAGGATTTATGAGGCAGTTAGATTCTCCTTGCTATAAAACAGGTATCCATACAGATTGTTTTTGAGGTGAGAGAGTTTGTGAGGATTTGATTTATGTAATCTCCTATTTGATTAATAAAGATTGCCGATGCCTATGTTGTGTGGACGTAGCCCAGATTGGTTGGGTGAACCACGTTAAACCTCTGTGTCTTATGTGCTTGATTTATTTGCTGAGTATTTAGTTGAATTTGCTGTGCATCTGATCTCCAACAAGTGGTATCAGAGCATTGTTGGAATGCTGATGCGTGAAGGAGCGCATGATTGCTGCGTAGTTGGGGGCGATCGCCTACCTGCGTATATATGACAGCGCGGAGTTTTTTGTTTTTTTTTTTAACTTTCTTCAACAGCCATGCTGGAGGTGAAGTGTATTGCTGAGGTGCGTGCTGGAGGCGCTGAGGATTAAAACCTGCTGGTGCGTGCGTGGAGCATCGATTTGTAATCGGGCGAGCACCGTCGTGTTTTTAGCTTGTCTTTTACCCTCTGCAGCATCGATTTGTAATGGGGTATCGTGAACTTGCCTGAGAAATAATTGACCGAGTGACTGCTGGTGCGCTGAGTAAAGCCTGCGTGGAGATTGCTGGTCTATTTGTTGAATTTCTGGTGCGCAGAACTGCTGATGTGTACACTTACCTGGTGCATTGCCTATGGAAGATTCTGTAAATCATGGCGTATGACAACAGAGTTTCCCTCAGAAGCTACTTTCATCGTTACGTTGGGTGGTGCAGTTCATATGTTACCGGCCTCTGTCATACTATATATCTCAGTGGTATGTATATCTGGTGCGTGAAGATTTATGTGTTGTGATATATATACCTGGTGCGTATGTGTTATTGAATTAGTTTGTTGAGGTTGGTCGATATCCCAGAACTTTGTGAGCATTGAGTTTTTTTTTTTAAACGTATTTTTTAAATTATGAGAAGTGCATATGGCAGAAATTTTTTATGTGAAGTACAAAGGGCCGATATTTGTTTGTTTTTAAAAGCAAAGGCATATAAGGCATAGGAAGTTTTTTTGTTAATTGCTGGTATTTAAACATTGGTTTTGGAGATTATTGTGGTTTTTTGGTTGATACAAATGGCGAAAACTCAGAGTGCCCGGTTTGAAATTGAGAAGTTTAATGGCAAGAATAATTTCGAGATCTGGAAGGTGAAAATGTACGATTTGCTTGTCCAACATGGTGTGGCAAAGGCGTTGTTGGGAAAATCCAAACAACCTTACAACATCACAGATAATGAGTTGGCCGAGATGGATGAAAGAGCGATAAGTGCTATTCGACTGTGTATAGCTGATGATGTCCTGTTTAATATCGTGTCGGAGACAACAGCTGCTGGTTTGTCGACGAAACTGGAGAAACTGTACATGACCAAATCCTTAACCAATAGGATTCTCCTGAAGCGACAGTTGTACAGTTTGCGAATGAAGGAAGGTACATCGATTTTTGATCATTTAAATGCTTTTAATACTCTTCTTGTGCAATTACAAAGTATAGAAGTAAATATTCAATCCGAGGATAAAGCTATTACTTTATTGTGCTCGTTGCCTGAATCATGGGATCATTTTGTTACTTCTATAAGTCTTAGTTCATCATAAACTATTGAGGTTGATGATGTAGTTGCATCCTTATTATCGGAAGAAACAAGGAGAAGGTCGCATTCTGAAACCTCTACATCAGAAGCTATGATGGTTAGAGGTCGTTCGAAAGAAAGACACTCCAGGAGGCCGAGCGACTCACGTTCAAAGTCAAAAGGGAAGAAGAGTAAGCTAAAGTGTTGGTTTTGTGGCAAATTAGGGCATTTAAAGAAGGACTGTTGGAAGCGATAGCAGAAAACTTCTAAAGCAGATTCTTCGACAGAAAAGAAGGAGGCAAATACGACAGATACAGGTTCGACATCTAGTTCAGGTATGAGTGATGAAGTATTATCAGTTAATGTGTCAAATCATGGTAAACATTGGTTGTTAGATTCTGGTGCATCAAACCACATGTGTATTCATAAAGACTGGTTTACGACATATAAATCAATTAATGATGGAGTTGTGTACATGGGTAATGATGTAACATGTAATATTGTGGGGATTGGGAGCATACAACTACAAATGTTTGATGGGACAACAAGAATATTAACTGATGTGAGGCATGTACCAGATTTAAGGAAAATTTTGATTTCATTAGGAGCACTTGATTCAAATGGATATAAAACTGTAATTCAAGGTTGAGTAATAAAAATTTACAAAGGCATTTTACTAGTTATGAAAGCTAAGAAAGCAGGAAATCTTTTTCAGTTAGAAGGAGGTACAAGGTTCGATTTTGTGTCTACGGTGTCTGAACATGACAGTAGTTCCATTCACTTATGGCATCAAATATTGGGGCATATGAGTGAAAGAGGGTTGAAAATTTTGGCTGATCGAAAGTTACTTCCAAATCTAAAGTCTGGAAAGTTAGATTTCTGTAAGCATTGACTGTTTGGAAAACAAAGTAAACAAAACTTTAAAACAGGCAAACATACTAGTAAAGGCATACTTGATTATATCCATTCAGATGTTTGGGGACCAGCCCCTACAACCTCATATGGTGGTTCGTCTTATTTTGTATCATTCATTGATGACTTTTCTAGGAAGGTGTGGGTCTACATGTTGAAAAGAAAGTCTGATGTTTTTTCATTTTTCAAGCAGTTTAGAGAATTGGTAGAAAACAACACTGGTAGAACAATAAAATGTTTAAGAACTGACAATGGTGGTGAGTTTACTTCCAAGGAGTTTGACAGTTATTGCAAGGATGCAGGGATCGAGAGACATAAGACCACGGTTTATACTCCTCAGCAGAATGGAGTTGTTGAACGCATGAATAGGACTCTTCTAGAGAGAGCAAGGAGTATGTTGAGTAACGCTGGGTTGCAAAAGGAGTTGTGGACGGAAGCGGTGGCAACAGCTTGTTATGTGATAAACCGATCTCCATCAACGGCGATAGGCTGCAAGATACCGCAAGAGGTATGGAAAGGACACCCTTGTGACTATTCTAAACTCAGAGTGTTTGGTTGTGATGCATATCCTCTAGTGCCTAAACATCAGCGAACTAAATTAGATCCAAAGTCTAAAAGGTATATCTTTGTTGGGTATGGTGTTGGAACAAAGGGATATAGATTGTGGGATCCTACTACCCGCAAAATCATCATCAACAGAGATGTAAAGTTTAATGAATCCTCTCTTGTACAGTTAGATGTAGATAGTAGATTGAAATAGGATGATGTATCTGAGTTTCAGCACATTTAGTTTGATAGCATTTCTAATGATAGTCATGATGACCATAGTTCAGATACTAGTCATGAACAGGTTTCAGAATCAGAACATGAATAGGGTTCAGGTTTAGATCATGAACAGGTCTCAGATACTGATCATCAAGAAGTTCCTACAGATGGTAGTCAGCCAATCGAGGAAGCGCCAGAAACATCCTTAAGGAGGTCGACAAGAATCAAACGGCCACCGAGAAGGTATGATGATTATGTCACTTCTGTTGCATTTACTGCTAATGACGATGAACCTCTATGCTATCAGGAAGCAATAGAAGGTTCGAAAAGTGACAAGTGGAAAGCAGCCATGAAGGACGAAATGATGGCCTTGGGTAAGAACGGCACATGGGATCTGGTTGAGCTTCCGAAAGACAAGAAAACTGTGGGGTGTAAATGGGTTTTCAAGCTGAAACGGGGTGTGAATGATACGAAAGATAGGTACAAAGCGCGGCTGGTTGCAAAAGGGTTTTCTTAGAAAGCCGGTATTGACTTTCATGAGATTTTTTCACCAGTGGTTAAAATTGTTTCAATTAGAATTGTATTATCATTAGTGGCTTTGCTTGATTTAGAGTTGCAGCAATTAGATGTTAAGACTGCATTTCTACATGGAGACTTAGATGAGGAAATATATATGGAACAACCGGAAGGGTTTGTTCAGCATTGCAATGAGAAATTTGTCTGCAGGCTCAAGAAGTCATTATATGGCTTGAAGCAGTCGCCTCGGCAGTGGTATAAGAAGTTTGATTCTTTCATGTTGAGTCAGAAATATGTTAGAAGTGAATATGATCATTGTGTTTATTTTAAATAGTTAAATAATGGCATATTCATTATCTTGGTATTGTATGTTGACGATATGCTTTTAGCAAGCAAAAGCATAGAAGAAATCAACAGGTTGAAGGCTCAGATGGCAAGGATGTTTGATATGAAAGATCTAGGAGCAGCAAGACAGATTTTGGGCATGGAGATTTTCAGAGACAAGAGCAATGGTAAGCTATGGCTATCGCAACAGAAGTATATTGAGAAAATACTTTTGAGATTTGGTATGAATAATGTGAAGCTGTGTCAGTCCCTCTCGCTTCCCATTTCAAGCTTTCTTCGAGTTTATATCCTAATTCAGATGAAGAAAAGGATTATATGTCTCGAATTCCATATGCTAATGTAGTAGGATGTTTAATGTATGCGATGGTGTGTACGCGACCAGATATTTCACATGCAGTTGGGGTTGTCAGCAGGTACATGGCAAATCCGGGTAAAGAACACTGGTCAGCAGTGAAATGGGTGCTTCGGTATTTGAGAGGCACAAGTAGTTATTGTATTACTTACAATAAGAGTAGTGAATTTGTTTGCGGATATGTTGATTCCAATTTTGCAGGTGATTTGGATAAGAGAAGGTCAACTTTAGGGTATGTCTTTACTCTTGCAGGTGGAGCTATCAGCTGGATGTCAAAGCTACAGAACATTGTCGCTTTGTCCACTACTAAAGCAGAATACATTGCTGCTTCTCATGCTTGCAAAGAAGCGGTTTGGTTGAAAGGTTTGTTTGGTGAATTTGGTAGGTTGCAGGACAACATCAAGTTATTTTGTGACAGTCAAATTGCAATACATTTGGCTAAGAATCTGGCCTATCATAGTAAATCAAAGCATATACCGATCAAGTACCATTTTGTAAGACACATTATCACTAATAGGGGAGTCTCTCTTGAAAAGGTGCATACAAAGGAGAATTGTGTAGACATGTTCATGAAACCAGTTTTGTTAGAGAAGCTACGCTGGTGTTTGGCTTCTCTTGGCTTGCAGAAAAGATAAAGTAATAAAGAAACAGGGCATCAGGCTAATTGTTGTCAAGGTGCAGATTGTTGAGATTTTTTGTTTCATAAATTAGGCAAAAATCTCTAATGTGTGAAAACAATAGGAATCGGTTGCTAGATTAGCTCTAGGTTGTTGGGAGGGAGTTAATGCATCCTAAACTTGAGTTGAGAGGATTTATGAGGCAGTTAGATTCTCCTTGCTATAAAACAGGTATCCATACGGATTGTTTTTGAGGTGAGAGAGTTTGTGAGGATTTGATTTATGTAATCTCCTATTTGACTAATAAAGATTGCCGATGCCTATGTTGTGTGGATGTAGCCCAGATTGGTTGGGTGAACCACGTTAAACCTCTGTGTCTTATGTGCTTGATTTATTTGCTGAGTATTTAGTTGAATTTGCTGTGCATCTGATCTGGCTCAAATCAACATAATGGTTCATGCAGATTCTCAACCGAATTTTCTTGTTAAGGCTTATCCGTGACCTATATTTATATAGTCTATTCTTTTAATAATTATATGGTTAAGCTATGTAATTATATGTCATAGTAATTAATCATTTATTTCTTACGCAGATCATGGTGCCCATTATCAGGCCCGTCTCACCATCAATCGTTAATAGGGATCCAGAACTGTCCTTAGGTTGCTAGAGATTATCCAGCTTGGCCCAAAGAACTAATATGGTCCACAATAAAGATAGGAACTATAACCGTATGTAGGCTATTATTAAATCCTTTTATTTCATGGATTCTGACTATATTATTCTTGAATCCTTCTTAATTATATTATTTATAAATCTCCCTTGCTCCTATGTGGGGAACAATGCATTCACTTACAAAGATTTACCAATTTCTGTGAGAATATATTGTCGCATTCTTCTAATAGAACATAACCAGTCCAAATAAAGAATACTTCATAAGATTCACATCCAAAATAATTATCGAGGAAAGAAAATATAATAGAATCACATAACAAAATTTATCTGTCTTTCTAATAGAATCACTAGGGAAGGAACACTGCTTCTCCCAAAACATTACATTAGAGCTCTCCTTGAGCCAATTTCACTTCAAAATAGTCTTTGGATAGAGAACACATAGTTCTACACAGAAATTTCACTAGCACTAACTAGGTCAAGAATTTATACTCAGAACTTTCACAAACTCGTAGGTTTGTATATAAATTCTACTACCCTAACTAGCTCAAGAATTCCTCCATGGCAGTGTTCTGCCTTACCTCAATAACATCTTGTCTGAGGTAATTAGTTCTCTTCTTTTGTTTCTTGATGACCTCAGGTTCCTCCCAACCTTTTTGGCTCTCTTTTCCCAACTGAGATATTTATCCCTAGGGAGAGGAGTAATTGTCCATTAACTACCAGATAGGTAAATCCTCATCTAACATTTCCACCTTTCCATAATTCCTTGGTTGAACATAAATAATCTTATTAATGTAATAAAAAACAAAATATTCATGTCTAACATATATTAGGCCTTATTCTACAGGGACTTTATGCCCCTCAATACTATGATATTTACAATTAATTTTATTTTTTTCTATAGCCATTGATGCCATACACAATTACTGTCTTTTCTCATTTGCTTTATGTATGTGTTTACTTTAAAGGTTTTTTAAATGGTTTACATACTTTATCAATACTATAAATAGAGTTTTTATTTTTTATTATTTCCTAATAGTCATGCTAGGCTATAGACCTTGTGGATCCTGTCATGGGAACTATTCGGTTTCCTCTAAGCCCTAACCTCCTCAATGTTTACGACTGATATTCATAAGTTAATTGAACAGGGTTTTCCATATTCATGACCTGGGACTTCTAACCAGAATGCACTCTTTTCTTGGCATACTCTAATATCTATGTATATATGTATGTTTTACTCATAAGAAAACCAACCCTTTTTTTAATGTTTACTTCAAGACTTGTTCCACTATTGGAAGAAATATACAGACATGGTTTAGTTTATAAACCCTTATCCTCATCTCCTGGTTAATACCCCTAACTAAAATCTACCTTTGTGTCCTCCATAATATTTCTCATTCTTAACAGAAATATTAGGGTAAATACCTATTTTACCCACTTACTATATGCCTAGAAAACATGAGGACCACCCTACACTTATAAGCATCCCTATTATATATGATAGGTTAGAACAAAAAGAAAGAACATTTTCCAGAATGGTTAGTTACATACACATGTATCCTTTTTCTTGCACATACCACATCAATAAACACTATAAATTGGTTACTATAAAACTAATTCTGAATCTAATCTTTAGACTCTTTGTTAATATTTTTCTTTCTAAAAATTTAACTAGACAATATAAAATTAAACATTCATCTACTTATCTATAATTCTTGGAAAATGTGCCAAAGGCTTCCACGTTCCTCCCAACCTATGAACTAGATTTTACAACTAGTACCCCCCGAGTGCCACCCTTCTCTGTCAGGAAAACAACTTGAATCATTTCCAGGTAATTCACCTCTTAAACCCTTTTAGCAAATGGATTCAACCAGTGTTTCTCTCCTACTAGTTCTATTCTCAGAAGCAAATTGTCTTTCCCTCCCACAATGCTCCTGTACAAACTACACCTCATTACATTTATCTCTAGTCATGAATTTTTTTTGGTGATCTACCTCTTTCCAAATTATCGTGAATTCTGGAAAAAGAAACGACTTTTTTTACTTCTTTTGGTCATTCTTTCCCTTTTAGGTATAATTGTTTTCTAACTATTTTCCTGACATTTAAGAGTTAGATATCACATGACAAACTTTAAAACATTTTCAAGGATGTTAACACATCAAAATAAGTTATTATATTAATTAATATAAATACTTACATCAATGTATCATATCATTAGTATTTTTCTTTCTAGCCAATAAATAATGCAAAGTCATAAAGTAATTGTCTAGGGGTATCACATCTCCCCTCCCCTTGAAAAGGGACATTGTCCTCAGTGCTTCAGATTTCATTCTTATTTGGAAGAAACATAGAAAAAGCATACATTATTTCATATTATATTTCCCAGGTGGCCTCCTTGGACCTAAAGTGCTTCCATTACACTTTAACCTGGCAAATTGTCATATTCCAGAGAGTGGTTTCCCTTCGATCAAGAATTTTTAGAGGATCAACCTAGAATTCTCCTTCTGGTTTGACCTATACAACATGCTAATCAATTATATGAGTAGGCTCAGGTATATATTTGTTTAATAGAGACGCACAAAATACGTTATGAATTCTAATATGTGTTGGTAATGCCACCCAATAGACCACTGGCCCTACCCTAGCTAGTATCTCGAATGGCCCACAAAACTTAGGATCTAGTTTAGAATAAATTCCCAACATCAAAGAACTCCTTTTTTTCATGTTTTCAAATAAACATGTTCACCCACTTGGAATTTTTTATGAGTTCTTTTGAAGACAACGTACGTTTTCTATCTATATTGCGCCTCTTTCAAATTTTGTATGATTTTTCTCATTATTTGTTCCATTTACTATAACAAATCTGGCCCTAACATTAGCCTATCCTCAGGTTAACTCCAACTCAGAGGAACATGACACTTCCTCCCATACACAGTTTCAAAGGGACTCATCTTGAGTGACACTTGATAACTATTGTTATAGGCAAACTCAAAAAAATGTAGATAGTCTTCCCATTTTGTACGCTAGTTCATCACATATGTGCGTAACATGTCCTCAAGAATTTGATAAACCTTTTATATTTTCCCATCAGTCAATGGATGGTATGCAATGCTAAATTTTAGTTGAGTACACATCCCAGTAAACAACAACCTCCAAAAGTTTAAAGTTAATTTCGGATCTCCATATGATATAATCGTCTTTGGCACACCATGAAGTTTGAAAATTTCCTTCATATTTTGTCTATCACTACCATAATGGAGTCATGTTGCTTCCAAGTTCGTGGTAATCTAGTGATAAATTCTAAATAGATCACCTCCCATTTCCACTCTCGTATAGCTAGAGGGTTTAATAACTCAGTTAGGTGTTGGTGTTATGATCTGAATTTTAACAGGAACGCACCAAATTAAAGATATAACCATAAATACAAATATGCAGCAGAAATAAAATTTCATTTCATTAATATCAATTACTAAAATATGCTTACAAACATAATGGAAATAAGGCTAGCTCGGGCGATGGTAGCTTATCTCTAAGAATAGATGTGGTGGCTACATGCCTCTGAACAGTGTTATAATTAGGATCTAAGGCCTATTTATTATTGAGAAACAATGTAAAACCCTAAACATCCAGAAACCTAACCCTAGAGATGAAGCACCAAAATTGTGGGCCCCGTTTGGATAAATTGGTACATCAATTTCCCAGGGTCATAACTTTGGCATACGATCTTTGTTTGGCTATCACAATACCTCATTTTGAAGATATCAAAGAGTAGGCCGAAAAAAAGTAGGACACCTTAATTATTACTTTTCCGATCTCTCCATTTTCCCTAAAAACGTCGTTTATGGCTTCAAAACAACTTCGGAAGTTCACGACCCTAAAAACTGCCAAAAATAGTAAACTGTGCTACAATTAAGGAAATTGAAAGAGACAATATTGGGAGTCCAAGTGGAATAGGGCAGTGGCCACCAATATCCACCCAGGATTAGTCCTCCGCCCTTAGGAAGCAATGGTCCCCATTGCGTTGAGTGCCTCCACGAGATGGGGAAACTTTTGTTGAACTTGGTCATTAGTGAGCCATTTGCCTTGGTGCAGAAGTTGGCCAACTTTAACAACCCAATCTAGTTGGATCTTTTGTTGGCGAGTGTTCTTGACCTGTATGTCCATAATCCAATTATTTGTGGCCTGTTCCATGCAGTCTGGGTTTAACTCTCTTGGTGCGAGTTGTTTTGCAATGTTTGATGGGTCCAACAATGGTGGGAAGTATGGTCGAAGGCGATCCACATTGAACACTGGGTGCATGCCAAGGAATGGGGGAATGCTAAGCTCAAAAGAATTGTCTCCCACAACTTTGGTAATGGTGTAAGGACCATAGCTTCTGATGGGATTCTGTAAGGCGTTCTTTCTACAAATGTAATTAGACTTTGTCGGCCACCTGAAACTTGTGTGACACCCAATGTTGATCATGTCGTCGCTTGTACTTGGATTTGACCTCTCCAGGATATCGTGAACCTGCTAGCAAATGTGTTGGATGCATTCAATAAATCGGGTCTCTTTATCAACCTTAGACAGTACATGTGTGGATTACTTTTGCATAGTCCCATGAGGCATGATAACATCAATCAGACACAATGGTTGAAATACTAGACCCACTTGAAAGGGACTGCGATCAGTCGAGCTATGGAGAGCTCCATTATGACTATGTTGTACATATGGAAGACTCTCATCCCAGGTTCGAGGATGCTTGGAGTTGTACATGCAGAGTATGTGCAAGTCTATCATCATATTGAAGACCTTCGTTTGGCCATCAGTCTGAGAATGGAAGGCAATCGATTTGGTGAGCTTGGTGTCCAATAATGCCCAGAGGCTTAACCAGAATGTGCTCAGGGACCCGCTATCCCAGTCTAATATAATGGTCTAAGGGATCCCAAAATGTGCCCATACTCATTCAAATAATACTTTGGCAGTGTCCTCAGTTGTGATACTCTTCTTGCAGGTTTCCAATATAGCCATCTTAGAAAATATGTCCACGACCACAAATACACAGTCATTACCATGCTTGGTATAAGGGAGGCTAGACATATAGTCCATGGAGATTGATTCCGACAGCTGGCTGGGAGTAGGCAAAGGAGTGTACAAGCCTTGCTTCTTGATGGTTGGCCTGGCGATGACGCAGGCAGAGCCGGATCTGATATATTCCCAACATCCAGTCGGAGTTTGGGTCAATAAAAGTACTTTTTAGGACAACCAAAATTTTCTCCACACTGACCCAATTGTAGTGCGCCTCCAAAATCATCTTGGCACGCTCACTTGAAGGAACGCAAAGGTGGCCCAAGTAGCATAATAATGCATCCTGGAGGTGGAAATCAAGAACTTGCTTGCCAATTACTAGCATTTGGTATGTCGAGGCAAACTATGGTTCATTTTTGTATAGTTTTAGCCATTCAAAGGACTCGTGACCACAAGAATTGAGAACAATAGGCAGTGTTGCAACGGGGGGCCGACTGGGGCAATCTGCAACATAATTGGTGCTACATTTTTGGTATCAATGTTGAAGTGGAATTGTTGTAGATTTGTAGACCACTTCTAATGATGATCATTCTGCAACTTCCCTTGTGTCTATATAAACTGAAGAGGTCAGTGATCATTGTGGATGACCATCTCCTTCCCTAGAAAGTATTTCTTCCATTATCAGCAAACCTGCACAATGGAATACATCTCTTTATCATAGGTGGGGTACTTTCAAAATTGTATCGGAAAATGGCTCACTATGATAGACCACTCGATTCCTGTGCAGGGTGAGGATTTCACTAATTGCATAGTCTAAGGCATTTGTCTCGATTTCAAATGGTTGTTGTAGGTCTAGCAGTGTGAGTACTGGTGCAGAGAAGAGGCAGTGCTTCAACTCAACGAATGACTTCTATTGGGATTCAGACCAAGAAAACTTTACTTTCGCCCCACCCTTAGTAATCTAACTCAAAGGCCAAGTGATATGGGATAATCCCAACACAAACCTCCAATAGAAATTTGCAAGGCCCAAAAAGCTGTGAAACTCCGTCAGAGTGGTCACGGCTATCCAATCCTGAATGACTTGGATCTTGGTCAGGTCCACATGCACACCATACTCATCTATGATGTAACCCAAGTATTGGACCTGGCTCATGCCAAAGGTACATTTCTCCAATTTAGTACACAGTTTATGTTGTCGAAGGGTTTGAAGGACCTGTCGAATGTGTTGTAAGTGTTCTTCCCAACTCTTGTTGAAGATGAGGATGTCATCCAGATAAACCACCACGAACAAGTTGGTGAAGGGATGCAAGATGTCATCCATTAGCCTCATAAAAGTAGCAGAGCCATTTTTCAACTTGAAGGGCATAACCAACCATTCAAAAATTCCTTCCTTAGATTTAAATGCGATCTTCCATACATTTGTGGCCTCTATTGGAACCTGGTGATAACCAGACTTCAGATCGATATTGCTGAAATACTTGGCCCCCTTGAGTTGGTTCAACAGGTCATCATTCGATGGGATTAGATACCTGTTCCTGATAGTGATTTTTTTTAGTGCCTGATAATTAATGCAGAGCCTCTAGGTCCCATCCTTCTTCTGTACAAGTACAATCATGCTCCCACCAGGCGAGAAACTTGGTCAGCTGTGCCCTTTCTACAGCAACTCCTAGATTTTCCACTTGATCTCTTCATTTTCTAGAATGGAGTGGCAATGTATCGGCCCATTGGGTAGAGGTGATTCAGGAGTCATATCAATTGAATGCTTGACCTGACAATGCAAGGGTACCCTTGTGGTGAGGAGAAGATGTCCCTGTATTCTTCCTCAATCATATCCACCTGCTTCTACTGCTTGGAGGAACCTTTCCCGAGGGCCATGCATGTGGCTACGAACTTCCCCTTACTTTGAGAGAAAATACGAAAGAAAACAAATTTCTCGGTCTGGGATAAGACCTTATTGCATTTTCTTAGCAAAGATCAAAGAGATAAAGGTAGGTGGGGCTACTTCTGGTATCCTGTATAACTTAATACCCAAAGAGATAATAATATAGCAAGGTCTAGACTCATATACAACAGGTCTCTTCCATAAGTATGTTTGTCCTAATAATACATCGCAAACTTCAAGAGGAGAAACATCACATAGTACCTTATTCATGAAGGGCTTGATGCTATAGGGAAGGCAACATTATTGGCTGACACGGAGATATTTTGCTTGGTGAAACCACCCGATGGTATACAATTGTGGATGTATTATAGTCGGTAGGCCCATCTTCTTCACGATCTTTTCTAAAATGAGGTTCTTTTGGATTCCACTGTCGACGATGAATTGCAGTGGAGAACCCTTCACCCACATTTGTGAGTGGAATAGGCACTCCCTCTTTTGGATCTTCAAGCTCAATCTTCTGGATCTTGGTGGTGGCCATAGTGGCACTAGGCTCCGCGTCAATGATTTGCTTCCCTTTGTCAATCCCCTTGTCGGGTTATGACTCAGAGTTGGAACATGCATCGGACTCAGAAACCTTCAACTCAGCCACCAGTGACTGCTTGGCCCAACACTCACCTGTGTTGTGAGTGGAGCTCTTATGGAAATCACACCACTTTCTCGTGTCCTTTTTTTCCTTCGTGGTGTTGTTCTTTGCTTACGGCTTTGGCGGGTTCTCCTAGGTCACCCCACCTTGGCCTTGCCCTTTGCTCTGCAGTTTGGGGGCGCCTTTCCCTTGCTTCGGATTCACAGATCCAAAGTCTCGCTTTTTCTATTTAAGCTTCTACTCGATCTTAATAGCGTATTGGTACGTCGTGTTGAGTGAGAAGATGTCCAGGAACTCCATCTCATCTTGGATGTACTTGTGTAGGTAGCCGCGATACTTGAGTACCAATTTTTTCTCAAAATCCTTGATACCCAACTTCGTGTGAAGGGTATGAGTAACATTGGTAAACTTCAACATGCCTTGGTCCCTTTCCTATCGCAGTGTCATCCAATTTATGTATTTATCCTCGTAGCTCTTGACAAGGTAGTATTGTTCTTTGATGGCATCTTAGAATGAATCCCAAGTGGGTGCAACCGAAAATAGTGAGGGCGTACTTTTGTCCTTCTGCTCTTAGTAGGTTTCCCACCAGTCCTTGACGTGGGGGGCACCTTTGAGAAGAGCAAAAGTAATATTTTCCTGGCTAGAAAAATCATGAACAGAAAAATATCCTTTTAGTAGATTTAACCATTTATCTACTATGTCTGCATCTATCTGACCCTCAAATATGGGAATGTCAAAGTTAACTTGTACCTTAAATGGTGTGGCACTTCAAGAGTAGTTGTTGGAAGTACATGCGTCGCCCTTCGGTAGCTGCTGAAGGATCTGGGAAAAGTTTTCCATCATCGCATTCCTCTGCTGTTCGAGGGCTTCTTTGAGCAAGATTTTAAAAGGATCTCCTGCCCCTTTTGTCTTTCTTTTCTTCCCCCATGGGATGCTATCAGGATTTGCAAGGCTGGTCTTGAAAATGCTCGACCAGTTCAAGCCCTAACTCCCTATATCCTGACCTCGTTGGGGACATGCAAAGAAAAACAGAGAAAGAACAGACCACTGTAATACCACTAATCTGAATTTAAACATGAATGCAACAAATTACAGAGATAACCATAAATACAAAGATGCAGTAGAAATAACACTTCATTTCATTAATATCAAATATTGAAATATGCTTAGAAACAAAATGGAAATAAGACTAGCTCAGGCGATGGTAGCTTATTTATGAGAAGAGATGTGGCAGCTACATGCCTCTGAATTATGTTACAATGAGGCTCCAAGGCATATTTATTATTAAGAAACAATGGAAAAGCCTAAAGATCCAGAAACCTAACCATAGGAAGATGAAGCGCCAAAACTATGGGCCCTGCTATCATAATACCTCTTTCCAAAGATGTCAAAGAATAGGCCGAATACAAACATGCTTCCTTATTTGGGATTTTTCTATTCTCTTCGTTTTCCCTAAAAACGTCCTTTAGGGCCTCAAAACAGCTTTGGAAGTTCGGGACCCGAAAAACTGCCAAAAATAGTAAACTGTGCTACAATTAAGGAAACAGAAATACTAAAAGAGACAATGTTGGGGGTCCAAGTAGAATAGGATGGTGGCCACCAATATCCACTTGGATCATGCTATATCTTCACCTATTGGAATTCTTGGCATCTTGCGATATATTGAACAACTTCTTTTTTCTTCCCTAGCCAGAAAAATTCTTTTTTAAGGTTTGTAATCATTTTCTGATATCCCAAGTGGCTTGAAAATGGTGTCTTATGGTGCTCATCTAATATTATTCTTTTAATATTCTCTTTATTTGGAACATAAATTGCATTTTTTTATGTCAACAATCCACTTTCATTGATTGCATAATCAATGCATTTTCTTTGATTGGATTTAATTTTCAAATCTTCACAAATCTGATTGTACTTCTGATCTACTATTGTTGCCTCTTTAATCTAATTAGTAAAATCCATTTTAGTTTGACTTAATGTTACTTCATACACATGCCTCAAACTTTGACTTAAATAATCTTCCACCTTGTTTTCTTTTCCTTTTGTGTGTTTGATGTCAAAATAATACTCACTAAGATTTGTAGACAAGGTGAACTTTTTACCAATTAGATAGCGTCTCCACATTTTAAGTGCATGAATCACAATTGCCAATTTAAGATCATATGCTGCATAATTTTTCTCATGTTGTTTTAGTTTACGGGACTCATAGGCCACTACATGTCCCTCCTACATAAGTGCACCTCCAAGAACTTCCAAACATGCACCAATACATAGCTCAAAATATTGATCCAATTCTACTATTTTGAGCACCGGAGCAATAGTTAGCATATTTTTCATCTTCTCAAAGCTTTTCTTGCACTATCGTGTCCATACAAATTTCACCCCTTTTTTCTATAAAGAAGTTATAGGATATACTAACTTAGAAAATATTTCTATGAACCTAAGGTAGTAACCAATAATTCCCATGAATGACCTTATATCAGCCACATCTTTTGAGATTGGCCAATTAAGAATGGCCTCCACTTTTTTGGGATAGACTATTATCCCTTTCGTCGAGACTACATGGCCAAGGTATTGTATCTTGTCCTCAAAGAATTCACATTTGCCAAATTTTGCATATACTTGATGTTCACAAAATGTTTGTAACACTCTCTCCAAACGTTTCTTATGTTCCTCCAGATTCTTCTAATATATTAGAATGCCATCTATGAAAATTAGTACAAACTTATACATAAATTATTGAATGCACTGTTCATTAGGCACATATAAGTAGCAGGTGCATTCATATGGCCAAAGGGAAACGCTATTAATTTGTAGTTTCCATATCTAGTTCAAAAAGGTGTTTTCAGTATGCCTTCCTCATTTATTCTCAGCCAGTGATAACTAGATCTAATATGTATCTAAGGAAACATAGTGGTTCCTTTAGCTCGATAAAATAAATCATCTATTCGAGGTAGGGGATATTTATTTTTAATTGTCAAGTTGTTTAGCTGATAATAATCAATAAATAGCTTAAACATTTCATCCATTTCTTAACAAAGAGGATCAATGCACCTCATGGTGATACACTAGGCCTAATGTAACTTTTACTTAATAGTTTTTGCAATTGTATCTTCAACTCCATCAGTTCTGGTACATTCATCTGATAAGAGACCTTTGAGATCATTGTTGCTCCCAATACCAACTCTATAAAGAAATAAATTTCCCTCCTAGGTGGTAAACCAAGATTTTCGTTGGGAAACACATCCTACTAATTCCATATAACTTCGAACTCCTCCAAGGGCTTGGTTGATGTATTTTGGTAGTGGTGTTCTACCTTAATAGAGAAAATTTGACACCATTTTCTTGCGGCTTTCTTCAATTGCATCACAGATATTTGATGCATTAAAATGGGCCTAGGCATGCCCCTTATAATTTTTGTTTCTCTATATTCTCTAGTACACATGACTATTTTATCAAGGAAATTAATAATTGTCTAGTGACCCTCTAGCCAATCCATTCCTATTAGGACAACATATGAGCCTAAAGGAAGTACATTTAAATTTATTGTAATTTGATTTCCATTTACTACCATTAGACATGCCTTTACCATATAACAAAATTTCTTTTGTGCCAATAGCTAACTAAACCAACTAGGAACTTTTATATTTTCTATCCATTAATTTATAGTCTTCTACAACCTTAGGGATAAAATAACTCAAGCTAGCACTCAGGTCTATCAATAAAAAAATAGATCAGTTAGGGATATTACCTTCAATCTCCACCATAGTGGATTGATGTTATGATTGGCACTCTTCCAAGGCTTTGCTAATGTCCAGAATATTCCTCGCCACATCGTTGATGATGGAGGCCTCTTGGATATTCTATATATGTTTTGTTGATCTTCTATTGTATGGAGAGTTTCGTAACAAGTGGGGTTCACTGTAGCCACAACACTTCAAAGGTTGTTTATCTTTTTCGTTAAGTCCTTTATTAGGGCTAGTCTGTCTAGGCCCAATTTGAGATTGTATTTGAGATTTATGGTATTGATTATTATTTTTACTGAAGTTTTAATTTTGATTATGCTTACCATATTATTTAAACTGTTCAACTTTCCCTCCTTTTCCACCTTGTAAGAATCAATACTTATTTTTGTTAGGCCAATATTTCAAAATTTCATTTTTCTACTTGGCCTGTTGGTAACAAATTCTCACTTTTTGGATAACCTCATCCATGGTTTTGGGGTTCATATTCAATTTACTCCATAAACTAAAGCAGAAGGTAGTTTATAAAACATTGTACTTTCAACATTGTACTTTCAATTTTCTTTCATTATATAGGGAAAAAATAATAGCAAGTGTGTGAAATTGGTTACCAATTAATCCATCAACATTTGGCCCAGTTTTAAATCATTAAACTCCTTCACCCTATAATCAAAATACCACTCAGTCAAGTATTTTTCTTCAAATAGTTGTTGGAATTCCTCCTAGTTAACCTCCTTTCCCTCCAAATGATGCATTGTTATAATCTCTTCCCACTACATGGAAGCTTTCCCATGCAATTTGTAAGTAGCTAATTTGGCCTTCAGTTCAGTAGAGTAATCATAAACTTGAAAATATCTCTTAATATTGAGTATCCATGCTTCTGTTGCTTCCTCATATTCCCCATCATATGTTGGGGGTCCTAAATTCTCTTTGTAACTCCACATTTGGCTTTTTCCTATTTTACAATTTGACTTGTCTATCATTTTTTTTTATCATTTTTTTCCTATTTTACACTTTCTTTTAGCAGTGGTTCATGCCCAACACAAAGATTTATTATTTCTTCTTATATGGCTTTGATTATGTTCTGTAATTCTCTGGTAGGTACTTGTGCATGTTGGCCAAAGTGCACATAAATTTCTTCCTTTCTTATTGGAGTGTCCCCATGAGGTTCTACCATTATGTTTTCTCTTTTGTATAGTCTTTGCTATATCTTTTATGTACAAACAAACATTCACTATTAGACAAAATCATGATTAGCTCAAGCCATAGTCTAACTAGGCGGAGGAATTGTCTGGAAAGTAATGGAAATTCTGGTCATATTTAGAGAAAATCCGGCAAGGATTTTTGTAAATCCAAGTTATAGTTGTTAAACTTCAAAATTTTAGGTGCCATAGATGTTTTTGATGGTGTTGAATCCATTTCCACCATCAAAAGCACGATTCAAACACTGCTTCTACAAGATTTTCTGAAAAAAATTTGCCTGGATTTCGGCCACTTTTGACCATCTGGGCAATTCCTCCCTCAGTAAACAACTCTTAACTCAAAGGTCACAATGTTTGAACATGTTTTTAATGCGATACCGTATATAACATCCTTCCAAATGTCTTATCAATTTTTTATGAAATGCAACGACCTTTTTTTTTAATTTCTCCTCAAATTTACACATATCGTACAACATAAAAATTCCCCTTACTAAAACTTGTAAATCATTCTTACATTGCATTTACTTCTAATTTTTTTTCTTTTAAATCTCATTCGCATTAATGAATTTCTTTCCTCATGATTACTGTCAAAATAAACCAAATATATAACATGTTTTCTTGTATGAGTTTTTGACCTAGTTCAACACGTTTTTAACCCTGGGGCCGCAGGAAATAACGCATTCAAAAATGCTTTGACCCATCATTTATCGGTCGTTGACAAAAAATTAAACCAAACTTTTATAAAGTGAACATTACGAAAAAGAAATAATTTTTTTTTTTTAATTTTAAAATTTTATTTTTTCAAATTTTGATTGCCAATAGAATTGAAGTCTTATTGAGCCATCATTTGTTATGCCGCCAGATTGTATGGAGTACCACTGTCATCGAAGACAATATAAATATGAGATACTAATGTCCGTACAGCCAATATAGATATGATAGGACTTATGACGGTTGGAAATGCAACTTCATAATAATATTAAACATTTCATAAATCTAGCAACTTTGCTCATTTTACACAATATGTACTTTACATTAATTAAACTCAATTTATAAAGAGACTTTACCATAATTGTTTACCATTCCCGTAAAAGGGAGTTCCATCATACATAAGTAATCAGCCTTAGCACGTGAGATTAATTGTATAGAATTCCTTAATTTTGCTAACTTTTCAGTCATTTCTTAACTGTCATCAGTGATCCAAACGAAGAAATTGTAGTGAAATGGTTGTGAATGATGATGTTATTATTAAGTTTATCTTCGTAACAGAAACTGCGTTGAAAATTGAATTTGCCTTGCAATGCACCAATTCCTAGACATCGTTTTAGAATGATTCCAACTGCTACTAGCGATGAATCATAGTTTTACTTGGAACTTCGGTAATGGATCATGTTTCTTATTAAAAAAATCATTTGCTTGCTTGCAATAGGCTTGAAGGATATCAGAGGTTTCCAAATCAACCTGTATATGGAATTTGTTAAATCAATTTCTCAAAATTCGACATAAATCGGTTGAAAAAAAATGTATTTTCAGTAACACATCAAACTCCATGAATCTCCTCCCAAACCTTATGATCAATGCCTTTGTCAAGGGGTCGCCGAAGCACATTTTGGGTTTTTCTCGGTTACTCCATCAATTCATCATAGGGATCAAATTGGGGTTTTTGCTTGCTCCATCAATCCATTCCAGGGTCCAAACCTAGATTTAGTGAGCCATGGGTACCGAGAGACAGCACAGAAGCTAGAAAGAAAGAAAGGAGTGAGAAAACGTAGGTCCCATACTAGTGGCCACGTTTGCTGACGCTATTCACTATTTAGGTGCTCAGAGAGGACGTCAAAGCCAATGATGATGAATACCTGATGCCCATTCCGCGGTCACCAGACATTCAAACCTTAAGGTGGTGGTCGGCTGAAAGGAAAAAAGGAATAAAACACACCATGAACGTGCACTGCCTAGTTACAGTCTGTACGTGGAATTATAAACGCAACCACGCTGTATCTTCTAAACTCCTGGCCAATCTGCATGAAAATTTGGGCATACCCACATCATAAAACTTCCCAAAATCTCAGAATTCTATGGGCTCCTCAACGATGGACGTCGTACGGGAGATGAAGCGCAGTGTCAGCAGGCAATTTTCATTGGATTCGTTGAGAAAGAGCGGGAGGAAGTTCAGCCATGGGACGCAGAGCTCTTTTGAGCCCAGCCGGTATGTGAAAACAAACATGAGATTTAGCTTCGGGAGACAGGCTTCTTTTGATCCCAATAAAAGGAATAATGAAGATACAGACAAATTGAAGATTGACAAATCGTGGGTTCTGGAGCAACTGGATGCTACCATGCAGATGTTGTTTTTGTTGGAATGTTAATTCCAACTGCAGGCTGCAAGCAGACGTGGGCAGCCGACTCAGCAAGCGTACCAACGCCCAAACCGCTCTCCAAAACCGTCTTTTATCTCGGACCGCTTCCAGCGTAAAGTGGTTTCCGTATTTTTGAACCCGATGGAATATGGGCCAGACGCGTGGCTCTTCCCATACGTAAGCAAACGTAATTTTCTCGGGTGCTAATGTTCAGCATAGTAAGGCCTCCCGATATCCACTCCAGCCGTCCGATCTGATTGCGTGTTGTCAGCCGTTGTTTTTCTGAAGGTGCATCCGGTCCGCGTCAAATCGATTTTTTGCGTGGAGTGAAAGACTTTCTCCCGTTGACCGCCGTAGAAGAGAATTTAATGGAGTTGGTGGTTGTTCGTAGTTTTTTGGTGGAGGCCCTTTAATAAGGTGATGGGCATACGTCCTACACGTTTTTTTATATGTTTTTATATATGGCTATGTAAGCCCGTGTGTGGCAATTGTTATGTAGTTTTTTTTATATGTGTAGTAGTGGCTGCGTGTGGTGTTTTTTTTGGTATGCATTGAGGCTGCGCACGGTATGCGCAAGAGAGAACAGGGAAAAGTTTTAGAGTGCCTGCGCGCGGGAGGTTTATGAAGAACAGAGGAAAAGAGCACGATGTGCCTGCGCGCGGAGGTAGTATGTAAAACAATGTATTGAACGCACAACAGTGCGAGAAGGGAAACAGAATAGAGGCATGAAATGTTTGTTTCCCATTGTAAAACACAGGAAAAGCAAGAAATTGTTTTGTAATACCCACAGCAGTGGAAGACCAGAAATGAGCGAGCCAAATGAAAAGAGCTCGTGGGTTGAAATTTTTTTTGTGTGGAGCATTGTAAAACGAAGGTGTAGTAAAAGGGAAAACCATGTATTAACGCACAGCAGTGCATAAAGAAAATGGTGAAGCGCATTTGTTTTGGATGCATATGTAATTTGTTTTTGTTTTACAGCAGCGTGTAAAAATAGTTTTACACCAGTAAATGTAAATGGAGGTTTTACAGCAGTAAACCCAGCTCAGTAAATTCTCAGGGTGAAAACAGAGTAGTGTTTTGTTGAATGTATTTTTGTGGTGAATCCCTCTCAGCAAAGAGGATGAATGTTGTTTCAGGCTTTATATTTTAATCAACAGAAATATTTTTATGGCTGTGTAATACTCTGTTCTGAGATTTTTTTAAAAGCTTCCCTGTGCAAAAAGGTCCTGGAAGAAATGAAACAGAGCATTGGCTCTGTGATGTTTAATTTGTTTGGTTTTGGTATTTCCCATTGAAAAATATCCAACAGTGGTATCAGAGCTGGTCCAGACTCTTTGATGGTGACAGAGCAGGTTCAGGCTTTTTGAAGTGTCAAAGAAGCTGAAGGAAAGACTCTTGTTGTTGCAGCAGTCAAACTTCTCCAGCAGTGTGAAGTCTCAGCCAAAAGGATTAAGGTAATCCTCAAGCTTTCCTTTGTGTTACTGTTGAAGAAACAGTGAGTGATTTAAAAAAAACAGTCAAGTATTTAAAGCCTAGATAAGAATGGCAAGGTCAAAGAAGAAAGCCTCCAAGCCTGCTAAAAATGTGTCTCCCTCTTCTACTAAAATAGAAGGCAATCCATTTGAATACATTTTATTTGAAACCCCAAAGTTTGATGGAAACTTTGATATATGGGAAATAAAAATGAGGGCTTTCTTACAGTTTCAAGGGAGTGAAATCTGGGAATCAGTGATTGATGTTAGCAAGATGGATAAAGAATCTATGGAGTATGATGCACAAGCAGCAAAGACTATCTTGGATGGACTCCCTGATTCTGTGAAGAGGAATCTAGGAAAATATCCATCAACAAAGGATATATGGGACAGACTGCATGACCTTCATGCAAAGGGAGCACTGACCATGACCAACAGTCAAGAAGAAAATTCTGAACCCATCATAGAAGCTGAATGTAAGAAGGTTGACCTCATCAAACTTCAAGTAAAGGAAAGGGATGAAGAGCTTGTTAAGCTTAAGAAGGAGCTGGATCAATGCAAGAGGAAGCATCATGAAGAAGTCATATCCATGACAAATCAGCTGAATGAAGCAAAGAAGTAGGCAGATGCCTTGACAAGTCAACTTGAACAAAGACACAAGACAGTGAATAAGCTTGTGGAAGAGATTGGACAGTACAAGGTAGAGGTCTCCTCCCTTAAGTCCGAACTACAAGAAGCCAGGAAGCAGGCACAAGGAGCTGAAAAGAAAATGAAGAGCAGTCAAGCAAAAGATGAAGAAATCTCCAAAATGAAGACAGATATTATCTCCTTCAAAATAGTAGCAGCTGAAGCTACTCGTAGCAAGGAATAAACTGAGGGACAACTAGCAAAGAAAAATAATGAATGTGAAAAGTTAGAAGAAGAGATTGTCCTCCTCAGGAAGAAGGTTGAAGGAATGAACAAGATCATGAAGAGCTCTCAAGCTTTGGATGACATGCTCAGCTATCACAGATCTCCATCTGATAAATCAGTACTTGGGTATGTAGGTGAACCCTCAAACAAGGATGAAGATGCTTTAAGCAAAGGAGATGTGAAGAAGCAAGAAAGAAGTTGTGATGCTCCTAGTTCCAGCAAAGGCAAGGAGAAAAATGAAGGCTGCAATAGAAGAAATCCTGCTCCAAGAAGAAAACCAGCTCCAAGAAGAAATGTAGCTGATGTCAAAAAGGCAAGAGGCAATGGTGATCATCAAAGGATCTCAAGGCAGCAAGACTTCAAAAGTACATCAAGGAAACCTCCATCTCCCAGGTACCAAAGTTCATTTTATGGTTATTATTACTCTTGTTCAAACTTTGGTCATATGGCAAAAGACTGTAGAGCATTTCATGGAGATAGATGTTGTGGTCCCCGACAATCTCCAAGAAATAATTTCACAAGAAGAAATCATGAATTCTTATTCATGAAGAATGTAGAATGTTTCAAGTGTCATAACATTGGGCATATGGCACGTGATTGTAACTTGAGATGGGCTGCTATGCAAGCTAGACCCATGCAAAAGAAGAAAGTTACACAAGTATGGAGAAGGAAGGAAAGGCAATCTGAAAACCGCTTGAACTCTCCAGTGGATCTAAATTTGTTTTGAGAAGAGTCTGCCAAAAGAAGACAAGCACACATTAAAGGGGAGCTTGTAATTTTTTATTGCTGAACTGTATTAACAGTCACTCCTTGATGAAGACCTTTTTTTTATAAAGGAAAAATATGAAGTTAAATATGCCATAACAGCAGAGAAGAAAATGGGACAGCGCTCAAATGTAAAGTGCAGCAGCGCAATAAGAAGTGTGCAAAGCATGGTGACCCTCATAGCAGTGGGAAGATAGAACATAAAACAATAGTTTTTTGAATTTTTTGTCATGGAGCACATGCATTGAAATGCATAGCAATGGAAAGTAGTTTCCTTCTATGTAATGTGGGAGAATATACTCACAGCAAAGTGAGTATAATACACAGCAGATGGAAATGTTTTGTATTGGGAATGAAAATGCAAAGCAGTGAGAAGAAAATGAGAAGAAGGCAAAACGCAGCAGAGCATAAATGCCCAGTGGCTGAGAATGCAATGAAATTTTTCACACAGCAGTGAAAAATGTAATATTTTTTTTGTATGCAATGCAACATGCACAGAAATGCCTAAAGAAAAACAGGGACAGCAGATTTTTAATGCACATGGGTGAATGATAATGTGTGGCAGCAGAAAAATGAAAGGAATTGCACAACAGTTCATTGTGCAAAAAAATGAATGAAGACTAAGATTGTGTGAAGCAAGGGTGTAAAAAGAAAAGGCAGCAGCATGATGGCAAGAAGGAGAAGCACACAACAATGCAAATAAGAAAATGCAGCACCATGAAGTTTTGTTGAAGAAATGAAAGGTAATGGACAACAACACATGTAAAAGAAATTTTTTTCTCTACAGCAGTATATGTCACTGTAATGAATGTGTTGTTCATTGAATTGAAATGTAATATATGCAACAGCAGTGAATGTAAGAAATATTTACACACAACAGTGTAAATTTGTGAGTTGAGATAGTGTAATTGTTCCAGAAAAGACAGAGTATTCTGTCTTTGAAGAATGCACAACAATGCAGAGTTTGCAAAGAAATGTAAGTGAAGTGCAGCAACACAACAGCAAGTGTAGACACAGCAGTGTGGGGTAGACGCAGCAAAGAAGATGGCACAACAGTGCAGCAGCATAAAAGAACAGTGCAATGATTGTTTGTTTTTGAAACTGCATGTAAAGCAGTGTCTGTTTGTAATCCCTCTGTTAATGAGGAAGGTGCTTTTCAGCACAGTGTCATGGTAAATCCCTCTGTCAAGAGGAAGATGCTTTTTAGCATACACATGGTAAATCCCTCTATCAAGAGAATGATGCTTTTCAGCATAGTCACAGGTGAATCCCTCTGTCATGAGGAAGGTGCTCTTCAGCACATTGTAATAGTGAATCCCTCTGTCATGAGGAAGGTGCTCTTAAGCACAGTCTCAGGTTAATCCCTCTACTAAGAGGAAGACAACTTTGTTTGTTTGTGGAACTGCATCTGAAGCAGTGTTGGTGAATCCCTCTATGTGAGGAAGATATTGTTGTAACAGTAGTTAGTGAATCCCTCTATGTGAGGAAGATGTCTTTGTAAACAGCAGTATTGGTGAATCCCTCTATGTGAGGAAGTGCTTGGGTATAACTGAATGCCCAGCAGTTGAAATTAAAGGGGAGTGTTGGAATGTTAATTCCAACTGCAGGCTGCAAGCAGACGTGGGCAGCTGACTCAGCAAGCGTACCAACGCCGAAACCGCTCTCCAAAACCGTCTTTTATCTCGAACCGCTTCCAGCGTAAAGTGGTTTCCGTATTTTTGAACCCGATGGAATATGGGGCAGACGCGTGGCTCTCCCCATACGTAAGCAAACGTAATTTTCTCGGGTGCTAATGTTCAGCATAGTGAGGCCTCCCGATATCCACTCCAGTCGTCCGATCTGATTGCGTGTTGTCAGCCGTTGTTTTTCTGAAGGTGCATCCGGTCCGCGTCAAATCGATTTCTTTTGCGTGGAGTGAAAGAATTTCTCTCGTTGACCGCCGTAGAAGAGAATTTAATGGAGTTGGTGGTTGTTCGTAGTTTTTTGGTGGAGACCCTTTAATAAGGTGATGGGCATACGTCCTACACGTTTTTTTTATATGTTTTTATATATGGCTATGTAAGCCCGTGTGTGAAAATTGTTATGCAGTTTTTTTTATATGTGTAGTAGTGGCTGCGTGTGGTGTTTTTTTTGGTATGCATTGAGGCTGCGCACGGTATGCACAAGAGAGAATAGGGAAAAGTTTTAGAGTGCCTGCACGCGGGAGGTTTATGAAGAACAGAGGAAAAGAGCACGATGTGCCTGCGCGCAGAGGTAGTATGTAAAGCAATGTATTGAACGCACAGCAGTGCGAGAAGGGAAACAGAATAGAGGCATGAAATGTTTGTTTCCAATTGTAAAACACACGAACAGCAAGAAATTGTTTTGTAATACCCACAGCAGTGGAAGACCAGAAATGAGCGAGCCAAATGAAAAGAGCTCGTGGGTTGAATTTTTTTTTGTGTGGAGCATTGTAAAACGAAGGTGCAGTAAAAGGGAAAACCATGTATTAACGCACAGCAGTGCATAAAGAAAATGGTGGAGCGCATTTGTTTTGGATGCATATGTAATTTGTTTTTGTTTTACAGCAGCGTGTAAAAATAGTTTTACACCAGTAAATGTAAATGGAGGTTTTACAGCAGTAAACCCAGCGCAGTAAATTCTCAGGGTGAAAACAGAGTAGTGTTTTGTTGAATGTATTTTTGTGGTGAATCCCTCTCAGCAAAGAGGATGAATGTTGTTTCAAGCTTTATATTTTAATCAATAGAAATATTTTTATGGCTGTGTAATACTCTGTTCTGAGATTTTTTTAAAAGCTTCCCTGTGCAAAAAGGTCCTGGAAGAAATGAAACAGAGCATTGGCTCTGTGATGTTTAATTTGTTTGGTTTTGGTATTTCCCATTGAAAAATATCCAACAGTTTTTCACCTGCAATGGGGATGTGAAGGGCGTGGCGGATATGTTGAACGAGGGCAAGGTGGACGTCAACAATGCAGATTTTGATGACAGGACAGCTCTGCATGTGGCTTCCTGCGAAGGACATGTTGAGGTAGTTAAAGTGTCGCTGAGAAGAGGAGCCAATGTCAATGCCCGGGATCGCTGGGTAGCACGGTGAGCAATTCATCATGCTCATGCCCTTTTTTTAACTTGTTACAAGTATTTTCGATTTTGATTGGTTTGTCCGGAGCTACCAATCCCAAGTCCTCAACTCAGAATCAGTGTGTTACAAATCCATTTTAAAAATAACTGTAGTAATAATTAATATCCCAACTCCTCAGCGCAAAATCAACTCAGAATCATTGTGGTACAAAATTATTATTTTTTATAATAGTCTCATCTAGCTTAGCATGAATATTCTTAATTTATAAACAGATTTTGGTACAATAGGATGGGACAATACCATCGATTGTAGTAATATTTAATATCCCAATTCTTTAAGGCAGAATTATTGTGGTACAAAATTATTTTAAAAATAATAGTCAATTAATCTCATTTAGCATGAAGATTCTTAATTTATAAATAGATTTTGGTACAATACCATGACTTGCTAATATTAATATTCATATGATATGTTTTTTTAATTAACCAATTTAATTAAAAAAAAGAAAATGCTTAACTACTTTTTCAATATCTCATGCTTAAGAAACCTATAGTTCATTTCATATGAAATCTCTTTAATTAATTAAATTAAAACGGAAAAATAGTCTTAACTATTTGGAGATAAATCTCAAATATCTTCAATTTTTTATATTGCATATTAAATATCTTAAAATTTTAATTGTTAATTTTTTCAATTATTGAATCTAGGCTTTTGTTATCCATATCAAGTTTGAGAGAGAATTCTTCGGCGAAAATCACATCAGGATGCTTATGTCGATGTGTTTCGAGCTAAGCATCGTGATGTGATTTTCGCCAAAGAATTGTTAATTTTTTCTTCAATATTTTTGACAAAATATGTGATAAAAGATGTCATAAAATGACCATTTCATTTATTAGTTACATTAGACTAATATAGCTGCCATCCACTCGCTGAACTTTGCCTACTTTGTTAGCCTATATTCTACAAGTGAATCAACCATATATACCATCTATAGAATATGTAGCCCTTATTCAATTGTGGGAACTTATTAATACCTTTCAAAGTTCAATAATTAAACTATGCTGCAAAAAACGCCATCCATAACATTTGTAGCCCTTGATCAAATGTGAGAGCTGATTCATACTTTTCAAATTTCAATAATGAAATTAAACTCCAGAGAACACTAGCTATACACCTTGTTTCATTTCTTAAACACAATATATTCATATGGTGGTTAACCCCACCTTCCAAATATTGCAAGTTACACAACGCATGCCACCAACATTGCAAGTTACACAAGGCATGGCATTGCATTGGGTCTAAATAGATTACATGCTTGACCCTATGTGAAATACTTAACTTCAAATCCTTAGCATGGCTTAACCTACATATGCATAGGTTTTGTGGAATGCACTTATATGGTATTAAGGCATGGCATTAACATATTGCAATGGTTATATTATTTGTTACCTGTATTAAAATTTGATGGGACACTAAATTATCTAGAATTGTTGGAGTACCATATGACCATTTGGGTTAACGTGGAGGCATTCCTACACTCATCCACATGAAGTCGAGACAATTCATGGTACAAACCACTTGTCACTCTATTGATGAGGTGTAAAACCTTGGACGATCTGCATGGCATTTTTTCAGTTAACATTGATATTTTATTTAGGGTTGGTTTCGCGTAACTACCACTTAGTGGCCTCTCCACGATTATGTTTTCATTTGCACCTGTGTCGGTGAGGGATCGAGCTCCACAACCCGGTCTTTGGTTATGGAGAAATACAATTAAGCCCTTGTGCTTGGTGGTTGAATCCGTAATATTGGTCTTGGTTTTTGGTAGCAAATTTGAATCCGTAATATTGGTTTTGGTTTTTGGTTTGCATTCGCCACCAAGGGAATTGCTTGTGTAGGCAACAAGGTAATACATTCTCAAGTCGAAATTAGACTTGAAATTACTCAAATATTCTCATCAAAATGTGGTTATGAGTTCTTGTAGTTAACATATTCTTAGTTCTTCTTTCTAGTGATATTTCTTTTTCCATCATTTCTTCGGTCGTTCACTAAAATTTTGTTTAGGGTTTCAGATAGAAGCCCTAGATTGCTCTCCCTATGAAAATCAAAGTACAACTTCATTCAACCCTAGCAAGGTAAAAATTATTCGTTTCATGAAAACCCTACTTTTGGAAGTTTTGAACTCTAAATTTATTTTTTGCAAAGAGGGATTTCCTTCTTAGCAAAACTGGTTACTGACATATAATTGCATTTTGAGTAGGGTTTCAGGACTCCTTCACGACAATTGAACAAGCACAAACTCTTATTGTCTCTATCTAAGTCTTATTACCGTACTTATAATAACTTTTGCGAAGACCTTGTCGTATTTCTTAACTCAATCCTGCACATATTTTGCAGGTTTGTTGTGATGACGTGTCCTTAGAAATCCTCTTCCTCCGCATGGGTTCTACACAATATTTTCATTTCAGCTATGTATATTTTCAAGGTGCTTATGAACATTTTTTTTTATTGAAATTGCACAGGGTTCTCAAACTTAGTGACCGACTCTTTTAGGGTTCCAAGGCTCAGGGTTTCGATGTATTCGAAAAGGCTTTCTTCAAGTTGATATCTCGCCATTTGATTAGCGCTAAATGGTAGTTTATCCTTATTTGGGAAAGAAACTATTGGAATTTAATTCCAACTGCAACAATGAACAGCTAGACAAGAATCTGATCTGCAGTAAATACTTCAGGCTGATCGGTGCATCAAAGTCAAGCCCGATATTTTTGCACATAAATATGCATTAAAGTTTCAATTGAATTCCCCTGCAGACAGCCGACTTGTTTTTTGATTAAAGCATCACCGCCTTGCTGCATTTAATTCAGAGATAAACATTAGAAAATATTTTGTAATATTTTATTGTTTTAATCAGATATGTTTTAGCATATAAATATCACACAGCAGTTCTGTTTTGAGGTTAGCAGAAGCAGCAGCAGCTGAAGAATCACACAGAGCAGAGGAGAGCACGCAGCAGCGTGAGGAAGAAGAATAATTTCAAAACAGTGAAATGCACAGCAGTGCAGAAATTTGAATGTAATTTGTTTTCTAGTTGTTTGCTGATAGAAAGGGTAGATGTTATTTGTGTGGAACAGAAGCGTTCCTTGGTAAATCTATTTTGTAATAGAATTTGTGAAATTCGCTCAGTATGAGGAAGACAAATCTGTAACAATTAGTTTATTTTGATGAATACAAGTTAATTTTTCCTGTTGTTGTTACACCGTCACCGTTGCTGTTACACCGTAACTCAAAAAATACGTCAAAAAAATTTACGTTGCTGCAACACCACGAACAGCGTTGCTGCAACACCAGTTACAACAACTAAAAAAAAAAACTGTGTTGCTGAAACACCGTTTCCAGCAAGCGATTTTCTGTTTTTCTGTGTAAAAACAGAGTGCAATTTTTGTCTGTCTGTTATGGAATTTATCAGAAAATTCCAACATGGTATCAGAGCCAGTCTAGGCACTCAGTGAGTCAAAAACAGAGCTTGTTTTTCACTGTAGGAGCTGTAAGAAGTTTGTTGAGCAGAATTTTTTCCAGCAGAGAAAGTTTTTGCTTGTTTTCAAAATACAGTCAGTGTCTTTTCTTTACCAATATAGGTTAAGATGGCAGATGCTGGAACAGGTTTGACAAATCCCCAACTGCCATAGTTTAATGGGAAAAATTACAGTTATTGGTCCATAACAATGAAAGCATTGTTTGCTTCTCAAGGAATATGGGAGCTGGTTGAAACTGGCTATGCTGAACCTGCAGATGCAACAGCACTGGCTGCTTTGACAGTAGCAGAAAGAGACCAGTTGAAGGGCGATAGAAAGAAGGATGCCAAAGCCCTCTTTTTCCTCTTCCAATCAGTACATGAAAGTGTTTTTCCGCGGATTGCAGCAGCAACAAAATCCAAAGAGGCATGGGATATTCTCCAAACTGCCTATCAAGGCATGGAGAAGGTGAAGACTGCAAAGTTGCAGATGTTGAGGAGAGACTTTGAAAATCTCAGCATGAAGGAATCTGATACAATAGATTCATTTATCACTCAGGTTATTGGCTTGATAACCCAGATAAGATCTCATGGTGAGATTCTTGAAGATAGAAGGATTGTAGAGAAAATCTTGAGATGTTTACCCTCAAGGTTTGAATCTATTGTGGTGGCAATAGAAGAAACAAAAGATCTCTCACAGTTCACGGTAGATGAGCTGAGTGCTTCTCTGTTGTCTCATGAACACAGACTGAGTAGAGGAACAGATTCCTCTTTTGAGCAAGCATTTAAGACTCAGATGTCTTTTGGCCAAAGAAGAGATCGAAGCAGAGCAAATAACAGAGGTCGTGGTAGAAGCCAAAACAGAGGCAGAAATTATCCTGCTAGAACAAGCGGAAGGAGCTGTAATCAGAACCAAGCTGAAGGTTCAAGCAAACAGCAAGCTCATGGACAAAGGTGTGACAAATCCCAAGTCCAATGTCATTATTGTAAGAAATTTGGGCACTATGCCAATGAATGTAAGAAAAAACAAAATGACATGAATAATAGGCAGAATGTTAATTTTGCAAATGAAGAAGATAAGAACCCAAAGAACGTGTTGTTAACATGTAACATAGCACAAGACAAACAAGAAGATTTTTGGTTCTTAGACTCAGGTTGTAGTAATCATATGACTGGAAATATTGCAATGTTTGCCAATCTGGATGAAAATGTAAAACCTGAGGTAACAACAGGGATTGATGATAAGATAACTGTCAAGGGTAAGGGCAGTGTCAATATCCGAGCAAAAAATAGAGAACAGATGACTGTGCAAGCTGTATACTATGTACCTGGTCTGAAATGTAATCTTTTGAGCATTGGACAGCTCATAAACAAAGGTTACAATGTGTTCTTCAAAGGTGATTTGTGTACTATCAGAGACATACCTCCAAGTAAGAAGATCATTGCACAGGTGCAGATGACCAGAAATAGAATGTTTCCTCTCAAACTCAGGGCAGATTTGAAGGAAGGCAGAACTATTGCGACTGTAACACAAGAAGTCTTTCAAGAAAAACTGAAAGATGTGAATTGGTTGTGGCATTTGAGATTTGGACATCTCAATTTCGGAGGCTTGAATCTGTTGCACAGAAAGGGAATGGTAAAGGGATTGCCGTTGATTGAGAAACCGGACAGCTTATGTGAAGGCTGCATCTTGGGCAAGCAACACAAGGAAAGCTTTCCAGCAGGAAAGAGTATAAGGGCAAAAGCACCCTTGGAAATTGTTCATTCTGATGTGTGCGGACCGATGCAAATACCATCATTTGCTGGAAATAAATATGTTTTAACTTTTATTGATGATTACACCAGAAAGACATGGGTGTATATGCTGAAACAGAAGAGTGAAGTGTTTGAGAAATTCTGCCACTTCAAAACTCTTGTTGAAAAGCAGAGTGGGCATTATATCAAAGTGCTCAGAACAGATAGAGGAGGAGAGTACATCTCCCAAGACTTTCTGCATTTTTGCAGAGAGAATGGAATACAAAAGCAGTTTACCGCAAGGTAGACACCTCAGCAAAACGGTGTTGCTGAAAGAACGAATAGAACCATTCTTGACATGGTCAGAAGTATGCTGAAGGCAAAACATTTGCCGTATGAGTATTGGGCAGAAGCTGTTACTTGCGCAGTTTACATCTTGAATAGATGCCCAACTAAAGCTGTCATGAACAGAATACCAGAAGAGGCATGGAGTGGTCAAAAGCAAACTGTCACTCACATGAGAGTATTCAGTTGTGTGGCATATGCACATGTACCGGATCAGCTAAGGAAAAAGCTTGATAGTAAGGGGGAGAAGTGTGTCTTTATTGGCTATTGTGATGAGTCAAAAGCATACAAACTTTACAATCCATCCACCAAGAAATTAATAGTAAGCAGAGATGTGCAGTTCATTGAAGATGAAGCTTGGGATGGAAGCTTAGAAAAAACAGTGAATGTGAAGACAATTGTGTCTCATGAAGAACAAGAGGAAGGGACAGCAGCAAATAATCCTTCCTTGGTGGCTCCTCCTACACCACAACAAGTACAACAAACCACACCACAAGCTGGAATCCGAACAGCCTTGAGAAGTCAAGGAAGAACAAATGTTGTTACACCACAAACAGCTGATGCTGAAACACCACAGGGATCAGATATACCCTCAAGTTCGGATGGAACTCCAAGCACACTAAGAAGACCAAGATTCAGAAATCTGAATGAGATTTATGAACAAGGAGAGGTAAGTAACAATACCGGTCTGAATTCATTATTCGCTTTGTATTGTCATATTGATGACCCAATCCATTTTGAAGATGCTGTAAATGAAGATAAATGGATTGAAGCAATGAATGAAGAAATTGGTGCAATTGAGAAGAGTAAAACATGGGAGTTAGTGGACCTCCCTAAAGGCAAAGATGCCATTGGAGTTAAGTGGGTCTATAAGACCAAAAGCAATGCTGAAGGTAAGATTGACAGGCACAAAGCAAGGCTTGTTGTGAAAGGCTACAAGCAGCAACAAGGCAGAGACTATGATGAAACCTTTGCACCAGTAGCAAGGATGGAAACAGTGAGAACAGTGTTGTCTATTGCAGCACAACACAAATGGAAGATTTATCAGATGGATGTTAAATCTGCATTCCTGAATGGAGTGTTAAAAGAAGAGGTTTACGTTGATCAACCTCCGGGCTATGAAGTTGAAGGCCAAGAGCATAAAGTTTGTAAATTGAAAAAGGCTCTTTATGGGCTGAAGCAAGCTCCAAGAGCATGGTACAGCAGAATTGATGCTTATCTGATTGAGAATGGGTTTGCTAAGTGTGATGGTGAACCCACACTCTACATAAAACAGAATGACGGTAAGATTATTATTGTTGTTTTATATGTAGATGATCTGATTTTTACTAGCAATGATGCTTCTCTCATTGCTGATTTTAAAGCAGTCATGAAAAGTGAATTTGAAATGACTGACTTGGGCTTCTTAAGGTATTTTCTTGGAATTGAAGTAAACCAAAGTGAAAATGGTGTTTTCATTTCTCAAGATAAATATGTAGAAGCTGTGTTGAAGAGATTTAACATGTAGAACAACAAGGCTGCTGTGACTCCAACAGTAGTGGGGCTGAAATTAACCAAAGAAGACAGCAGCAAATATTTTGATCCAAAATTGTACAAGAGCATAGTTGGCAGCCTTATGTACTTGACTGCAACTAGGCCGGACATTATGCATGCTGTGAGTTTAATTTCCAGATTTATGGAAAGACCGAAAGAGACTCATTGGCAGGAAGCCAAGAGGATTATAAGGTATGTGAATGGAACGAAGGGTTTTGGTATTTTATACTCCTCTTCTGAAAGTTTCATGTTGACAGGTTACACTGACAGTGATTGGGCTGGAAGTGTTGATGATAGGAAAAGCACATCAGGATATGTGTTTCATATGGGATCGAGAGCCATCTCATGGGCTTCCAAGAAGCAACCAGTTGTGGCTTTGTCAACAGCAGAGGCAGAGTATGTGGCAGCAACAGCAGCAGCATGCCAAGCAGTATGGCTGAGAAGAGTTCTCAAAGATTTGTGTCATGAACAAGAAAATGGCACAACCATTTACTGTGACAATAGCTCAGCAATAGCATTGTCTAAAAAATCTGTTTTTCATAAAAGAACAAAGCACATAGACACCAAATTTCACTTCATACTTGAATTGGTTAACAATGGTGAGATTGTTTTACAGCACTGCAGAACAGAGGATCAGCTTGCTGACATCTTGACAAAACCATTAGCAAAGAAAGGTTTTGATCATTTCAGAAAATGTCTGGGTATGCAGCAGTTGAAATTAAGGGGGAGTGTTGGAATTTACTTCCAACTGCAACAATGAACAGCTAGACAAGAATCTGATCTGCAGTAAATACTTCAGGCTGATCGGTGCATCAAAGTCAAGCCCGATATTTTTGCACATAAATATGCATTAAAGTTTCAATTGAATTCCCCTGCAGACAGCCGACTTGTTTTTTGATAAAAGCATCACCGCCTTGCTGCATTTAATTCGGAGATAAACATTAGAAGATATTTTGTAATATTTTATTGTTTTAATCAGATATGTTTTAGCATATAAATATCACACAGCAGTTCTGTTTTGAGGTTAGCAGAAGCAGCAGCAGCTGAAGAATCACACAGAGCAGAGGAGAGCACGCAGCAGCGTGAGGAAGAAGAATAATTTCAGAACAGTGAAATGCACAACAGTGCAGAAATTTGAATGTAATTTGCTTTCTGGTTGTTTGCTGATAGAAAGGGTAGATGTTATTTGTGTGGAACAGAAGCGTTCCTTGGTAAATCTATTTTGTAATAGAAGTTGTGAAATTCCCTCAGTATGAGGAAGACAAATCTGTAACAGTTAGTTTATTTTGATGAATACAAGTTAATTTTTCCTGTTGCTGTTACACCGTCACTGTTGCTGTTACACCGTAACTCAAAAAATACTTGACGTCAAAAAAATTTACGTTGCTGCAACACCACGAACAGCGTTGCTGCAACACCAGTTACAGCAACTAAAAAAAAAAACTGTGTTGCTGAATCACCGTTTCCAGCAAGCGATTTTCTGTTTTTCTGTGTAAAAACAGAGTGCAATTTTTGTCTATCTGTTATGGAATTTATCAGAAAATTCCAACAGAAACGTGTATGTTAATCAAATTTTCATAAATCTATCTTCGTGTCTCCAATCTCGGGTTGTTGAGCTTCATCGAATTTTAAATCTATTTCCTATGGTCACCTCTCAGATGGATTATGAAATCAAGTATTTGGGTTTTCATTTGAAACCCAATACTTAAACATATGACGGATTGGTAGTGGTTGAACTCAAAATTAGAGAAGCATATTAAAAATTGGAGTCATATATTACTTTTTTAGGGCTAGACGTTTGGTTCTAATAAGTCTATCCTTGAATTTATTCATGTATATCGAGCTTCTCTTGCTCTAGTGTTCTAGAGCACATTAGGCGCTTATGCTTAAAATTCCAATGGTTCAGTTCTAAAGAGGAGTTGGTTCTTCCTTAGGTTGGATGGGAAGGATGGGAAAGAATCGCATGCCTAAAGTCGCATGGTGGTTGGGACCTCTAGAACATCTTTATGTTTTCCCATACTTTGGCTACAAAATATGGTTGGTGTTTGCTAACTACTCACAGTTTATGGACTATGGTTGTGATATCAAAGTATATTTATCCCTTTTCATTAGAAGATTGGGTTTGTAGAGCCCATAAGCCTTCTGGAAATATCTCAATTATGTGGAGGGATATCTTAAATGCTTTTGAAATCATCTATAGGGGGTTTGTATGGAAAGTGGGCTTGGGTGTTTAGGTTTGTATTGAACAAGACCCATGGTGAGGATGTGGGTGTGAATCTCCTTCCTCCACCTTTAATTAATTTCCTCTATAATAGGGGTATTTCTATTTTGGCACATATTGATAATTTGGATACAACCTCCATCTAAAGGTAGGGATGGAAATATTCTTTTGATCTGGATATCCTTGAGTTCTTTATTTTGATTTGGACATCCCTGAGCTCTTTCTAGAGTCGTGAAACAACTATTTAAGGGCTCTGCATGTTGGGCGCCTTCAAATTTTAGAAACGGATGATGAATTAGTGTGAAATGTGTCTGTGACTGGTATATATACTCCAAATGTGAGCTACGTATTCATTAAATCATAACAATATCTTGTTGCTCCTTGCTGGTGGTGGAAAACTGCATGGAAATCTTGATGCCTTCCTAAAGCAAAAATACTGTTGTGGTGCATCATTAATAACAAAAACCCAACTTGGGATGTTCTATGAAAGTGATTGTCACATATTCTTTGTTGGTGTGCTCTCTGTCAAGTTGCAGATGAATCAATCTCTCATCCTTTTCTATCTCTTCCCTTCCGCCATTAAATCTAGACTCATTGTGGATTTGTTGAAGATTAGATTAGACTATGCACCAGTAAATCAATTGAAGAAGCCTGAAAAATTTGGTTTTCCTTTCCTTCTTCTCATGTTTTCAAAGCCCTCTCACTGAGTATATGTTGGGGAATTCGTATTGCTTGTAACCGCATCATCTTTAGATATGAGGTCTCCTCTCCAAGGGTTATCGTGATCAAGGTGATGGCTATAATTATTTTTTAACCCTAGGAATATGATATTCATATAGTGAGGAAAATTGAAGTTGAACATCCATATTTGTCAATTATGTGACCTTATTTGGATGGGGCCTTGGCTGATTCTAGTGAAGAGAGTGATGGTGGATTCATTTTGCATATTTCTGACACTCTCTCCTTTCATGTTTCCATGGGTTTTGGCCCGAAAACAAACAATCTTACCGAACTTGTATCTTGTAGGAATCTTTCATTTGTTATTGAGCAAAGGGTTTCAAATATTCAAATTTTTGGTGATTCTATGCTCATGGTAATCTTACTAAACTTGTATCTTGTAGGAATCTTCTTTCATTTTTTATTGAGCAAGGGGTTTCAAATATTCAACTTTTTTGTGATTCTATGTTGGTGGTTAAATGGTTTAGATGTTCATAATATTATAGAATATTTGTCTCCTATCCGGGAAGATCTTAAGTAGCTTAAAAACTTATTTATCTGTTTCTCATGCCATCACATATACAAGGAACAATATTTATCTCTTTCTCATGCCATCACATATACAAGGAACGAAATTAGGAGGCAAACCAATTATCCAAATTGGCCATAGACCTAGATCAAGGGATTTGGTAGATTTCTAAAGTTCGTGAGGGTTATAGTAACTATTATTATCATAGGCTATTTTTGGAGCCTCTTTCCCATCCATTGAGAGGTGTTACATATTCATTTTTGTTTTTTTATGTTGTCAAGCTGTCTTTTGCAAAGTTTATCTGAGAGCTCATTTTGGCTCACATCTAAGTTATCATAGTTATATTTTGAATTTTGACATAGTTGAGAAATTTTGGTAAAGTGTGTGTTATGTTTACTCAGACATATCAAATGAACATTTCACCCATCTTCAAGGATATTAAGCTTTTGTTTTAGTATGCAATTTTTGGTAAGTTTAGTATTGAAGAGACAATCCTCTCTATAGATGGATAGAATTTTAGTATGAATATTTCCACAATCAATAACTTGATATAGTTGAGAACTTGTGGTAAACTTTGTGTTATGTTTACTTATATGCCTCACATTTCAAGTGAACTCTTCACCCATCTTCAATGACATATAGTTATTTTGTTTGAATCGTGGCACAATTTTTACTACTACTATCTTTTAGACCTCGATTTTATGGTTCATTGTCTATACAGAAACATCTTAGATGTATGCATTTTGTATCGAACGCGTTTTTGCTGGGATTTACATACATACTTTGTGTGTCTACAGAATGTAATTTGTATTCTCTTATTAATAAAAAATACAGTTCTTTTTCTCTGGATAAAAAATAAATAAAAATCAATATGTGACATTTAAAAAATATTAATAATAGTAGAAATATTCAATGTAGGTGAAATTTTTCAATATTCAAGGTTAATAAATAGTGACATGTATTTAAAATATATTAATACAAAGAAATTGGAAGAGAAAACATTATGGAAAGATTCACTCAAAATAATTTGTATATTACATTCAAAGCCAAATTACAAGGCACATAAATAGTAGTGCAGAGAGAGAAAATCTCTAGACAAAACTCAACAACCAACAAACTAATTTTACTTATTTATTATTGTAAACATTATTCCAAGTCCCCCTTTAATGTTTACATTACATCATTACAAATATTATTACAAAAATTACCCCACTCTTCGCGTACAATGCTCTTTTAACCACGACATTGATTTTAAGTCTCCAGTGCAATGCTCTTTTGACCACCACAACCTTTGAGCCTCTCATTCCACTCATTTAAAACATAATCACTTCTGACCATCTATTAAGAAACACTAATTTAATTATATTTCACTATTCAATAATTGGTTTTACACTTTAAATTTACAAACATAATTCTGTTTTGAGTGAAACACACAATGCTATAACCAATGAGAAACATAATGCATAGAGGACCAAATGTGCCAACCCATTGGCTGAAAGAGACCTAACCACTATAAACATCACCAACAACGTTCCGGGCCCATTCGTGGTTCTCTTAACCAGTTGACTGATCCAGTCATCCACATGGGCTGTTGAAAGAAGATTCACAGTTCTTATAACAACGATGTCAAGAAAAGGAGCAACTAGTGTGGTCATTGGTGTGGTGGAAGAAGGTGGAAAAAATGTTACAATTACTGGATATTGGTTCGTTGTTAATGCCAAGACGCTTGCATTTCTCGCTGCATTGAATCTCGAGATACCAAGAGATTATCTTTGGGGCACGAAGTTATAACTGTTTGCACTCTCTGCAATGCCTTGAAATACAAATACAAACATGGTGGATATACATGAATTCCTACAAAATCCACAATGTCATGTTGAGTTCCAGCAGCGTAAGGCAGAAGCATTTACGCTTCTTGTCGGTTTCTTGAACATAGCTTGATGGCATATGTTATTCCTTGCATCCAACCAAGTTTCAATGCTCTCGCGTTCATGTGTAATTCTGTGCAAAGAGTTATAGGATCCTACATTTGCAAAACTTTGAGAGATATCAGTAACATAAATATAACAATAGTCCCGGTTGGATCGATCATCGGAGTAGCGGGACCAACACAAGAAGAAGCCACAATACTCAGGTCGAAACAGACACTAAAGGAGACCACTAAGGCAACACGACATAAAAAAAAATCGTTAAAAATTGGTACTGTGAGTCTCTGCTCAAACTTCACGCAGGTTTATACTCCATGCAAACAAATTGAAAGCGGACATGACTCCTCTTGTTTGCCCTCCCAATGTCCCAACAGTTCCCCTACACATTTGCTTTATTGGATCTTGCACACATCCCATTAAAAACCCAAACAATCGGCTCGCATATGTGGCAACATATACGACTCTGGACAGTGAACAAATGAGAATAAATGGATCAATTGAGGGCGCTAGTTGGTAAACACTCGAAGAACACACCAAAGCGCACAAACATCTCAGAAAAACTAAACAAATATGTTTGTGCATACTCTATAATTTATTGAGCGTAATAGCCGTTCATGTAAGTGTGATGTGTAATAGCTGTCATCAAAGTAATACTTTTGTTATGTGGGCCAAAATAAATTAAAAAAAAAAAATTAAATGACTATACAAAATATTTAAATAATGTGAGATCATAAGAAAATTTGCACCTGAAGAAATTGGATTTTTTCGGTTAAAATGGATCTTTCTAGAGCTTAGTATGATGTGTAACAATGTTCAGTCTATTAAAATTTTGCTCATGTCCACCAAAAAATAAAAAAAATTAAAAAATTAAAGTCTAAAAGTAAAATAAAATAAAAAATATGCAAAACATTTAAATAATGCAGGCTCATTAAAAAAAAATTGCACCTGAAGAAATTGGATCCCTCTTGGCTCATATTAGATTTGTATTTAAGATGGATCTATGCTGGTGTATAGAGGATCAGGTCTGTCACATCTTCCTTGCTTTCTCGTAAACATAGGAGGTGTGTCTACAGAGGATCACGTCTGTCACATCCTCCTTCCTTTCTTGTAAACAGAGGATAACGTCTGTCACATCTTCCTTGCTTTCTTGTAAGGGAATTAAGTCACATCTTCCTTTCTTTCTTGTAAGGGAATTAAGCCAAAACATGCTTTGATACCAACAAAGAAATTGGAAGTGCAAACACTATGGACAGATTCACTCAAAACAATTTGTAGATTACGTTCAAAGTGAAATTACAAGACACATAAATAGTGCTCATAAGATCCAACATATTCCAAACAAGGAGAATATTGTTGAGAAAATATCTCAACAAAACTCAACAATCAACAAACTAATCTTACCTAATCACTATTGTAAGCATAGTTTAATAGCATAAAATCATTTTATCATGAATAATATTTTTCATAAATAAAATATTTCATCCATATTAAGTAAAAAAATTCAATGTCAGAAAGACACATATATAGATATATATATCAATTAAAAATTATATGGTTAAAACTTTTTAAGTAGTCTCATCATTTTATGTCATTTTCTTCTAAAATCTAGCAAGGATTCATTGGAATTGTAAGTTTAAGTTTGATTTCTACACAATCCAAATGCCCAAAAAAGCTTTCAAGGTATTGTTTCTATTTAGTCATTCTAAAATGAAATTTAAAGAATTAGAAATTAAACATTGTATTAGAACTAAAAGAAATTGGTTTCTTTCCTCATAAAATGAGATGTGTAATTCGTTCAAGGTTTAATATAGAATTAATATGTAGGATTAGAGAAAAAATATTGTTAATGATAAAAATATTCAATGTGGGTTATAAATAAAAAAATTTCATTCACAGTTAAATGATGTTGTTATGTACTGAAAATTATTTTAAAAAGAGAATAATATTTTAATTATTTTAATGCACAATGTGATTTATAAATCAAATATGTCAATGTCCAAATTAAGTAAAATATTTCAATCTGCATATATGTATATTATATAAAACAATTAAAAAATTCAAATGTTTATGGTAGAATATTTTAAAACATTTCAATAGCCTCACTATTTTACATTTTGACACAAGTATGTTTTTGTAGATATGTGGTTTAAATGGATATATATTAGTTTAATTATTTCTATGCTCCAATTTGAAGTAATTAAAAATAAAAAATAAAATCTTATATTTACTTTATAAATATTTCAATATAGAAATTAAATAAATAGTGAAGTTTCACTATTTATGTTAACTAATATATCTCAATATAAACTTATTATATATCTATATAGAGAACATACATATGTGTATGTCTTGGTCATAGTAACATATTTCAATGCCTAGAACTAAAAAATAATTAAAAGTAAAATAATTCAGTTTTTTTGTAATAAGATGAAATGTGTAATTTATTCAATTTTATAATAAAATTAATATGAGGTATTTTATGTTATAGATAAAATATTTCATTATATAAGGTTAAATAATATTTACATTTATTTAAAAATATATTCATAAAAAAATAATATTTTAATATGTAATTTATAAATGAAATATAAATAGCAATTAAAAAATTAAGTTATTATGGCTAAAACATTACAATAATGTCATTATTATACATTTTTGCCTTGGTTTGTTTTTTGATTAATTTTTTTCTAAAATCTAGCAAAGATTTCTTATGTAGTTTGTCCGAGAGAGCTTTCAATGCATTGTATTTATTTATGCATTCAAAAATGCAATTTAAATAATGAAAAAATACACGTGGTGTGTGTGTAGAGAGACATGGGAATAGAGATTAAATATTTTCAGGTGCAAACCTTTTTTCAAGTTTTACACTTTCAAAGAAATTTTCATATCAAGAGATTTGATCCCTCTCAGCACTTGGTAGATTTATAGTTAAAATAGATACATACAAGTATGTAATTATCTCTATGCTTCAATTTGAGATTTCCTATTACTTTATGTAATTTTTTTTTTAGCTATTTTCTTATGCTTTACACATAAAACAAATTGTTATTATACAACTTTTTTATAATAATAGTTCATTTATCTCCTAAAATTTATTAATTGAACAATATTTTGACCTATCCTTTCTATTCATACTAACCATTTTGTGTTAATTTATAATAATAAAAGGATGAAAATATGTATACATATAAATATTTTAAGATATAATATGTTTTAGCTAAGTATATAACTATATATATTTCATAAAGCATAGTAAATGGAAAACACAAAACCTAATTAATTTAATAATGACCTAATTCCATCTGAATTTTGGATCTACCAAGCCAAGAGAGGGATGAAATCTCTTTTCAGTGTAAAAGAGGTTACCATCTCAAAATATTTGATCCCTCTCAGCACTTGGTAGATCCGGGGTTAAGATGGTTCTAGGTTGGTTTTAACACACTGTTACAGGACAAATATCCCTCATATTCTTTACTTTTCATTAATTAGCCTACATATATTTTTTATTTTTTTAACGTAATGTTACGGAACAAAAACTCCCTCATATTCTTTATTTTTCATTATTGAGTCGACATATATTTTTAATTTTTTAATGTAACATTATGTGACAACCCCTCAAGTACATTATGTGACAACCCCTCAAGTATTAGGCTATAGAGTGTTTCTTAGCGCAATAATTTAAAAAAAAAATATAATATAAAAAATATTAAATTAAAATTATAAAAACATTTTAATGAAAAGAAGAGTATAATATATAATTAAAACATTAAATTTCTATTTAAAAATATATTAATAAAATATCAAATTATGTAAAAAATAATAAATGAAAATTAGATAATATAATATTTTAATGAAAAAATAAAATTTTCTACTATTTATTTAAAATCAAAACTTAAAAATAAATCATTTTTTAAATATAAAATTAGAATGTTATATTATAAATTTACTCATTTAATTTTTAATGTAAATATTATTTAACTTGATTCTTCAATATATTCCCGAGATGGGAGGCTCGATAAGTGAAAAAGGGGGAGGTGTGTTGCCACCATCTCACCAGACCACATGTTAGTGGCACGTGGCATTGCTCCTCCTTAATCTTCCATCATATATCATGCAAAGTGCATGGGACAACATAACACTCCACCATGTCATGATCTTGGTAGTTAAACTTTGTAGGGTTTATACATTAATGTAGATGGTGAAAGGTATGAGAAGCTCTAGAAATGTTAATGGAATATGAACCGCATCGTCAAGTGAACTTGTCAAGCCATTACCTCACACTAGAATGGAATTCAATTAACAGCAAGAGGTAGGAAATTGGTTTCATATCACATCTTCGGGAGTGGAAATTCATCATGTTGCATGATACAAGGCCTGGATATGGTGCATTATCACAAGAATGGAGATTTTCAAGTGCCTCGGACCCTAGAGGTTCTTACTAGTCAACCCACAACAAGTTAAGGTTAGTCATCTCGTTCATATTCTCTGGTTTTTAGAGTAGGTATCTGTGTCTTATGGTGTCTCTCTAATGAGGATACAAAGGAAAATTTTGCTATACCAAGTTATTTCGACCACCCTCCCCATTGTTTATCCTAAATCCAGGATTTTTAGGAAGTCTCAAGTTAATCCGATAGTGTCGAAGGGGAAATTACTATTCCAACTATGATTTCACAAGCTTATGCCTATTCTTTACCACCTTGGAAATTCACCTTCATATGGCTACATCACAATGTGGCACAAACTTGCAATTGATTCCCTCTTCTATGGGAAATTCTAACGGTCTCTATTTTTTAGATCTAGTGTTTTTTGCCCGTCTAGGAAGCTATTGGGTCAATGAGGCAGTCACATTGATCAAATTCCATAGTAGTTCTTAGTGGTTGGAATTACAGGGGAGATCAAGGGCTTCATAAACATATTAGTGTTGCGAGACACACAACCTCATAGTCTCGATCATCTCGATCATCTCTCTGGTATAAGAATACAAGTCAGTTATAGTTTGAGGTAGTGATTTCAGTGGCATATTGGAATAGATTTCTTAGTTGACATTCACCATAGTGATTTCAGTGGCATATTGGAATAGATTTCTTAGTTGACATTCACCATGCCTCCATAAAGAATAGAGGTGTGAAATGCAGCATATTATCAAGAAATTAGGTGCTCAAGGGTCCAAGTGAGAGTTGATATCTTGGCTGCCATATACAAGGATCTCACCCCTCAACTAGTTGAATAGGAAATAACCCAACCATAGAGGGAATTAATAAATGAAAGGAGAACTCTCACAGATAAAGAGGTTTTGGCAAAGGTGGTTGATTGGGTTCGAAATGTAGGGCATACTAGAGGCTGCTACAATCAATATATGTACACCTAGACATCTATTAGAATTTAAAAAGAAATATGGAAAGAGTGTTTGTTAATAGGAGTGAAATTAAGGAGGATATACTCTTGACCTTGAATCATATGCAAATGCATATGATATCAATGTATTGAAGGCTTGAACATCTTGAGAAGTCCATGGACATCTCACATGATCTTGGTTGCTCATCAAGAAGCAAAAAGGAAACCATTCTGGTCAAAGCCACCAATTTAGATAAATATGTTTGAATGTCTTTCACTTACCCTATTTTTGATATTTTAATTTTTAGTTTTGTAATTTTGTGATTAAAAATTGCCCTAGAAGCTTGATAGTTATTGATAGTACTTTTGTTTTCAAAACTTTGATCAATATTGTCTCTTTTGTGATTTTGAAATAACTAAAAGTTTCCTTAGTGGCAACTTCAAAAAAGATGAATGTACACTTTGGATTCAAACGAATGAAAAAGATAATGTTGGATTATTTATTTGTTGCAATCAAAAGATTATAAATTACAGTAAAGAGATTTGTTCAAAATTTGGATGAATGTACACCTCTCATCCAAAGGAATGAAAAAATAGAAGTAATTTATAAAAAAGATAATGTTTAATTATTTATTTCTTGCCATCAAACCATTATAGTAAAGAGATTTGTTCAAAACTACCGTATTAATACTTTAAATTAAGTGATATTTAGTATTGTATTAAATAGAAATGTTTTAATTTTTCAAATTTGTAAAGCATAGATATTTTTGTAAATTTTAGAAATTTTGTATTACATAAATAAAAATATCTTAAACATTATTTAATGTATAACTTAAATATAAATTTAATATTAAATTATTATTCTTATCATGAAAATTTAAAATTAAATTATTATTCTTATCATGAAAAAAACAATCTTTCTCTCAAGCTAACGGCATTAGATGTAGTGCCCCTACGTTTTGTTCATAATTAGTAGTTATTATTTTTAAGACATGGACTAAATTTAGATTTGAGCGCTAGAAAGCGATGTTAGATGTAAAACAGCTACAAAGCTATGTTAGATGTAAAACAGTTATGAACATCATAAATTTATTATGGCGTAATTAATAGATTTTCATTAATAAATAAAAGGTTGAAAATTAATTGGGAAAGAAATATTAGAGTTAGAAGATTCTTGTGACGATTGGAAATTATTGGAAATTATTATTGGTGGATGAAATTAAGATAAATTTTCTTTTAAATAGCTCTTATTAAACAGGATTATATATGATAGGAGAAAAAGATCTATTCTATTAAATCACTTAGTTGGAAAAAAATACTGAGTATGGGTAGAATAAAGTGCTACCAGAGAGAGAAGAAGGCTTTAAAGAAAAATGAAATGCACATTTTCCCAAAAAACCAAAAAGAAAATTCTAGGCAAATGGGTTGGCAAATCCAAAAGAAAGATTTTGCTAAAATTTACTAGAGAAAGAGATTTATAAAATGCATTAAATTAGTACTTAGAATAAACTTACCATATAACAAGATTTATAATCATAGATATTCACCCTATTTTACCATGGATATTATCAACTTATAAATAAACTTTGTTAGGATACTATGAGCCAATAGCGTGATTTATCATCAAAATATTTTACTTTATTTTATTTTATAACATTTTTTAAATTAAATCTAAAAAAGTATGAGAGAAATTGTAATATACCATAAAAAAATTTAACCTGGTGAAATTATATAAAACTAAAACTAAAAATAAAATAAATAATTATATTTATAATTATTTTATCGAAAAGTACTATTGGTGTTTAACATTTTGACTAACAAATTACATTAAAATAAAAAATAAATAAAAATATTAATATAAAATGCATTGCCTAGGAATCAAGGGGTTGTTGATTCCAATGGCAAGCATATCTCAATTTGGGTGAACCGGTGGATTTAGTTCATGGTCGGGAAGATAATGTGATTTCCGAAGTGTATTCCCAGCAGCAAACATGGTTAGAAAATCAGTTTACATTTAAAATTCTGAATATATTGGTCAATTATATGTGCACGCAAAGAATTGAATTAAATTCATGTTTGTGCACCTACAGTATTAGAAGTAAAGCATGCATGAAACATATGAGTATGCTCTGGTTAATTATTTGCTTGATGTGTCTATTTACTTGACCATTCTATGTTTCAACGATTTATCGTATTTTATGAACTATGACTATGCATCCTTATAAGCAAAGATACGTAGAGGTTGTGTTTCCATTTGGTTACGTGGGAAAACTAATTATTATATATATATATATATATTTCCATATAAAGAGATTGAAGGTTGAAAGCAGTTCAGAAACCCTAGAGTCAGATGGCATCGTAGGAAGAGAGGGCAGAGGAGCCTGGCTCCAGTCCATTCTTTTCTACATTTATATCAATTACTTCAGAAATTTTACTGCACAAGTTCTATGACATGAATATTAGAGGAAAGACATAATGAACAACTAGATCCGTAAAAAGGGTTAAGTGGATATGACCAAACAGATTAAATTTGAGCATGGTTTAAAGGACGAGGGTCCTAAAAGGACTTTTTGAAACCAAATTTCGTGAAGTTGTAAGTTTCGATTAAATAAAATAGACTTAGATGATAATTTCTCATCAAGTGAGTAGCCAAAATATGTAAAATTGTATTTCTAATAGAAAAAGAAGAGGGAAAAACCTAATACATAAACATAAAATTATGAACGAGTATATTTAAACAATAGAGATTATAACTTAAACATGAAGAATATACACTTGTATGGCTAGCCTTAGCCAGTGAGTCGAGCAACACTTCAAATTTTTTGGGCTGTCGATAAATAATGAGGAATAAACCAAATAATGAGGAATAAACCAATACCCATTTGGAATAAGATAGATTTAATGCTAGTATTCTCCGGAGTTAAAAAATAAATAAATAAATTGAGTTTGTATTGACAAGCCAAAGTGAGGACATAGTAAATACTAATCTCTATACATAAAAGTTCGAAATTAATACACACTTTGATAGTAGAACATTTGATTACCTTTTATTCATTCGATAGCAAAGTAAAGAATACAAAATAAGTTACTCGGTGGAGCCTTTCAAACAAAATGTTCTTTCTCTAATAAGAGTATTCACATATGAAATTATACAAGTTCTAACCATCGAATAATGTAGAGCCATAAGAACAAGTTAATCCAAATAAGTATTGTAGCGGTAGCTAGTGTATGGAGTAATAAACAACAATTTTTTTTGTTTATACATTAGGAAAAAATATTTGGACATCTAACAATCATAGTTGGACTTGGAATATTCCAGTCAAATAGTACACAGAAAAATAATTTGAGCCACACAAAAATCTATTAATATAAGTTCCCACAACTTCTTGAAAGCTAGAGCCGAAGTAGTTTGAAGACATCATGATAAGGGACGAAAGTCTACATTGTGATTTATTGAGCTGGAAGAAAAGATGCATTCAAAGGAAGTCAATTACTCCATTGTGCACGAGGAAGACAACCATTTAGGCTGTGAAATCATGAAACAAGGTTAGCTCTATACATACCTAGAAGAAGCAATGAGATAAACAACGGTTAGAAGAATCGTCATAGATAAACTTATTCAAAGGAACATATGAAATTCTAGTAAGTAAAATGAGCTTTCCTACCTAGAAGGTCGTAGCAATAAATACTCCACCTTATGTGGAAAAGGAAAAATAAAAATAAAATCCACAAGAGTTATTACCTAATTTTTCCATTCCAAAATGACCCATAATTACATATGGTAGAATGATGAAATGTACTATAATGCTTGATTACTCAACTCTAATGGTAATTTGAAAAGAGTAAATGAAGGCACATATTTAAGAACAACATCACTTGAACTCGATTTAGCAAGGATGAACCATGCCGATACACCAAAGTCATACTGGATTTCCATGATATGAACTAATAACAGCAACAAACCGAACCCAATTACTTGATGGGAATGATAGAGGTGTGTATCATTTGGCGAAGCCCGATGGGAACTTGAACCTCTCAAACAACCTACAGAACACAAAAAAAAATAAGGGAACAAATAATGAGCACTTGTATGAGTTGGGGTTTTCCAATTCCAAAGAAATAAACCATCAAGTAGTGATACAATGCATACTCAAGTCAGATAACGTTTATATTTCAATCTTTATGGGTTAACTTTTTTCTGTATAGGGAATAAAAATGAGAACTTGCTCCCACTGAGACAAGAAATAAGTTGAGCAAAGCCAAAACCCTGTAAAAAATGGAACAAAGGATGGACAACATCATACCCGGTAGTATAACCAAAAACACCTATATAATGTTTTGGTTATGAGCATCGAATGTTTCAGAGGGAACATTGGTACATGCAATCTAACTCTTAAGCTAAGAGTAAGGAACAAAAGATGAATAAGGGAACTTAAGCAAGACCAGACATACTTGAGCATGAGGTGAAGGATGACCTATGAGTCTAGGCGTTGTGGCTGAACTTTCTTCCAGGTGAACGAAGGTTGGTGTCATAGACCACCCTACAAATGTAAGAAACCCTCACACACACACAACAACAACACCTTGCAAAATGGAAAGGTTGAATAGAGTGGAACATGCCATGAAACGAGTGTTAGGGTTTGGTGAAAATCCCTATAAGGTTATCTATCATTGGATCAAGAACCTCTCATTCCTACCATTAGATGGGATCAAGTGTAATAATTCAAGTGATGAGCATGTGAAGGGCGGGGAAGTCACCAATGGGATATTTTCAGGTCTTACCTTGGTTTAAGAGAAGTAATGTGATACATACAAGCCATATGAATACCCAAGGAAATAAAAACTTACCTTTAGTACTATGTGTACAAAATGTGGCAACGACATGATAGATTTCAACCAAAGGTAAGTACATTAGCATTCCATACTGATAAGCTTCATAAAGGTAAGCTATTGGGTAGAAAGAAAAGCTTTATGACCTGTGAGCATCTAAGTACTAAGATACATTATAACATGGTTGATATATATATGAGAGATTACAAGGGGCATGTAATAGAAAGGGTTTAATACCAAGTATTTTATTGGCAAAGAAAGAAAATAGTAACTAGGTAAAATACACTTTTACAGCATGGGAAACCATTTTATTAGGAAAGAGTCTACATATGTATATGTTTACCAAAATGAGGAATGTGTATTTAGAGACCTAATAGGAAACCCATTAAATTTACCCAACATTCAACAATGGTATGTCAGATTGTTAAGAAATTCATCCAAGATAATTTTCTAAATTGAAGAAGCAGGTGAAAATTAATGAATTAAAAATAGTGCATAGTCTTTTCAAAGAGGAAAAGAAAAAAAAATAACAAAATTGTATTAGGGATATGTGACAAATGATATCAAATCACTAGTTTCAAAAATTGGGCTTACAGGGAACCACCACACTGAATTGGGAATCAAATTTAAGAATCGATATACTAATACTAGGTTGTATTAACTATAAGGTAGTCAAGTGAAGTAGGGCTATAACACGGATTGACTGAAAAAAACCAACCCACTTGTGATGGAGGGAGAAGAAATCTATGTGGAGTTGGGAGGAGGAACTACTCCACCCACAACTCAACTTATGGATATTGTGAGAATTTTACAGAAGGGGCTAGTTTATCTCAGAACCAATAATGAGTGGTTGCTAAAAGCAAGTGAAGAACAAGAAAGAATGATCAGAGATTTAACTGAAAATTCTAGTCACCGGATACTAGAAACATGAGAGGATGGATGAAGAGGGGCAACCATATTCTCAAAAATTGATCTTAAAACCAAGTATAATTAGTTAAGAATCAAGGATGAAGACATCCATAAAATAGCTTTTCGAACTAGATATGGTCACTACAAATTTGTACTATTACCATTCGATATTACTAATGCACCAACAACCTTTATGTGTTTAATGAAGAAGGTGGTTAGTAAATACCTTGAAAAAATTGTGTTGGTAATTATAGATGACATTTTGGTGTAACTAAGAGCGAGGAAGAGCATAAAGAACATCTAGAGCTAGTGCTACAAGCTTTAAGAGAACATCAAATGTATGCTAAATTTAGCAAAAGTGAGTTTTACAAGGACGGAATATAGTTTTTGGGCCATGTCATTTTAAAGGAGAGTCTGTAAGTTGATCTTGAAAAGGTTAGGGCCATTTTAAACTAGCTTGTACCTAAGGATGTGTTAGTTGTATGATCATTCATGGGAATTATAAGATATTACAGAACATTTATTGAGGGATTCTCTAAACTGGCCTACCCTATCACTTCCTTACAAAAGAAAGGAACAAAGTTTGAGTGGATAGCCAAGTGCTAAGAAAGTTTTGACAAACTAAAACATTTGTTAACAGTGGCCCCTATTTTGAAAATTGGAGATTCAGAAAAAGTTTTTTTTGTATGTACAAATGCTTTCTTGTAAGGTTTAGGAGTTTTGATGCAAGAAGGTTGTGTGGTGGCTTGTTTTTCTAGAAAACTAAAACTGCATGAGAATAACTATGCAGTGTATGATTTAGAGCTAGCTATTATGATTCATGCCTTAAATACGTGGAGACACTACCTATGGAGAAAAAAATTCACCTTGGTAACATATCATGTTAGCTTAAAATATTTTTTCAGCCAACCAGATATTAATGCTAGGCAAGCTAGGTGGATGGATTTTATTAGTGAATTTGAATTTGATAAAAGGCACATTATGGGTAAAGAAAATAAACTAGCATATTCTTTAAGTTGATATGCAAATTATATTATGGAAATTTTTATTGATGGTGCCACTACAAATTTTATGGAGCAGATCAAAAATTCAATATAGGAAGATCAAATTTATCAATAAATTCAAAATAAATTGCAACAGGTAAATATTCTAGGTTATGTTGAAAATTCAGAAAATATGTTAACCTATAGAGATAGATTGTATGTTCCAAATGCAAGGGTTTCAAAACAGATGATATTAGATGAATATCATAAGAAACCATATGTTGGACACCCTGGATATCAAAAGATGATAACAAATTTGAGGAAGGAATTTTACTAGCCTGGCAGGAAAAAGAAATTAGTAGAATATTTGTCAAAATGTTTAGAATGTCAGCAAGTGAAGGTATAACATCAACATCTAGCAAGACTATTGAATCTAATACCCATTTCCGAATGGAAAGGGGAGTTGATCTCACTGGAATTTAATATAGGATTACTATAAATAATATGATGACATGACTTTATCATGGTGGTAGTGGACACACTAAGCAAGGAATCACACTTTATACACGTACAGTCTACTTATGGAGCATCTCAGATTGTAAATATTTTTATGAAGGATATTTTTTGACTACATGAAATACCAAAAATGGTAGTATCTGATAGGGATGCTAAATTCACTTCCAAAATTTGGAAGGCCTTGTTTAGAGGCATGGGGACCAAGCTAAATTTTAGTACTTCCTAACACCACCAAACTGATGGGAAAATAGAGAGGACCAATCAAATTCTAGAGGACATGTTAAGAATGTATGTCATGGACAGACCTACTAAATAGAAGGATTTCCTACATTTAGCATATTTTTCTTACAACAACAATTATCAAAATTTGATAAAAATGAGTTCTTTAGAAGCCCTATATGGTTGAAAATTCCACAAACCCCTCAAATAGAGTCAACCGAAAGATAGGACAATTTTGGGACCAAATGCATTGCAAGAAATGGAATAGGTAGTACAAAAAATTAGATAGAACATAAAAATTACACAGGATAAACAAAAAAGTTATGCTGATAAAAAGAGAATTCACAAGGAATTTAAGGTTGTAGATCATGTATTCATAAGAGTTAAACTGAGGAAAAAAACCTTAAGAAACGGATGTTGTACCAAGTTGGCACCACGGTTCTGTGGGCATTTTAATATTTTGGACAAAGTTGGACCAATAACGTATCAGCTAGAATTTCCCAGTCATATAAAAGTACACAATGTTTTTCATGTATCTTTGATAAAAAAATATGTCCATGATAATTCTCACATAATTGAATGGAACTTGATACAGGTGAAACTAGAAGTATATTTCCTGGAAAAACCACTTTGTATATTAGATTGGAGAGATATTTTTCTATAGACTCGAGCCATCACTCAAGTTAAAGTGCAATGGAAGCATTATACACCTGAGGAGGCCACTTAGGAGATGGAGAACGAAATGTGGAAGGCATGTCCAATGCTATTACAGAAGGAAGGAAATTGAGTATTGAACATCAAAGATGGTGTTAAATAAAAAGGGGGGAAAGATGTAATACCCCTCCATTTTGTTCATAATTAGGAGTTATTATTTTTAAAAACTAGACTAAATTTAGATTTGATGGCTATAAAGCCATGTTAGATGTGAAACATACATGAACAATAAAGTTATTATGATGTAATTAATAGATTTTCATTAATAAATAAAAGGTTGGAAATTACTTGGGAAAGAAACACTAGAGTTAGAGGATTCTTGCCAAGATTGGAAACCATTATTGGTTGATGAAATTAAGATAAATTTTCCCTTAAATAGCTCCTAAAAATCCCTAGGAGAAAACATACATGATTTAATATGATGGGATAAAAAAATCTATTAAATCACTTAGTTGGAGAAATACACTATTTATGGGTAGAATAAAACATAGCAGGAGAGAAAGACACTCTTTAAAGAAAAATAAGAGCACCTTTCTTGAAAAAATAAATCCCAGGCAAGTGGGTTGGTAGACCCAAAAAGCGGGACGCTACTCAAATCTATGAGGGAAAGAGATTTATAAATACATTACTTAGGAATGAAAGGGGTTGTTAATTACATTGGCAAGCATATCTTAGCTCAGGGGGAACTGGTGGATTCAGTTCATGGTCGGGAGGATAGTGTGCTTTCCCAAGTCTATTTCCAGCAGCGGACACAGTTAGAAAAATTACTTACATTTAAAATTCTGAATGTATTGGTCGATTATATGTGCACATAAAGAATTGAATTAAACACATGTTTGTGCACCTACAGTATTATAAGTAAATCATGCATGATGGACTATGTGTATGCTTTAGTTAATTATATGGTTGATGTGTCTATTTACTTGGCCATTGTACATTTCAACTATTAATCTCATTAAGTTTTATTTATATTTTTTGGTACTCTATGAATTATGATTGTGCATACATAGAAGGAAAGATACGTAGAGGTTGTGTTCCTATTTGGTTACATGGGAATATATAGATATATATATATATATATATATATATATATATATATATATATATATATATATATATATATATACATATATGTATGTATGTATATATATGTATATATGTATATATATATATATATAGATATGTATATATATCTATAGATATGTGTATATATATATATATATATATATATATATATATATATATATATGTATGTATATATATATATATATATATATATATATATATATATATATATATATATATATATATATATATATATATATATATATATATATATATATTATTCCTTTGAAGAGTTCAAAGCTTGAAAGCAGATCAGGAACCCTAGAGTTAGATGTCATCGTAGGATGAGAGCGTAGAAGATCCTGGCTCCAGTCCATTCTTTTCTATGTATACATCAATTACTTTAAAAAGTTTACTGCACAAGTTCTATGACATGAATAGTAGAGGAAAGATGCATAGTGAACAACTAGATTTGTATAAAGGGTTAAGTGGACATGGGCAGACAAATTAAATTTGAGCATTGTTTAAAGGAAAAGGGTCCTAAAAGGACTTTTCGAAACCAAAGTTCTTGAATATCTAAGTATCGATTAAAACAAACAAGCTTATATTATAATTTCTCATAAAGTGAGCAGCCATAATATGTTAAATTGTATTTCTAATAGAAAAAATGAAGGAAAAACCTAATACATAAATATAAACTTATGAATGAGTAATTATATTTAAACAACAAATATTATAAGTTAAACATAAAGAATATACAGTCGTATGGCTAGCTTTAGCCCATAAGTCGAGAGGAACTTCTGCGATTACCTTTGATTCATTCGATAGTGATCTAATAATGTGGGATCTTAGACAATTATTAAGGTGTTACAGACTCTTGTGCATGGATTTTCTTATGTTACTTTGTGCAATGGATCAATAATATTGTGAAATACATAGATAATGAAGCAGTTAAAGAAACATAACAGACACACATAGCACAGCAAGATAATCAAGGAGTTCACCCAACACTCCTGGGCTACGTCTTCTGGTCCAGACTTCAGTGGTGACCTCTCTATTATGTCTTCAAAAATAGAGTTTTACAAAAGTGAGCTCAATTTGAGTCTCACACACACAGACACAAACAACAAGGCTTTACTTGGATCCCCCAAGTCTTTCTGTGTACACAGACTCTCCTTACTGACTCTTATCTCTGTTTTCTTTCTGTCTCAACACTGCTTGCCTTTGTTTCTATCAGTCTGTGGCTTTAAAGCCAATCGGCGTTGTCTGTTCGTTTCTCCTTCTCGGGCCCTCTGGCTTCCTAGCCTCTATCCGCTCAAATCCCCCTTTTAGCATTAGCAAACATTGCTAAACACCTTCAGGGATGGTGGCCACCTGTTCTGTAACGGAATGGACCATCAGGCCTTTGAAATCCCCAAAAACAGTATTCTCTGTTTACATAGAGAAATACGCTAAAAACTGTGAAAATCCGCCAATCTGCCATTTATCGGATTTGAAATACTATAAATTCTACCTTATAACTCCTAACGGGTTTGCCTTTATATCGCTTATTGCATCCCCACCGTTGATCTGAGAGATCTTCATCGAATGGCTTGAGGTTCATTTCGGGCGGCTCATTCGTACGAGGGTTAACCACTCGAAAAGGGTGGTTTTCTCTCTCAAGGGCCTGGCCACATGGTAGCAATGTATGGGCTCAGGTGGAGCCCGGCCAAAACCACTTACCGCCTATGGCCCACCCGAAATCACGCTTGTTTCGGATCTCAAAACATATATACTTGCATGTATAAACCCTTTCAGGTCCAGTTTCATCGCTTTATTCGCATTTCTTTCGTTTTTCGTTCATTTAACGAAAATGCGATTTACATTAAAAAACCTTTATACCAGACTTGAAATATTATACAAATGCATTCATAAATCCTGTTGGGTCCATTTTTATCGCATCATCACTTTGTTCTTTGCATTTCGTTTATTTAACGAAATCATGAAATATAAAGGAAAGCCCTGTTTTCCAAAACTCTAAATATGTATGCTTTTATCTATAATTCTGTCGGGTCCGGTTATCGTAGTCATAGTTATTATCAGCCCCACTCCTTTGCATAGGTTCGATGTGATATTGCAATGTGACTTGTCACTATCGCATATCGCATAAGCCCCCGGGTCGTTGTAAGCGCTCCCTTGTAATCTGCCGATGCAATATGGCAAGTTAACCTGGGCCGTCAATCTTCGCGCTTGATCGACGATCCTCGTTGGCCCCGCTGATCGCTATCACAACATTTATATGGTCACCTCCGATAGCCCCCACTTGCCTTCACCAATTGCAATATTTCGATTAGATCTGGACCGTTGATCGGCGAGATCTGACAACTCCTATGCGAAGTTTTTTTAAGCCTCCGATAGGCCTTATTTCACTGTTTTCTTCATGTTTTTGCCTTCTGATAGTGTTATCTTCCTTTTTAAAAGTTTCTTCTCAGGCGATAGTTTTGAATGTTTAGAAGACTTTGAAGACTTAGAGGGTTTTCTAAGATCCATTTGGATCACGCCTTCCCATTAAAAAAGCTTTTGGACCACCAAAAGTTGGTTTTTAAGCATCAATCAAGTGAGGATACAGTTTCCTTACTTTCCCAATCTCTATCCATCTTGCACTGCTTGGTTTTGAACCTTTGAGTTTGATTCTAAGGTACTCAACATCCCCTTTCCGTGTAGTTCTCACCTTCCTATTCAGAACTGTATCTTCCTGCAACTCATTGAGATATTCAGGTAATAGATCATCAATAGAAAGCAACTGAGTTTGCTCTTCGGGATCTTCAATCAATGAAGGTTCAAATAGTCTCAAGTTCTCTGCATTAACTACTGAATAGATGTGCATGTAAACTGGTAAATCAAGGCGAAAAGTGTTCTCACCAATTTTCTCAAGTATCTTGAAAGGCCCATACCTTATTAGCTTCAGCTACTTACCTTCACCTTGCATTATTTCTTTGCTGATGTACAGCCAGACTTGATCACAAACTTGGAAGCTATGCTCAATTCGATGCTTATCATGCCTTGCCTTGTACTTGGCTTGGCCCTTTTCTAGTTCTTCCTACACTGCCTAGTGAATTTCTTGGATCTATTCAATGAACTTGGTTGCTTTGTCTACATCACTATGTCCATCAACTGATATGTCTTTACTAAAGACAAAATCCAAGGGAGACCTTGGTGTAAAACCAAAACAAGTCTCAAAAGGATATCTTTTTGTAGAAGAGTGCTTAGCACGGTTGTAAGCATGTTGCACATAACACAAATGTTTATCCCAAAACTTGGGATGCTTGTTGCAATAGCCTCTGAGAAATTGGATCACTTTCCTGTTGACCACCTCTGTTTGGCCATCTGTTTGTGGATGAAATGTTGTGCTCTTTTTCAATCCGCTGTCCATCAACTCCCATAAATTAGACCAAAACTTCCCAAAAAATCGGGAATCTCGATCAGATACAATAGAAGTGGATAACCCAAAATGAACCCATACATGTTGAAAGAACAACTTTGTTGTTTGTTCAGTTGTAATCTGCTTGTTACAAGGTATTAAAATAAACATTTTGTTGAACCTGTCCACAATAACATATAAATAGTCATGACCTTTTCTAGATTTTGGCAATCCCCCAACAAAGTCCATGGAAACACTTTCCCAAGGATGAGAAGGAACTGGAAGTGCAGTGTGAAACCCTAGTTTTTTGTTGCTAGGCTTGCTTTTAGCACACATGGTACACCCTTTAATATATCTAGAAACTATTTCATGCATTCTTGGCCAATAACAAAATATTTGCAGCTGCGAAACTATTTTACTTACCCCAAAATGACCTGCTATTAGAGAAATATGTGCTTCTTGGATTATGTTAACTCTTTCAGTTTGAGGAATGCATAACTATCCCAAATGATACAAGAGTTGGTCCTTAACATGATAATCCAATTCTTCTACTTGTTTACAATGACTTAAGGTTGCATATACATCTTTAAAATCTACATCTTGAGCATATTGTTCAATGTAGCTTTCATGCAATATTGAGTTATGCTTAAGTATAGTAGATGAATTTATGATTGGTCTGGATAACATATCTGCAACCTTATTGTGTATGCCTTTCTTATATCCGATGACAAAATGAAACTGTTGTAGAAAACGCATCCACCTATAGTGTCTTGATTGCTGCAATTTAGTTTGTGAGTGAAAATATTGAAGTGGTTGATGATCAGTATGTATAACTGTTTCTTTTCCCATTAGGTAATGTTTCCACTTTTTCACACTCTGTACTAATGCATACAATTCTTTATCATATGTGGGATAATTAACTACTGCAGAATTGAACACATATAACATAGTTGTCATTCCATTGGTAGGGGATTTGGATCATGCTGAAGCTGCGATGAGAGCTCGGACGACGAACTAGGGTTTTAGCACTCTCAATGATGGCACACTGTTCTGCTCTCAGAGCCCCTACACCTCTAACATTGCACAACCCAGAAGAATAGACCGCAAGAGCACAGTTTTGTTTCAGCGGCTTCACCGATGGGGGAGGTCACAGAGCCCCCCCCCATGACGACTCAGTCACCAAGGACTTTAAACAATCCTGACAACGCCTCTACACATTAGACGCAAACAAATCAGCATCACACTGATTCGTCAAATGATTCTTAGAGCACAACAAAGATACCAATGGATAAGCAGCAAAAGATTGGGGAAAAAGAGGATAAACCCAAAATGACTTCCAAAACCTGCAAACTGGTCGCTGCAGAACGGCCCAAGATTGAATTGCCTAGTCAGAGAATCAATAACCAAATCCAATACATGAAAGACCATGCTCTCATTGGGAAATTTATAGGGTTCTGGCCCATGAAGAAAGCCATTCAGGGTTGGATAGCAGCAAAATGGAAACCAAAAGGACACATCAATCTGCAGCTTGGACCAAAAGGTTTCTTTACGACCATCTTCAACTGCATAGAAGATCGAAACAAGGTCTTAGATAATGGTCCTTACTTCTTCAATGCAACAGGACTCTATCTAAGGGACTGGGTTGAGAGATTCAACCCCGACAAACAAGATCTTAGCTCAGCACCTGTCTGGATTAGGTTATATTCTCTCCCATTGGAATACTGGGATGAGGAAACCTTAAAAGATATTGGAAATGGACTGGGAGAATTCATCAAAGTAGCAAAAGAAACAAAACACCGAAGATATACTTCATATGCCCACATTTGTGTCTACATGCACCTAAACAAATCTCTATCAGACTCGGTAAGTAGTTATCATGATGATTTCGAATGGATTCAAACTCTAGATTATGAGCATGTCCCCTTCAGATGTCGTAAGTGCCATGCACATAGACATCTATTCCGTGATCGTCCGCTCAATGTCAAGCCCCCTCCCAATTCTGCCTCTGAGCATTCAGATCAAGATGGTTTTATTAAAGTAAACTCTAGGAAGAGAGCTCACAAGAAACCTTCCTCTCAGCCTAATCATGCCCCCGCCAGCATCGCTATCCCCTCATCGAGCAACAACTTCGACATCTTAGCCCATCCTGACCCCTCCGCACCAGAACCTCCCTTCCCTTCCTCAACCCAGGATATCCCTATTCCACCTTCTGAGAACCCTCAGAAGGGCATTTCGCCGTCTCAGCATCAAGAGCCCCCCCAATCTGCCCTCCCATCTGGACACGGCAAAGCCTTGATTTGCAAACCTAACGGCAGCTGACCTTAAGCATAGGAGAGCAAGGTCTTCTGCTTTAGCTGAGCATGTAGAAAAAACCAATCATCATGTTTGTATTGAGGAGGCTAGTGTTATTGCTAAGGTTTCGCACTTCCATCATCGCAAAATTTAGGGAAGCTCTTGAGATTGAGAAGAGGTCGAGCAATCTCAATACAGAGGATGGCTGAAAAATTAGCAGGTGCTAGATCCCAACACTCTCTTCTTAGTCGTTTTTTTTTCTTCTTCTGCCCCCCTCCTTGTTTTTGGTAATTTATATATATATATATATATATATATATATATATATATATATATATATAGATATATATATATATCTATATATATATATATATATATATATATATATATATATATATATATATATATATATATATATATATATATCCTCTCATTATCTATCTATTATTATTATTATTATTATTATTATTATTATTATTATTATTATTATTATTTATTTTTAATTAATTAATTATTTATTTATTTATTCATTTTTTATTTTATTTTATTTATTTATTTATCTATTATAACTAACTATTAACACAAGTTAAAATTATTTTATATATTTTTATATTTTTATATATATTTTACGGGATTGCTCAACTAATATAACTAATTTCCTTTAAAAAAATTATGACCATGTTCCTTAAGTCAAAATTAGCTGTTGGTCTTGTTGACCATTGGAGGCTCTGCTCAGACTATTTAACATGCTAAGTTGGATCTGTTTCTTCAATTTGTCCTGACGATGAACGACACTGGTTAGTTCGAAATGCATCGATAAATGGTTTCTCATGTGATTTTCGCCGAAAAATCTCTCGTAAGCATGGAGATTTATAACCAAATGCTCATCCCCAATCAGGTTGTGAACATTCCTCCCGATAGTGCTGAACCCAAGCAAATGGAGGAAGAACCGAAAAGCATTAATATAAGAGATTTGGACATTTTCAGTCTTGAACAGGCATGCAAGCAACAACAATATGATAAAATTCCAACAAGGCAGCTAGAAAGTCTAGAAGTCATACTATCTAGAGCACATCAACAAAGATCCCTCGGAATACAACCTGGAAGTCACTGGGATGGAAAGAACCTATTCAAGGATACTAAGAAAAGAGGGAGAAAGACAGATCTACAAAGAACTATCCTCATTGGGGAAATTTTGGTTGAATTTGGTAGATATTCAAAACTCACCAAGTACTACAGGCCACTCCCCAACTCTGAACCATGAAGCTCATCTCATGGAATGTAAGAGGGCTGAATGGCCCAGGGAAATACAGAATGATAAAAAATCTGATTCAGAAGGAAAAACCTCACATCTTCTTTATGCAAGAAACCAAGTGCAACAGTACTCTGCTCAACTCCACTCTCTCAAAAGCTTGGAATAGCTGCCACACTACGGCGGTGGATGCCATAGGGGCCTCGGGAGGCATAGCAATCGCTTGGAATGCTCAAGCCATTGAACTTACAGACATTCATGCTAATCACCACTTCATTCAAGCCAAATTCCATGTCATAGGGACCAATGTGCACGGTCATCTCACCAACGTATACTTCCCACAAATTGCTGACAACAAAATCACCATATTGGACACGCTAGCCCTGCTCAACACCAACAGATCCCTTCCACTCTGGATCATGGGAGGCGACTTCAATATGATCACCAAATTAGAAGAAAAAACAGGAGGAAGAATCAGACTGGAAAGTGACAGTGAGCACTTCAAAAAGTTCATACAGAGCAACTGGTTAATCGACTTCCCCAGCAACAATGGGATTTTCACCTGGAACAACAAAAGGTCAGGTACTCATCAGATCACCTCTTGACTTGACAGATTCCTGATATCTGATAATGCCATACATCTCGAAGGAGATCTCTCTACCTCCATCCTACCATATGCAGGATCAGACCATTGGCCAATCTCGTTTCAATGGCAAAGGTTGGGGGTCTCCTCCAAACGGCCTTTCCACTTCGAATCTTCTTGTCTAAACCATCCTCAATTCAAAGATCTAGTTCAGCAAACTTGGAAAAGCTTGACCCCCCCTGCAAGATCCAAGATGTTCCAATTTCAACAAAAGCTGAGACTCCTAAAAATGCAAATCAAACAATGGAACAAGGCAACCTTCGGCAACATTTTTCAAGCTCAACAAGCCTTAACACAGAAGATGGAGAAGCTCCAGCAAACTATCATCAATGAAGGCAGGGCTGATGCCAGTAATGAATAGGAAAAGCAGTTACAGATGCAGATCAAAGAAAGGGAGAGATAGGAGGAAATATTATGGAAATAGAAATCGTGAATAAAATGGCTAAAGGAAGGAGAAAAGAACACGAAATTCTTCCATCGCTCTACAATCCAAAGAAGAATGCAAAACAACATCACCCACATTCTCAATCAAAAGGGAGAAAGACTGGAAAACCATGGGGATATAGAAGCAGAACTAATCAGGCATTTCAAATCGGTACATCTAGAACCCTCCATCAACAGAAAGCCAACGATAGACAAGATTCTCTCGCACATCCCTAAGCTGATCACAGAAGAACACAATCATCTACTTCTCCGCCCAGTTACTCTCCTGAAGGTGGACTCTGCTATGAAACAGATGCAAGAAGGAAAAGCCTCGGGCCTAGATGGCTTCACATCCACTTTTTTCCACCAATTCTGGGAATATATCCAAGAGGAAGTCTGGCAAGTAGTCGAAGAATCAAGAACGCTTCATTGGATGCTCCCCTCCCTGAATGCCACCTTTATCACCCTCATCCCCAAGGAGGAGCGCTCAAATACACCCGATAAATTCAGGCCGATCACCCTATGCAATGTCATCTACAAAATTATCTCCAAAGTTATAGCCTCTCACCTGAAGCCGTTGCTTCCCATGCTCATCTCGCCAGAACAATCGGGCTACGTGGAAGGAAGGAAAATCATGGATGGGATCATACTCACCCACGAGATCATTTACTCTCTAAAGCAACATAAAAAATCATGTATGCTCCTTAAAATCGATCTCTCAAAATCCTTTGACAAGCTAAGTTGGAATTATATGCAGTCTATATTAACAGCTTTTGGATTTTCACCCATATGGGTCAGATGGATCATGAGCCTAATTTCCTCAACTTTCTTCTCTATCCTGGTTAATGGTATTCCCTCCTCCCCTTTTCAACCTTCCAGAGGTATATGCCAAGGGGATCCCCTCTCCCCTTTTCTCTTTGTTCTCATGGCTGAAGGACTAGGTAGATCCATTAAGCAAGCGCTTCATGAAAACCAGCTTAAAGGCATATCCCTGCACAACTCCCCGGCTATAACCCATCAGTAATTTGTGGATGATAATATGCTATTTGGACACCCCTCGGTCCAGGAAGCCAGAAAATTCAAATCCCTCCTTGATGATTTCTCCGTTGCTTCTGGAGCAAGTATTAATACTGCCAAATCTCAAATTTTCTTTTTTCACACCCCCTCAGCAACCCAATCTTCCATAATCCACATTTTGGGATTTTCGCCTGCCGCTCTCCCCTCCAAGTACCTTAGAGCCCCCCTTACTAATTCTGCTCTCAAACATTCTTCTTGGCAAATCCTTCTCGATAAGCTAGAATCCCGTCTCACCTAGACTTTCAGAGCCCTAAACATGGTTAGCAAGCTGATCCTGATCAAATCCATTTTGCAATCAATGCCTCTTTATTTGTTTTCTATCTTAGCAGCACCCAAATGGGTTCTCAAAAAAATCAAAAACCTCCAAAGAAACTTCTTATGGGGGTCTTCGGGACAAAACCGCAAATGGGCTTTAGTCAAGTGGGATATTGCCTACCTCCCAAAAAGCATGGGGGAAATTGGTCTCCGAGACCTGCAAAATAGCAACACAGTCATGGGCGCTCGAATCTGGTGGAAGTGGCTTTCTTACCCAAATACTCCTTGGGCAATCCTCTGGAGAGAAAAGTACGCCGATAACAGATTGTAGGATGATCTAATAAGGCTAACAAGCACGGAGAAGGGTTCCCTAATCTGGGACGCGGCCAGATTGCACAGAAACCTAATTCACAAGCACAGCTTCTGGGAGATAAGAAATGGCAATCATGCACGCTTCTGGACAGATTCCTGGTAGCAAAGACCCAATCTCCACAGCTTAATCTCTCCACCCCCATTAGCGGACGAGGAAACAAATAGATGGGAGACGGTCAGCCAGTACTGGCTTCCCACACCTAATCAGGGGTACAGACAATGGCGCAAAGCAGAAGATATCATAAGGAATGGAACAGAGATAATACACAGGGAGCTGAACACAGAATTAACCAACAGGCGAATCAGATATTCTGAAGAAAAGGACATTCTTCGCTGGGGATACAAACCACGTGGCACTTTCACAACCCAAGAGGCATACAATCTAATAATCAATGCTCCAGCAAATAAGGACCCTCTCTGGGATAAAGTGTGGCATTCCAAAATTTGGCCTAAAATCTCAACCTTCCTCTAGCTATTATGCCACAAAAGAATACTCACATGGGACAATCTTAGAAAAAGAAACATCCATGGCCCATCAAGATGCCCCAATTGTGAGCAGCAGGAGGAAACAATATTGCACCTCTTGCATTCTTGCTCTCTAGCCAGTAAATTGTGGGAGAAAACAATTTTTAGATGTCAAAAAGATGGGAGAGATAGAGAAGATATCACCAATACTATACGACTCTGGGCTAAAAACCCATATAAAAGTCCCCTGCTCAATGCTCTTTGGAAAATACTGTCGGGACACATCATGTGGACTATCTAGAAGGAAAGGAATAGGCATATATTCAGGCATCAAACCACTCCCACAGAAATAATCTGGAACATCTTGTGCATTAACCTGCAGGAAACCCTGGCACTACAGTCTTGGAGCAAGGAGGACTTCCCCATCGAGCCACAAGAAAGGAATATCTGGATGAATTGGAATCTCAAGCCCATCCAATTTCAGGATCTACCCACCAAGTCCATCCCCGCACAGCAACCCCCCAGCAATTGGCACCCACCACCCTTTGGAATCACTCAACTCAATTTTGATGGTGCTTCCAAAGGCAATCCAGGTCAGGCCAGGTTCGGAGGTATCTTCAAGGATCATTCAGGCAATCCTCTCTTATTATATTTGGGCAATATCGGATGGGATACCAACAACTCAGCGGAATTAGAGGGATTATGGCAAGGACTGATCCTCGCACATCAACACAGTTTTTTCCCTCTAATCATTGAGGGAGATTCCCAAATTCTCATCAACATGGCCCAACAAATCATTCAGGGGACCTCTGCAGAAAAACTTTCCTATAGCTGGCGTCTTGCTGCTCGTTTGGAAAACATTGAACAACTTCTAGCAAGGAACAAAGCCATCACTTTCAAACACATTAAGAGAACTGGCAACAAAGTGGCCGACCACTTAGCCAACCTTGGTGTTTTAGACAATAGACCCATCCACAAAGGGCTGATAGAAATCATTAAAGATGCCTCACACCAATAGGAATTCACCAAGCTGGTGCAAATGGATGCAACATCCCCGGATGCGGGTGGTAGATAGGCATTTATGGTACACAAGCAGATGGGCAAACAAGTGGCCCATCCGTATAGCCATTTGTGCCGCCGCTTGTGTGAAATCAATGCAGATATTGGCTCTCAGGTTGGCAGCATTAACCACCTGGGATTTTCAAGACATTCCCGGCAACTCCCTAAACATGGATCAGGAGACTCCACCCAGCTCCATTCAACCCCTCAATTGTTATTGTCCTCCCTCCGCCTCTGAACCGAGCCTCCGCACTACTACTGGAAGGAGATGCAGATTATTATGCTGCGTAGACCTGGGTAATGGTATTCACCACTCCCAATCCCCTCTCTGCCATCAGTGTTCTGAGTTCCCTACTCCTTCCTCTGCTACACCTGTGAATTCTTTGGAACCCAGTCTTCTTCCTCCCGCAGAACTTCTCCCCATCAGCCCCATGAGATACCGGCACAGATTGAGCAGTAGGCACGGAGGCAATCGCAGTGGTGTTCCACGAGCCAGTCAGCATCCCCCCTCTGCCTCTTCTTCCCTGTCCCCTTCCCTCTCCAATCCCAGCCCCCATGGCAGATATCTGAACACGCGAAGCAGGAGAGGAAGAACTAGCTTCAGTGGAGTGCATCTCTCTAGAAGCATTCCCCTGCACGCAGCGACCAACGCCTCCTCCCATCAAGCTCATTTCCAATTCCAAAGCACCCTGAACAAGCCGAAAATTATGGTCACCATCACCATGGGTTTCAAGGAATTCTCTGAGTCCAATTCAGAACCTTCGTCTAGCAGGGATTTCAGCCAAGTTCCAACCTTTAATGTTGAACTAGGGGAGCCAAGCTCCAAACTTCCGGCAACTGATAAGGACCTCCCCTCAAGCAGCAATCTGCGAACTATGGAATGCGAGACCCACCGAAAGGATAAGGGCATTCAACCTGAGGACAGCGCAGGTGGCGGACATGCAGATAATACAGGCTCTGAAGTCTATGGGTGGTGTCCGATTGTGGAGGAGGAGCCCACCGAGGAAACCAAGCAGCTGGCCGATAGATTACATGGCGAGCAGTAACCGGGTTCTGTTCTACTTTTCCATCTGTCTTTTGTTGTTTTGCATCTTGTTTAGTCTTTACACATTCTTTTTTCCCTTCTTGGTTGTAATAGCTTGGAATTTTGTCCCCATTGGACGACTAAACATGGACAAGTCTGATTCCAACTTTTATTTACTCAGTCTTAATTCCAATTTTCTGTATATGAGAACTTTAGCCCCTGCATGGGCAGATGAAACTTTTTATTTTTGGGCCGAGACTAGTCTCCCCTTCTGGGGCAGTCTCACTTTCAAGTTTGGAACAAAATAATGGTCATCCCATTGACCCAGCACCACTGAGGCCAGAGCCTCCTTATACATTTTGCATATATCAATAGATAAATTTTACTTAGAAAAAAAAATTAACTACTGCAAAATTAAATGTCTCAGAATGATAACATATGAGTTAACCATGTTGCATCAATACTTCTCCCATGGCATAGTCACTAGCATCTGTTTCAATCTCAAATGGTATTTGAAGGTCTAGCAATTCTAGTATTGGTGTTGTACTAATCTTTTCTTTCAAGGTGTCGAAGGCTTTCCACTATTTTCCTCTCCACTAAAACACCTTGTTCAATCTTGTTAAATCATGTAAGGTAGCTGCAATTAAGGAAAAGTTAGCAATAAACTTTCTCCAATATTGTGCTACTCCTAGGAAGCTCCTAACTTCTATAGCAAATTTGGGTTTAGGCCAGTTCACAATGACTTCAACCTTAGAGGGATCTATCTTCAATTCACCACCCCCTACAATATGACCCAAATAATTCAAATATGTTTTTCCAAATTCATATTTTGATAATTTAACATAAATATTTTCTCTTTTCAAAACATCTAGAGTCTGCTTTACATGCTTTAAATGTTCTTCCCATGTTTTACTAAAACCAAGAATGTCATCTAAATATACAATTACAGAATCATCAATAAAAGGCTTGAGCACATCATTCATAACTCTCATGAAAGTGGTAGGAGCATTAGTTAGGCCAAAAGGCATAACCAACCATTCATACAGCCCTTGCTTTGTTTTGAAAGCAGTCTTCCCTGCATCTTGTTCTGCTACTCTGACCGAATGATAGCCACTACGCAAGTCCAACTTGGAAAAGTAAACAGCTTCTTTCGGCTGATCTAATAGATCATCTATGCGAGGAAGAGGATAACGATTTTTTATCGTTATTTTATTCAGTGCTCTGTAATCAATGCACATCCTCCACGAACCATCTTTCTTTCTCACCAACACAATTGGAGATCCACATGGTGATGTGCTTGGCCTTATGAACCCTTTATCGAGCAGCTCCTGTACTTGCTTCTTGATCTCTACATTCTCTAAAGTGGATAACTTGTACATTCCAATGTTAGGCAATGGAGCCTCTTGCTGCAAATGAATATCATGTACTACTTCCCTTTTGGGTGGCAAACCTTTAGGTTCTTGAAATAGGATATCATATTCTGAAACAACTTTTTCTAAATCAGCTTTCTGTTTAGCATCATAGCCTTCAAATGCATTGGTTTTATCAGGGGTCGATTCCTTTATAACCATTAGTAAAAATTGCTTGCATGAGTTTACAATTCTTTTCATCTGCCCTGAGTTTATGAGAGTGTAGTTATTTTTGAGCTGATGAGCTCTTACAATATATTCTATTCCATCTTTTGTGATTTGATACTTATTTTCAGTTCTGTTAGCGCTCGAATCTGCCTCAGGCTGAAAAAGGCGAAACTCAAGGCAACATCAAACCACGCTCAACCTCGTAGCTAGCCCTACGAGGACAGGAGAGGGCTCTCTCTGGGTCAATCTCGGCAGACAAGTTTTCAAAGGGGCTGAGATGACCGATAAAGAATGCTGATTTTAGGCTAGTAAATTGATAGAAAGGGATTTTTTTGATAAATGATTGGTTTTCTGGGCTGCATGGGCAAAAAACAGCTTGAAACAGAGAAATATAATCAAAAACACAGATTATCTCCTGAGGCAAGGTAGGCAAGAAATTTTAACATCAAATTGAGATTAAATGGAACGGCAAGACTGCTGAGGAGTTGACAAGGGCATAGAAGATGAATCCTTGTCAAACAGAAGAAAACATTAAATATGAACAAACTTAAAGGCAGAGCATACAAATTATGAATTCTACCTTAACACTTCATTTGTTCAATTGGAAATGATCATGAAATGAAATGAACACATAACAGGCTACATATGAAACAAAGGATGACACAAATGTTAAATTTCATACCACAGGAATCTCAGGGGTCAGAGCTACATTTTTTATTAAAATCTCTGTCAAAACTGTACAATAGAAGCTCTGTTTTTCTCCACCAGCGCTCAGAATTCTCTTCTCTCTCTCACTAACTTTTACAAATGATTTTTTAATACATTAAATAAACTATTCTAGGAGAAAACAGATCGACCCAAAAACAGGGGCGTTGTTTCACCTGAAGTTACATAAATAGAGATAGAATCATCTCTTTATTCTAAAAACATAAAATTGTTCCTCTTAAAATCCTCTGATGGCTAACAAACTGTAGTGCAGATCCCTTTGAATTATTAACTGAAGACAAAGATAGGAAGATCTGTTCCTATTTGTCTGCATTTTGTTTGATTTGTTCCAGCTCGGTCGCAATTTCCTTCATATGTGGCCGACCCTCTTTTGGCGGTGCAAGACATTTGAGAGCCAATTTGGCCACTGCAAATACAGTAATCTTTTGGTCAGAGTTTGTGTCAAAGTCCAGATTTGGATCTATAAACTCAAGCAAAGATTTCGCTTGCATCTTTTCTATAGCCATGTTAGCGAGGATGATTTCTCCCTTTTCCCGACTAATGTCCACAACTAACTTGGCCGATATGATTTCCATCAAAACAATGCCGAAGCTGTAGACATCAGATCTGTCTGAGAGCTGAAAGCAAATGTGGTACTCTGGGTCAATGTACCCAGGCGTGCCCTGTGGCACAGTGGAAATATGGGTTGCATCTAATGGCATAGATCTTGAAACCCCAAAATCCCCCACTTTGACATGTAAGTCTTCGTCTAATAGAATGTTGGCAGACTTTACGTCTCTGTGGAACAGAGGTGGTTCACGGCAGTGAAGGAATGCCAGGGCCTGAGCAGTTTCTATGCAAATTTTCAGGCGGGTATCCCAATTTAGACCTCCTCTGTCGGCCTTCCGGTCCCCATGAAGATGGTCTGCCAAAGTACCATTTTGAACATATTCATAAACAAGAAGCAGGTCACGGTCCTTTGGAGAACTGCAGCCATAAAGCCGAACCAGATTTGGATGATAGCAGGTCGAGAGAATCTGCACTTCATTATAAAACTGTTCCACTCTTTTATAATTATCATGATACAGTTTCTTCACCGCCACAACACGACCATCGGGGAGTTTACCCAGATACACCGAACCATGCCCCCATCTTCTAATTGATTTCTCTCGTCGAAGTCATTAGTCGCTTTTCTCAGCACTTCATAGGAGAAAATGGGCAGAGTCCCTATCTTGCCTTGTATAGCTGCTTCCATATCCTTGCACGCATCATGTTTAAAGCCTTCTAACCACAAAACTCTCGCTAAACATACGGTGTTTCCTTCTCCTTTGCACAGTTATACATATTGACAATACTGCTACTACCACGAGAGTCACTCCAAAGAGACCACCAATTACCGCGCCAATGTTTATGGACCTCCCAAAAAAAAAATGAACGCCAACAACATAATCGAAGTGATTTCTTCTGGTTACACACAGCTATTTTTATAGGGATCTAGTGTTCCCGGGAAACAGAGTTGTCCTTCAGTTTCATTTGCATCTGGGGCGCTCATTATCTATAGCCTGTTGTTTGATATGAGACAGTGAGTTGCTGAAATGCACTTCCGGACTATTAATGGTGTCTTCTTTTTCATTTATCTCTTCATGCATAGGTGACTTAGAAGAACTACTGATGCTCAATCATATTTGGCCAGCATATTCTGCTTGTTTGAAGTTTTGTGATGTCTCAGATGCTTCCTGAGAAAAGGATATTGAAGGGTTGCAAATCTCTGGTGCTTCTTGTTGAATGGACGCATTACATGGATCATAACTATCAAATGCAGTGGAATGAGATTTGCTTTTACGCTTTCTCAATAACGTAACTGCTCCTGAAATATTGGATGGCGGAGACACAGATAATAAAGGAAATTGAGATTGTGTTGCCTTCTGTTGAAATTGATCTGGTTCTATATTGGCACCTGCACAACCTTTTCCCTTAATTGCATTTGTAGAGGGATGATCATCAAATATTACCATATGTGTTTCAGCATGTTCGAGTTGAAGACTATGTGAAACATCTGAAGGCATAACATCAGAAGTTGGTTGTCTGCTATCAAGTTGAGGACCCTTTTCTGATTGTAGAACGTGATTACCCAACTTAATGTCATGCTTAGATTCTTCAACCATTAATACCTTGGGAAGCACTCCTTTGCTTGTTTGCAAGAGCTCCTCTTTCGAAACATCAAATTTGATCTCTGACTTCATCATTTGAGTTACCGATTCCATAACATGATCTAAATAGCTAGTGGAAATATCCACAGTAAGCTCTTCTTCCTCCAAATTTTTCCCATCACATGATAATGTATTTTTATCATTAGGAGAAAAATTTGCACTGGAGGCATTGCCACTTATTTTCCTGTTACTCCCCTGTATTGGTAGATTGTTCAAATTATCTTCTCTTGGAGGTAAATTGGATGAGTTTTGTTCGCTGATTTTTTGCAGTAGTTTCCTTCTTGGAAGAACAGCTCCAGAAACATCAAATATACCCATGGTACTAACCTTTAAGCACCTCATTCCAGGCATCCACAGCCCACAAACCATGTGTACCCATTGAGGTATAGTTGGGTCATGCACGGCAGCAGTGATAGTATTCTTTAACTTGAATTCACTATTCACATATTTTCTAACCTTCCCTACCTGACCAGGGTCTTTTCTGTATCATCTTCAAGACAGCTTCTAAAGCACATTTTTTTGCATTTCTCTTTTCCAAGACAACAGACTAGTAAGAAGAAGTCTAACAAGTTCTATAGAAAATTCCCTTTCTATCATACAAGGACTTCCTAAAACAATACCACATATATCCAAGGGAACTATATCTAACTCAACCTCATCTTCAAAAGTTGACCCAATAGAAAACCTGAGTTTACATTGTCTAGTCACTTGTAGCTTTGCTTTATCACATACCCAACCTAATGGATATGGCTTCTTGTGAGGTGTTGTTAGGAAGCCCAACTTCTTTACAATTGTTTCAGAAATCAAGTTTACTTGTGAACCACTATCGAATAAAGTATCAATCTTTTGATGCTTGGAAATAACTCTACTATGAAAAAGCTCATGTCTTTTCCTCTCATTATCTTCATTATCAATAGATTGTGTAGAATTACTAGTAGATGCTTCATAATTTTTACCTTTTATAGCTATGGTTGTGGCTATTGTTTCATCACTTGAGTCTGACCCCAAATCTTTCTGAATAGTAGCAGCAGTCTTCTTCTTCTTACCACCGAACTTCTTAGTTTCAGCTCCAGATGCAAAGACCAACGATGTTCATCATCATGCCCCTCCTTCTTGTAGTAAGTGCATGAAAGTTTGTCTTTCTGTACAGTGTTTGTCTTCCACTCCTTCCATTTTTGCTTCTTCTTTTCCTTGTTCTTGCTTGCGGTGGGTTTTGATGATCCCCCAATCTATGGGTTCACATTCTTGCCTCTAGCCTCTAGATGTGTAGACTAAACAGGTACCTCATCTATGCTAGTGGGGTTAAACATGAGAATGGTGTGCCTCAAATAGTTGTGCAGACCACCTATATACTTCAACAAAGTTTCAGGTGAGTCTAGAGAAATGCCTAGAATTAAAGCTCTTTTTCTAAATTCCTGGGTATATCTTTGTACACTTTGGCCCTTTAATTGGCGAAGATTTTGCCAACTCATCATTGCTTGGTGCATATAAGCTAGTGGATAGAATTGTTTTTTAATGGCAGAAACAAATTCATTCCAGGTAGAAAAAATTTTACCATGCTTCTTTAAATCAGCTTGTGTCTTGCCTTCCCACCACACTACGTTAGTTCCTCCAAGGTGAAGGCTAGCCAGATGAATCTTTATCCATTTTGAATTGATGTTTTGTACCCTACAATATACATCAATTTGTCTAATCCATTTATCTAGCATTTCTGCATTTAATTCACCATCATAAATTGGTAAATCAAATTTCACATCTAATTTAATCACAACAGTTTTCTTCTTTCTCTTTTCAGGGATAGTTTTATGTGAAGAAGATGATGAGGATGGTGATGATGGAGTAGATGGTGGAGAGGGCCTCTCTTCTTTTCCTTTGCCTTTTGGATGGCCATCTAGAAGAGGTTCCTCTGCTCCTTTTTCTGTTTGAGGTTCTGAAGTGTTTTCACCTCAGCCTTTCTTAAATTATCGATACATCTCTTCCACCATGGCTCTCATGGTCATGAAACTGTCCATGAACTGAGTGTCTGATTCTGATAAGGTTTGTTCTACCATCCTCCTCCTAGGATAGACTCTTTCAATTTCTAGATTAGTCTCAACAAGTTCTCCTTCTCCTAGTTTGAGCTTTGACCTAGTTAGCATTCAGCTATCCAACACAAGCTTGTCTAACCTTAGAAAACCTAAAACTCTGATACCACTTGATCTGATAATGTGAGATCTTAGACAATTATTAAGGTATTACAGACTCATGTGCATGGATTTTCCTATGTTACTTTGTGCAATGGATCGATAAGATTGCAAAATACATAGATAATGAACCAGTTAAAGAAACACAATAGACACACATAACACATCAAGATAATCAAGGAGTTCACCCAACACTCCTGGGCTATGTCTCCTGGTCTAGCCTTCAATGGTGACCTCTCTATTATGTCTTCAAAAACAGAGTTTTACAAAAGTGAGCTCAATTTGAGTCTCACACACATAGATACAAACAACAAGGCTTTACTTGGATCCCCCAAGTCTTTATGAGTACACTGACTCTACTCACTGACTCTCTATCTCTGTTTTCTCTCGGTCTCAGCATTGCTTGCCTCTGTTTCTATCAGTCTGTGGCTTTAAAGCCAATCGGCGTTATCTGTTCGTTTCTCCTTCTCGGGCTCTCTGGCTTCCCAGCCTCTGTCCACTCAAATCCCCCTCTGAGCGTTAGCAATCATTTTTAAACGCCTTCAGGGATGGTGACCACCTGTTCAGTAATGGAATGGACCGTCGGACTTTTGAAATCCCCAAAAATAGTGTTCTCTGTTTACACAGAGAAATACACTAAAAATTGTGAAAATCCGCCAATCTGTCATTTATCGGATTTGAAATACTATAAATTCCACCTTATAACTCCTATCGGGTCCGCTTTTATATCGCTTATTGCATCCCCACCATTGATCTGAGAGATCTTGATCCAACAGCTAAGGTTCATTTTAAGCGGCTCATTCGTACGGGGGTTAACCGCCCGAAAAGGGTGGTTTTCTCTCTCCAAGGCTTGGCCACGTGGAAGCCAGTGTATGGGCTCGAGCAGAGCCTGGCCAAAACCACTTACCGCCTACGGCCCACCTGAAATCCCACTTGTTTTGGATCTCAAAACATATATACCTGCATGTATAAACCCTTTTGGGTCTGGTTTCATCGCTTTATTCGCATTTCTTTTGTTTTTCGTTCATTTAATGAAAATGCGATTTACATTAAAAAACCTTTTTACTGGACTTGAAATATTATACATCATAAATCCTTTCGGGTCCGTTTTTATCGCATCGGCTCTTTGTTCTTTGCATTTCGTTTATTTAACAAAATCACGAAATACAAAGGAAAACCTTATTTTCCAGAACTCAAAATATATATGCTTTTATCTATAATTCCGTCGGGTCTGGCTATCATAGTCATAGTTATTATCAGTCCTTTGCATAGCTCCGATGTGATATTGCGATGCGACTTGTCGCTATCGAATATCGCATAAGCCCCCGGGTCGTTGTAAGCGCTCCCTTGTAATCTGTCGATGCGATGTGGTGGGTTAACCTAGGCCGTTGATCTGCACCCTTGATCGACGATCCTCGTTGACCCTATTGATCCCTATCGCAACATTTATATGGTTGCCTCCGATAGCCTCCACCTACCTTCGCCGATTGCGATATGCCGACTGTTGATCAACTAGATCTGGTGGCTCCTATGCAAAGTTGTTTTAAACATCCGATAAGCCTTATTTCACTGTTTTCTTCATGTGTTATCCGCATTTTTAAAAGGTTCTTCTTAGGCGATAGTTTTGAATGTTTAGAAGACTTAAAGACTTAGAGGGTTTTCTAGGATCCATTTGGATCAGATAGGAAAGTAATGAAGACAAAATAAGTTACTAGGTGAAGCCTTTCAAACAGAATGCTCTTGCCAGAATAAGAGTATTTGCATATGAAATTAGACAAGTTCTAACCACCGAATAGTGTAGAACCATAACAATAAGTTAATCCAAATAAGTATTGTAGGCAGTTTATGGAGTAACAAAGAAACAACAAAAATGTGTTTATACATTAGAAAAATTATTTGGACTTCTAAGAATCATAGTTGGACTTGGAGTATTCTAGTCAAATAGTACACAGAAAAATATTTTGAGCCACATGCAAATCTATTAATACAAATTGCCACAACTACTAGAAACCTACAACTGAAGTAGTTTGGAGACATCATGATAAGGGATGAAAGTCCGTAATGTGATTTTCCAACCTCGAAGAAAAAAATACATTCAAAGGAAGTGAATTAATCCATTACGCACAAGAAAGACAACCATTTAGGATGTGAAATCATGAAACGAAGCTAGCGCTACGTGTACCTCGAAGAACTAATGAATTAAACAAGGGTTAGAAGAATCATTGTAGATAAACTCATTTAGAGGAATGAATGAAATTCTAGCAAGTAAAATGAGGGTTCCTACCTAGAAGGTCATAGATGTGAATACTCCAATCGATCCGGAAAAGGAAAAACAAAACAAAAAACCCACAGGAATTAGTACCTAGTTTTTCCATTCCAAAATGACCCAGAACGAGGAAATGTACTATAAGGATTGATTAGTCAACTCTAACGGTAATCTAAAAACAGTAAATGAAAGGCACATATTGAAGAACAACATGATTTAACGAGGACGAAAAGCGCAAATAAACCAAGGTCATACTCGATTTCCATCATACTAACTAATAACACCAAGGTCATACTCAATTTCCATTATATTAACTAATAACACCAATAAATTGAACACAATTGTGAGAGGGGAGAAATGGATAAAAGGGTTACTTAATGGGAACAACATAGGTGTGTATCCTTTGGTGAAGCTCGCGGAGAACTCGAACTCCCGGACAACTTGCAGAACATAAAAAAAATAAGGGAACAAATAATGAGCACCTGTATGAGATGGATTTTTCCAATTCTAAAAAGTTAAACCATTAGGTAGTCATACGATGCATACTCAATTCAAATAGCGTCTACATTTCAGTATTTATGGATCACCTTTTTCTATATAGGGAAGAAAAAGGAGAATATGCTCTGATCAAGACCAAAAATAGGTTGGATGAACCCAAAACCCTATTAAAAAAAAAAAAGGTAAAAATGATGGATGACATCACACCGAGTAGTATAACCAAAAACCCCGTTATAACTTTTCAATTCTGAGCACTGAATGTTTCAAACGGAACACTGGGACATACAATCTAACATTTAAACTGAGAGTAAGGAACGGAAGAAGGAAAAAGGAACCTAAGCAAGACTAGGCATACATGATCATGAGGCGAAGGATGACCTGCGAGTCTAGGAATAATTGCTGAACTTTATTCCACGAGAATGAAGGCGGGTGTGATAGACCATCCTACAAATGTAAGAACCCCTCATACACACACAACAACAACGCCCTGCACAATGAAAAGGTCGAATAGACTGGAACATGCCATGAAACGGGTGTTAGGGTTTGGTGAAAATCCCTAGAAGGTTATAAGATCAAGAACCAATGATTCCTACCCTTAGATGGGACCAAGTGTAATAATGCATGTCATGAGCATGTGAAGGGTGGTGAAGTCACCTATGGGATGTTGACAGGTCTTAACTTGGTTTAAGAGAAGCATTATGATACATGCAAACCATATGAATACCCAAGGAAATAAAAACTCACCTTTCATACTATCTATGCAATACGTGGCAACGACATGATACATTTCAACCATAGGTAAGTACATTAGTGTTCCATGTTGATAACCTTAGAAAGGTAAGCTATTAGGTAGAAAGAAAAGCTTTATGACTTGTGAGCGCCTAAGCACTAAGATACATTATAACATGGTTGATTGAAATATGAGAGATTACATGGGGCATGTAATAGAAATGTTTTAATATCAAGTATTTTATTGGGAAAGAAAGAAAATAGTAACCAGGTAAACTATCACTTTTACCGCATGGGAAACCATTTTATTAGAGAACAGTCTATATAGGTATATTTTTAGAAAAACGAGGAAATACGCATGGGAAACCATTTTATTAGAGAACAGTCTATATAGGTATATTTTTAGAAAAACGAGGAACATGTATTTAAAGAACTAATATGAAACCCATTAAATGTACCCAACATTCAACAAAGGTATGTCACATTGTGAAGCAATTGATCCAAGACAGTTTTCTAAATTCAGGACGAAAATGAGAATTAATGAATCAAATGGTGGATAGCCTTTTCGAATAGGAAGAAGGAAAAAAAATAAGAAAAATAACTATTTTAGTATTAGGGAGATGTAACCTTGGGTGGAGAATATAACAATTATTCTACTCAATCACCTAAGATAACCTCAATTTACATCATGGTATACCCATTAAATTATAATATTATATTACAATAAATATGTCAATTGTGTGTATCACAAGTGATTGGAAAGGTTTGATGATAACCTCCCCACCCAAGTTCAAGTCTCATTGTGACATGATTCTCCATTAAGAGTAGCCTTTATACGGAATATGTTGACTCTTCTTTAGAAGAGTAAATGAATTTTAAATCTCTTTTCTGGAAGAGTAAATTGACCAAATTCTCGCGATTTTTTGAAGTCCGGAAAATTTTGGGTATGAGTGTGTGTAAGCATGCTACTTCATTCTTATTATTGAAAATTGAAATAATCACTTTCTGAAAATTATATTTGCTTTCATGCCAAACTTTCCTGTGATATAACATTGAGAACATCACTACTTTTCAAAGTAGCTATTTTCTAAGAGATATTTTAAACGCACTCGGCTAAACTATTTTGTGATAAAGCATCGAAATACAACAATCAGTGACTAATACACGCCATTATCTGCTGGGAAAAATATAGGTGAGTCATGACCCTTACCAGTATAGTGAGGACGTAGAAGATATGCAAATATTTTCAACTTTCTACTTTCTTAGCCATATTCTTCTATTCCTTGTTGTTGTTATGACTTGCCATCACACGTTTGTTGCAGTATCATAAACTCGAAAGCTCTATCTAAAATATGTCGCTTCATCTGGGATAAGGGAAGCATCCGCTTCGTTGATGGATAAATCCCCTAAACGACTCAGGCCACTTTCTGCAAAGAGAAGCAAAGAATAAGAAGGGAATCCAAGGTGGGAATAATTTAATGTGATTTCAATAAATTCTTATAGGATTTTAAAGAAATTAGACCAAGAAAAATCACCGGAAAAGCTTCCAAAAAGTCTCACTAAAGACTCTTAAAAAATATTAATAAAAGACAAATATTATCATTAATAAAAATCCTGAGGGTGACTTTCAATTTTGCACATTCTAAACTTGCCCTTGAAAAATAAAAATATTAGTAGGAATAAAATATTCTCATTAATAAAAAGCATGAGTGTAAAAGAGTTGATCTATGTGAAGCGTTTGGTTTTATTAGGTTTTAATTCAAATATTTTAGGAAAGGGTTGAGGGTAGGAGCCAATACTATATTCAAAGATATTTGCAATTTCGCACATTCTAAACTCAGATCTAAAAAATAAAAATATTAGTAACAAACAAATATTATCATTAATGGAGTATAGGAAGTCTCAAAAGGTGTGGCAAGGGCTTATAGTGAATTTTTTTACCCTTATTCCTAAAGAAGGAAAGACAAAAGATCCCATGGGTTTTAGACTAATAGCTCTGTGTAATGCTATTTATAAAATAATCTCGTAGGTTATGGTGAATCGTTTAAAACTTTTGTTAAAATAGCTTATTTAACGAGAAAAAAACCGTCTTTGTTGATGGTCGTCAGATTAAAGATGGGATTATAACTAAAGAGTTCTTGTGCTCACTCGAAGTTGGTAGACAACCAGGTATGCTAATAAATCTATATCTATCAAAAGCCTATGACAAGCTAAATTGGGAATATATTTTTCAAGTTCTCGATTCATTTGGCTTATCATGGCAATGGATTTCTTAGGTTAGGTCACTTGTATCCTCTCCATTTTTTTTAGTTTTGATTAACAGGTCTCCATCCTATCCTTCTCATTCGTTGAGGGGTCTCCGCCAAGGGGATCCACTATCGCCTTTTTTGTTTATCTTAGTTGTAGAAGAACTAGGAAAATTTTTAAGAAAGTGCGTGAGAATGGTAGGCTTAAAGGTTTGAGGTTGTATAGTGAAGACCTCCCCATAACACACCAAATATTCATGGCCGATGTATGTATTTTTGGCCAACCTACTCTCTGGGAGGCAAGGAAATCCGCACCTTGTTGGAAACCTTCACAAAATCCTTTGGTACAATGGTGAATAAAGAAAAATAAAATAACTTATTTTTTAATAGTAAAGAGCCAGTACAATGACATTTGGCAAGGAGTTAGGAGTTCTGAAATGCTTCTCTCCCTTCAAAATACATGTAGTGTAGTTAGCTTTTAATTTGAAAAGTCTCTTGTTGGCAAGGAATCTTAGAAATTTTGGCCCAAACGATCAATAATTGGGCTTTTCGAGCCTTGATCTTAGCGTGGAGAGCGGTGTTAGTGAAGTCAGTTTTGCATACAATTCCCTTATATCAGATGATGGTGATGCCCTTGTTGAAATGGGTCTCTAGGGATATTATAGCGAGTTGGAGGAGCTTCTTATGGCAAGGGGAAAATAATGTGAAAAAATGGGCTTTGATGGCTTGGGAGTTGTTGTGTTTCCTTAAAAATGTGGGTGGACTTGGTTTGAGAGACTCTAGAATTTTAACTGAGACCTTAGGTGCAATGTTGTAGTGGAGCTCGGTATTGGGAGGAAATGAGTTGTGGAAGAAAATCTAGGTCAGGAAGTATTACAGCCAAGGCTTGCAAGAAGAACATCTTCAGGATAGGGAAGTCATAGTAGGATCACCTCTATCGATGTGGGCGCAAGAAAATAAGGATTTAATTAAGGATCATGCCTTTGGGAAATCAGGGATGGGAAGCAAGCCCTCTTCTAGGAAGAGTCATGGAAGCAGATGCCAAGGTTGGAAGCAAGACAAGATCTAGCTGAATTGAGAATCTTTATAAAAGAGAAAGGAGGCTTGAAGGTGGTGGACTTTTGGATTGAGGATCAATTCTCTTCGGTTAGGTGACCTTGGAAATCTAAGGATGATGGGGGGGATAACATCAGGGAGTTTTCATGGGAAAAGTTCAAAGAGGATCTAATGGAAAGGAATATCAAGAGATACCAAGAGAAATATAGGTTGAGATGGGGTTATAAGCCCATTGGAATGTTTGCCATCAAAGAGGTGTATAAGGTGTTAGAAATGCAAGATTTGTTGGAGAAAGACACTATCTGCTCATCGGTGTGGGATAGTTGCCTATGGAGAAAGGTTAAACATTTCTTATGGTTGCTCGTTAATAGAAATATTTTAACTTGGGATGGTATTAGATGTAAATTTTTTCAGGGCCCATCCTTTTGTTTCCTCAAGAAAGCCTGGGAGAAAACAATGGAGCACTTGCTGAGTTTGTGTGACTTTGCTCGAGAAGTATGGAATCTGGTTTTTGCACTCTTTTTATAGTTGGTTAGACCCTCAGATGACTTTGTGATTCTCTTCAAGCAATGGAGGAACTCAAAGGTTTTGAAATCCCATTGTAAATTGAGCTTGGGAGTTGGCATTCAGATTTGTTGTTTGGGTATTATCGAAGGAGAGGAATGCGAGATTATTCAAAAATAAGGGCAGGAGACGAGAAATCCTTCTTAATGTTGTTAAGAAGAATATCAAGGAAATTATCATAGTGACTACATGTTCAAAGGAATATTTGAAGTCGAATGAGAGGTAGTTTATTATCCTTAAGCATCTGGAACTAGACATAAGTGGAAGAAGAGTTCAGTGGAACTTTGAAGATAAATTTTGAATGTATGCTCTCCACCCTCGATGGGCTTCATAAAATTAAACTTTTATGGGGCATCAAAGGGGAATACAGGTCTTGTGGGCTTGGGAGGGATCTTTAGGAAATTAGACTCCAAGGCACTAAGGGTATTTGTACAAAGCTCTGGGTCTACTACAAACAATGTTGTAGAGTGAAATGCGTTGGAGTGTGGGTTAATGATTGTGGTCAAGGAAGGCTATAACTCTTTACAAGTGGATGGAGATTCTCTAGATGTCATTAAGTGTTTATAGAAGTTGACTTGGGGTGAACCCCCAAAAAGGATTACAAAAAGTTGGATAATGGAGAGTGTTATTAGGAGCATCTCAAGATTGGTTGGATTGTTGGAGTCCATTATAGACCATCAATCCTTGAGATCAACAAACGAGATGGTTAATTTCCTTGCAAATTTGGGATGTAATGGTAGGGAGGTGAATATTTGTATGAGTAGGCCCCCATCATTAATATCAAAATGGGAAGGAGAACTTAATGCCTTGATTGAAGGAGATGAGTTGTCCCCCACTGGGGGTGTTAATGTAGAAAGGTTGGGGCTTCGATTATTGTTCCCACCAACCTCGAGTTTTCACGCTCGCACTTAATATGGGAGGTACACGAAATTTCATTCGCATGCAGTTAAAACTCAGGAGTGGCTATCGAGCCATGACATGTAGTGTTAAGGAGATTGTGAGATCCGAGGTTTATTCCTCGGCCTCATGGAGCATATTGTTTGATCAATGGATTGAGGGAGGCCTCCTAGGATGGATTTCTCTAGAGTTTTGTCTGAGGAAGAGTTAGGAGTCAAGGTTAGCCTCATGTTGGCATGTGAAGGTGGTTCTCTGGGTTCATGTATTTTGTTGGTTGATGGGATGGCTGGCTCATCTCAGCGAATTGGGGAATTAGGTGTATAAGTTCTCTTCTTTTGTCTTGTCCATCTATCAACATGAGTTTTTTGTTTATCTCGAATTCTAAGTGAAATGGTTTTCAAGGGCGCTTCTTTTTCATCCTTGGATTGTCAAGAGTCTCATGATTGTGAGTATTCCTCTTGTTTAGTCTTGGGTCCAAGGTTTTATGATTCTGCATTGTTTGTGTCATGTCATTGGTATTTGTTGTGATGTGTGTAGGTGTGTTTCTTTGAGGTCGCGGTGGCTTCCTAGGGTGTCAGGATTGGGACAAAGGATTTTTTTGTGGTCCTCTAGTTTTTGGATTACTATTGGTCTTGTGTCATGGGGTGGTGTTACCTTAGTCAAATGGTTGAGGAATTAAAGCTTGTTGTGGAATCATGTCACCCCTTGCCTTCTGAAGTGGTTTTCTTTCCAAATTTAGTCATTTCATCTGGGGCTATTGTGATGATTTAGTGTGTTGGTGTCTTGACTTGGTCAATAAGGAAAGAGTCTAGTATTTTTTTCCTTTTTCAAGTAGGGGTAATCCCCAAAGAGTTTCAAGTCAACCCTTTTTTGACTCTGGTATGCCTCCAAGGAAATGTCTGAGAAGTAGAAGGGGTGGAGGGAGTGTTTCTTGGCCCAGTCATAGGGGTGCAAGGTTTTTTTCTCATGAGTTGGAAACATCCTATTTCAATGAAGTTCTGCCTAAAGTGTGTATGGAGATAAGAGAACTAGAGTCAAAGGTGGGAGAAGAAAGGAATTTATTTTCTAATTCAAAATTGCTCAAGGATTCGGTTGGGTGGGTTCTAGATCCTGCACATTCAAGAGGTAGACAGAAACATTTCCTGAACATAGTGTCCCTTCATTGGAAAATAAAGACACTTTTGGGCTTAGTTCTCAGAGACAAATAAGTTGAAAAGTACAACATCTTTGCATCCCTGGAAGATGTCAAGAGGATGTTGATGAAACCGCGCTTCTGTATTGATGGGATTGATGTCCACCTAAGGCATGTCGAGAGACATGTCCCATATGAATTAGAAGGAGGTGACCTTGATGATCCGCTTGATTCAAGTGCTCGTGTTCCGACAAATGCATCCTCATCAAATGGATACTAATAAAAGAGAGAAGGAGGAGGATGGTTTTGGTCGACTCCCTCGATGGCAAACTTCTTGTTCCAGTTTGAACCTGTGTGGGCACCACTCTTTTGGGATTACAACAATGTATGGTGTCGTGGCCTAGTTTTTGTGGTGGTCATGTTTTTCCCTAGCTCATGAAGTTTACAATTTTGATGGGTCTGGTGTGTTCTATTGCCTCTCTCAAGGTTGGTTTTTTTGAGCTAGCAGAGGTCGCTTGTCTGTGGGTCTTTGGAGTGTAATTTCTCTTGGGTCTTTTGTGATGTCTAGTTCAAAATTATGTAAGCCCAAATGGGCATTTTTTTGTAAATCTCAATATGCATGTAGCTACATTCAGTTGGGATATGTAGCAAAGGTGGAGATCTTCAATTGGAACTCCCTCTACCATCATTAATCCCTCTATGCCTTATGTTTCTATTATTAATGCAAAGTTTTGACAAATATATATATCTATCTATATATATATATATATATATCTATATATATATATATATATATATATATATATATGATCATTAATAAAAAATCATGTGTAAAAGAGTTGATATCTGTGAAGTTTAATTTTACTATGTATTAATTCAAATATTTTAGGAAAGGGTTGAGGGTGGGATTCAATAGTATATTTAAAGATATTTTCAATTTCCCCCATTCTAAACTCAATCTTGAAAAATAAAATAAAAATAAAATATATTATGCAAATAAAAATATTTTGATATGCACATAAACATAAAATATATGTATATCAACTATCTATTTGTATTTAATATAAATTAATAGATTTCTTATTTAACTGATAGGTACTTTTTACAATTTTCGTATAAGGGAAATATGTGATTTCTTTGATACTCAATATGGAGTTAATATTTGTAATTTAAAAATATACAAATCTAGGGCTCAAAATTTAAGGAAAAGTTTACAATTCTAGGGATTTGATCTTTCTCCATGCATGATAACTCTATAGTTAAGATGGATCTAAGCTATTTGATATTAATTTTTAATGCATGTGTTAATTCCATGTTGAGTATTAAAATAATTACACATTTCCCTCAGAGTAGGTTGTAAAAAGCACCCTTTTATCCAATAAGAAATTTTTGAATTTGAATTGTTTTATATAGATAGATCGATAGATATATTTTGTAGTGAAATATTTATTTAATTTATTTTGAAATATTTTTTTATTATACTAAGAAGTAGATAGAACTTATGCACAAAATAAATATTTTTTCTTTTAATTACACATATAGGCATGCCTATCTTGAAATAGGTCTTCCATAATTTTAATTAATTATCAATAATTATTAGGTGGATGGTAGGGATTTAACCTCAAGAGTATTCTGGAATATCTATAATAATAGTTGCAAATTAAAGGTTGAGATTTATCTCAAAATTAGGCATGCCCTTTCTACAATTTTAATTGAATTTATTAATTAAAAAAAGAAAAGGCATTATAAACATGAGTTTTGTTTTATTGGCATGTGGTATTAGTAAGGTACAGTTTTGGCCCATTTTATTGTAACAAAGCTTATTTATAAGTTTTTTTAAATGCATAGATGTTTAGTCATATATTAGTTACTTTTAATAATAATAATAATAATGGTATAATTTAGTTATTTTTTATGATTTTCTTTTAATTACGTTGATATGCCTGTCTATTTTGGAATAGATCTTCCATAATTTTAATTTTAATATCAATATTATTAGGCGGATGGTATGGATTTAATTTCTGAATATTCATAATAACATACACAAATCAAAACTTAAAAAAGCCTTGAGGGTTAGCTCAATTGGTTATGTGTTAAAGAATTTATTCTATTGAGAGGTCATGTGTTCAACTCTTTTGACACTCTCGGGTTGAGCTGAAGTGAAGTGAGTTGTGGTTGTTTGGCTATGTAGTATGGGCTCATGGTATTGTAACAAAGTCTATTATAGATTAAGAATCTCCATATCTCTATGGTTAAGAATCTTCTTCCATTTTTTTTTCAATGTATATATGTTGAACTTATATATGAATTCTTTTTATAATTAATAATAATACTAAAAATAAAGCTATATAATTTTTAAAACTTTAACAGCTTGAGATATATCATGAAGTTAGTGTTTTGGTTCTTATTATGGATTTATGGCTTCACTAGCCTTAACAAATTTGAGATATATCAAAAGGTAAGGTAAGTCTCTCTCTCTCTCTCTCTCTCTCTCTCTCTCTCTCTCTCTCTCTCTCTCTCTCTCTATATATATATATATATATATATATATATATATAAAGACTAGTATCAAACAAAAAAGGATTTACATGTCTTCATTGTATTGGTTGAAAATTGCAAACCCTTTCACAAATGTCAAGACACCATTTAACTATTTTAATAACTAGCAATTGCCCCTAAAGGTGCCAAGATACACCAAAGGAATAGAAGATTTGGGAAGATCATCTTAAAAATTTAAATCAATAAATATAAAAACTCTTGTTTCAACTAGAATAGATATTATATAAAGGTTATTTTGAAAAAAAATGAGAAAACTCTATTTTAAAATTTTCAAATACTACAAAATTGATAGAATTCCTTATTTAATACTTTGAGTATTTAGGAAATTGTTGGTTTATTATGCTTCCATGTTGGGTAGGGAAAATTCTGAAGAAAAAATGGATCAATTTTCACGCCATTTCTTACACCAGTTTCATCAAAACAACTCAGAGGACAACTTCAAAGAGATAGAAAAAAATTGACAAGGCAGAGATTGCCTAAGGGAGGCTGGAGTCATTCTTAATTTTCCAAATGATGATTACAGATATCACATGATTTACCATGTCCAACGCTTTTCTTCTCGACTAAATTATTGTTGCAAAGAAAGCCATGTTGATTCGAATAGACACCCTTGATGTGAAGGCGCTGAAGGATGTTTTGAAGTATTTTTATTACACTAATTCTAACAATAGTGCTCTAACAGCTAGGAGGTGGGTTTGAAAGCAACCATCCTTTCAATAAAGCACATGCCTACCTTGTAATTTATTTAGGTGTTTTCCTTTGGATCGAGAATAGGGTTTGTTAGGAAAAGTTGGATTAGGTGTGTATATCTTTCATAAGCTATATTCTCTTGAAGAATATCCATGAGTAGATTGTGTTTTGATTTATCAAAACATCTCCTCATGTCAACAGTTCTTGTAGGTCTTATTGAAGGTGGTCCTAAGAGGATGGAGGATTATAAGGTCCAACCCCCTGATACTAACGCTTTCTTTCCAACTCAATGACATATTTTCCAACTTCATTAATAGAATCTTGTAGTTAAATTGATGGATGTGCCTAAAAAACTAAAACACAATCATTAATATAATATTATCTAACAAACACAATCACAACAAAAGCCATGTCAATTTTGGTAGGCTCCCTTGATATGAAGGTCATAAAGGTTATTTTGAAGGATTTTAATTACACTAATTCCAAGGATCAGGCTCAAACAACTAGGAGGTGGGCTTGGAAGCAGTCATCCTTTGAAGAAAGCGTATACCTACTTTGGAATTGGGATACATGTTGCCCTTTGGATTGAGAATAGGGTTCGTAAGGAAAAGATACATTAGGTGTAAAGATATTTCATAACATATTTGGTCTTAAATAATATCTACTAGTACCTTATGTTTTTCTTTGTGGAAACATCTCCTCATGTCAGCAGTTCTTATTGGTCTTCTTGATGGTTGTCTTAAGAGGAAGGAGGGCTAGAAGGTCTGAACCCCCAAAACTAAGGCTTTCTTGCAAACTCAATGACATTTTTTCCAAATTCATTAGCAGAATATTATAGTTAAATCGATGGGTGTGCCTAGCCAACTAAAACACAATGATTAATATCATATTAACTAACAAACACAATCGCAACATAAACCATGTCAATTCAAGTAGGAACCCTTGATATGAAGGTCTTGAAGGTTGTTTTGAAGAATTTTCATTACACTAATTCCAAGGATCAAGCTCAAACAACCAGGAGGTGGGCTTGGAAGAAGCCATCTTTCGAAGAAAGTGTATGCCTACCTTGGAATTGGTATAGGTTATGGCCTTGGCCTTTGGAGCAAGAATATGGTGTCGTCCGGATAAGTCGTTCTTGCGGAAAAGAGCAACCTCCCTAGTATCTAATGATATCTAGCGACAAGCAAACCAAACAAATTCTATCTTTCTCTAAATATGCAATTTACAAATAAAGGCAAACAGGTGTTTTAGGCCTACCTTCGGTCCAGTGCTAGTTTGTAGAAGCCATGCTCCGTTGATCCAAATGAGCTCCCTTGTAAAGAATCTGCAAACACAAACAAGCACACATATTAAATAGCACCTGCATAACCAATATAATAAAGCATATTTATCATGATGATCAAGGAATTCATGAAATAAATCACATAAGACAATTTATTGAGAAAAATGAATCTGATTGTATTAACTTTAATCAAAGAATAACTTTACAACCTTGGTGCCTTGATGCTGTACAAGATCCTCCCAGGGTCCAACAAGAATGTCCTCTACCTTGACAAGTTTCACTCTCTTCCTAATGAAGCCAAAAGGTATGTAATCTCTCCTTTCAAGCTTAACTAGGAAGTCTCAATTCCAACAGCATTTACCCTCAAAAATGTTCAGCTTCTAACCTCCCTAACAACCAGCCCAATGTCTCAATTTATAGAGCAGAGGAGGGAAGTCATTAGGTCCACCTTCAAAGGGATAGAGCCCTCCTTCAAAGGGATAAGCTCCTCTCATCAAGGGATTAGCTCCTTTTGTTATGGGATGCATCAACCACCTAGGAGTGAACCATCCACGTCAAGATTCCTTCTAGAAGCATCCAGAATTAACCCAAAGTGAGTTTTTAAGAATAAACTTACGCCTTTTTGAATTTTACAGGGGTCCGCACCCACTCCTTTAGAGACAGAGCGGGCAGGTCCACAGGCACCATGACCAAGGGATGCGGGACCGCAGGTAATGGTAAGAGAAAGTGCAGAACCAGAGATTTATTAATTTTCAAAGTCTTTCTCTTTTTAAAGCTTGACATGAAGAGCTAAGGTTTGAGACTTGCAAAGGAGGACAGTATGAGTGGTGATAGACTCACAGTGACTGCAAATAGTCATGGTGACAATATTTTGTGTAACGGATTGCCCCCTAAAGTGCGAAGTCTGTAGTAGATGAGGATTTCATTTATTATCTAAGAAGAGTGAAGTACTTTATCATTTCGAGGATCATTTTGTGGAGATCCTGGTTGGAACCTGTAAAAACATTTAGTACAAAATATATATATGAGATCATATCATTGTTGAGATAGGCATTCCCATACTCAAATCAAAACTGACTAGAAAAGTAACTAAACTGCTCTGATATAGGAATGATCTTGCAATACATCACAAGTATAGACGCATGTAGACGCAGTATGGACGCAGCCACCTGTTTATGAATAGTCCACTGTATAATGAATACAAAATTCCTCACAGCCTGGATGGTAGAAACTAGATCCAGGGTCTTGATTTCTACTTCCCGAAATAGTACGATTCTATCCATGTGAATAAATGTGTCGAAGTCGAACATGGAAGAAACCACTTGATTACCAATCAATGATGTAAATTGTTAACAAGTGTGAGAGAAACCACCATTAATGTCAATGGCTCTCAAAGTACTTAGTACAATCTATGAGATGTGAATAGATGTGTTGATGTCGAACATGTCACAGAATCCTTTGATTGAAGGTCAATGATGCAACCTATCGTCGAAGGCGAGAAACCTGCCATTGAGGCATGCAGATCCCAAGGTACTGACTATTTCTAGATCATCTTTCTAGATAATGAGCTGAAGTCGATAGAAAGCGATCTGTCGTAGGCAAGCCCACAACACAAAATCATAGATCAAGTTTGAAGAAATATAGTTGCAAGGACTGACTCATGGACGCTCAAGATGGATGACAGATATTTTGCAGATGAATGGTTTATTTGCACTGACCTCTTGAACAAATAACGACACAGCAGATGGTTTGGTGACAATTGAGCCAAAGCTAATACCCAGAAACCGGCTAAAGCCTTTCAATATGGTTTAATTAACTGTTAGGCAAAGGATTTCCCAACCCAGGTGAATAAAAAGTGTCGTGTTCAAGAGTGGTTAAATGTTTTTTTGGGACACAAAGTATGACAAACAGGTTCATTTTTCTCTCTTTTCCCCCACCATTTTTGGCAAGTACCTCTTTATTTTTGACAAGCTTGAGGAGGATAACATTTGCTTGATTATAAGCTCATCCTTCGGATGAGTCCAACTTAGTTTAGATTCAAACCCTAAGAAGGAGTGGTCCTTTCTTGTTTGTAATTGAACAGGTCCTTTACTGTTAAATTTTAACGAGTCCAGTATAGGAGAAACTCGGCGTTTTTCAATTTTAGAGAGTCTGAAAAAACTTAAGAAAACTCCATGGTTGACCTTTTTCGTAAATTTGTGTCTCCCAAGCCCGAAAAAGTATAAAATAATACTTGAGAGAACCACTTGATCATTACGATCAAGGAAGTAAAAAAGCGATCAATGACACGTCGTTTTATAACCAATATCGAATTTGAAACGACAAAAATTTGACAATCTTTTCATGTTTTTATGGTCAGAAAAGGGTTGTAAGTGGACCATCTTTTCAATTCCGTTTTAACGAGCTTAAAAAGAAAAACTCGACAATCTTTTCATATTTTAGGAGTTAGAAAAGAGCTTAAAGGTGACTCTAATGTTTTTTGTCAAAAATGATCAATTTTGCCTGAAAAATCTGTTATCCTGCACAAAAACTCAAACATTACTCATGCCTGTTTAAAACAAATAAAAATGCTTCAAAAGTTACCTCTTTAAAGTGAAAAATAAACAAATTAAAAATTCATTTATTCAAAAAAGCTTATAAAAAGGGCTTTTGTAAATTCATTTTTACTATTTGACTTCAGAGTGAGAAAAGAGAGCTTTTGGTAAGAAACTTCCCGTGAAGATTGCGGAAAATCCGTCTGTCGGAATCGAACACCGTCACCTCCAGGTAATCCACATCATCTTACTCTTGCGTTTCATCCATTTGAAATTTGTTTTTATGGTTTTATTTTCATTTTTAGGAAATATTTAGGTTAAAAACCCGTGCGCGGGGGTCCGCAAGCGCAGTATAGGAAACCTGCAAACCCCAACTTTTTCGTAAAAGGAAAAAAGTCAGGGGCCCACACCTACAGTATAGCCAGAGTGCGGACCTACACATTGTCTCTAACATAGAGGGTGCGGTCCCCACAGGCTAGGTTTTCAAACTTAATTTTTTTAAATTCTGCCCCAAAACGTTGATTTTAAATATTCTAATCTGCCTTTTTATTGAATGTAGGGTATACATCATGCTTGACTGGCGGGAACGAGAGCACGAGGATGTGGACCTCGCCACTATTAATCATCAACCTTCGATTGATGCATTGAAGGCATGCAGTTTATTCAAATTCTGGTCCATACCTGGCATGAGGGCCCAAGTGGACTTTTTGCAGTGGCTCGTAGACAGGTGGAATATACAGGACCAGTGTTTCTTTATTGGTGGCCACCAGCTCGAAATGCAGCTGGAAGACATTTACTTTTTCATTGGTTTGCCTAAGAGAGGTGAACAATTGACTCTATTCGGGGCTAGGCCAGGTGGCCAGTCTGTCGATAGCCTCCAGCTAGAGTTTTGTAACGACCAAGCCAGGACAAAGGGATTGATATCAAAACCATATCCCATCTTGAACTCAAAGTGATTGCATTTACTGTTACCAGGCTCTGTGAAAGCGTAGCACTACATGTGGCCACTGGATCCAAATGCGGATGGCAGTAGACTGCTTTCGGGGCACCATCTTCAACTGGTGCGAAGCTGTGTTGGCTAATGTAAAAGGCCAACTGACTAGAGCAAAGAACGAACAACTGAAAAACTTTGGATATGGTTTCTTAGTTGTGAGATTTGGTCTAGAGAGGGTCCCAATGGTTGTCCCACAACATCTTTCAGTTGAGGCTGGACTTCCCGAGAGCCCAAAATGATGCATTGGGTTACAATTATGGTTCGTCATTCTGAGGAGGGTTCAGAGGTTGTTCGATTTCCTCCTAAGTATTTTCGTTGGTTGGAGAACCAAGTATTTGCTATTCAGGATTTTCCTTATGCTGGGATGGATTAGCGTGGTGACCCAGACATGGCTCTTCCACCAGGAGAGCAATGGGATAACTCAGGTAAAATCATTTTCAACATTTTCTAATTTATTTATTTTTTTGTTTTTAAATCGTCCCAAAATTGATAGTAAAAAGTTTCAAATGCAGATGTAGGTCCACAGAGACCAGCCGCTCTCCGGCCCTATGAGAAGAAACAGCCAGCTGCAGCAGCACCAGCCCCACGGAATGAATCTACAGAGACCCTGGCCGAATTGGAAAGCCATCTAGAGCATTTGACAGCAAACATTCCAGAGACCAGCATAGATGACATTCCTCTTAGGCTACAGCGCTATGTGATTGGGGTCCTAGGACCTTTCAGGAGGTTCCTTTGTAGGGTGGCCAGTGCAGTGGTTTCTTATCGTGATCATCACCAGTGATAGGATGATCGCCTGTTGTAGACTCATATGACATTTTTGCTTTTTGTACTATCATTTTTTCCGATCATAAGGTGTTTTTCAACCTATGATCGAAGACGATGTATATTTGACATACTTCTATGCTATGCTATATCACTATTACCAGTTATCTTGTAAAACATGTTATGGAATGTTTTTAAATTTACTTGCTTGATTACTGCAAATGTCTACTTAACATTCGAGATGCAATTGCATCTGCTAATGTATTTAAATATCTTCGAATATGCTGATATTCAATATAGTCAAATTCACGTTCCAAGAGATGAACTCTCAAAAATAATCTCAATAACACTGGATTTCTAATGGCATACACTCTATTAAGTTGTAACACAACGAGTTTAGAATATAACCTCACAATCAAACTCCGAATCCCAAATGAGATGGATTCAGATAATAATTCAATCACTGCACTATACTCTGCAATGTTGTTTGTTGTTTGACTGAGGCTTACCCCATGCATAGATACCAACTCATCAGAGGGCGAATAGATGACCCAAGCTGCGAAAGAAATGTTCTGTGTATTACGACAAGCACCATCAGCAAAACCAATGTATGTTTGGATAGACGTCGACATCTGCAATATCAAGAGTAAAATCAAGATAAGCAGGAATAATGATGAAAACACTCTCTAAACTAAGCACACTTTTTAATCTAAAACACACCATCTAGAAAGAAAACTAACCTAACTAAAAATCTCCACACCCAGATTTAAGCATAATATCTCTTCAGGTAAAGACCATTTCTGGGCTTACCTAAAGAGACCCCGTCAAAGTCTACCAATTCATAGGCCACTTTTGCCAGCTTTCGCTTAACAACATAAGGCCATGCCACATGGGTACGAATTTTCCAGCGCCTAATTTATCATTTGCTTGATCGTATAGTAAGACTAGGTCTCCTTCCAAAAAATTACGTGTAACATTTCGATCATACTGAGCTTTAATACGTTTGGCATGAGCTTCGATTGCTAGTGCAACATCACGTCGATTCTCATCTAGCTGAGCCAAGTATAACAAACGTTTTCCTCTTTGGAAGTGGCTGGAAGTAATTCTATGGCCATTTGCAATGACGGGATTTCACATTCAATGGGTAACACAGCTTCCAAACCGTAAACTAGTTGGAAAGGAGTGAAACCGGTTGACGTTTTTACTGAGGTTCGATACGCCCAAAGCACTGAAAATAGCATGTTATGCCAATTCGACCTATGAATCCCAATGATTCGTCATATCATGATGACTAGAACTTTTTTGATGGCTTCAACCAGACCATTAGCCTGTGGATAATATGGAGTTGAACTATCGTGACGTAGGCCAAGTTGGTCTGTTAGTTCAGTCATCATAATATTTCGAAAATGATGCCCATGATCAGTGATAATCGCTTGTGGAACACCGAACCTAGCAATTATATGATTGAACACGAAAATCGCAGCATTTTTGCCGTCTGCCTCAAATGTAGGCATCGCCTCGGCCCACTTGGTAAAATAATCTACCACAAGGATGATATACGCATGCCCCCCTGGCCGAGTGAGGGTTACATGTAATAAAATAGATACCCCATTTTGCGAAAGGACCGACGGCAATTATAGGGTGGAGAGGAGCGGTGGAGCGCACATCTTTCGATCAAAAATTTGGCAGTTGTGGCATTTTCGGACCGCGTTAATACAATCTTTAAACAAAGACAGCCAAAAATAGCCAGCGCGCAATATCTTTTGGGCTGTGGCAAACCCAGACATATGACCGCCACACGCTCCAGAGTGACAGTCATTTAGAACCCTTTCAGCTTCCTCATGAATAAGACAACGTCGAAAAACAGAGTTCGCCCCATGACGATAAAGTGTATCTCCAATAATTTTGAATTTTTGGGACTGGAATCGTATTTTTCGACGCTGAGATCTTGAAATTTCAGGCCGAAAGGATTGGCTTTGGAGATAAAATATGATATCTCTATACCATGGATCTAAAGTGCTGATTAGAAACAAGGATTCATCTGCAATGGGATCCTCCGCCACAGTTTCAGTATCAGCACGCAGGAAGTCACACATCAACTCCGCAAAAACTAAAGATTTCTTTGACTTAGACTTTTCAAATTCCAAGTCAAACTCCTGCAGGATCACAATCCATTTGGAGTACTTGCCCCCTAGCAATTGTTTGGTCAAAATATAGATCATAGGGTTGCAATCGGAAATTATTGTAGTTTTGTGTAGTAAAATGTAATGACGAAAACGTTGGACAACTTGAACAGCTGCCAGAGCCAATTTCTCCACATGTGAATATTTTAGCTCAGTTGGATTCAAAGTGCGACTAAGGTAATATATCACATGTTCACTACCGAATTCATCTTCCTGAACTAGTACCATTCCGATGGTGGAATGCGAGGCGGCGAGATATAAGAAGTAGTCCTAGTTGTAGTTGGGAGGATGCAATAACGGCGCATGGGTCAACGCGTGTTTTAGTGCATCAAAAGATTTGTCAGCTATCTCATCCCAAAAGAATGGAGTATTCTGTTTCAAAAACTGGGTAAAACCCTTTGTTATCTCGGCGTAGTTAGGAATGAATCGACGTAAAAATTTTGCTTTCCCTTGCAAACTTTGGAGTTGACGGAGACTCGAATGAGGAGGCAATTTGAAAATAGCTTCAACCTTCGAGGGATTGACGCGAATTACGGCTTTTGAAACAACAAACCCCAGTAACCGACCTGTTTCTATACAGAAAACACACTTGTGTGGATTCAACCTAATTCGATAATACCTATACCTCATAAAGATTGCTCGTAAATGGATGAGATGATCGGCTCGATGTAATGAATGAGCAGGTAAATCATCGAGATAGGGTTGCACAATGTGCTTGATTTCATGAAACGCGTAAGACATGGCCCTTTGAAAAGTTGCACAGGCGTTCTTAAGCCCAAAAGGTAATTTGCAATAAGAAAATGTCCCCCATGGACAAATGAAAGCCGTTTTTGGTTGATCAGTAGGTAGAATATTTATTTGATTGTATCTGTAAAAACCATCCATGAAGGAGAATATTTTACTGTCGTCACAATCATTAATGATTTTATCGATATATGGAGTTGGGTAATTGTCTTTTGGATAGGCTCGATTAATATCCCTATAATCGATACATATTATTATTGTTCCTTGCTTTTTGTTAACAGGAACAATATTCGATACCCACTCCGTTAATGGAATTGGATAAATGAAACATACTTTAAGTAATTTTTCAACTTCTGCTTTAATAGCAGCAGCTTTTTGCGGGTGGATCTGACGCAAACGTTGCTGGACGGGTTTAGCATCCGGGTAAGTTTTGATTTCATGAACAAAAATTGCTAGGTCAATTCCTAGCATTTCCTCATATGACCAGGCAAACGCCTCGCGGAATTCTTGAAATAGGGCCTTATATGTTTGAATTTCATCTTCCGTACAAGAGGCACCTATATGAATGTTTTCAATAATTCCAGGCTTAACCGAAATGTCAATAGGAATAGTTCAAGAAATATTTCCCAAATTTAACTCAGAATCAGGATTTTTCAAGGGATTCTGAGGTTCCTTGACATAATCAGTCGTAAAAATAGTGAAAATTCATTTTCAAAGTGATCAATCTCAGGTAAAAATGAAGATCTATGATGAAGATCTTCCCATGGTAAATCATCAACACGCAGGATTTCACGAATTTTCTCATCAGTGTGAACAAGTTCAGAAAAAGTTGTTGAATCTAAGTTTGATGTTGAAAGTGATTCTTCATGGACCACATTCATTAAGTCATTTTCGATTGAAGAAGGGTTGGAAAATGACTGCACGGCCTGATACGCAATTTCATATGGACTCAAAGGCATAGCATCACCAAATGAATCTATCTCAGATTCGGAAGGTATGATCCAAGGATCATCATAAACAATAGTGTCTGATGAAATCATATGAATGGCTGCAGTAGAAGGCGATACATTAGGAGGAGGAAAGGAAAAAGTTCCTAGTAAAACAGAATCTTTAACTAGTCCTACTCCAACATCCTTATAAGGGATAGTTGTTTTTCTGACATGCTGGATACTTTCAGAAGAGGCTGGGTCGGATGAAAAGTAAGTTAGCTGGTCTATAGTTATGATATTTCCATTATGAGGAAACTTTATAAGCCGAAAGACCAATGAAACAACAGCAGTCATAGCATAAGAACAACTACGACCCAAGAGAAGGCTGTAATCTAGAGGGGCATCAACCACCTCCACATCTAGATTAACAGTTTTGCCTTCAACCCCTATAGGTAAATCCTGTAGAATGCCAAAAGGATGGAATCCACGGCCATCAAAAGCCTTTAGAATTGTCGGGGATTGATTAAGTGTAGGAGAACCAAGCGATCTCCAACACTGGATCGACATAATACATGTTGAGGCTCCCTCATCAATCACAGTCTTATAGCAAGGTCTGTTTTTACTAACACTGAAATCTGAAAGCCATTTGATGAGGTAAGCGAGGTGTACTATTTTCTAGATCGAAAATTATAAGGTTTGAGTCCTGAATATCAACAGCTCCTATAGCCGACAATATCAATTTACGCTGTGCTGGACATGATTGCAGCACCTCCAAAGCCGACATTGCTGAAGGTGAAATAACCAAATCTTCAATAATGTTATAGTTCTGAGTAGCTCTCGCATGTGGATTGAAAGATGACTTTTGAAGTATACCCTTGGCGGGCGGTTTGATTACTAAGTCTGGGTAAGGTTTCTCGATCTGTAGTGGATCAGAATCGGGAGTTGAAGTTGATGGATTCGAATTAGAAGATTCTGCTTCCTTACCACCAACAGGACTTTTACTTCCATAATCTTGCAATCGTGTCACAATCCTAACATGGGACATCATCATTATGGGTTCTTCTGAGGCATTTGAGGAAGAACCTATCATCTTATTGTCTTGACTAGGAAAAGGATCCTTCAAAACAACAGGCGTTTGAGAACCTTTGACGATTTTCGCAACCTCAGCGTGATGAGGGCAGTCTCTTGTAAAATGCTCTTCGTCACAAATGATACAAGGATAACGAGGTTTGCGTTTCTCATCGGTAGATTCCATTTTTTCTGGTTTCTCTTTCGAATTTTTATATGTTTTATTTTTCTTCTTCCCTTTCTTTTTACTGCCAGATTTTGATTTGGCTGTAGATGACTCTACAACATGAATATCGAAAGAAATTTCCGCGAAAGAATCTCCTGTCGGGGAATCTGGTAAATTTATGATAGGAGAAGAATTCTTGGAAGATTTCTTCTTACTTTTGGTATTAATTGTACCAATCATACCATCAGTGGCATGAGACATTGAAGGAGCTGCAGTTATTTGATTTTGTTTAGGAAGATCAGGGATTTTCTCGTGTAACATACCCGACTGCATATAAACAAGGTCAAGGCACTGAGCTTGAGTAATTACTTTCTCTTCAGTAATGACTCCTACCTTAGCTACATCCTCAATGATCTTTGGTAATAAATATTTGACAAACCATTCTACTAAGATTTGATCCGGAATAAAAAATTTCACTAAACACCGTTGACGTCTCCATTCATGAATGTGATGTGAAATGTAAATGTATGTTGACTATTTTAATGAAGTTAATAATTCCGTGCCATTGTCATATCTAACTAGCAACTGAAAATGAGTTAAAAATGAAGTAGCTAACTGACTAAAATTATAAAAAGTGGCTCGCGGTAACTCAATGTACCACTTGGCCGCAAGACCAATTAGAGTGCGTTGAAAAAGGCATAAATCAATTGAATCATTTGAAATGGAGTTAGACGCACACCAGAGGTGATAGGTCATCACATGGTTCTACGGATCCTCTCCTGATTTACCTTCAAACTTAGGAATATCACTAGGAAACTTATTCGGCATTGGCGGCCAAAACGGAAGATAATTAATGGGATCGTTCGTAAGGCGCGACAAGTCAGGCAAGTCCAAAGTTGCAATGAATGGTAACTGACAATTAGGGTCCCTGAAACCCTGGGTCATGAGACCAGCCCCAGGAGGAGGATATCCAAAATAACTAGGAATTGGAATTGCATTTGGGATATTATATCCTCCCAAAAACCAGGATTAACCAGATCGTACTGGGGTTGTTGAGGTTGCTGATAAGTATATCCAGGGTACAGTTGATACTGATAGACTGGGTTCTGCACAGCAAGAGCGAATTGGTATTGTCCCTGGTACGGTTGATAAGTAAATTGAGGTTGACTTGTGACAACTGTACTTGGACCAGGTTGTCCTACAGGCATTTGAACTGAAGTCTGATTTGTGGGTCCAGACTGAGGTAAAGATACTTGAGGAATTGATGCAGGAATAATAGAAATCGGAGCTATCGATACTCTGGAAGTAGGTGGGATAGATGGAACATATGTTGCAGCAGTTGCAGTAGTTGTTTGAGGCGGAGTTCGAGGCGAACTAGGCCCAGGTTGAGAAACTACAGAAGGAGCAGAAGTTTGGATGGTTTGTTGGACAGGTTGTTGGGTTGAACCAGAAACCAAGGGTTGTCTATATTGAGATGACAACTGCACATTCGGTTGCAAGATCTGTTTAGTTTGAGATGGATCCCACACTAATTTCATTCTGGGGTACGGACCCATAGCAGGTTGAGCATATTGAGGACCATAACCGAGTTTAGGGTAGGGTTGATAATTCAAAGGTACATTTCCAATTCCTTGGACAAATGACTGACTAGAAGGTGGTTGGAAACCTTGGGTTGGGTACTGACCTTGAGGTTGATAACCTTGAGGCACATACTGATACTGGAGTTGACCTTGAGGTACATATTGATACTGGGGTTGACCTTGAGGTACATACTGAGTCTGGGTTTGACCTTGATGAATGTATTGTCCCGTAGGTATGTATTGTCCTTGAGGTTTCCCCCTAGGTGGTAATTGGGTACCTTGAGGTTGCCCCCCAGGCGATAATTGAGGACCTTGAGGCTGCCCCCCAGGCGGTAACTGGCCACCTTGAGGTTGCAGATTTGGAATGGTACCCGACATCATAAGAATATCTTCTACACTCAACGACTTAGTTCCGTTATTACCAGTTAATAATCCTTGTTCAACAGGTTGAGGAGATGCTTCCGAAAAAGTACCAGTAAGTGACTGATACCCAGAGGGAACAGAAGAACCGCCATATAAAAAGGTTTCTGGAGATTGAGAAAACATGGACGACTATCTAAACATATTCAAAGGAGGATAATAACCCCTAGGTGTTGGATGAAAAGGAATGCGAGGTGGTGAAAAACTTAGTCCCGGGTTTTCCAAAAAATTGGTCAATGAAAGATACCAAGCGTCCCTCCTAGGTGGACTGTAAAAGATCGATTCACGGTCCCTAAGTTCTATAGCTGGTTGATTTTCAGGGATAGGAATACCTTCTTCTGGAGTAACAAGTTCTTCAATAGCAATAAGTCCAAAAGGAAGATTTTGGGTAATGACTCTTTCTACCTTGGGTGAACCAGGACCACTGGAAGTTGGAAAGGCAAATCCTGATGTTGGAGTAGCAGCAGGTTCAGTTTCAGGTTTAGATATTTCATGTTCCTCGGCTAATTCACTAGCAGAATAAAAACTACCAGTAACTTCGGAAAAAGAAACAGGTTCTAAAATATACTCTGGTGCTTGCATTTGATAATTAGGATGTACAACTAAAGAAGACTCTCCTTCTTCAGGTGACCCAACTCTACTGTCACTAGGAGTTATAATGGCTCGAAGCCCTTCAAGCTGGCTCGGTGAAAACTCAGGAGGTTGGCCCCGAAGTCTACAGGACTTCCTCGGTAATTCAGCCACGATTAAATATTTTAACTACTTCACACACAAACAAAGAAAAATCTCAATGAAAACCACCTAAAGTTTCTAAAGAACCAGAAAATTTTGAATCACACGCCTAAAGAATCTAGGAGGTCAAACCACACACAAACAGTAACTCTCCATACCGAAAACACTAGTTGGTGATGAAATCCAATGTCGCAGAATTCAATACAGAAATGGCGGTTGGAACAGTTACCCCCGCAACCTGCTTAATGAATAGACTGGCACAAGTTTCTCCACTAAACCGTCATGAGTGAAGAGAACCCCCCAAAAAATCCAAGTCTAGCCGACGTCTGCTCCAAGTACAGTGGGATCTTCCCTCCACCGTCACCTTAGGAAAGAATCCTATAGAATATGGTCACTATGGTTACCAACGGAAACAAATATACCTGGGGGAACAGTCTGTGATCCGACACACACGCAAGGGCAGAGTAGCAAGCTCAATCCCCTTGAAGGCTCCTTGACATAATCCAAGGTTTACCAACAAGTGACCCCTGGCTCCTCGACAATGGTTAATCCGAGGTTTACCTTTTTTAATACGTGTATATATAGTATCGTTCCCAATGAGGAAGGATTGATTACCCAACTGGTTCGGACACGATTTCGTGCTTGACTCCTATAAGAGGAGCTTCCCAGAGCATATATGTAACAATTGGAATTTATCTCCTACCGCAGGATACAGCTACTTTTTTGTTTTACTATCTTGGAGAGTTAATTACTCCCTACTCCAAGATACTAGCCTAAGCTATGTTGGTGATAAAGAGCCCTAGAAAATAAAAATATTACTAGATAGATTTTACTTTAAACGTTATTTTTATTGGTTTTTTCTTAAGTCAAAAGGTGCAGAGATGAAACTTATGGTGTGAAGACTCGACTCCAAATCACTAAAAATGCACTTAAGATGAAAAACAATCCTTTTTCTTCAATGAATTTCTAGCTAAAGAAAGAGTTGAGAATGCAAATGCTTGTAAAAACAAATGTTTCCTTAACAAAAAATAAATAAAAAGAAGAACTTTTTTCTTTTCCAATGAACTCAAAAACGAGACAACTAGTTATGCTCACGAAAATTTCCCTTTCTTTTCAAACACTCAAATACTACAAAAACAAACTTTTCAAAAGAGATTTTTTTTTTTAATTTTTATAAAACACTCAAAACTATTGAACAACTAATCTTGAGATCTATAAATTCTAAAAATCTAATTGAAGTAAAAGCTTACAAGATTTCTTTTTCAAGGATGTTTTACTTAGCTATGATCAAACTAAGGACTAATTTGTCCAGAATCACAAATTAATCAAAAAAACCAGCTTTTGTTTTCTTTTTTAAAAAATGAAATCCAAAACTTTCAACACAAGTTCTTTCGAAGCTTTGCAAAGAGAAAAACAAGATGGATTCCTCAACAAAGGTAGATTTTACAAATCAGTCAGACTCATAAGAAGACCAAAAAACCCAAGGTGATCTGAGGTTTCTAAGGCTTCTAAGCTCTGAGTTACTACAAAGACCAAATGAAATTCAAGCCCGACACGCAAAGCTTCTAGCAATTTCACCTAAAACCTAAATGCGAATGGAATTAACCTACAAAAAGTTTCTGATAAGCCACGTGCAGATCTGGGCAGAGGCTAAAAACACATAAACAAATCCTAAGCTGACTGAATGAAAATATTTCAAGTTTTTCAAAATTTTGACAGGGTCCGCAGGCCCCCAGTATACCCAGGTGTGGTACCGCTCTGTGTGTAAAGCAAAAGTGTGGGGATGTCCGCACTATGTTATAAGCAGAGGGTGCGGTCCTCTTCCAAAAGCACGAAAAACAAAAAATAATTCAAGATCTACAGAACCTACCCAATCCCACACAACAAGCAAAAACTAAAAATAGAGAAACAGTTTCTCAAGTCAAAGTAAAAGCAAAGGAAAAAAACCAAAAATTCAAGTCCCCAGTGGAGTCGCCATTTTGTCGACCCGATAAGTCGTTCTTGTGGACAAGAGTGACCTCCCTAGTATCTAATGATATCTAGTGACAAGCAAACCAAACAAATTCTATATTTCTCAAAATATGCAATTTATAAATAAAGGCAAACAGGTGTTTTAGGCCTACCTTCGGTCCAATGCTAGTTTGTAGAAGCCATGCTCCGTTGATCCAAATGAGCTCCCTTGTAAAGAACCTGCAAACACAAACAAAAACACATATTAAATAGCACCTGCATAACCAATATAATAAAGCATATTTATCATGATGATCAAGGAATTCATGAAATAAATCACATAAGACAATTTATTGAGAAAAATGAATCTGATTGTATTAACTTTAATCAAAGAAGAACTTTACAAATTTGGTGCCTTGATGCTGTACAAGCTCCTCCCAGGGTCCAGCAAGAATCTCCTCTACTTTGACAAGTTTCACTCTCTTCCCAATGAAGCCAAAGGGTATGTAATCTCTCCTCTCAAGCTTAACTAGGAAGTATCAATTCCAACAGCATTTACCCTCAAAAATGTTCAGCTTCTAACCTCCCTAGCAGCCAGCCCAATGCCTCAATTTATAGAGCAGAGGAGGGAAGTTACTAGGTCCACCTTCAAAGGGATAGAGCCCTCCTTCAAAGGGATAAGCTCCTCTCATCAAGGGATTAGCTCCTTTTGTTATGGGATGCATGAACCACCTAGGAGCGAACCATCCACGTCAAGTTTCCTTCTAGAAGCGTCCAGAATTAACCCAAAGTGAGTTTTTAGGAATAAAAATGCGCCTTTTTGACTTTTAGAGACAGAGTGGGCAGGTCCACAGGCAACATGACCAAGGGGTGCGGGACCGCAAGTAATGGTAAGAGAAAGTGCGGAACTAGAGATTTATTGATTTTCAAAGTCTTTCTCTCATTTTTAAAGCTTGACATGAAGAGATGAGGTTTGAGACTTGCAAAGGAGGACAGTATGAGTGGTGATAGACTCACAGTGACTGCAAATAGTCATGGTGACAATATTTTGTGTAACATATGGTTTGTTAGGAAAAGTTAGATTAGGAGTATAGATCTTTCATAACCTATCTTCTCTTGAAGAATATCCATTAGTATCTTATGTTTTTCTTTATTGAAACATCTCCTCACATTGGCAGTTCTTGTAGGTCTTCCTGACGGTGGTCCTAAGGGGAGGAGGATTAGAAGGTCTAGCCACCTAAAACTAAGGCTTGTTTGCCAACTCAATGACATATTTTCGAACTTCATTAGTAGAATCTTATTGTTAAATCAATGGGTGTGCCTAACAAACTAAAACACAATGATTAATATCATATTACCTAACAAACACAATCATATCATTAATAAACAAAAACATAACCATCATCATCATCTCACCATTTAAAAGAACATATTCATATAGTTTAACAAACAAACAAAAAATATCATTATTATCTCCTATTATCTAATAAACACAATCATATAATATAACAAACAATCATCTTTATCGTTAATCTAAAATCATATTTTTTCCAACAACCAAAATGATTCTATTATATATAGTATCTTTTAAAAATACATCAAAAAATCAAGATATTAATATTAAATACATAATCTCATTTAAAAATAAATTAAAAACAAAAAACATAGGAAAAATGTGTTATGCACTTGACCTACAAGAAATATAGAATGCCAGAAATACGAAATAGTATTGCCAGAAACACAAAAATATCACATGAATTGAGACAAGTTACAAATATATTTTATTATTCAGAATCATAATACAATGTTCACTTACCTCTTCGAGGGGAAACCTCCAACAGATTAGAACTCAATTACAATAAAACTCCATGATTCTTCCCTTTCTATCTAAGAATATTTATAGCTTTATCACATCCAAAACCCTAACTACTAGTGGTACCTTGTATAACATGGGTTAAGCACTTTATTTATTAACTATGGCCCATTTATAACTAATTGTGGTCCATTTTCTATAATACGAGTCAACCACTTACAATTATTATTAATGTGGATAACTACTTATGGGCTTTATTGACACAACTAACTAACTATGAATTTGACGAGGCCCCTTGGGCTTATTATGTAAATAAGGGGGTTAGGGTTGGATCCTAACATTCCCTCCCTGATCAAAAGTAGCATTTTCCTTAAGTCCGAAGCTGCAGAAACTACTGAAGAATAATGGTTTGTGCCCATGTTTCATCTTCTGTAGAGGTGTCTTTCCACTTGATGAGGACTTCCTTGATTGTGCAATGACAAAGATGTATTTCACAAGTTTAGAGGACCTTTTCAGAGCCAAAGTGAACCTTCCTCATCCAATTCTAACAGACTTGCTTGAACCGTGCAATTGTTCCCCGCAACTTTCTTGAGGTAGGATGCATGGAAGACTAGGCGGATTTTTGAAGTAGTCGACACAACCATTTTGTAAGCGACTACTCCTATTTGTTGAAGTACCTGATAAGGCCCATATAATTTTGGAGCTATTTTATGCCATCTCTTTTCTTTGAGAGAGGTCTTCTTATAAGGTTGGAGTTGCAGGAACACCTGGTCACCTACTTGAAATTAGCTCTCTGAATGGTGTTGGTCAGCCTGTTGCTTCATTCAATTCTGAGCTTAATGTAGATTATCTTTTAGATGAGCAATGTTAGGCCCCTATAATACTAGTGGTTCTCCCATTACTATTGTCATTGTAGCCCTTATTGTTGTTGTGTTGCCCCTATTATCCCCATATTTTTATTATTGTGCCCCATAGAAGCCTACTATTGTTATTGTTGTGCCCTTATATTATTATTGTTAAGTTGGCTTTGATTATATTGTGACCCCTTAGACTCTTATATATAGAAAGGAGGTTGTGTCATTTGTATCATCCAAGAATTGTTCATTTGTGTAATTTAAAGAACGTTTCCCCTCGAAGAGGCTGATTTTGAAGTCATTGATTTATCTTTTCTTCTATTTTGTGAGTTGGTTGCATAACAATTGGTACTAGAGCTTTGATTTTAGGGTTTCGTTGCTTTAAACAAGTCATCGTGGAATTGTCACTATAACCTTTTGTCTATGATGTTTCAGAAGCTAAAATTAAAACTCATTTGAGCCAAACCCTTGATGAACCTCGGGTAAGAATTTCAGATCTTGGCTTGCTATAGTTTTGGAGATATTATCCAAGGAAGTTAGGGTTTTTGCAGGCTCCCAATTTATATTTCAAATAGGTGACTTAGGTAAAATCATCATAACTTTCTCTCTGAGCATCTGATTGAAATTTTGTAACAATTTATAGAAATAGTATGGCCTATAGTATTATTTATATTGGTTTTAGGACCTAAGGTGGAAACGGTGTTACGTGGCACTTAATACAAGTTCACTCTATTGAAAAAGTCTATAATCAGGCCATCGTGGGTGATTTGGTATAACTCTTCCTTGGAGAATCCAATATTGATTAGATTTGTGGTATTAGAAAGAGGACTCAGAGGGCTACCACAAAACAAAATTTCATACCTTGGAGATCTGCAATTACATAGATACAACAGGTTCAATATCGAGCTCCTACAAAGTGAAAAAAGGTGTGCAGTTTTTTCTAAATTTTGCATAAGTTTGCTTTGAAAATTTAGTTTGAAGTAATTAAAAGAGAATAGTGAAGCATAATAATCATTAGTTGATGCCCCGAAGAAAGAAAATGGAACCCAGTAGGAAACCTAAAATCTCTAGCATGACTCGTGAAGAAGAAGAAGAAATGCAACATGATATATTAAAATTACGAGACCAAGTGCAACAAAATTCACTCTCACAAAAAGTAATAGAAGCTAAGATGGATGGTTTAAAGTCAGGCCTGGGAGCTGATATGTATAGCGTGGAAGCTAAGATAGATGGTTTAAATAAATATGTGGAAGCTAATATGGATGATTTAGAAGTAAACAATGAAGATTTGAAGAGAGACATGGAAGGTTTGAAAGGAGGTTTGGAAAAGTTCCTACAAGAAATGCTTCCTAATGGTGAAAAGGTAGTGGAAACTCATAATGAGAACAAAAAAAATATTAATCATGATTTCGTAAACTCTAACATTGGATTGAGGAACCACCATGTTCCAAAGATCGATATGAGAAGTTTGATGGCAAGGATCCTGTCACATGGATACTACAGATGGAGCAATATTTTGATCTTCATAATATGCAAAACACACAAAAAGTATGCATTTCAGCTTTATATTTGGAACCAAATAAGTTTTTATGGTATCGATGGCTTTACTCTCGTAAACAAATTGTCACTTGGGAAATTTTTACAGAATAAATGATAGCACATAATGAGGATACAAAAAACAACACCTTTTTTAGCAATTGATAAATCTCAAACAAAAGGGTTTAATGATGGAGCATATTGAGGACTTCCAAAAATTGAATATAAGGGTAAAAGATATTCCAGAGGATCATAAGATTGATGTGTTCATAGGGACTTTAAAGGATAACATCCAACATGAAGTTTTCCTTTGGGAACCTTATTCATTGGTGAAGGCATTCAGGTGGGAAAGAAAAATTATGGCAACAAGGAAGCCTACCACTCACAACTATAAATATGGAAGTGTTGTTTCCCCTAGCCTTCCACAACCTACAAGTTTGAGACTAAAAAAATTGGAAGAAAAAAGAGCAAAAGGGGTTGGTTATAGTTGTGATATAAAATACACTAAAGGTCATAAGTGCGATGAGAAGAAATTATTTTAAATAGATTTTGAAAAGGAGGAAGGAAAATAACCTAAAACATCAAAAGAAGAGGATATACACCATGAATAAACCCTAGATAAAGAAGAAGTAAATCCATACATATCTTGTAATGTATTGGCCGGAATTACCACTCCTCAAATTATCAAGATATAAGGACATATCAAGAAGAAAAAGGTTAATAGTGTTGACTGATTCGAGCAGTACCCATAATTTTATTCATTGTAAGATAGCCAAGGAATTGAATTGCATCCTATATCCAGCACCAGAGTGTCAAGTGATGGTTGCAAGTGGAGGAACCATAAATTGCTCTATAAAGTGCCATAATATCAAGCTATCCATGGGCGAATATGCATTGAATAGCCCAATGCTTTCCATTCCAATGGGTGGTGTTGATGTTGTACTAGGATTCCAATGGCTACAATCTTTGGGTATGATAGCTTTTAATTTTAAAGAATTTTTCATGAATTTTTGTTTGGAAGGAAAGGAATTTGAGTTAAGGGATATCACAAGGAAACTAGGAAAGATAATCAGGAAAGGAATTTGAGTTAAGGGATATCACAAGGAAACTAGGAAAGATAATCAGGAAAGGAATTTGAGTTAAGGGATATCACAGGGAAACTAGGAAAGATAATCAGCTCTAACTGAATGAACAATATCCTAAAGAAATAACAATGAGGCGTAATTGTAAAATTATGTTCGCTAGAGGTTCCCACATCGAAATCATCTATTTCCCCAAATCTCGAAAAGTTCTTGGACAATCATTCCAAGGTATCTGAGACTCCCAAAGGCCTCCCACCTATTCGTGATCATGATCATGCTATTAATTTGATTCCAGGAAGTGTTCCTCAAACATCATGCCTTATAAATATCCCTATGCCCAAAAGAGTGAAATCGAACGTATGGTTGCAGAAATGATAAAGGCTAGTATAATTCAACCTAGTCAAAGTTCTTTCTCTGCTCCAGTAATATTGGTGCACAAGAAGGATGGATGATGTAGCATGTGTTTGGATTATAGAGAGAAAAAACAAGCTCACTATTAAAGATAAATTTCCCATTCCTGTCATTGATGAATTATTGGATGAATTGCATGGATCAATTTACTTCACCAAGTTGGATCTTTGTTCAGGATATCATCAAATTAGAATGAAGACTAAAGACATTTCGAAAACATCATTTATAACTCATGAGGGTCAATATGAATTTTTGGTCATGCCTTTTAGCCTTACCAACGCCCCTTCTACATTTCAAGGTTTGATAAATTCCATTTTTAAACCCTTCCTTAGAAAATTTGTGTTAGGATTTTTTGATGATATACTAATCTACAACAAGTCTTGGAAGGATCATGTTCAACATGTTGACAAGGTGCTCAAACTATTGGAGGAGAAAAAATTATATGCAAAAAGCTCCAAATATTTCTTTGGAGTACAAGAAGTGGAATATATGGGTCATATTGTATCTCATGAAGGTGTTAAGGTAGACCTTAGAAAAATTAAATCCATTAAGGAATGGAAAATCCCCACATCCATAAAGCATTTGTGAAAATTTCTCTAGTTGACAAGGTATTATCACAAATTTTTTAAGAATTATGGGAGAATAGAAACACCTCTAACAACATTATTGAAGAAAGATGCATTTTCATGGACTCCAGAAGCAACGAAGACCTTTGAACATCTTAAAGAGGCAATGTGGCAAGCACCAATCTTAGCTATGCCGAACTTCACAAAAACCTTTACTGTGGAATTTGATGCCTCAAGAAATGGAATTGGTGTTGTTTTAATACAACAAGAAAGACCCATTGCTTTTGAAAGTCCTCCAATCAAAGGAAAGTATTTACATAAAGTTATTTATGAGAAGGAAATGTTAGCAATACTACATGCACTTAAGAAATGACAACCCTACCTAATGGGAAGACACTTCAAGGTAAAAACATATCATGATAGTCTTAAATACTTTTGAGAAAAAAGATTATCTTCAGAAGAGTAGAAAAAACAGGTCACGAAGATGTTGGGTTATGACTTTGAAACCATCTACAGAAAAGGGAAGCAAAATGTTATGGGAGATGCACTCTCAAGAAAGGATGAGTATGTGGAAGCATTTCTTTGTGCCATTTCTATTATCAAAACAGATTGGATAAACAAAGAAAGGGATGAATGGGAGAATGACGAAGAAGTGTGGAAACTCATTCAAAAGTTACAACAAGATCCCAGTACACCTGATACATTTAGATGGAAAAATGATTCATTGTGGTACAAAGATCACTTATACCTATGTAAGAATTCCAAACTCAAACAAAAGGTTCTTATGGAATTGTACACCTCTCCCTTAGGAGGGCACTCAGGATTTTTAGAAACTTACCGCAGGGTTAAAAAGGAATTTTTTTTGTATGGCCTTAAATCTAATATTCAAAAGTTTATGGTGAAATGTTTGGTTTTCCAACAAAATAAAGTTGAAACAATTAATACCCCAAGTCTATTATAGCCTTTGTCCATTCCAAACCAACATTTGGATGATGTTTCAATGGATTTTATCACAAGTTTACCCAAATCCGAAGGAAAGAGTTTCATCATGGTTGTAGTTGACAAACTTACCAAGTATGCACACTTTTATGTATTATATCATCCATTTAAAGCCAATATAGTTTCTACTGCATTTATGGAAACAATTCAAAAGCTACATGGAAACCCAAATATTGTTGTAAGCGATAGAGATCCCATTTTCACTGGAAATTTTTGGACATAATTATTTTCTTGTCTCGGTACTTAGTTAGCTCATAGATCATCTTATCATCCTCAATCTGATGGGAAAACTGAGATAGTAAGCAAATGTTTGGAAGGATATCTTCATTGCTTTGTATCTGATAAACAGACAAAATGGATCAAATGGTTTCCTCTGGCTAAATGGTGGCATAACACTTCCTTCCATACTGCAGCAAAAACTATTGGGTTTTGTTATATTCTTTCCACGACTAGCCTACGTAGTTTATGGGGAGGTTAGACCGGGGGCGGAGCCCCCCCTTCATTGCGTCGATTGCGCAGTGGGGGGCGGGTAGCCCCCCTCTACGTGGTTCAGGGTAGCACCCCAGGAAATTTTTTTTTGGACCCTATATTAGGTTCGGCAGACCTACCTACGGTTTTGTGCATGGTTTTCATGCATGGTTTTCACACATGGTTTTGGACGCGATGGTTTTTGTTCCATGGTATTGGATGCTTCATCATGTTTAAATATGTATCGTAACATTGAAAGGAACATAATGAAAAAATCAAGCTGGTAGTCCCAGTTTTGGGATATAGGGGAAATCTTTGTGTATATGTGTTTTATGTGTTATGCTCTTGCATTGTTTATTTTCTGTGTTTTAGAGTTCGTATGCAGGTAATTTCTGTACGAGGTTAAAACCTACATTTGGTATCGGAGTTGTTTTGGCTTCAAGGGGACGCCTTTGTTGCTAAGGGGTTTCGCTCGGGCCTGTGGTAGACCCTGTTCAGTGGGAGATCTGCAGGATCAATTTTGGTGGTGAAAGAAGATGGCGAGCAGTGGAAAGATAGAGATCAAGAAATTTGTTGGTTAGAGTTTTGAGTTGTGGAAACTCAAGATGGAGAATCTGTTGGTGGATAAATATCAATGGATCGTGGTAGATCTAGGTACTAAACCAACAGGAGTGTCCGCTGAAGAATGGAAGAAGTTGGATCGGAAGGCAAAGAGCACAATATGATTGTGTGTCTCATATTCAGTATTGCTGAATGTATCAGGGGAAGCTACAGCTATGGCTTTGTGGGACAAGTTAGGGACTTTGTACCAATCTAAGTCTCTGGTGAATAAACTATTCCTACGGAAACATATGTGTAACCTAAGGATGAAAGATGGAGACTTGGTGACAAAGTATCTGAACGTGTTTAATATTGTGGTAAGCTAGTTATTTCTATTGATATGAAAATTTTAGATGAAGATAAGTGCATCAGTTTTTTGTGTTCTCTACCAAATTCGTGGAATAGTCTGCTTATTGCAATAGGTAGTAATGCAACTGCCTTGCAGTTTGATGAAATAGTCTCATCCTTGCTGATGGAGGAGATGAGACAAAAAAATATGGAGAGGCAGAATGGTGATGCCTTGTATATATGAGGACGATCCCAGAATAGAAACAAAAATATGTCATCGATTGGGCGATCTAAATCTAGAGGGAGATCTAAATCTCTAGGAAAACCTATAAAGGTGGTATGCTGGAAATGCGGAAAGGAAGGGAACTACAAAAGGGACTGTAAATCTAAAGCTCCTAACAAAGGAAAGGGATCTGATGATGCTCCTTCTGCAGAGGCGAAAGCCACCTCAGATAAAGGTTGGGATGTGTACTTGGTTTCTTGAAGTACACATGTAGATCACGAGGCATGGTTGATTGACGCAGGTACATCCTTTCATTTCACTCCCCATATATAGTGGTTCTACGAGTATGATAAATATGATGGTGGTGATGTCTTCTTGGGGGATGACAGGAAGTCTAGAATCATTGGTCACAGAAAAGTAAAGTTGAAGTTGCAAGGTGGAAGGGTTAGAACACTTCAGGGTGTTCTGCATATTCCTGCAATGCCCAGAAATCTGATTTCCGTAAGCAAGATGGATGATGCAGGTGTAAAAACAGTGTTCGAGAAGGATACCTACAAGATGGTTTGGGGAGCACTCATATTGATGAGAGGAGTTCGGATTGGAACTATGTACAAGTTGTAAGGTATCACTATTCTTGATGGGTGCAACAGTTTTGTGGTTCCTGAAAGTGGAGCAGAAAATCTAGTGGTCTTTAGAGAGAAGACCATGTTGTGGTATCAAAGGCTTGGACATATTGGAGAGAAGGGCCTTCAAATACTTCATGGTAAAGGTATGTGTTGTGGTAAAAACACAACCCCCCCATTTTTGACTTGTTCACTTCAAATAATGGGGACCCTTTCTATAAAAATTTTGGCTAAACACCTTTTTGGATTTTTATTTAGTTAATTGCCCTACGCTTTTGTTAATTTTTCGTTTTCCTTGGATTCTTGTTTTGATTGCTTTGTTAAAATCGATTTTTTATAAGCTTCCCATTGACGCTTGTTTCACCTCATTTGGTCAACTGGTTTGAAAATGGCACTCCTTTGAAAGTCTGATTATTTATGTAGCCTGGGTTAAAAATGCGTAAAATGTACAATATTGCATTTTGTAGATAAATTAGTTCAATAATGCATTCATTTTAAATATTAACCCGTAGTGAGTTTTTACTAACATTTTTCCATATAGCCAAATCATGAAGCAACCGGATTTTAGTAATTTACTCCAATAAATTATTAATCTCGAAAAATCATAATTTCAAAGTGGCTATAATTTATTTTTCATTTTATTAAAAATAGTTGTAATTTATAAAATAAACCAAAATAAAAAATTAATCTTTAATATTAAATCTTAAATTAATTAAATTAATTATTATTTAAAAATATAATTAATTTAATTAAATTAAAATTTAATATATGAAAAATATAAAAAATAGATTTTAATCGCATCGGGAGCTTTCAAATGACATGTTTTTAAAAAACCCCGATGGACTCATACCCCCGACGCCGATTGTCGATATCACATCGGGGACTTTGACATTATAACATGTTTGACAAACCATGCACTCCCCCGACTCTCCAATTGCGAAAAGTCAAGTCTCCCGATCGTTCATCGCATCGGAGCTTTCATACAAGGCAAGTTTAACCATTCTCCCAACTCTCCGGATTGCCGATGGCCTCTTATCCCCGATCGCCGAAATTTTGAAAACCCCGAAAGGCATATGGGCATGATGCATTAATTCAAAGTTTTATTAAAAAAAAACTTGGTATTTATTTCAAGCCTTGACCTTCACGTATGGCTCACGTATTAATTCATATTTTTAGGAATGATTTATGTGAGTATCCCACCATAGGAGTAAGTAAGAAGTAGTGTAGGTTAATATATATTAATATTAGTTTATATATTAATATGTAATATGTAATATATTATATTAATTAAATTAATTAATACTATTTAATATTTAATTAATTTAATTAAAATTTAAATATCATTTAGATTAATATTGATTAGTTTTTAATTAGATTAAATTTGTTATAAATCGTTAATTAGATATCAGTTAGTTAGATTAATAAATAGGTTATTAATAATTAGTTTAGTTTATAATTAACAATTAATTTAGAATTAATTAGAATTCTAATTTAGGATTTAATTTTTAATGAGAATTTTTATTTTTTAGCCCAGCAACAGAATTTCCAGATTCATGCCAGATTTGATCCATCAACTTTGGAGGCTCATAAATTGAGTTATACTTGGCCAAATGAGGCTCAGGACGGCTCATTGGAAAGATAAAATCAAGGAGAATATTTCTGAGGAGATTTCATTGACAGATTTGGTCATTTATTGGGTCAAAAATCAGGCAGAAGATCAAGCTCCGAATTTTGAAAACAAAATCATTTTCTGAGTTTTATTTTCATTGGTCCAAGCCTCTTCTAATTGCAGATTCACTCGTCAATGATATTCTTGGCCAATTAAATCATCCCAGGCATCAATAGAGAATTTATATTTTATAGAATTTGATTGGATTTGATTAAAATGCCAGCAATGCCATATTGATTTTATTGTTCCATTTTAATTTATTTTGATTTCTTTTTGCATGAAAACAGTGGAAGAAATATGGAGAAAAGGATCTCAATCAATGAGAATGCTCCAGCAATTGGATTTAGCAGATTTCTCTTCACCAAACTTTCCTCTCAAGAATTCCTTCACAAATAGTATAAGTAATAGATTGCAGAATGTAATAAGGGGCTGCTCTTCTCTGCAATGCTAGACTTCTAAAAGCACTACTGTAATAGGAATTTAGAGTTGTAGGAGAGAGGAGAGAAAATCTCAGATCTGGGGATTATTGAGGATTTTTCCTTTGTATCTTGAATTATGTATGAGGGCAGAGTTTTCACTATTGTGGCTTTAGCTTTGAAGGCAGAAGTTCAAGCGATGTAAAGGACTGTTGGAGACCAAGATCAGAGAAATGGATGCAATAAATTGGTATTTTTAATACTACTGTTTCAAATATCAGTTTCATTTTTATGGTAACAGGAATGTCTCATTTTATTCATGTTTGTGCACTATTGTCAATATGGGTGATTTGTCTCAATCTTGTTATTAGGTATCTCTGTTCTTATGAATTAAAATCTGATTTCTGAGTAACTATTTACTCAGAAATCTGTCTTATAAAACTGATTTATTGAATGGTAATGTGTTGTGAACTATTTCCACATATCATTATTCAATTATTGGATTTACTGATTTGATAATTAATATCATTTTTATGAACTACTTCTTGAATGTTGTTGGTTTATTATTTCAGTTAAGAGGTCTCAATGGGATGTGTTTTGGTAACCATAATATCAGTTAATTGAACTACTTCATTAACTTGATATTCATTATAAACGAGACATATGTAAATCCCAATACTTTAATTATCTTGCTCTTAGTTGGGTTAGATCTATATCTGCCTAATTAAGATAGGATTTAGATTAGTTTCTTTTGCTTGCATCATAGAATAAGCTTGCATTTAGAGTAAATTCTACATTCTTTTAAGTCCTCTCCTTAAAGAGGCAAAACTTTAGTTGTGGCTTGGGTGAACCCAAATCAGCTTAAGGGTCATTCTTTTGCTTGATCAGCAAGAAGAAGTGATCTGATATCCCTGTCTATTGGTATGTAAAGATACATCATAAACCAATAGCAATAGGGAGAAGGTAACTGGACCTAGTTAAACCAGTCGGAGCCACCACACCAAATGGAAAAGGAGCTACTTTAAGGTCCGGACCGGGTGGTTATCCCCCAATGTTGTTGCAGCGATTTTCGAGGCATCAACATTTTTGGCACTAGAAGGAGGGCCTGAGATTTTTGTCTATTGGAGTCTTTTCAATTTTAATATTTTATTTATTGTGATGGCTCCTCTTAAACTTCCAATTTGGAGTTGTATCCATGGACGTGCATCTTCCAATACTCCACCCGAAGTGGTAAGACTCTTGTCTCAGGTAAAGTTCAATGGTAAGAGAAATTCTTTTGCTTTTAATCATGTCTTTCAATTTATTCAAAATGTTTCAAATTATGATTTTCAAGGAATTGATGAAGGCATCTTATGCAAAAATTTTACTCTCACATTTGCTACAAAAGCCAGAAACTGGTGTAGAACTCTTCCAATTGCCTCAATTCACAGCTGGGATCAATTTGTTACAATTTTCATTTCTAAATTTGACGGCTACAATTATGAACAGGTATGTGAGGAAATTGAATATCTACGAAGGTTTGAAAATGAGTCTGTTAATGATTTTAATATTCGATTTCACTTGAATTGCTTAAGATTTAAAGACGAAGATAAACCTACGGAAGAAGAATCATTAGATTGGTTTGAATATATTTGTTCTCTTCCACCATTCCCAATCCATATGAAATTAATTCAAGCTTTGTTCCATCCCATTACAATATAAATGAAAATCCCAACATGGATGTGCAAATAATGAAGTGCTTTCACAAAGCTTGAAAAATATTTCTATTCAAATGCAAAAAGACAACAACAGTAATTTTGGAGAAAGAGCTGCCTTGGAATCTAAAAATTACTCTGCGGACAATTCAGAAAATCAGATCGCAAATCAGCAAGTACAAGCAGCAATCAAAGTAACTAACAAAATGCAAACTGTTGTGCAAATTTCTGAATTTTTCCATGATGAGTAGCAAAGCAGCCTTCTTCAAGAAAGCATATGCACACAAAGGAATGATCAGCAATCTGAAATTTACAATGAGCATAATGCACAAGAGTTCTCAAATAGAGACAGTTTTAAATGCATTGTTTTAGGTTCACATTTTTCCCTTTATCCTGATATTTTCAATGATGGTAATATTTTTCCTCTTGGTATTAATGATATTTCAGAAATTAAAGAGGATGATTTAAATGATTTACCATTAAATGTTTATCAAGATAAAGAAACAATAATTGATTATTCTTTTGCCACTAATGAACATGAGATTTTTGTTCCTCCTTGTTTTGGTATATTGGATGAGATTGAAGGGAATTCTAGAGAATATTGTGAGGTCATTTATGATGATTACTCTGACATTGAGGATGTTGATTTCTATTATTCTCAAGAGAATCCTCATGATAAAATTCAAATAACATCTGAAGATGAGGAACGCTTCAATTTAGGAATTATCCCAACTAATCCTCATTTTAGAGCAGCAAATTATCTTCATGATTTCACCATTCAAGAAATCATTCCAATTTATGATTCATATGAAGATCAAACTCCCATTCCTATTCATAATCATAATTCGTTTTCTATTTCACAAGTTGGAATTCGAAATTACCCAAATTCCATAATTCTGGCCATTCCTTGTGAAAATGAAATCATTTCAAAACGATCCCAAATGTGCTGTAACATTAGTTGTACAAATAGTGATTTCATTTTAGTTTTTCTTTCACAGCTATTTTGTTTAAACTTAGATTTATTTTCTGATTTTATTTTGCAAAATTTTCACATTTTTCACTGGCATATTGAACTCCTTACTATCAAACACTCAATTGATGCATTGCCCGATTGGGAAATTGAAGTTTCATATTATAATCATGAGCATCATAAGATATCAATATTTCAATTTCAATCAATGCTAATGTTTCATCAAAAGCTTCTATCTTTTCAAAGGCAATGTCAACAAGAGAATGTATTTTTGCAATCTGGCCAGCAATTCAATTCAATGAATAATTTTCCATTTCATTTGAAAGATTTCCATCCATTTTTCATTAATTCATTTGAAAAATATTTGGAAATTTTTCTCTCAAAGGAGATTGTTAATAGCTTAACATTTGTACATAACACTAACAATTTTTTCGAGGCCTTTGAATTTGAAAACTCATATCCACAATTCGGCCTGTCATCTCCTCTTTTGAACGTTTCCCAATCATTAATGAAAATCCATCCAGATTTTTATGATCCAATTGGTAGTCAATTGGAAAGGAAATTTCAAGAGAAAGAGATTTTGATTAAGTTCCTAACAATAACTGTACATTCTGATTTCATATTTATTTTCCTTAGTTTATTTAGATTTGTATTTTTATTACTAACATTTGAACTGTACATAAACGCGGGAATAAAAATGAGAGAATGGTTACACTGGAAATATGACTATACCTAGTCATTTTCATGTATATGGTTAGAATAGGAGTAGAATTAATTTAGTTAGTTTGTTTTATGTAGTTAATTTATTTTCAACAATTCTGTAGATTAAAAATAAAACAAAGCAATCAGCCATTCTCATGCATGTTCACTGAAACATTTTCTCCTTATCAGAAACTTTTAATTCTTGCTTTCCTTTTAAAATTTCTTGCAGCAATACCTCTACTCTACTTATTTTGAATAATGTCTTGATTAAATTCAATTAAAGTTGCACTTGGTATCGATTGCCTCAAAGCCACTTTCCTTCATTTCGGGATTTCCTTCTAAGATTTTCTTTTGAAATTTATATTGTAAGGATTTGAGGATAAAAAAGCTTCATGACCCCATTATCCCATGAAATCTATGACTGTCTATGATAAGCTTAATTCTAATTCCATCATTATTAGTTAGTCCAACCTTTCACGGTAATCATATGAAGTTCATATTATCTTCCTCGGAGTTTGCTAAAAGCTGATTTTAAGGATGTCCATTTTGCCAAGTGCACACATTCAAATCTGTTTTGATATTTTTCTACAATTAGTGGCTTAATCTCATTCTAATCTTTAGTTTATTATCTGATGCTGTAAAACGCATCATATTTATTTACTAAAGGCATCATTGAACAATCACTATAACAATACAGATTTTTCTCAAGATTAATTCGGAATAAGCAGAGGTAATAAATTGTTGTTTCACTTCGAAAGGGAAGCATAGCTTAATATTTATTTCTGATAAATTTTATATTCCCTGGACATGAATAAACAGATTTTATTTAGGCTGATTGCACACTTAGATTTAGAATAAATGATGAGATGATTTTGAACAAAGTCAAAATTTTGATAAATCAAAGGAAGAATTTGAAGATTCGTAAGGTAAAATTCACAAACAATTTCCTTCCAGGTACGCATTTGCAAGTTCGTTCTCATCTCTTATTAGTTTCTCTTTTCCTTAGTTTATTTTTGATTCGTGTTCTATTTTATTTACAAGTTTTCATTTGTTTTCAAAAACTTGAAGTAAGCAGTAAACCCATTTCAAATTTGCAATAGGCTCAGGGAAATTTCATTTCTGATTCATTAGAATTTAAGCATCTTTGTAGATTTGCTTTCATTCATTAGAAAACCCAATTGAAATTTCAAGGAATATCATAAGACCATTCGCATCATTAGATTTCATCGGAAGTGGTTCTTAGTATTTCTTTTGATAACAAATTGTTCATCAAAGACCTCCGATGTATTATCTTACTCATATGCCACATCGCATTTCACAAATCGGAGGTTTGCAAATGAAGTATACTTCCATGATCATGAATCGCTGATCTCCGATAAACAACTTTACAGACATTGCGATGACCACATAATTCCGGACCCGATATGAAATTCAAATCAAATTCATAAAATATCGCGTCCGCTCAATCGCAATAATGGTAGGAGCATAACTTTAAAAAGGGGTCGATGTCTCGGATCCGATATGTTATTAAAATTCCATCATAAAAAAAAAATTATTGGGTCCGCTCTTCATCGCATATCGGCATATCAAATATTGTTACACCATGTGCTTAAAATTTCCGATCGCCGACTAGCCACGTCATTCATCGCATATCGGCATCGCAAGAATCATATCGTGTTACATCGGGTACCAAAAGTTTGCCAATCGCCGATATCGCAATCGCTTCGTCGCATTGTTATTTATGCTTACATCAAATCTCTGATTCTGCGATGTGCGATGCGCGATGTGCGATGTGGGAAGCACAGTGTCAATATTCCCCAATCCCCGATATAATATTTCTTTAATGATGCGATCGCTCCATCTCATAGCACAACTTCTCTTCGCATATTTTCATATCGGCGATTCGCCATTGCAACCTTTGATGCGAGAACTTCCAATGCATGCCTCTAAGCCGTTAACATTTAATCAATATATGGCATAGCAATAAAAGTGAAGTTTTGCAAATTAAAATTCAAGCATGGTGAAGAAACATGTTGTGTGGATCATCCGATGAGGCGATGTGTTAAAACGAGCTTGGGTAACCACTATGGGAAAAAGGCAATTGATGAAAAATTTGCAGCATACAAAAAATCATTTCAATTTCTCATACATTTTAGTTTTAAATATATAATTCCGTAATTAAAAATGGAATTCAAGACCTCTATCTTCATATTTAAATTTTATTATCTTGGATTTGGTCTTGATTCTGGACAATTTATCAAATCATGGAGTTTATATGAAACTTATAATATTTTGAGAAATAGTCATTACTGCAAATTCTCATTCTCATCTCTGATGCATTTCTTTTAATTTCAATTTCCTTGAACACTAAGCATTCTATTTTTACATTTTACTGCTTGCTTTAGTTTAAATAAAATAAATAATGATTTTGGGTTATAGGATTTTGGTTAGTGGGATTTCTTCATGTTTTTAATGATAATTAAAATAAGGAGTCAGCTAGTTTGGAGAAACTGATACCTTTCAGGTAAGATCAAAAGCAATTATCCAATGGTAAGATTCATGTACCCACTTTCATTAATTTCCATTTCATCACTCTAGTTTCATTTTTGTTTTTAAATTATGCTGATATAAAACTCTGTTTTGCAGCTCTCCATTTGAAGTTTCCAATCCTCCGCCAGATCATATTTTCGAAGTCCATACTTTTCTCCAAGTTTTATTTCAATAAGCAGCAATAATCTTCATCGAAACAGCTACACCAGAAGTTTCTGAACCTTTAGTTTGTTTCTTTAAGCATTCATTTTATTAGAAAATGATCAAGGTGATGCTTTGAAACAAGAAGATTAATATCATACAGAAAGATTTCATTGTGGCTGAATTTTATCGTCACTGCTATCCAAAAGGCCTAAAACAATTACAATCCTGCAAGGTATGATTTTTCTAAATCTCAACATAAGAAAGAATGATTACACGATTATTTTCTTTTCTTCATATTGTTGAGACATTGGTATAAACATTCTTGTTTGAGTTTATCTTTCGAAACTTGGATTTTCTTTTCCACTTTTAAAATTTCTTTATTTTTATTTTTGTTTGCTGATTTCTTTCTCATTTTAGCATAAAAATTCTTTTCCTTTGGATTTCAGCTTTTATTTTGGTGACTTTGTAATTATTTATATGGAAGGCCTATTTGTTACCTAACAATGCTCAGGATACGTGGAGAAAAATTGTTAATAGTCACCTATTAGCTTTTTCTTAAATCTCTTAATGAAGTTTGATTTTCTTATTATAGAGGTAGACATACTTAAGGAAGAGATTACCAATCAAGAGAAGTTGGCAAAGTATCATAAAATCTGAAAAATTTCTTTTTCATCAAATTGTAATCATTTTGAGATTTCAAAATTTCATTAGGATCTTTCAAAGTTCTATTATCAGTCAAGAAAAGTTATTTTTAACCAAGTAAAGACACGTTATAGCAAAGCACCTTTAACTCTGAAATTGTCATTCTTAACTCTTAAGGAGTCAATGATTCTCCCTGTCCCAAAGAGTCTTATTTTCTAGAGTATAATCCAGAAATATATTTAAACTTAAAAGATAAGGGGTCTCATCATGAGCCTGCTTACCATGATCATAGGGGAAAAATAGGCTGACATTACCAATACTGCTAAACAAACCAGGGTAATGGCTTATGATTGCAAACAATTATAAGACAAGGGGTCTCATCACGAGCCAGCTTGTTCAGCCCAATTTTAACCAGTGAATGGCATTGTCAACTATCTGGCTACCATACTAGGACAATGGCTTTTAAGATTTATTTAAAAAATAAAAATAAAAAATAAAAAAAATAATACATATATAAATGGATTTATCTCTAGATCAATAATTCTTAAACAGATGGGATTCTGAATCATTTATGATTAAAAGGTAACCCTGTCGAAACTATAGATGTTTGCTGGCAGCAGTGGCTCTACCTATGACAAAGGAGTATATTTTAAAAGCTAAGCTGTAAAGTGACCCTTGCTTTATCTCTACAACTAATTAAGGACTGATGAAGAATTTTGAAATATTTTAATGTATGAGGAATTTTAAGAAAAATTACAATCAGATGATTCTTGCTTTTATTCGGACTAATGAACTTAGTCAAGCATTTCAAGCATAATTTTCTCTTCTTTAATTATTTTTTACTTTAATTTTAGGAAAATCTTATTCATATCAAAGAGAGATAACTGATTCTTCTCCCGTGTGTCGCCATTGTTGTGGTAAAAACACAACCCCCCCATTTTTGACTTGTTCACTTCAAATAATGGGGACCCTTTCTATAAAAATTTTGGCTAAACACCTTTTTGGATTTTTATTTAGTTAATTGCCCTACGCTTTTGTTAATTTTTCATTTTCCTTTGATTCTTGTTTTGATTGCTTTGTTAAAATCGATCTTTTATAAGCTTCTCATTGACGCTTGTTTCACCTCATTTGGTCAACTGGTTTGAAAATGGCACTCCTTTGAAAGTCTGATTATTTATGTAGCCTGGGTTAAAAATGCGTAAAATGTACAATATTGCATTTTGTAGATAAATTAGTTCAATAATGCATTCATTTTAAATATTAACCCGTAGTGAGTTTTTACTAACATTTTTCCATATAGCCAAATCATGAAGCAACCAGATTTTAGTAATTTACTCTAATAAATTATTAATCTCGAAAAATCATAATTTCAAAGTGGCTATAATTTATTTTTCATTTTATTAAAAATAGTTGTAATTTATAAAATAAACGAAAATAAAAAATTAATCTTTAATATTAAATCTTAAATTAATTAAATTAATTATTATTTAAAGATTTAATTAATTTAATTAAATTAAAATTTAATATATGAAAAATATAAAAAATAGATTTTAATCGCATCGGGAGCTTTCAAATGACATGTTTTTAAAAAACCCCGATGGACTCATACCCTCGACGCCGATTGCCGATATCGCATCGGGGACTTTGACATTGTAACATGTTTGACAAACCATGCACTCCCCCGACTCTCCGATTGCGAAAAGTCAAGTCTCCCGATCACTCATCGCATCGGAGCTTTCATACAAGGCAAGTTTAACCATCCTCCCAAGTCTCCCGATTGCCGAAATTTTGAAAACCCCGAAATTCATATGAGCATGATGCATTAATTCAAAGTTTTATTAAAAAAAAAACTTGGTATTTATTTCAAGCCTTGACCTTCACGTATGGCTCACGTATTAATTCATATTTTTAGGAATGATTTATGTGAGTATCTTACCATAGGAGTAAGTAAGAAGTAGTGTAGGTTAATATATATTAATATTAGTTTATATATTAATATGTAATATGTAATATATTATATTAATTAAATTAATTAATACTATTTAATATTTAGTTAATTTAATTAAAATTTAAATATCATTTAGATTAATATTGATTAGTTTTTAATTAGATTAAATTTGTTATAAATCGTTAATTAGATATTAGTTAGTTAGATTAATAAATAGGTTATTAATAATTAGTTTAGTTTATAATTAACAATTAATTTAGAATTAATTAGAATTCTAATTTAGGATTTAAGTTTTAATGAGAATTTTGATTTTTTAGCCCAGCAACAGAATTTCCAGATTCATGCCAGATTTGATCCATCAACTTTGGAGGCTCATAAATTGAGTTATACTTGGCCAAATGAGGCTCAGGACGGCTCATTGGAAAGATAAAATCAAGGAGAATATTTCTGAGGAGATTTCATTGACAGATTTGGTCATTTATTGGGTCAAAAATCAGGCAGAAGATCAAGCTCCGAATATTGAAAACAAAATCATTTTTCTGAGTTTTATTTTCATTGATACAGGCCTCTTCTAATTGCAGATTCACTCGTCAATGATATTCTTGGCCAATTAAATCATCCCAGGCATCAATAGAGAATTTATATTTTATAGAATTTGATTGGATTTGATTAAAATACCAGCAATGCCATATTGATTTTATTGTTCCATTTTAATTTATTTTGATTTCTTTTTGCAGGAAAACAGTGGAAGAAATATGGAGAAAAGGATCTCAATCAATGAGAATGCTCCAGCAATTGGATTTAGCAGATTTCTCTTCACCAAACTTTCCTCTCAAGAATTTCTTCACAGATAGTATAGGTAATAGATTGCAGAATGTAATAAGGGGCTGCTATCCTCTGCAATGCTAGACTTCTAAAAGCACTACTGTAATAGGAATTTAGAGTTGTAGGAGAGAGGAGAGAAAATCTCAGATCTGGGGATTATTGAGGATTTTTCCTTTGTATCTTGAATTATGTATGAGGGGCAGAGTTTTCACTATTGTGGCTTTAGCTTTGAAGGCAGAAGTTCAAACGATGTAAAGGACTGTTGGAGACCAAGATCAGAGAAATGGATGCAATAAATTGGTATTTTTAATACTACTGTTTCAAATATCAGTTTCATTTTTATGGTAACAGGAATGTCTCATTTTATTCATGTTTGTGCACTATTGTCAATATGGGTAATTTGTCTCAATCTTGTTATTAGGTATCTCTGTTCTTATGAATTAAAATCTGATTTCTAAGTAACTATTTACTCAGAAATCTGTCTTATAAAACTGATTTATTGAATGGTAATGTGTTGTGAACTATTTCCACATATCATTATTCAATTATTGGATTTACTGATTTGATAATTAATATTATTTTTATGAACTACTTCTTGAATGTTGTTGGTTTATTATTTCAGTTAAGAGGTCTCAATGGGATGTGTTTTGGTAACCATAATATCAGTTAATTGAACTACTTCATTAACTTGATATTCATTATAAACGAGACATATGTAAATTCCAATACTTTAATTATCTTGCTCTTAGTTGGGTTAGATCTATATCTGCCTAATTAATATAGGATTTAGATTAGTTTCTTTTGCTTGCATCATAGAATAAGCTTGCATTTAGAGTAAATTCTACATTCTTTTAAGTCCTCTCCTTAAAGAGGCAAAACTTTAGTTGTGGCTTGGGTGAACCCAAATCAGCTTAAAGGTCATTCTTTTGCCTGATCAGCAAGAAGAAGTGATCTGATATCCCTGTCTATTGGTATGTAAAGATACATCATAAACCGATAGCAATAGGGAGAAGGTAACTGGACCTAGTTAAACCAGTCGGAGCCACCACACCAAACGGAAAAGGAGCTGCTTTAAGGTCCGGACCGGGTGGTTATCCCCCAATGTTGTTGCAGCGATTTTCGAGGCATCAATAGTATGGTAGAAGGTATGAGTAATATCTCTCTGGATTTTTATTGCTATGAAAATTGTGTATATGGGAAGCATAATCAGGAGAGTTTCCTGTTTGGTGGTAAGAGGGCGAAATAGATATTAGAACTTGTGCACAGTGATGTGTTTGGACCAGTGAAGGTTCCATCACTGGGTAAGTCTTTGTACTATGTATCATTTATAGATGACTTCTCAAGGAATACAAAGACATATTTCCTCAAGAAGAAATCTGAAGTCTTTGACAGGTTTAAATAATTTAAGGCTTTGGTAGAAAACTAGACAGAGAAGAAGATAAAGGTGTTGAGGAAAAATAACGGTGGAGAGTTTTGTAGTAAGGAATTTGAAGAATTCTGTAAGAAGTGTGGTATAGCATGGAATAAGACTACTCCATATACACCTGTGTAAAATGGAGCTGCAGAAAGAATGAACAAGATGTTGATGGAAAAGGCAAGAAGCATGCTCGGTGGTGTTGGGCTAAGATAGGAATTATGGGCAGAGATGGTGGAGACTACATGTTACCTGGTCAACAAGTCACCTTCATCAGCATTGGAGGATAAGACTCCACAAGAGGTATGGATTGGTAATAAAACCTCTCTTTCACATCTTAGGGTATTTGGATGTGATGCATATATACATGTTCCAAAGGAGAAATGAACAAAATTGGATAGTAAATCTGAAAAGTGCATCTTTATTGGGTATAAGGATGGTTTAAAGGGTTATAAGCTTTCGAACCCATTAACAAGGAAGGTTGTGTACAACTGAGATGTGGTGTTGACAGAGGTTAAAGATGTTATTAAACATGAAGTCCAACCAAAGGAACCTGAGAATATAGAGTTTGAGCTAAAGGAGGAAGAATCAGACTCTACAACAAAAGAGGAATTAGAAGATGAAGAGCGACAAACTCCAAGTGTGAGAAGATCAGTTCGAGAATGAAGGCAGCCAGAAAGGTATAGTCCATCTGTATTTTGTTGAAATTTTTCTTTATCTATTACTGATGGTGATCCCAAAACTATGAAGGAAGCAAAAGATTCAGAGGATGGAGAACTCTGGAAAAAGTCCATGGTTGATGAAATGGCATCTTTGCACGAAAGTGAGGCATGGGATCTAGTGGAGTTGCCTGCTGGAAAGAAACCCATTGGCAACAAATGGATGTTCAAGAAGAAAACAAATGCAAAAGGATAGGTGGAGAAATACAAAGCTCGGTTGGTAGCAAAAGGTTATTCCCAGGTGCCGGGAATTGGTTTTGGTGATATCTTTTCTCCTGTTGCCAAGGTAGCATCTATCAGATTACTTTTATCTGTTGTTGCTGCTTTTGATTTTGAGGTAGAACAGATGGATGTGAAGACAACATTTCTTCACAGGGATTTGGAAGAGGAGATCTACATGAAGCAACCTAAAGGCTTTGTGGTGAAGGGTAAGAAAGAACCAGTATGAAAGTTAAAGAAGTCATTGTATGGGTTAAAATAGTCACTAAGGATGTGGCATCAAAAATTTGATACATTTATACGAGGACTTGGCTTCACCAGAAGCAAAGCAGATCACTGTGTGTATTTTAAATTAATTGGTGACCGTGTTATTTATCTGGTCTTGTATGTGGATGACATGTTGCTGGTTGGAAATGGCAAAGAAATTATCCAGGATTTAAAGACCCAATTTTCCTCCAAATTCGACATGAAAGATCTTTGTGCTGCAAACTATATTTTAGGCATGGAATTAAAAATGATAGGGAAAAGAGGAAACTCTGGTTAAACTAAAGGAAGTATGTCAAGACAATATTGCAGAGGTTTAATATGCAGGATAGTAAACCGGTGAAGGTTCCTATTCTTGTAGGTGTAAAGTTATCTCTAGAACAGTGTCGCAAGACACAAGAAAATGAAGAGGACATGTCCCGTGTTCCATATGCAAGTGCAGTCGGTAGCATGATGTATGCGATGGTCTGTACTAGACCATACATTGCACATGAGTGGGAGTATTGAGCAGGTTTATGTCAAAACCATGAAAGTAGCATTGGACAGTAATGAAGCAGGTTTTCAGGTATTTGCATGGCACTAGTGATTATGGTTTGTGCTACCAAGGAAGACTAGGATTGGACAGAATTTTGGATATCCGTGGCTTTGTTGATGCAGATTGGGCTGGAGATCTGGATTAAAGACAAGTGGGTATGTGTTTAACCTATTTGGAGGTGTAGTTAGTTGGATGAGTAATAAACAATCTGTAGTGGCATTATCAACTACAGAGGTAGAATACATGGCAGCCACTCATGCAAGCAAATAAGCAGTTTGGTTGCAGAGGTTGTGTTCAAGTATGGGGTTAGTACAGGGAGATATAAGGATAGACTGTGACAGCCAAAGTGCAAGTTTCTTGGAAAAGAACCCTTATTATCATTCAAATACAAATCACATTGATGTTTAGTATCACTTTGTGAGGGATATGATAGAAGACAAAAAGTTGTCGCTGGTAAAGGTGGACACTTTGGAGAATACTGCAGATGCATTGAAAAAATCTATCAGCTCTGAGAAATTCTCTTAGTGTAGAGAAACAATGGGCATTTTAGGGCTAGATAAATTACTAATCTCTCCTGTGGCCCCTGTAGAAAGAAAAAACAAGTGGGAGAATGTTGGGTTGTGTTATATTCTTTCCACGACTAGCCTACCTAATTTACGGGGCGGTTAGAGGGGGGGTGGAGCCCCCCCTTCATTGTGCCTATTGTGCAACAATGGGGTCACAAGGGGTTTGAGGGGGGCGGGTAGCCCCCCTCAATGGGGTCTGGGGTAGAAACCGAAGGAAAAAAAAATTTGGACCCTATATTAGGTTGGGTGAACCTACCTATGGTTTTGTGCATGGTTTTCACACATGTTTTTGGAAGCGATGGTTTTCGGTCCATTCTATTGGATGCTTCGAAATGTATATATATGTATTGTAACATTGAAAGGAACATAATGAAAAAATCAAGCTGGTAGTCCCTGTTTTGGGATCCAAGAGGGAATCTCTGTGTATATGTGTTTTATGTGTTATGCTCTCACATTGTTTATCTTTTGTGTTTTAGAATTCGTATGCGTGTAATTTCTGTACGGGGCTAAAACCTACAAAAATGACCCCATTTATGGCACTTTATGGATATCATCCACCATCCATCACATCATATTTAAGACAAAATTCTAAGGTTCAAGTAGCGGAAGATCACATCGAGCATCAACAACAAGTTCTCCAACTCTTAAAGGATAACCTCATTTTGGCGTAGAATAAAATGAAACAACAGGCATATCAGCATCGTAGCAAAATAATTTTTGATGTAGGTGACTGGGTATTTCTATGGCTATAACCATATAAGCAAATGTCCCTCAAGCAAGCTAACAACGATAAAAAATTATCACAAAAGTATTATTGTCCATACAAGGTGTTGCAAAAGATTGATACTATGGAATACAAATTGGAGCTCCCTGCAGCTTCTTGATTGCACCCAATTTTCCATGTTTCATGCTTAAAGAAGGTTATAGGTGACAAGCTACTAGTTCAAACAATATTGGTAGAACTTGATGAGGAAGGAAAAATCATATTGGAACTTGAATTAGTCACAGAAACAAGAACTTGACAGCTACGAAATCGATGAATTTCGAAGTATCTCATAAAGTGAAGAACTTACCCGCTGAAGATTCCACATGGAAGGATGAGAATTTTATACAGAAGCATCCAAAACTACTCGAGCTTTGAGGAAAACACTTTTTTGAAGGAGAGGGGCATGTTAGGTCCCTCTAATACTAGTGATTCCCCCATTACTATTGTCATTGTAGCCCTTATTGTTATTGTTCTGCCCCTATTATCCCCATATTGTTATTATTGTGCCCCTTAGAAGCCCACTATTGTTGTTGTTGTGCCCTTATATTATTATTTTTATGTCAATTTTGACTATATTGTGACCCCTTAGACTCTTATATATAGAAAGGAGGTTTTTCATTTGTATCATCCAAGAATTGTTAATTTGTGTAATGTACAGGTTTCCCCCTCGAAGAGGCTGATTTTGAAGTTGTTGATCTATATTTTCTTCTATTCTCTGAGTTGGTTGTGTAACAAGAAATCACAATGACACTGTTTAGTAAAATTTTATCAACTACCTGTACGTTGGAAGATCCACGGATATAAGAATTTTGTGAAGGTGGGAGTTGGCCATACACTGCCTCATATGGAATCATATTGGTGGCTTCATGATAGTTAGTATTATACCACCATTCAACTCAAGGCAAACCTTGTACCCATTGAAGTTGCTTGTCTGAAGTGAATCACATCAAATAGGTCTCCAAACATTTGTTGACTAATTATGTTTGACCATCGGATTGGGGATGATAAGTTGTACTCAGTTGTAGTTGTGTGCCCTGTAGCTTGAAAAGCTCCTACCAAAAATTGTTCTTAAAAGTGGGGTCTCAATCAGACATAGTGTAAGTTGACATGCCATGTAGTTTGAATATTTGGTCCATGAAAACTTGAGTTACCAATGTTGGGGTAAATGGGTGCGGTCGACACAGAAAATTTTAAGGATGGAAATTCATTTTAATGTTTAGAAAACCTGGCGAATCTCACTAGTTCATAATATGCAATATGTAAAATGTTTAACAATGTTTTTTTTTAAAGTATTCAAATTTCTAATAATTTTATCCAATCCCTCTATAAAATTTTGGCAATTTTTATAGTAAAACAATTTTATACTATAAATTTTGGGCGAATAATTTTAAAAAATGGAAATTAGTGAATCTTTTTCTTTAGAAAATAAGCCTAGTTGCAAATATTAGCCCCTGAAATTTTCCCTACTGGTATAGTGCAAAAAGGGACATATTTGGAAAGTCTGTTAAAACGACAATGTTGATTGGTTTGTTGATTGACTTTGGGAGACCTATAATGTAATCCATGGAAACGTCTATCCAAATAGAAGTAGGGAGTGGAAAAGGTTGTAAGATTCCTGGTAGCTTGATTGGTTCCCCTTTGTTGTGCTCGCATACTTTGCATTTAGCTACAAAAGTAATAATTTCGTTCTTCATGCCTGTCCAAAGGAAAGAGAGAAGTTTTCATCCATAAGTCTTATAAAAGTTTGAATGTCCAGTAACTAGATAGGAGTGCAACTCTTCCAAGATGTGGGGTTTGAGGGTGGAGGTCTGGGATAGCATTACCTGATCCTTATAGCGAAAAACGTCATCCTTCTAAGAGTAATTCTCTAAGGAATTAGGATATTCTCATAATCTGTTAATGATTTGGGACAGAGAGGGGTGGGAGAACCATTCATGATAGGCTTCTTCAATCCAATCTGGTATGGGTAGAGAGAGGGATAATAGGGTTCCCTCTTCTTGAAATTAGTGTGATAAGGCATTGACCACTACATTGCCACACCCCTTCTTGTAAATCATCTCATAATCATATCCCAAAATATTTGTGAGCCATTTATTTTGTTGTGTCAATGATACACATTTCTCTAGGAAATATTTTAGGCTATGATGTTCAATGCAAATTGGAAATGACACCCCAATAAGTATGGTCACCAAGTGTCTACTGCATGTAAGATGGCCATAATTTATTTCTCATATGTGGATTGACCCATATGTTTCCCACAGATTTGTTGACTGGTGAAAGTCAGTGATCTACCTTCCTACATTAATATTGCACCAATGCTTGTACCTAAATTGTCACATTCAATCACAATAATTTTTGTGAAGTCTAGTAAGGCCAATACTGTATTGGAGCACATAACCTTTTTGAGAGCCAAGAAAGCCCGTTGAGTTGTGTTAGTCTAGAGAAATTATTTTTTCTTGAGAATATTAGTGAGGGGTCAAGAAATGCATTCATAATTGTTTTTAAATTTCTGATAGTAGTTCATGAGACCCAAGAATCCCCTCAACCTCTTCAAGGTTTTTAGTTGGGGCCAATCTTGCATTGCCTAAATCATTTTTGGATCAACTATCACTCCTTCACAACCCACAATGTGTCCCAAATACTCTACTTCTTCCATGCCAAAGAATCACTTGGATAATTTGATAAATAACTTTTGATCTTGGAGAACTTGCAATACCTGGTCACCATGTCGAAGATGTGTATCCCATGTTATGTTGTAGATGAGAATGTCATAAGAAATGACCAGGATGAATTTCCTGAGATATGGATTCAAAAGGTGGTTCATGAGGCTCTGAAAAGTGGATGGGGAATTATAGAGACCAAATGGCATGACCAAGATTATGAGCGTCATCAATAGGTATATCAGAAGGGTCACAATGCCATCCTCCAGCTTATTCAATTATCTTTTTCTCACATTTATCTACAAAATTTGTTATATTATGCTTAGTGTGAGGAGTAAAATATGTGTTTCTATGTTGTGTGACCTAATGTGCGTTAAATACTAGAATTGGAGAAATTTTGAGATAATTTGAGTGCACGATCTTGGAGTAAACAAAAATAGATATTCTATGAGGTTTTCCACCTCCTTAACTCCTCAAATCAACAAATATCACCACTCTATCTCTCATCAACTCAAGATCATTGGTAGCCAAGTAGGCTGAGATCATTGGAAGCCAAGCTAGTGCAGTTGAAGGGAGATATAGCTCCACCTATTCTCGAGTTAGGGAGACAAACATTCCAATTTTCTAGGTAGTTGTTGGTAACTACCCTTTTGTATAAATAAACATGCTAAGGAACTCATTAGGATTTGAAGTTTTATTATAGCTAAGAGGTCATTGAGCTGAAGCACTTGTGATTTTTACTTTGATGATGTATTTGACATTTTTGGAATGATAATGATAAGTTTTATTTTGATCCATCACTGAGTTAGTGTAGTGGGCTGAAGCTCTTCGGTTTGGGCCCTGTTAGGGTCCTATATTTCATAGGAGGAGTTGTTTTTACCTGATGATTTTATATTTGAAAAATGTAAATAATGTTTCAAGTTTGAAATATATATATATATATATATATATAGAGAGAGAGAGAGAGAGAGAGAGAGAGAGAGAGAGAGAGAGAGAAAATAAATTGTAGGGCATAAGAAAATAAATAGAAAGAAATGAAAGGAAAGAAAAAAAAAAGAAAAAAAAAAAAAAGAAAAGACAAGACAATAGAAAAATATATGAAAAATGTCTCCCTATGTGAGCAAGTCCAAATGCCACTACGTATGGAGTACTAAAGAAGGTATGTTTTTGGTAATTATTTCAGCATCTTTTCATTAGAACTTACAAATATTTTGCATCATGAACTAGGAAAATGATAAGGAATTGTAATAAAGTCTTTGAGATTAATGGGAAAAGCGGAAACACTGACAATTGTCATTTTCTTATGTAGAAGGAAGGGAAAACGAAAGACTGTCGTTCTGAAGGAAAGAACAAGGTCGGGTTAACCGTTGTCCCTTTGACGGGGAACCGTATGCAAACAAGGCAAAACAGATCAAAGCGAATTAGCCCTGGAAAGGAAGTGGAGATGTCAGCTCGGCACAAGAAGGAAAAGAGATAACTAAGAACTAATGGTTCGGCAAATCCCTCAGGATCCTTTGATCCTGAGGGATCGCTGCTTTAATTATTTTTGCACCTAGACATCTCCGCCTTCATCATTATAAAAGGGGAAGCACTGTTAGCTCGAGGGGTTGGTCGAATCCTTATGTTTTATGTAATTTCTCTGAAGATTGAAACTTTGATTATTGAGTCTCGTTGAGAACTGATCTACTGTAATTCCATGTTATGCATTAATACAAACTCAGTTGCTCTTTCATCCCTGAGTCTAGAATAACTTCAAGCGGTGTACCCTTGGAGGCTAAGGGCCCAGCCCTGGAGGACACTTGCTCCTATATTATTATGTTTGGTTTATGCGTGGTTTTCTTATTAGCGTTATTTGGTAATTTGATGTGTTTTGTTAGTTTACATCACATGCTCTGTTATGTTTGCTTTACTGAGATAGAACTATTGCATTAAATCTGCAACGTATCACTATTCTTTTAAGTGTTGATATAATATTGTCAGTCTTTACAGAATATTGTTACTATTCAATTGCAGAGCCTCTCTACTGTGCACTTATTCATTGATATTACGGAATTCATCTTAGCGATTATGTTCTTTGCGATTGTTGGATCTATACACATTGATGTTCCATTCTGAAACACGGTCGTAATCTTTTATAACTGAGATTGATAACTAGTTTACCAAGGCCAGGTTACTATTAAAATGTGTCGTGTGCATATATGGTTTTCAAGGGTTGTTCTATAATGACTCATTAATTAGTGTTGTTCCATTTTGGTGTGTTGTTCAATTCGTCCTTAAGAGTGAAGGATTTCCATTTAATTCTTGTAGGTCACGATTCGTGCATTTGATCTTGTAGACTAAGGTGTTACTACTTGTTAGACTTAGTTGTTGTTCCATTTCAGATTTGTTGTTCTATTTCTTATTTCCCTGTTCCATTTCTTATCTGCCGTTCCATTTCCTGTCCTTTTTATTTTGGTGTGAAGAACGATCCAGGGCTGTAGTGAGCACTGACATTTATTGACTGGCTCCCAGATCCACAATCTGTTCTATGATTTACCTTAGTTCCATTAGTTTACAAAGGGATGATTTACTGCTACTGAACCCTTGATTGATAAATTGCTTAGTTTTCTGAATGTGTATTTTAATCTTTTGAAGTAGTTTGCTGTAAACAAGCATCCGTCTACTCTTGTATTTCTAAGCACTGTACTACTAGCATCACTCTGGAAAATGATAGCCTCAGACTGAGACACTCTTTGAAATAACAAAATGTTCTTGGATTGACAAACTAATGTGAGGTAATTAGAGGTGAAAGAGACCCTTTTTATAGCTCGACATTTTGGTGTCGTTGTCAGGGAAAGAGTGTAGCCATTTGTTTCTTTCCAGAGTAGTGTAAGAACCTGTTAGGGAAGAATTGGGTTTTAAAAACAGAAGGTAAGAACCTATGTGTGGAGCATGTAACAGCCCTGCTCCCCTGCCCGCTTTCCTATAGATTTGCTGCTGTTTTGTTTGGGCAGAATCTAGCAGTTGATTTGTGTGCATGACTAAGAAGAAAAAGCCAGAAAAGAATTCCAAACCTCTACCCAAGCCAGAAAAAGCTAAGGGGCCAGTGACTCTTGGCCGATCAACCTTCATAGATGAAATCTTCAAGAAAGTAGAATCTCAGCCTTTTGTAGGACCTAGAAAAGTTATTTCTAGACAACCTACTAGTTCCCTTCAGGCCACAAGATCACCATCTGTAGCCTTTGCTGAGGTGCATAGTCAAACTGAAAGAGAAGGACTTTCAAGAAATTGAAATTCTACTCCAAAACTATTGAAAGAAGGGAATTTCAGCAATCTTTGTGAAGGAGGAGGAGAAACAGGGGAAACTAAGGAACCAAGGTCTCCTCTTGGGACAACTCAGCCATTAAACAGCCCAGACAAGGGAAGTGCTGCAAAAATCATTGTTGAAGAAACTCAATCTCCTCAGACATTAGGCACTCTCATTATCCTAGACAGAGGAAGTGTTATTAAAACCATTCCTTCTCAACCTAGGAATACCCTCCTAGATATCCCAGAAGGTTATTGGCATATATTCGACCAAATGGCTCAAAACCAGACAAACACTCAAACCTCTACATTACAATACCCCATAGTGGATACTACAGCAAATGCGCCCATGAAAGCAATCCCTCTTCCACATATCCCTACATTCCACTGTCTTACATCAGAAGATCCGGATGCATTTCTATTTGAGTTCGATGTGCTGTGTAGGGGATATGATTACACCACTGACCCCCAGAAACTAAAATTATTTCCCTCTACATTAAAAGGGGCTGCCTTAAGATGGTTTACGGGATTAGATGGCAGGGTTATAAATAACTGGGATCAAATGAAAGAATCTTTTCTAAAGAAATATCAGGACTATTGCAGGTCTAGAGAACTAAAGGATGAAATATTCCAGATGGTAGCTAGATCAAATGAAACATTAGAGGAGTATGTGGAACGTTTTCAGTATAATCTTCAAAGATCTCCTTATGCATCACTACCTTTACCTGATAATGTGTTAAAAACGGCATTGATTAGGGGCATGAAGGAACAATGGATTGAAACATTAAACATTATAGGAAAATGAGATATTTATCAAGAAAATTTTGTTGACATTATTGACTTATGTATCAGGAGCTCGAGAGGCAGCACAAGATTAAAACCGACAGAACATGATCAGTTTATAAGAGATAATAAAATTTCAACAGAAGGAATAACGCGTGTAGAAATTGGAAATTTATTGGAAAATTTTAAAACTGATATACTAGGGACGCTAACTACAAAACTTGATGTTATGCAGGCCAAGCAGAAGCAAATGGAGGCAGAGCAGAATTTGGCAATCTTCTGTCCCCGATGCAGGAAGAAACATAGCCATAAGGAGTGTCCACTAGATGCAGTCCAAACATGTGCCATATGCACAAAAGATCACCTTACGGAAAATTGTCCCTCACTTCCTGGATTAAAAGCAGTATATAAGGAAGCAGAAGAAGAGCCAGAATCGGTATATTCGCTCAACCAGTTCCGTCAGTGGCAGCCGCGACAATCTGGTTTGTTTTCAGACCTTACCTCTTCTTTTCAGTCTCCACAGTATAATGCTCAACAATATAATATGTGGAAAAGTCAATCCCAACCCCTGTTTCCAAACTGGTCACCACAGTCGTTTCCTTCATCAACCCCATGGCTGAATCAGGCAAGCTGATCTGGTTGGACGAATCTTCCCTATACCCCTCCATATTGGCAAAGTAATGCATACCCATCACAAAGGACTCCCCCTACTTCACAAAGTTCAGCCTGGCAGGAAAACTGGCAAAGACCGATGCATCAGCCAGTAGGAACCATGTCGCTCCCTCAACCTACACTGCCAGCCTTACAACAAAATCCCCACTCTAATCTGAGACCGCAACTCCCAGCCCAACCCAACCCTAATCCAAATAACAGACTGGTCCAATTTTTCCAAATAATAGAAACATTAGAAATAGGAGCTAATTTGAGGGAGTGTAATCAGTTAAGATCTGGGTGTATTATTGAAAATGAGGAAGATAAGACAGCCCATGTTGAAAATCAGATACCCAGAGAACATCTGTCACAAGAAGAGGATGTGAACAAACAACAAACCCATAACCAAACAACCACATCCTCTCCCCCGTTCCGAGAACGATTAATAATACCTCGACCTACAACAATATCCTGATTTTGACATTCTGGGAGATTACAAAATTTGTACATAAAAATCCCATTCCTCCAAGCCATTCAAGACATTCCGATATATGCAAAGACTATCAAAGAATTGTGTGTAAAGAAACCAAGGAGGAATGCAGCAAATAATCCAAGAGTCCAAGTAGTTGGCACTCTATCTGACTTATTATCAGGAAAAGAAACACCCATTAAATACGAAGACCCAAGAAATCCAATAGTCACCGTACAAATTTATGGTCAAACCTTCGCTAATGCCTTAGTTGATCTAGGAGCTGCAATCAACATCTTAACAACTACTACTTGCCAAAAGCTAGGCATTACATCTGTAGAACCCACCTCTACCTTGTTAGAGCTGGCTGACCGATCTGTGGTTAGGCCAGAGGGCACGCTACATGATGTCATGGTATCTGTTGACTCCTGGGAATATTCGACTGATTTTCTGATAATAAATCCCAAAAGCCGACTTGATGGACACCCATTGATTTTAGGTAGACCTTGGCTTGCAACTGCCGATGCCTATATTGGTTGCCGATGAGGCAATATGACCATAACGAGGGGAGCGAATATCAAGAACTTAGCCTTATATCATCCAGCACAGCCAAGTGTCACAATGATCAAAACTAATAAGCACCCTGTATCATACCTTACTGACAACATTAGATCTCCATTAACTATACAAGAGGCACTTGATTTTAAAGATCGGACAGAGGACGATGCCATTAATAAATTTATTAGTCAAACTGAATTCAAATCCCGCACACAGTGTCACATGATAGAGGCAGCATTCGATAATGAATTAGAAAAAGATCCTCTTAAAGATACACATGATAAAACAATACCTATTACCTCTGTTGCAAATAGTAAAATTGTGGAAATCGAACGGGGAAAAACCTTAAACATTAATGCCAACCTCACCTCCGAACAAGAAACGAAGCTTATCCATCTTTGACAAAATATAAAGAAGTATTTGCATGGGACTATCCTGATATGAAAGGAATTGACCCTCAATTATGTACACACCACATTTACATAGAAAAAGATGCGAGACCTGTTCGCCAGCCTCAAAGGAGACATAATCCTCATCTAAAAGATGTGGTAAAAGCTGAACTAAAAAAACTTTTAGATGTCAACTTCATCTATCCTATCTCTGATAGTAAATGGGTCTCTCCGCTTGTGGTGGTACCAAAAAAGAATGGGAAATGGAGAATTTGTGTGGACTACAAAGAACTAAATAAAGCAACACAAAAAGACCAGTTCCCTCTCCCATTCATCAACCAAGTATTAGACACTTTGGCAGGAAAGAAATTCTTTTCTTTATTGGATGGCTTCAGTGGATACAATCAGATCCAGATTGCCCCTGAAGACCAAGACAAAACCACTTTTACTTGTCCTTGGGGAACATTTGCCTACAGAGTTCTACATTTTGGCTTATGCAATGCTCCTGCCACATTCCAAAGGGATATCCTCAGCATTTTTGCAGACATAATAAATGAAGGACTTGAAGTATACAAGGATGACTTTACACCGTATGGAGACGATTTCGATCTAGCATTGGATACACTGGAAAACGTCCTGCAACGCTGCATTGCTACCAGGATTTGTTTAAGCCATGAAAAATGCTATATGATGATGACTGAAGGACTTATTCTCGGACACTATATTTCAGTAGCTGGCATTCAGGTAGACCTGGCAGCCAAAATCCAAATAATTCTGCTTATTCCTACTCCTATCACTCAAATGGAGGTACACAGTTTTCTTGGGTTTTCTGGTTATTATAGGAGGTTTATAGAACATTTTTCGCATATTGCTACACCTCTGTATGCACTAACTGGTAACATTGATTTTCTTTGGATAGAAAAATGTGAACGCGCTTTCTAGGATCTAAAGAAGCTTGTATCCACAGCCCCAGTCCTTTGAGGACCAAATTGGGATTTGCCATTTCAGATATCCTCTGATGCCTCAGATACAACCATTGGAGCAGTCCTTGGGCAAGAAGAGGATAAAAAACCATATGCAATTTATTATATTAGAAAAACATAATCCCCTACTGAATTAAATTACACTGTTACTGAGAAAGAATTTTTAGTTGTAATACATGTTGTCAATAAGTTTAGACATTACATTACTAGATACCCTGTTATCTTGTATACAGATCATTATGCCATCAAATATTTAGCAAACAAGCCTATCACAAATGGCAGAATAACTAAATGGCTGATTTTATTGCAGGAATTTGGTATTACAATCAAGGATCGACCTGGAAAAGAAAATCTTGTAGACGATTTTCTCTCAAGAATGCCAAAGCCAATCGATGCAACAGCAGTTGAAGATCAATTTCTGGATGAGCATCTATTTTTTGTTGTTGTTCAAACACCCTGGTATGTTGATGTTGCCAATTACCTAGCAGTATGTAAACTACCGAAACATCTAACCCCTAATGAGCGGAAACAGATTATTCAGAGGAGTGCTCGATTCTCGTGGGTTGGAGGCTACCTGTTCCACACAGGGGAAAATATGCATATTAGAAGATGCGTTCGAGAGGATGAAACCTTCGACATTTTAAAAGCCTACCATGACAGACCATGTGGCGGACATTTCACCGATCGTAGAATAGGACATAAGGTGCTACAAACAGGGTATTATTGGCCTACAATTTTCAAAGATGCAAAGAAATTTGTCCAAGCTTGTGACAGTTTCGAGAGACCAGGACGCCCTGGTCAGTCCGATGAGATGCCCTTGAACCCACAGTTATTGAAACATTCGAACGATGGGCCCTTGATTTCGTCGGACCAATTAACCTACTCTCAAACCAGAAAACATATATTTTGGTGGCAACAGAATATGTCACCAAATGGGTTGAGGCAAAGGCGTTGCGGAGAGCTACAGAAGATTCTGTCATACAGTTCTTGTTCCATATATTTGCGCATTATGGTCTTCCAAGAGATATAATTACAGACATTGGACCACAGTTTGCTGGGAACAAAATAGCTGCAACACCCAAAAACTATCATGTTCAGCACAGAATCACTACTCCATACCACCCACAGGCAAATGGTCAGGTAGAAGAAATCCTAACAAAATCAATTATGTCACATAGACGTGATTGGCCTGCCAGACTACCAGAGGAACTATTGGCTTACATAACAATATGGAGAAGTACCACTCGTTACTCACCTTATCAATTAGTGTTTGTCAAGTCACCCATTTTCCCATAGAATTCGAAATCCAAACACTGCGAACAGCACAGGAAGTTGGCTTAGATTTAACTGAGGCACAGATTAATCGATTGCAGCAAATCAATGAGCTCGATGAAATCAGGCTCTTTGCACTCCAAAATACTGCACTTATCCAACAGTAGCGAGCTAAATGGCATGATTCTCTCATTAAAAATAAAGTCTTCCACGAAGGAGACTGGGCACTTTTTACGATTCCAGGTTTCAGGACTTCCCCGGGAAACTCCAGACTCGTTGGTTGGGACCATATGAAATCTAGAAGGTACATGACAATGTTATTCTTACTCTAATCACTATTGATGGTTCTGGATATGCCTTCAAGGAAAATGGCCACCGAATTCGCCTTTATCACAAACCACTCACTCGGGAGTCCTTCTGCCAGCAGCTACGCCAAGACTCTGATATGGAAATTTTGGGGGAGGGAGAGAAGTCTTCCTCACCTGTGATTCATTAAGTAATTTATCTCTTTTCACAGTTTGTACATAATTTATTTTGTTTTGTTTTTTTACATATTTTTGAATCAAATGCTTTGTTGTTACTTTTCGAAGCAGCAGCAATGTTATTATTTTTGTTGTTCCTTTTCTCAAAGGGACAACATTTTTCGTTCTACTGTTCCTTTTTTAAAAGAACAAAACCTGTTGGATCAGTTGTAATTCTGCTTTAATTTTGTTCTTTTTCTTTATTTTTGCTTTCTGTTGTTCCTTTTCCAAAGGAACAACACTTTTTCTTTTTGTTGTTCCTTTTCCAAAGGAACGACATTTGTGTGTTTTGTTGTTCCTTTTCCAAAGGAACAACATTTTCAATTTTTGTTGTTCCTTTTCCAAAGGAACAACATTTGTGTGTTTTGCTGTTCCTTTTCCAAAGGAACAACATTTTTTATTTTTGTTGTTCATTTTCCAAATGAACGGCACTTGGGTGTCTTGTTCTTCCTTTTCCAAAGAAACAACATTTTCGATTTTTGTTGTCCATTTTCCAAAGGAATGACATTTCTGCGTTCTGCTATTCCTTTTCCAAAGGAACAACATTTTCGATTTTTTCTGTTCCTTTTCCAAAGGAACAGCGTTTTCAATTTTTGTTTTTCCTTTTCCAAAGGAATGGCATTTGTGTGTTTTGTTGTTCCTTTTCCATAGGAACAACATTTTTTATTTTTGTTGTTCCTTTTCCAAAGGAACGACATTTGTGTGTTTTGTTGTTCCTTTTCCAAAGGAACAACGTTTTTTATTTTTGTTGTCCTTTTCTACAGGAACGACATTTGTGTTTTCTGCTATTCCTTTGGAAAAAGGAACAACATTTTTGATCTTTGCTGTTCCTTTTTCCAAAAGGAACACCACTTGTATTCTTTTGCTCTTCCTCTTCGAAGCAGCAACATCCACGTATTCTTCTTGCTCCCCTTTCTTTTTTAAATTAAGGATGCTTACTTTTCCTGTTCTTTCAAGTCTTTTGGAATACAACTATGCACTTATGCAATGGATACAAAATCACAACATACTGAAATCAGGTGAATTATAAAATCGTTATTTTTATAAGAAATTGCTCTGAATTGGTAAAAGGACAGAGGGAAGGACACACTTACCCATTATCTTTTGTTGTCATTGCTTCACTAACTCTGCTCTGATTGGTTATCTTTATCATGTTGGTTCCTTTTAAATCCTCTTTGATTATTATTCAGGAATAAGAGCAAAGGGTTTATATCTTCCTATTGAGATGTTAAGACTTCTTCCACCATTCCTACTCTTAAGGAGTGTTGAACCACCCTTTGTGTATAAATGGGATAGTACTTTATGAAAAAGAAAAAAAGAAGAGAAAAAAAAGAGCAAACTGACTTGTTTATATAAAGTTGTCAAATGCAGGATAGGGGGTCTCACCAAGAGCTAGCCTACCATGATAATGAGGAAGAAAGTGAAGTGGCATTCCCACTATGGCCACCACACCAGGGATATGGTCCAAAAGGTATATCAAATAAATAACCCTTGGAACAGGAGGTCTCATCACGAGCCGGCCTGCCCACCTTTCACTCCTTCCTCGTGAATGGCATTACGACTAACTGGTTACCAAGCCAACATAATGGCCTACATTTTGACATCACACAACACTTCTTAAGCATACACAAGGGATCATGGTTCCATGGGTGAAATAAACAACTCTGCCAAGGTTATCGACACCTGTCGTCAGCAGAGCACTGTTAATGGTATTGAAGTCACATTATTTACACCAATAGGTAGTTATCAGCACCCTTTTGTTTCTTATACCTTAGTAATCAATCGCATAAGATGGATGTATATTATTTTCCGAACCATACAACGCATGTAAATCTATTATCACCAATCATGATAGAGCAATTGACAATGACCGAATGAGACTCGGTATGTACGGCAAATGTCCTATCCTCCCAGCCTCGCATCATATCATAGCAGTCTCTTACGTATTAAGCGATCCAACTTGACACCTCAATTTTGGTAATCTACTACTTTTGTAAACATGGCATATTGCCATACGCTGTTCCTTTATGACTCTGCTTCAAAACATACCAGCACCCCGCTCCTTTATTTGACGGCCGGGACGACCTATCACATTGCGGGGGGGGGGAGATCTTAACCTCATCATTCCTTGGATGACGTGTCAGATCGCTATTCGGGAAACTGTGTACTTGGGAATAGCACAACTCAACGGTATAATATTTTTTTATTTTTGCATGACTTGTTGTTCCTAAGCCATTTCCATTGTATATTCTGCAGCATTAGATTTTGAGCGAGTCTTGCGTCTGTCAGCCTCTCTGTGTTTTAACAGCGTGAACAGTTGTCGTTCCATTGTCAAAATTATGAGATTTTACAGAAAAACCATAAACATGGGAGGGAGATCGATTCAGAGAGAACCGCTGGTGTTAACAGTCTCTGATGCTACACGGGAAATCCTGGCAAGAGCCGGGAGGCTAAATTATCTCAATTGCCTACAGGAATCCAACGAGACTGTAGCAATTGAATTCTTGCAGAATTTGCAAGAGAATCACTCCACAGTGAGGGGGAGACACATAGCAGTCATCGATAACATAATCGTAGAGGTCTCAGGATTGCCAGCCACTGGACCTGTATGGACACTAAAGAAGGAGAGATTGCAGAAGATTATAGAGACCTTCTAGGAGGAAAGCCAGAGCCTGATAATTAGAGGAAAGGGGGTTCTGTCAACAACATTAGGAGAACCATGGGCAGAATTGGCAAAGACCATTCAAAGCTACATCACCTGTGAAGGAAGAAAAGACGTGGTAAGACCACGGCACCTTAAACTTTTAGCTGTGTTAAAGCAAAAATGCTCTGTAAATTTACTTGCATTTTTTAATTCATTACTGCATGATGTTGCAGGGAGCATGAAAAAGGCACAACATGTAGAATCAGTTGTTAGTCATCATGGGTTGATACGATTAATAGTCAGCCATAGCCTTACCCAGCAGCAGAGCATCTGGGAAGAGCTAATTTCCATGATAGATGGAAGATTGACCACAACATCCCCAAAACGTAAACATGCCACTAGCACACCTGAGCGTCTAGAAAAATGAAGGAAATCGGTCTGACTAGCATGGCTACAAGGGAGGCTGGAGAAGCCCCAAGGAAATACCATCCAACCAGTAGAGATAGAAGATACATGGGATGAGCAACCCCCACGATTAGAAGGAGAAGACAATGAGAAAGTAATGCAGGAAAACGAGGAAGAAACTGAGCAATCTGAGCAGGAGGAGGAAACGGAACAGCAGGAAGGCAGCCCAGTGCAGGATCCATTGAGAGAAGATGAATTGGCCAAAGTTTTGGGCAATATGGGCGAATATGGCCAATCTTCCAGCCCATCATATGTTATGAAACCAGCTCACAAAAAGATAGAAAAGAGAGATCCACGCCTTAGAATTCAGCCTCTTCGAGGGGGCAACCTCCTTTACATTACATAAATGAACAATTCTTGGATGATACAAATGACAAAACTTCCTTTCTATATATAGGAGTCTAAGGAGTCACAATATAATCCAGCCGACCTAACAATAATAATATAAAGCCACAAAAATAACAATAGAGGGATTCTATGGGCACATTAATAACAATATGGGGGTAATGGGGGCACAACAATATAAATAAGGGTTATAACTACAATAGTAATGGGGTAATCACTAGTATTATAGGGACCCAACATGCCCCTCTCCTTCAAAAAAGTGTTGTCCTCAACGCTTGAGTAGTTCTGGATACTTCTGCATAAAATTCTCATCCTCCCATGTGGAATCTTCAGCGGATAAGTTCTTCCACTTGATAAGATACTCTGAAATTGATCGATTTCGTAGCTGTCGAGTTCTTGTTTCTATGACTGCTTCCGGTTCCAATATAATTTTTCCTTCCTCGTCAAGTTCTGGCAATATTGTTTGAACTGGGAGCTTGTCGCCTATAACCTTCTTTAAACATGAAACATGGAAAACTGGGTGCAATCGAGAAGCTGCAGGAAGCTCCAATTTGTATGCCATAGTACCAATCTTTTGCAACACCTTGTACGGACCATAATACTTTGGTGATAATTTATTATCCTTCTTAGCTTGCTTGAGGGACATTTGCTTATATGGTTGTAGCCGTAGGAATACCCAATCACCTACATCAAAACTTCTTTCACTGCGATGTTGATCTGCCTGTTGTTTCATTCTATTCTGTGCCAACACGAGGTTATCCTTTAAGAGTTGGAGGACTTGTTGTTGATGTTCGATGTGATGTTCCACTGCCTGAACCTTAGAATTTTCTCTTAAATATGATGTGATGGATGGTGGTTGATACCCATAAAGTGCCATAAATGGGGTCATTTTTGTTGCTGTATGGAAGGAAGTGTTATACCACCATTCAGCCAGAGGCAACCATTTGACCCATTGTGTCTGTTTATCAGATACAAAGCAACGAAGATATCCTTCCAAACATTTGTTTACTATCTCAGTTTGCCCATCAGATTGAGGATGATAAGATGAGCTATGAGCTAACTGAGTACCAAGACAAGAAAATAATTCTGTCCAAAAATTTCCAGTGAAAATGGGATCTCTGTCACTTACAATAATCTTTGGGTTTCCATGTAGCTTTTGAATTGTTTCCATAAATGCAGTAGAAACTGTACTGGCTTTAAATGGATGTGATAATGCACAAAAGTGTGCATACTTGGTAAGTCTTTCAACTACCACCATGATGACACTCTTTCCCTCAGACTTGGGTAAACCTGTGATAAAATCCATTGAAACCTCCTCTTGTAATAGACCCGGTGTCTTAATTGTTTCAACTTTATTTTGTTGGCAAACCAAACATTCTGCCACAAACTTTTGAATATCTGATTTAAGGCCATCCCAAAAAAATTCCTTCTTAACCCTGTGGTAAGTTTTTAAAAATCCTGAGTGCCCTCCTAAGGGAGAAGTGTGCAATTCCATAAGAATCTTTTGTTTTAGCTGGGAATTCTTACAGAGGTATAAGCGATCTTTGTACCATAACGAATCATTTTTCCAGCTAAATGTATCAGACGTACTGGAATCTTGTTGTAGCTTTCGAATAAGTGCCCACACTTCTTCGTCATTCTTCCATTCCTCCCTTGCTTCATTTATCCAATCTGGTTGGATAATAGAAATGGCGCACAAAAATGCTTCCACATCCTCATCCTTTCTTGAGAGTGCATCTGCCACCACATTTTGCTTCCCTTTTTTGTAGATGATTTCAAAGTCATAACCCAACATCTTTGTGACCCACTTTTGTTGCTCTTCAGAGGATAATCTTTGTTCTAAAAAGTATTTAAGGCTATCATGATCCGTTTTTACCTTGAAGTGTCTTCCCATTAGGTAGGGTCGCCATTTCTTAAGTGCATGGAGTATTGCCAACATTTCCTTCTCATAAATAGCTTTGCTTAAAAACTTTCCCTTGATTGGACGACTTTCAAAAGCAATGGGTCTTTCATCTTGCATTAGAACAGCACCAATTCCATTTCCTGAAGCATCACATTCCACAATAAAGGTTTTTGTGAAGTCCGGTGTAGCTAAGACCGGTGCTTGGCACATTGCCTCTTTAAGATGTTCAAAGGCCTTTGTTGCTTCCGGAGTCCATGAAAATGCATCTTTCTTCAATAATGTTGTTAGAGGTGCTGCTATTCTCCCATAATTCTTAACAAACTTGCGATAATACCCTGTCAACCCAAGAAATCCTCGCAGATGCTTTATGGATGTGGGGATTTTCCATTCCTTAATGGCTTTAATTTTGCTAGGGTCTACCTTAACTCCTTCATGAGATACAATATGACCCAAATATTCCACCTCCTGGACTCCAAAGAAACATTTGGATCTTTTTGCATATAATTGTTTCTCCTCCAATAGTTGTAGCACCCTGTCAACATGTTCAACATGATCCTTCCAAGACTTGCTGTAGATTAGTATATCATCAAAAAATACTAACACAAATTTTCTAAGGAATGGTTTGAAAATTGAATTCATCAAACCTTGAAATGTTGAAGGTGCATTGGTAAGGCCAAAAGGCATGACCAAAAATTCATAATGACCCTCATGAGTTCTAAATGTCGTTTTCGGAATGTCTTCAATCTTCATTCTGATTTGATGATATCCTGAACGAAGATCCAACTTGGTGAAGTAAATTGATCCATGCAATTCATCCAGTAATTCATCAATGACAGGAATGGGGAACTTATCTTTAATAGTGAGCTTGTTGAGCTCCCTATAATCCGGACACATGCGCCATGATCCATCCTTCTTGTGCACCAATACTACTGGAGCAGAGAAAGAACTTTGACTCGGTTGAATTATACCAGCCTCTAGCATTTCTGCAACCATACGTTCAATTTCACTTTTTTGGACATAGGGATATCTGTACGGCCTGATGTTTGGAGGAACACTTCCTGGAATCAGATGAATAGCATGATCATGATCACGCATAGGTGGGAGACCTTTGGGAGTCTCAAATACCTTGGAATGATTGTCCAGGACTTTTTGGAGATCTGGAGAAATAGATGATTCCAATGTGGAAACATCTAGCGAACATAATTGTGCAATTACACCTCTTTGCTCCTTTTTTAGAAGCTTTGTCATACCATTAGAGCTGATTATCTTTCCTGGTTTCCCTGCAATACCCCTTAATTCAACTTCCTTTCCTTCCACAGAAAATTTGATGAAAAGTTCTTGAAAATTAAAAGCTATTGTACCCAAGGATTGTAGCCATTGGACTCCTAGTACAACATCAGCACCTCCCATTGGAATGGAAAGCATTGGGCTAGTCAATACATATTCTCCCATGGATAGCTTGATATTATGGCACTTTCCAGAGCAATTTATTGTTCCTCCATTTGCAATCATCACTTGACACTCTGGTGCTGGATATAGGAAGCAATTCAATTCTTTTGCTACCCTACAATGAATAAAATTGTGGGTGCTTCCTGAATCAATCAACACTATTACCTTTTTCTTCTTGATTTGTCCTTCTATCTTGATGGTTTGAGGAGTGGTAATTCCCGCCAATGCATTACAAGATATGGTCGGATTTATTTGTTCTTCATCTAGGCTTTGTTCCTGGAATATATCCTCTTCTTTTGACCTTTCTTGCTCCTTTTCTTCTTCCTCTTCACAATCTATGTAGAATAATTTCTTCTCAGCACACTTATGACCTTTAGTGTATTTGCTATCACAACTGTAACAAAGCCCTTTTGCTCTTTTTTCTTCCAATTTTGTGGTGTCAACCTTATAGGTTGTGGAAGACTAGGGGCAACAACACTTCCGTCTTTATAGTTGTGAGTGGTATGCTTCCTGGTTGCCATAATTTTGCTTTCCATTTTTCTTGCTAACCTGAATGCCTTCTCTAATGAATCAGGTTCCCAAAGGCGAACATCATGTTGGATATTATCCTTTAAAGACCCTATGAACACATCAATCCTATGCTCCTCTGGAATATCTTTTACCCTTATGTTCAATTTTTGGAACTCCTCAATGTGCTCCATTATTGAACCCTTTTGTTTGAGACTTATCAATTGGCTAAAAAAAGTGTTGCTTTTTGTATCCTCATAATGTGCTATCAATTCTTCCGTAAAAATTGCCCAAGTGATAAATTGTTTACGAGAGCAAAGCCATTGATACCATACAAACTGATTTGGTTCCAAATATAAAGTTGCCATACGTACCTTTTGTGTGTTTTGCACATTATTGAGATCGAAGAATTGCTCCATCTGTAATATCCATGTGGCGGGATCCTTGCCATCAAACTTCCTCATATCGATTTTTTGAATATGGTGATTCTTCGATCCAACATTAGAGTCTATGGAATCATGATTAACATTTCTTTTGTTCTCATCATGAGTTTCCTTTAGTACCATTTCATCCTTAGGAACGATTTCTTGTAGCAACGTATTCATATTTATCTTCAATTCGTCCATGTCTGTCTTCAAATCTATCTTCAAATCATCCATCTTAGCTTCCATGTCAATCATCTTAGCTTCTACGCCTTTCTTTAAACAGTCCATCTTAGCTTCTACACCTTTCTTTAAATCATCCATCTTAGCTTCTACATCTTTCTTTAAACCATCCATCTTAGATTCTGTTCCCTTTTGTGCAAGGGACAGTTGTTGCACTTGGTCTTGTAATTTTGATATATCATGTTGCATTTCTTCCTCTTCTTCATGAGTCATGCTAGAGCTTTCAGGTTCCTTACTAGGTGTTTGCATTTTCTTTCCTCGGGGCATCAGTTACCGATAATAATGCTTTACTATGCCCTTTGAATTCCTTCAAACCAAGCTTATGCAAAAATAAAAAATAAAAACTACACACCTTTTTTTACTTTGTAGAAGCCTGATATTGAATCTGATGTATCTCTGTAATTTCGAATCATCCAGTTCTGAAATTGTGATCTGTAGTAGCCTTCTCTGTCCTCTTTCCAATGCCACTAGTCTGAACCAAATTGGATTCTCCAAGAAAGAGTTATGCCCAATCTCCCGCAGTGACCTGATTATAGACTAGTTCAGTAGAGCGAACTTGTATGAAGTGCCACGTGTCACTGTTTCAACCTTTGACTCTGAAAAATATATAAAAGAAAACTACAGTCCATCCTCTTTCTGTACCTTCTTACGAAATTTCAATCCGATGCTCAGAAAGAAAGTTATGACGATTTTCCCCAGGTCACCTGTTTTGAGTGTAATTCAGGAGTCTGCAAAAAGACCAACTTCCTCAGATCATATCTCCGAAAATATCATGCGAAAAGCTCTGAAATTTGGACCCAAGGTTCAGCGCGATTTCTTCTCAAATGGTTTTTTTTGCGACTTCTGAAACGTCACAGAAAAAAAAGTTATAGCGAAAATGCCACGATGACCTGTTTGGAGCAGCGAAACCCTAGAATCCAAAGCTCTGATACCAAATGTTATGAAACCAGCTCACAAAAAGATAGAAAAGAGAGATCCACGCCTTAGAATTCAGCCTCTTCGAGGGGGCAACCTCCTTTACATTACATAAATGAACAATTCTTGGATGATACAAATGACAAAACCTCCTTTCTATATATAGGAGTCTATGGAGTCACAATATAATCCAGCCGACCTAACAATAATAATATAAAGCCACAAAAATAACAATAGAGGGATTCTATGGGCACATTAATAACAATATGGGGGTAATGGGGGCACAACAATATAAATAAGGGGTATAACTACAATAGTAATGGGGTAATCACTAGTATTATAGGGACCCAACATCATACCTCCATGCTGAAGAAGAACCAAAAGAACACTCTGCTCAGGAGGGAAATGCACCTGAAGAATCACATGCAGAGGAAGTAGAAGAGGAGATTCAGCCTGTTCATGATGAAAACATGACAGGAGATGCAAAATAGGAACAATCCGTTCCTAGCCAGACGACACCAGAAGAAACTCCGGAAGAAAGGGGGGCAGAAAAGGAAGTCACCCAAGAAATAACAGAACCAGCTAGGGTTCTTGCCCCAGAGTAGCCAGAGCAGAGCAACAAAAAAGCACCCCAGAGAGAAAATCAAGAAATTAATCCAGGTCATAGTCCAGGCCATAGCAAACAGTCTGATGTTCCCTCTAAGGAAATTGAGGAAATTAAGAAATTACAGAAATAACATCAACAACTACTGAATGTATTAGTTCAACTTCGATAGCAGATTAGGATTTTGAAAGCAAGGAAAAGGGTAAAAAGGACTTCAGGAAGGAAACATGCAATTACTCCAGCAAAACCCCTCAAGACAAAGGATCAGAGGACCAAAGTCACCCTGTTGTTCAAAACCCTGTCGAAAAGCGAGCTGCTGTTCCAAATGTTGTTGAGAAGCAGACTGTTGTTCAAATTAAAAAGGAACAACATTTGACTGGTATCTACGTTAATATAGAAACGGATGATAGATTGACCGGCGATAAGGAAATTCAGACAGAGGCACCACCCTGGGGAGTGATAAGGGTCATGAATGCAAGAAAACACAATAGGAAAATTCAGGTAAAACTCCCAGTCTCCACCGCCGCATGGGAAAGAGATCCGAGAACGAAAACCCTACAAGAGGGTTTGATGCAAGCTCAGCAAGCAGCAGAAAAGCTCATAGAGCAAACGGTCCCTCGAGAAAGGTATGAAAAGCTACAGCAACAGCTTAGGAACGTCAATCTATCCGAAAGATAGGCCTTTGAAGGCTGGCGAAGGGAAGAAGAAAAAGTCGCGAATGTAACTCATAGGTTAGATATAGTTATCAAGCAGATGGATACCTTATGTTCTTTGTAAAATGACGTCCTAGCATGTAGAGCCCCTGCTAAGAACTATGCCTTGTTTTTAATGGAACGATATTTGCAATTGAAAATAAAGGCTATTAAAGTAGGTGCTCCCATATGAATTAATACCCTCGATGATTTTATAAACTATTGTAAGTACTACGAGGTAAAAGTTCAAAGACTACTGTGTGAGTTTTATTTACATAACCTTGTATTATACCAAGAGACCGAGCTGAACCCTGGTCCTTTTGTTGAGGATATCCAATTACAGGCATTTATTTCATTTGGGGTTAATCAAATTAAATGGCTTAAAGCCTATATTTCTTTCCAAAGGCATGAAAACGGATTAGATTTGTGGTAAGATCTGAGCCTAGGAATCCAGTACAGTTGTGGAGAGAACATAGGAACCTCATGAAGACTCCAGGTGTAATTGAAGCATTAGGACCCATTCACACAGCAATCAATCAGCAAGGAACAGAATACTTTTTCACTATTAAATACCTTGCCATTGATGTGGCTAAATTTCAATATCATATCCCTAATCCGAATATCCAACTCAGGGAGCCATTTAAGTATGAAAATTTTAAGTTAGCCGCCGACCGCTTGCACCTCTATGGCAAAGTCATTTTAAGGGCAGGGCTATCCTGGTTAGGATATAGGTTCCGGAGTCATATTTTTTTGCACCCTGCACCTGGGTACCAAGCCCTGTATGAAATTCCTGAGGGTGAGACAGGCCATTTCTTTGAACACCTAGTCATGCATCATGGCTGTAGACCTCCACATGAGATTCCATCTCCAGCCTACTCTCTCACTGTCTTACATGTCAACTACAATGTTTTCATGAGGGCATGAAAAAGGGTAAGCAGGGGGGTGTGTGGAGTACTAAAGCAGGTATGTTTTTGGTAGTTATTTCAGCATCTTTTCATTAGAAATTACAAACCTTTTGCATCATGAACTAGGAAAATGATAAGGAATTGTAATAAAATTTGTGAGATTAATGGGCAAAGTGGAAACACTGACAATTGTCATTTTCTTATGCAGAAAGAAGGGAAAACGAAATATTGTCGTTCTGAAGGAAAGAACAAGGTCGGCTTAACCGCTATCCCTTTGACGGGGAACCATATGCAAACAAGGCAAAACAGATCAAAGCGAATCAACCCTGGAAAGGAAGTGGAGATGTCAACTCGGTGCAAGAAGGAAAAGAGATAACGAGAACTAACGGTTTGCCGAAGGATCACTGCTTTAACTATTTTTTCACCTAGACATCTCCGCCTTCATCATTATAAAAGGGGCAGCGCTGTTAGCTTGAGGGGTCGGTCGAATCCTTATGTTTTATGTAATTTCTCTGAAGATTGAAACTTTGATCATCGAGTCTCATTGAGAACTGATCTACTGTAATTCCATTTTATGCATTAATACAAACTCGGTTGCTATTTCATCCCTGAGTCTACAATAACTTCAAGAGGTGTACCCCTGGAGGCTAAGGGCCGGGCCCTGGAGGACACTTGCTCCTGTATTGTTATGTTTGGTTTATGTGTGGTTTGCTTATCAGCGTTATTTGGTAAGCTGATGTGTTCTGTTAGTTTACATCACATGCTCTATTATGTTTACTTTACTGAGACAGAACTATTGTATTAACCCCGCAACGTATCGCTGTTCTTTTAAGTGTTGATATAATACTGTCAGTCTTTACAGAATATTGTTGTTATTCAATTACAGAGCCTCTCTGCTGTGCACTTATTCATTGATATTACGGAATTCATCTTAGCGATTATGTTCTTTGCGATTGTTGGATCTATAGACATTGATGTTCCATTCTGAAACATGGTCGTAATCTTTTATAACTGAGATTGATAACTAGTTTACCAAGGCCAGGTTACTATTAAAATGTGCCGTGTGCATATATGGTTTTCAAGGGCTATTCTATAATGACTCATTAATTAGTGTTGTTCCATTTTGGTGTGTTGCTCAATTCGTCCTTAAGAGTGAAGGATTGCCATTTGATTCTTGTAGGTCACGATTCGTGCATTTGATCTTGTAGACTAAGGTGTTACTACTTGTTAGACTTAGTTGCTATTCCATTTCAGATTTGTTGTTCCATTCCAGATTTTTTGTTCTATTTCTTATTTCCCTGTTCCATTTCTTATCTGCCGTTCCATTTCCTATCCTTTTTTATTTTGGTGTGAAGAACGATCGAGGGCTGTAGTGAGCACTGACATTTATTTCCTGGCTCCCAGATCCACGATCTGTTCTATGATTTACCTTAGTTCCATTAGTTTACAAAGGGATGAGTTACTGCTACTGAACCCTTGATTGATAAATTTCTTAGTTTTCTGAATGTGTAGTTTAATCTTTTGAAGTAGTTTGCTGTAAACAAGCATCCATTTACTCTTGTATTTCTAAGCACTGTACTACTAGCATTACTCTGGAAAATGATAGCCTCAGACTGAGACACTCTTTGAAATAACAAAATGTTCCTGGATTGACAAACTAATGTGAGGTAATTAGAGGTGAAAGAGACCCTTTTTATAGCTCGACACTAGGAAAAGTAGAAAATACATGAAGACCTTCATTTAGAAATGTTTGTATATAAGTGTGCATCTTGTTTAAATGTCACTTAGAAATAGATCGTTCATTTAATCATACTGGCTAATCATGATTAAACTTGATCCAATAGGCTAAGTTAGGGAAATAAATTAACCATCTAGGTTAATGTTTATTGAAAAGGTTATTTAGATTAGAGAAAAGTTAGCCAAACTACCTAAACTTACTTAAAGTTGGATTAAGTATTTCAATAAAATTACATATTATTTTAAATAGGAAAAATAAAATAAGGGGCTTTCTAGAACAAATGTTCCCTTAGGGTTAATTAGATGTGTTTTAGGATAATAATTTGCTTATGATAATTAATTGTGCTATTTAAACACGATTAATAATTGGTAATAAAGTGTTTGAAATTAAAGATTCAAGTTTATTATAAAGTAAAAAACAACAAAAATTATTTGTTGTTACGTGATATAGTGGATGTACGATTCAACGACCACAATCTACCCTGCCCGGATCAATAGTGGGGGATCGTTTTCAGCACCCCTAGTCCATCCTACTATTATCGGTGGGGAAGGGGGTTCAAAAAGTGGTAATCAAATCCCCGTGCCCCATGCTACGTGTTGGGCAGCGGAGGCCCCGCGTAATGGTTTTGGGGCTTAAAGCTCGTAATTTAGGGTAATGATGTTGTAAAAGTTCTGCGAAGTGCGCGGAGTGCGAAATGTAATGGGTCGAGTCAAAGGATTGTCCACCCGAAAATAATTTAAAATAATAGAAAGTGAGTCGGCCTGCCCATGGTCCACGGACCATGGGAATGTATAAATAGGAGCGAGGCTCTAAGGGTAGAAAGTATCCTTTTGGAAAATTTGATATGTAATGGGTTTGTAAAGGTAATATTCTCTCTGCGTCTGTAAGTCCGAGTCGAGGGTGTTAGTAGTTAGATAAAGGCTCTGCAGCTGTGTGAGTGGAGGCGTAGTAGATTCTGCAGTTGTGTGCATGGACCCCTGCAGCTGAGTGCACAGGGTAGGAAGTGGATTGTACTGAAGCAAAGACATTAATAAAGATAAGTTGGTTCTGAACTATTGCGGATCTGGCTATATTCTAGTTTATGCATCTTTTATGATCTATATGTTCTAAATTTATGCTTATGTATGATTGCGCACATTAGTTATTAATGTTAAATGTTTGATTAAATACCTTAAGAATCAGATCTGATCTATAATACACTCAGTAATAATAAGAATTAAGAAGCGCTGCGGCAAGGACCCTCAGGGAAGCCTGACAGTAGCGTAGAGTGGCGCGAGGGCGCAGATCGGTTAGCAATCCCTCCAGAACACATCTAAACATCCCAAGGGTGCAGAAACCTGGTTCCAACACCCTACCCTACTACCTTGGGTGAGAATTGAGTTCGCGCTCCACGGACTATCGACGAAAGGCCGATAGTGCGGGATTTGTTTGCCTAAAACACTTCTGAACCTAGGTCAAGCCCCAACAAGCCAACAAATGGTTCAGGGGACTATTCTCGAATCCTTTGGTCCCTCGGTAGCCTCTTTCGCTTCACGTTACCCTAGACATCAATGGATTTGCATAATCCATTTTTCACATAACAGCATTTTAATCTAGGTATTCAATGATTTGATGTACTTACCCCTTGGTCCCTGGAGAAAACACCTTTCCACTTTGCTATAACTCACAGTTGTGTCTATTATGAACTCAGTGATAAACCCTCCTATTATCTAATCCAACCAATGATCTACTGCCCACTCGATTTTATCTTCAGATGCCTCTAGCCTGCACACCAACTTTGGAGTCCACACTATTGGTTGATCAAGTATGCACCTTCCTAGACTGTCAGTTAGCTTGGCGATCCACTAATATAGTTCTAATGAGAAGGTCGTGAAGAAGATCTCGTGTATCTTCGTATATATGTAGCAATCCAGCCACCTTTCTTCAGATATTCGCGGGTTTTTGTTTTCCTGTACCACGAACTTGTGCAGTTTCTGATCCAACCAATCTTCAATCTCTTTCTTCGTAGGGTTCTAGTGTTCCAACATCATACATCTCTTAGGCAGATCCCAGCCTAGTGAAACCCCTTGGAACCTAGATCAGAGACTGAAGAGTACGATCCGAGAGGCTAACATGATGTTAATGGATGAGCAACACCACGTGTGGTTTGTGGCATCCTTGATGCCACATCTGAGGACGGTGCTGTCACAGCAGAAGATCTCGACCTAGGATGAAGCATTAGAAATAGCGATGAGGTTGCTTGAGACTCCAATATTGGATCCTGGGTTGGGAGTTCAACAGATCCATGTGCAACTACAAAACCTATGCTTGGAGATGCAGAGTTTGAAATAGGAGAAAGCGCCTCAGCCAGAAGTGTGCAAAGAGGTGTGGTGCATAGAATGTAAAGGCCAGGGCCACGATAAGGATCATTTTCTGGTATTCATGAACTATTTGGCAGGGGGGGACCAATTCCATTACGACCAGAGGCACAGGTAAGGCCAAGCGCGGCGCCCTTGCTCTAGTGCGCGATCTGTTATGTGGGAGGAAATCACACCATGGACAACTGTCACCTACTGCAAAAGTTTACCCAGACCCCCAACAGTTATTTTGCAATTTTTGTAGATTGATGGGACATGATGAACGAGACTATCATAGTTATGAATTGTTGAAGGATAGAACACCTGCCTACAGGATGCAGACTAAGGCGCGAGGTTAGGATCCAGCCGCAGCGATAGTGCACGGTGGGTTCCAGGGATGAGGACGCAGACGGGGAGGAATGGGGCCAGGAAGGGGCCGCAGGCAGTTAATCTGTTATAACTGTAGATGACTAGGGCACTACGCTCATGACTATACAAACCCGACCATAATATCATGCCCCTATAGCAAGCAGTTCGATCATGAAATGATAGATTTCCCCATGCTGATAGCACAGATACGTGAGAAAAGGGCCACTCAACCTACACTGACGCAGAATGTCTAAATGATGAGGTCCGAGCCACGTGAAGAAGACCCCAATGTGAACATGATGCTCAAAAGTGGCACGGCCACAGGGGAGGATAAGGGGAAGCTAACCAAGGAAGACACAGGGGTTCACAAGGAGACATGTCTGGAAGCTAGGAAGAGCTTCGCAAAGGTCTCTATCCCACGTAGTAAGGATCAACACGAGTCGGAAATAGATCCCTCAATGCTAAAAACCTTTTTAGAGACATGCATGAAATTGATTCGCGATAATAAGTTGGTTAAAGGATTACAAGAGCTGATAACTAGGTGTGCAGGGTCAAGTGAACCTCGCATGGTCTGAAAATTGGGGAAACGTGCTTTGCACACTGGAAGAGAAATGCGATTAGCGACACAGATTGGCAACTATGAGATGGATCAGAGCATTCTGGACTTAGGCTAGGATGCGAACGTGCTACCTAAACAGACGTGGGAACGCATGGGAAGGCCCACATTACAGTGGTCTCCTATTCAATTATGGATGGTGAACCAACAAAAGATCTTGCCCGTGGGGATACTGCAAGGAATCACATTAGATATAGAATGCATGAGCACATAAATGGATTTTGAGGTAATAGAAATCATGGATGACAGTAGCCCTTACCCTGCCTTTTTAGGGATAGACTGGGCCACATATATGAATGGGGTCATTAATTTAAAGAAGCAAAAGATTATATTTGAGAAGAAGTCACTCTGCATAGTCATTCCGCTAGAGCCAGCTGAAGGAGCATGCTACACTAAACCCGTGTGTGACGAAGGAAGTGATGATGAACTGGATTGTATCCACAAGATCACTGCGCAAGATCAGGAGTGGGTAAATCCGACTGTAGAAGGAAGAATATCGTGGGAATGCATAGAACCCTACACTGCAGATTCAGATGAGGAAGACAAACGATGGCATAATCGGTTGAATGGAGTAACAACACTAAACTGCAACATGATGACTAGGTCATTGTGTTGTGTAATGGCTTAGGATCGAAACCTACCAACATATGATGGGCTAACGACGGTGGATGAATTCTTGAACAAGTTTGAGAATGCTATACCAGAGCACCAGAGGTTCGATGCATTAAAATGGGCGTTGCATGCGACGCCTGCACGTTGGTGGGGAACACATGAAGGAACCTTCGACAACTAGTGTGGCTGCAGAAGGATGATGTAGATAAGGTTTGGGAAGCTGGAACTATGAATAACTGAGAAATACGATGGATGTGATGACCTTTGCATGCAACTCACCAAATGGACCAAAGCCTATGGAGAAGAACCCTAGCTGGAGTGGGTACACTTATTTTATCATACCCTGGATGTCATCCCAAGGAACTGGTATATTGAAACAGAACTCCGACATGGTACAGGCGAATGAGATACCTTCCGTGAGGGATTTTTATTAACGTTCTTATTTCAGGACCAGTGGATGGATACTGTTGACAATGCATTGCAAGTTGTGAAGGCCGCCATTTTCAAAATACCACTGGAACCAGAAGAAATAGTGCAGCCATAGTGGGCGCATCAGTTGAGCCAAGCCCTAGAATGTTACAATGTACAGGTGGAAGAAGATGATGATGACCCTAGAAACATCAATATTCTGAAGACAAAGGGAGGTCATGAGGTTTGCGGACCCGCGATCAAGGACCCTGACATCACTGCGCCACTAAAGAAGCGTACTCATTTACGGATGGGTTTGCAGGGTACCATCAGATCAAGATCGCGCCAGAAGATAGAAGCAAGACCAACTTCGTGACTGAATGGGGATGTTTTTAGTACATGGTTATTCCCTTTGGGTTAAAGAATGCCCCGGCGATATTTTCACACGTGGTAGTGGTCGCGTTCAAAGAATTCATCCATAAGTTTCTGGAAGTTTATTTTGATGATTGGACTGTATTCAGGCTAGTCAAGAAACATATCGCGAGCTTACGGTTGATGCTGGATACTTGCCGATGGCACCAGATTGCGCTAAATCCAAAGAAGTGTACTTTCCTCATCCACTTCGGAAACTTGCTTGGCCATGTGGTCTACAAACAAGGCCTAATGGTGCACCCGGTGAAGATTGCTGTCATACTCAATCTGCAAGCACCACGCAACGTCAAACAACTCCGCACCACGTTGGGACACACTGGCTACTATCGTAAATTTATTAAGGGCTATGCACAAATCACGGCACCAATGGAACAATTGTTGAAGAAAAACGCTACCTAATGTTGGAATGAAGATTGCAAGAGAAGTTTGGAGATTCTTAAGGAGAAAATGGCGTCCACCCCCATTTTGGTTTTCCCAAAATGGGACATTGAATTTCACATCCATGTTGATGTGTCATGTATCGCGTTGGGTGTTGTACTCACGCAGGAAGGAGCGGAGGGAATTGATCACCCGATCATGTTCACAAGTCAATGATTGTCCAAAGCTTAAAAGAACTACTCCACTACTGAGTGTGAGGGGTTGGCAATGGTATACGCGCTCCAGAAATACCACCACTATCTACTCAGTGGACACTTTAAGATGTATACTAATCACTCTGCATTAAAATACTTAGTGAATAAGCCTATGTTGGGGGGGCGCATTTGTAGATGGTTGTTACTTTTTCAAGAGTATGATTTCGAAGTCATTGTGAAGCCGGGATTCTTAAACGCAGGCCCAGATCACCTGTCCCAAATTGAGAATGGTGAAGAACCCACAAACTTAGAGGAAGGACTACCTGATGCACAGCTTTATGCAGTGTGCATCGTGGATGGCCACTTTGAGGATATCATCTATTTCTTAACCACAGGGACCGCACCACAGGGGTATTCCATTTAGCAAAAGAATGAACTGGTGATACACATAGTGGACTTTACTGTTATTGCGGGGCACCTCTACAAAATGGGAAACGACGAAATATTACGAATATATGTACATGAATTTGAATGGAGACAGATCCTCACAGAAGCACATGGTGGGGTTGCAGGAGGACATTATGCGGGAAGGGCGACAACACAAAAGATCCTTCATGTTGGACTATGGTGGCCAACCTTACATCAAGACTCAAAAGCGTATTGTCGAGCTTGCGATGTTTGTCAACAAACCGGGAAACCATCACGGAGGGACGAAATGCCACTCAATCCTCAGACAATGCTGCAAATGTTTGAAAAGTGGGCAATCGACTTTATAGGAGCTATCTCACCTCAAGGAAAGATGAGTGCATGCTATATCATCACTGCGACAGAATACTTGACTCGATGGGCGGAAGCACAACCGATTAAGGATTGCACAGCCGCTATAGCTGCGAAATTTGTATTCGAGAATGTGTTGACACGGTTTGGATGTTTGAAAATCCTAATGAGTGACCGCCAAAGAAACTTCCTAAATGAAACTATCAGCGCACTCACTAAGGAATTCCAAGTATATCATTAGCAAAGTACTTTGTATCATCCGTAAGCAAATGGGACAGTCAAAGCGTTCAACAAGATTTTAGATACTGCGTTGACTAAGGTCTGTAACACACAGCGAAATGATTGGGATTTGCGCATACCTGCTGTGCTATGGGCATACCATACCACTTGCAAGAAATTGATAGGTCAGACACCCTTCCAGTTAGTCTACAGCACCAAAGATATCATGCAATGGAATACATTGTACCCAGTTTGTGGATAGCAGCGATGACAGGCATGGCAGACCATGGAGCATTAGAAGAGAGGCTCGCACAACTAGAAGAACTAAAGGAGGAATGGTTTCTAGTGAGATTCCATCAGCACGTACAGAAGCAGTGCAAAAAGGCTTGGCATGACCGCCATATCAAGTTGCGCATGTTCAAAGAAAACGATTTAGAATTACTGTATGACAATAAGTTTGAGAAATTCCCTGGAAAACTCTGGATGCATTGGTTGGGACCATATGTAGTCAAGGAAGTTACAGATGGAGGCATGGTACAGCTCAGCAAGCTTAACGGAGAGCCCTTCCCAGGATGAGTAAATGGCAGTCACCTGAAGCTCTACACGGGCGGGCCGACGGCCTAACTAACCGACCGAAGTACAATCTCACTACTCCAGATAGTTGAAAGAGAGTGAGACAATAAAGCAGTCTATGGGGGATGCGCGACAAGGGTGCTCATAGAATTGGTATGTCACAAGGGTCGCAGTTGCGCAGAAGGGGCTGTGCTTCTGCGTGGACAAGCAGAGAGGTGACCGTTGCTGTCACTATTCATGACAAGATGTCTGAGTTATGGCGAAAACGAGCGGGTGGCAATAAATTAAGAGATGAAGTACGAGCCAAATCCGGAACGATCTACCGCAGGCTTAACGTTACAGCGCTAGAAAAGGAGGGAATGACTGAATTTGAATTTCAAAATGCTTATAAATCACAAGGGGGCATCCACCAAATGATTTGTGGTTTCGAGAGAATTAAGCTATTGTACCTTTCCACTGGTATGGAACTGTTGACCATTGATGCTAAAGGAGTAAGCCCATGGGTTGTAATATGGCCAATGGAGATGCAAGACCTTCTGGATAGTGTGGTGTCGATGGCCACAGGCGCCACACGGAGTTTAGCACCGACGGTAGGGGATGCACCAGAAATTCTTAGACACGAAGCAGAACTGGTCCGGATGTTGCTACCTAACCCATGGATTGGCCGATGACCCATAAAAGATAAGGGAAAGACTATGAATATGGAGACAAATGATGGAACTGCAATTAACAGTTCGTCTCTAATGCACCCTGAAGATTGGGATCTCGCGGACAGCAACATCTTTTTTGCAAAAATGAAACACAAGCTGCAGCAGACAGTGCGTATAGTAGACCAGAAATTAGAGATTTGCTGCTATGGTGCGAAGAGTTCCCATATGCGGTACCCTAGCTTGAGCTAAAATCCTATGAGCTGGTGCTCTATGTTAACCGAGCAGTGCAGAATGAACATCATCAACTACACGAATTAGTAGAGGCAATGGAGCAGAAGCTTGAAGAAGAGTTGTAGGAGACAAAAAGGGAGTAGCAGAATGTAGTGCGTCACTCACAGGGATGGTGGACTGCGAAGCCTTGGCAGTGCGTATCGCCGCATCGACGAGTGACTTGGGACAAGTCACGATGATAATGTTGGGGGCCTGTTGGGCAGCAGAGGTCCTGCGTAATGGTTTTGGGGCTTAAAGCCCATAATTTAGGGTAATGACATTGTAAAAGTTCCGCGAAGTGCACGGAGCGCGAAATGTAATGGGTCAAGTCAAAAGATTGTCCACCCGAAAATAATGTAAAATAATAGAAAGTGAGTCAGTAAAATAATGTAAAATAGTAGAAAGTAGATGTTTGGAAAATTTGATATGTAATGGGTTTGTAAAGGTAATATTCTCTCTGCGTCTGTAAGTCCGAGTCGAGGGTGTTAGTAGATAGATAGAGGCTCCGCAGCTATGTGCACGGAGGTGTAGTAGAGTCTGCAGTTGTGTGCGCAGACCCCTACAGCTGAGTGCGTAGGGTAGGAAGTGGATTGTACTAAAGCGAAGACATTAATAAAGATAAGTTGGTTTTGAAATATTGCGGATCTGGCTATATTTTGGTTTATGCATCTGTTATGATCTATATGTTCTAAATTTATGCTTATGTATGATTGCGCGCACTAGTTATTACTGTTAAATGTTTGCTTAAAGACCTTAAGAATCAGATTTGATCTATAATACACTTAGTAATAATAAGAATTAAGAAGCGCCATGGAGAGGACCCTTGCAAAAGCTTGACAGTAGCGCAGAGTGGCGTGAGGGCGCAAATCGGTTCGCGATCCCTCCAAAACACATCTAGACATACCAAGGGTGTGGAAACCTAGTTTCAGCACCCTCCCCTACTACCTTGGGTGAGACTTCAACCCGTGCTCCGCGGACTGTTGCAGAAAGGGCTGGTAGTGCGGGATTTGTTTGGCTAAAACACTTCCGAACCTGGGTCAGGTCCCAACAATCCAACACTACGTGGTGACTTCTCATGACTTTGCACCCCCCCACCTAAAATGACATACCACAACCCCCCCTGAAAACTGCTTTTATCTCCTTCGCTCTCGCTAATATTCCACCACGTCAACTCACATATCCTACTTAGTGCTCCCATCATCACGCCACCTCTCTCTCCCTCATTCACCTATCAACCTATCCATTACAAAATAAACGCGTTGCATTTTCCCGTTGTGATTAATTATTTAATAATTTATTCCCTAATCCACCTGTTTTGTAACAGATCTACGCACAATGACCACCAGTCCAATCGCTAAAAATAAACCCTAGTAAACCCATGTGGTCCTCCTATGCATTGTTGTTTGTTTGATTTATAGGTACTAATCTCTGATATTGCACCAACCAATCTGCTTTGCACCAAAAAAAACTGAATCAAATAGTCACTTCTCTGAATGTTGTATCCAGAAAATAGTACCAACAACCAGACACCAATTCTGAACCCAGACCACTGCAATAATAAACAAAAGTAGCTAAAACATATATCAAGAGACGTACGCTACTTCAATGTGTACAACCTCATGCATATGCTTTTGAAGTAAGGCCAACATGCATATACGCTATTTTGAATTACAGAACTAGCGTGTATATGTGCCTTTGATTTGCTAAACCTACGTATAGATCTATAAAAGATAATTTATCCTTTTCACTTATTCAGACATCAGTTATACCCAGATTATCAGATTTATAGATCAATTCATGCGCCAAAATAACAGATCAAAATCACTCTAAGATACAACAATTCAAGCCTTAAGATCTTGACCCATCAATAGTACTTATCCTTCTTCTTGTGCTTAGGTTCATCCTTGATTTAGATCCAGCTATGCAACATAACCCAATGACCAATATTTCAGATTTATCTCTTCATCAGATATTCAATGCTTAAGTCAATGCCCATGCCTAATGATCTCCTTCCCCTTTTATAGTCTTAGGCCTTACAATACCATGGTCCAAAACCATTTAGAACCAATACTAGGGACCCAATACCTGGGTTCAACACTTTGGATGCAATACCAAGGTCCAAAACTATAGGTCTAAATACCACGGACCCAAAAATAATTTTTCCCACATGTATGCACTTTTTTGTGCATGAAAGTACGTGCATACGCATACGCGACTTTTGATCGACAGTCCTGTGTGTATACGCAACTTAGTCAAAGGAAACCTGCGTATATATCTTTTTCTTTTATTCTAAGAGCCTCAATAGTGATCTGCCATCTGAGTGAGTTGCCATCAACAACAACACTTGTGTCATAGTGCCAAACCTGTGTCATAATGCCAACAATCTCCCCCTTTGGACTTGATGGCAACCCAAAGTCACTCAAGGTCATTCTCCCCCTTTGACATCAAGGGTAAAGGGTTATGATTCCCCTGAGTTCATGCTGAAATCTCTGCTCTATTGTGCTTTCCATGCTCCCCCTAACTGTAGGCAAGGTCTGCAAGAAGATGTTCTACAAAAAGATACATAACTTTATACATCATAAATGACCTTCCTACCACCAAAGACTCATACATACATCCATCTCCCAACCAAGTGGGGATTGACTCATTCACCCAACCAAGTGGGGATACACCAAAACTTTACACAAGATAAAACAAGAACATTACATTATCCATCTGAGGCATAGTGGCGAAACCGAAGTAGGCCATTACATGACCTTGATAAGAAATACATGACATAGAGACAAAATATCTACAACCAGACTATGATAGTTAGCAACACCTGTCAATCATCATTCAGACCAGTGACCATGTTCTCCTTCTGCACCCGTTCCCCCTGAAACCAAAATACTGTGATCTTGAACCAAGATCTTCTAGGATAATGCCAACAATGCATCATTAGAAGAATAAATATGCTCCCCCTGAACCTGTGCCAGATGGTCTCTGTCAGACCCATATCAGACTCCTTTCATCCTGAGCTTGGCCCACTGTTTTTCTTCAAACCAACATATATGCAACTATACCCACATAAAATGGCGTATGTACGCGGATTCTCCTCATTAAACTCGCGTACAACCACTTTTCTCTGAAACAAACAAGTTCCAACAGCAAGATGATGCATCAACTACTCGTAGCTTTTGTCTGAGGTATTCAAATGTTTCCCTGGGCAATGGTTTGGTGGGTATATTAGCAACCTATTCCTTGGAGGTAACATACTCCAATTTGACCTTTTGTTCAAGCACTTGTTCTTGGAGAAAATGATATTTGATAGGTATGTGCTTGGTCTTTGAATTCATGACTGGATTTTTTGAAACGCTGATTGCACTTGTATTATCACATAAAATAGAGATAGGTGGAGTACAAGTGATTTGAAAATCTTACAAAATTTTCATCATCCAAAGGAGTTATGTGCAGCAAGATGCAGCAGCCACATATTCTGCTTCAGTTATAGATAAAGCAATTGAACTTTGCTTCTTCCTGAACCAAGAGACTAATCTGGAACCCATAAAGAATGCACCACAACTAGTGCTTTTTCTATCGTCCACGCTTCCTGCCTAATCTGCATTTTTATATGCATGAAATGTGAGATCTGTATCTCTAGGATACCATAAGCCATAGTTTTGTGTCCCTTGAAGATATTTGAAAATTCTTTTAACTGCCTGAAGGTGTGATTCTTTCGGATTTGCTTGGAATCTTCCAACTATTCCCACTGCATGCATGATGTCTGGTCGGGTACCTGTCAGATAGAGCAGACTACCAATCATGGATCTATAGGTTGGTTGATTTACTACTACTGAATCATCATTGGCACTGAGTCTGCATCCTGTTACCATAGGGGTACATACTAGTTTTGAATCTTCCATGCCATATTTCTTCAAGATCTCCTTGAGGTACTTGGTTTGTGAAAAATAGGTACCATCTTTATTTTGTTGCACTTGTAAACCAAGAAAATATGTTAGCTCACCAAGCAAGGACATTTCAAACTCTTTCTGCATTACCAAAGCAAAATTTTGACTCATGGCTTCTTCATTGCTACCAAAGATGATATCATCAACATACACAACAAGTATTAGCAATTTATCATTATCAATTTTTACATATAGATTACTATCTGCTGATCCTTTTGAAAAACCTTGTTGATGGAGGTATTTGTCTAATCGATAATACCAAGCCCTTGGAGCCTATTTAAGACCATAGAGTGCATTCTTAAGTCTGCATACAAGTTTTGGACCATTTCCAAGGATGAATCCATCGAGTTGCTCAATATAGACTTCTTCTTCCAAGTCTCCATTTAAAAAGGCAGATTTCACATCCATTTGAAAAACTTTGAACTTCTGAAAGCTAGAAAAAGCAAGGAACATTATTATGGCTTCAAGTCCAGCAACCGGTGCAAAATTTTCTTCAAAGTCTATGCCTTCTTCTTGAGCATACCCTTTACAAACAAGTCTGGCCTTATTTATAATAACATCTCCATTTTCATTCAGCTTGTTTTTGAATATCCATTTTGTACCTATGACATTCTTATCGTTTGGTCTAGGAACCAACTCCCAAGTGTTATTCTTTTCAATCTGCTCAAGTTCTTCATTCATGGCCTTGACCCAGCATTCATCTTTGCATGCTTCTCTTACATTTTATGGTTTAGTGGAGGAGAGTAATGCTAGATAGCTTGAAGCTTCTGAAATGGTTCTTCTTGTTTGTACATCTGCCTCTTTTTGCGCCAAAATTTGAGTTTCTCGATGATTCTTCTGAACATACCTTGATGGAGTCTTTTTTTCTATCCTTATCTATTCTTCTAGTGCCTCATGGGTTTCTTCTTCATCATAAGTTTGATTTGATGTTGAAGGATAGTCCTCATCATCTTCAAAATCTTCAGATTTTACCTGCCTAGGAATGCTTCCTTCTTCATCAATCACTACATCAATACTTTCAACAATTTTTCCAAGTCTTTTATTGTAACACTTATATCCTTTGCTGTGGGGAGAGTAACCAAGAAGAATGCCTTCATCTGCTCTAGGTTCAAACTTGCCAAGGTTTTCATCAGTCCTTTTGATGTAACATTTGCTTCCAAAAATTTTGAAGTATTTAACCGTGGGAGTCTTACCATACCAAAGTTCATGAGGAGTTTAAGTGTTGTTCACCCAGACGTTTGTCTTGTTGAGAATAGTAACCGCAGCAAATGCAGCTTCACCCCAGAAGGTTACGGGAGTTCCAGACTCATCAAGCATAGCACGAGCCATTTGTTGAACCATCTGTTCATCCTTTCCACTACTCCATTTTTCTAAGGAGTCCTTGCAGTAGAGAATTCCCTTCTTATTCTATGTTCTTCACAAAAATCAAAAAATTCATTCGAGGTAAATTCCCCTCCTCTATCAGACCTGAGGCATTTGATTCTACAATCTGATTCGTTTTCAACCAAGGCTTTGAATGATTTGAACTTTTTGAAAGCTTCGTCTTTATGCTTTAGAAGACCTATCCAAAACATCCTTGAAAAGTCGTCAATGAACAACATGAAGTATTCTTCTCCTTGAGGTGACCTCTTACTAGTTGAACCACATACATCAGTATGGACAAGTTCAAGTGGCCTACTAGCTGATCCTTCCTTCTCAGGGAAATTAGTTCTGGTTTGCTTACCAAACTGACATGATTTGCATATTGTATTGTCAGGAATTCTGATGTCAAGGAGATCACGAACCGCCTGATATTTGCATGCTTTCCTTATCTGAGAGAAGCTTAGATGTCCCAATCTTCTCTACCATAGCCAATGTTCATCATTCTTGCTTAGATATCATTGTTTTGTCCTCCCTTGAGTATGTATAAATTATTTGGTGTTCTTATGCCTTTGATCACTGTTTCTCCTGTATCAATCTCACGAACAATACATCCATTTGATCGAAATATTACCTCATTTCCTTGATCACACATTTGACTGACACTCAATAGATTATGCTTTAAGCCATCAACATACATAAAATTTCCAGCTTTGACCTTTTCTTTCAAAAGAACAGAACTTTTACCTTTTATGAATGCAGGGGTGTCATTTCCAAATGAGACCTTCTTTTCCTTTTCTAAGGTACTATATGATTGAAGTTTTTCTTTATCACCTATCATATGTTTCGAGCATCCAGTGTTGATGTACCACTGATTTTCCTGCCCTTCCGCATATAAGGCTATACCACATCTTTCTAGTTGCGGTTCTCTCTTTCTCCATGTTTTGGGACTCAATGAAGCTTTATCCTTCTGAGTTGTTTGCCGAAACATACTCTTGCATTCAGAATCTTCATGACTGAAGTTGTTAAAAATAGAACATTCTATTTCATTTTCAAGAGAAGAAAATTTATTGTAGGTTCTTTTCACGATTCCAGTCACACTCCTTTGATTTCGTGCTTCTCTGGTCATGATCGTCTTGTAGGAAACACATTGAGCTGCTTTGTGTCCAAAGTTATGACAGGAGAAACATTGGCCATTGAAGAAATTCCTACGATTATCAAGCCTTCCATCCAGGGGATTGTAATTTCCATAGCCATTAGTTCTTGAGGTAAATTGAGAATGATTTACCTATGGTTGGTTGTAGCTTCTGTTCATTCTTGAAGTAGATTGCCCTCGATTTACTTGGTGATCTCTGTTCATTCTTGAAGTAAATTGTCCCTTATTTACCTGGTGATCTGCATTGTGCCTTTGCTATCGATTGTCAACCTGTTCACTTCTCCTTGCTGCTTCAAGATAACTTTTGGAGGTAGATGGCTTCTGTGCTTGAGATTCTTCTTCAGTATACCCAAGACCTATCTTGATTAGAGGAGAACATTGCACTTTGATAATCTCATCTAAAGTTTCAGATCCTTTAGCAAATCTAAGATTAAGAGATTTTGTTTTCTCAATATCTTTTCTAAGTCCCACAATTTCACATTCTAACTTTTCATTGTGTTTTTCCCTTTCAGCAAGTTGGAATGTTAGAGTATCTATAATCATATTATTTTCTTCTAAACAAATTTTAAGTTTAGAGATTTCTTCATAAAGACCTTATTCATCTATAGCATCCAAGAAATCATCATCTTCAAAAGCCATCAAAAGTCTATAATCATTACCTTGTTCATCTTCATCACTATTTGAAAATCCATCACTGTCTTCATGTGTATAATAGCTCTTCTTACTCATATTCTATTTTATGTTCCATCTAACTGTTTCCTTACCTTTTTCAAGCTTATCTTTATGAGGACACTTGGCTGCATAGTGACCGACTCTTCCACAAGCAAAGCATTTAAAAGGTAGCTTACCTCTGAATCTTCCAGAGCCCCGTTGAAGGTTCTTGACAAAGTTTGATTCTTCCTCTTCCTCTGACATATGTCCTGACTCATTGTATTCTCCTTTTCCTTAGGCTTTGAATGCAGATTCTCTCATGTCTAATGGTCCCCCTTTTCTCATTTCGAAAGCAGTTAGGATTCCATGCAGTTGTGACATGGTAATGCTTTGAAGATTTTGCTTTTCTTCTATGGTTGAAACTTTTGATTCAAACTTAGAAGACAAAGATATTATAAACTTTTCAACCAAAGTAGCTTCTTTTATCTCTTCACCCAAGTTTTCCATACAATTAACAATCTCATCTAGACGTAAGAAATAATTAGCCACACTTTCATCATTGTGCATTCTGAGATTTTCATATTGGATTTTGATAGTTTGTAGTTTTGCATGTTTTACCTGATCATCTCCTTCATAGCTCAGAACGATCTTGTCCCATAATTCTTTTGCGGTTTTGAGCTACATAACCTTGACGAATTCTGATTGAGATAAACTCCCTAATAGAGTATTGACAACCTTTGCATTTGTTTCATACTACTTCTTACCAGTCGTATCTGTAGGAGTTGCTAATGGAAATGTGTATCCTGTTTCCATGATATTCCAAACTTTTGTACCAAGAGATTGAAGATAAGTTGTGATTCTTACCTTCCAATAGACGAAGTTGCTTCCATCAAACATTGGTGGCCTGATAGATGCCTCCTTTTCGTAGTTGCTCATGATGATAGATCTTCCTTCAAGCGATCAAGCCTCTTTTGAAGGACCTGCTCTGATACCAATTGTTGGAAATAATACTGGGGGGGGGGGTGAATCAATATTATTAAATCAATTATTTTTAATTTCACAATCAGATTTGTATACACTACTTCAGCTGTGGGAAACTGCGTATATACGCTACTGTGTCTAAAGAAACTAGAGTATATCAGAAAACTTAAGATTCATTAATTGTTGATATTTAATTAGTGCATCATGGCTTCATTAATCATAAGAACAGTAAAAAAGAGTAGTAAAACAGAACAGATCATCACACACATGGACACAAAGATATAAGGTGGAAACCCAATGTGGGTGAAAACCACCTGTTGCAATTCGTCTCTATCTTCTTTTAATTAGAAACTTCTTTTTACAATGATTTTGTACTGGTGCAGTCTTATACCAGTACGCAGGATGCTACCTGCAGAAGGCTACAACCTTCTCTCATTCTCCAACGTATCCTGGAAGGGAGCTACAACCCCCTTAGCTCTTGTACTAGCTGAGGTACTAGTACGTAGGTGCTGACTTATAGAAGGCTACAACCTTCTCTTTTCTTCCAGGGACAACGTTTCATAAATTTTCAGACTAGATCCATGAATAACATCAATCAAACATCAAGTATATCTGCATCAACCAATCTGCTTTGCACCAAACAAAACTGAATCAAATAGTCACTTCTCTGAATGCTATATCCAGAAAATAGTACTAGTAACCAGACACCAATTCTGAACCCAGACCACTGCAGTAATAAACAGAAGTAGCTAAAACATATATCAAGAGACGTATGCTACTTCAATATGTATAACCTACATGCATATGCTTCTGAATTAAGGCCAACCTACGTATACGCTATTTTGAATTGCAAAACCAGCATGCATACATGCCTTTGATTCGCTGAACCTGCGTACAGATCTATAAAAGATAATTTATCCTTTTCACTTATTCAGACATTAGTTATACCCAGATTATCAAATTTATAGATCAAGTCATGTGCCAAAATAACAGATCAAAATCACTCTAAGATACTACAATTCAAGCCTTAAGATCTTGACCCATCAATAATACTTATCCTTCTTCTTGCGCTTAGGTTCCTCCTTGATTCAGATCTAGCTATGCACCATAACGCAATGACCAGTATTTCAGATTTAGCTCTTCATCAGATATTCAATTCTTAAGTCAATGTCCATGCCTAATGATCTCCTTCCCCTTTTATATTCCTAGGCCTTACAATACCATGGTCCAAAACCATTTAGAACCAATACTAGGGACCCAATACCTGGGTTCAACACTTTGGACACAATACCAAGGTCCAAAACCATAGGTCTAAATACCATGGACCCAAAAATAAGTTTTCCCGCACGTATGCGCTTTTTCGTGCATGAAAGTGAGTGCATATGCATACACAATTTTTGACTGACAATCCCGCATGTATACCCGGCTTAGTCAAAGGAAACCTGCGTATATCTCTTTTTCTTTCATTCTGAGTGCCTGAACAGTGATCTACCATCTGAGTGAGTTGCCATCAAGGACAACACCTGTGTCATAGTGCCAAACCTGTGTCATAATGCCAACAATAAATCCACATGGTAGCTCACATCAGCATGATGTGGTGGTACGGAGGACACGTGGCAAGTAGATCTGGCATTTTCAAGGGTCCAAAGAGGGCATATCTAGGTGACACGTGTCACCACTCACAAGGTGAGACATGGAAGAGGATGATGTCACATCTGAGATCGCAAATCAGCATTTGCAGGTTGAGGCATGTTGTTACATCAATATTAAAACCCCGATTATGAATCCATCGAAAAAGGGGCTCTGATATAAGGGTTGTCCCACGGTCCCATAAGGGTTCGAAGAACAAAGAAATAAGCACTAAAGGGGTATCGGTGATTGGAGATCGGCGAAGTTGAAATGTCGCAGCTCCAAGTTAAAAGTCCCTGATTGAAACCTACTGATAAGAAACCTCTAATATTTGGTTGAGCCTCAAGTCACAACCTGTGGTCATATGATGCAAAAACACTGAAAGGGGCTAAACTGTAGGGGGCCAAATGAGATCGGGACTCACTGTTTTGTAACGCCTCTTAGAGTGAAAGTCCTAATACAATGATGCCTTAATAAGCGTGGTACAAAGATTTAAAGCCGAATGGGTCAGTGGCTGAGACTTTGAATAGAGGTATGGAGCAGTGGAAAACTGAGATGGGTTAATCCTTTAGGAGCCCCTACAATAAGAAACCAAGGACTGCACGAGCCGTAGAAATGAATTTGACTGCTTTGTTGCACTTCTTCAGACAGTAAATGGAGGCATGGGACTCATGAGGACTTAATGGCTCAGCATGGGGTTCCACTCGAATACAGAGTGAGGGACTGCCTAAACAAACTCTGTTATTTCTCTGTGACAAGAAAACACAGTCGATCACTACCAACTATAGAGAGTGGAGACATCGGGAAATTAAGCAAAAAGTGACGTGAATATGTTGAAAAACAGGAAAGGAATCATGGAAGAGATGTGGCCTAATCAAGGGCCTTCACAAGAGCAGCAGAAGGGCATTTTCCTCCATCATCATTCAATTTCCCTTGTTTCTATTTTATGTAATTTCTGTTTATTCTATAGTTTTTATGTATTTCCAAGAAAGGAATAAAATCCTTAGAAATCATTTTGGGCAGTAGATCTATCGTAGGCCGAGGCAGCCAATCCATCGAACAACTCGTCCTTGGCTGAGATATTTTGTAACTATTAATTCAAAGCTCCCCCTCTTCTTATAAATAGGGGGAAGAAACACTTAATAGAGGTTCTGGAATTCTACACCCAGAGTGGTCCAAATTCTATGGTTACATTTTGGTTCAAATGATTTTTCATAAGGGACTCATAATATATATTTCTGAATGTAAATGGACTGGTGAATGGGACTCGTTCTGAAGATTAATGAAACTCTCTGGTGATTCCAATCATGGTGATGTGCAGTATGTTTTCCCCTTTGTAATCTCATTCCATATATGTTTTTCTTTCTCTAAAATAGTGTGATGAAGCTGTCGGTTTCTCCCTTGTTCATGATTGTATATTTTTTACCAAGTAGCAACAGTACCTGTGTTAACTACTGTCACACGGAATAAGTTGATCTTGCAGACAAGATAGACCTTCCTAGAATCTAAAGAAGACCTAATGACGAGCAAACCAACCAGACACTATCTTTCTTTAAATATGCTTTAATAAACAATGGCAAACAAGTGTTTTTAGGGCCTACCTTAGGTCCAACGCAAGTTTGTGGATGCCCTCGCTCCTTCGATTCAAATGATCTCCTTTGTCGTGAATCTGCAAACACAAACAAGGCAAACAAATTAAATAGCACCTGAAAATCCAATATCATAAAACATATTTAACATGAAAGTCAAGGAGTCCATGAAACAAATAACATGAGATACTTGTTGAGAAAAATGAGTTTGATTGTATTAATTCAAAAGAAGAAGAACTTTACAACCTGTGCCTTGACACTGTACAAGCTCCTCCCAGGGTCCATCAAGAAGTCTCCTCTACTTTGACAAGTTTCACTCACTCCCCAATGAAGCCAAAAAGGTATGTAATCTCTCCTCTTAAGCTCCACTAGGAAGTCTTGATTTCACCAGCATTTACCCTCAAAAAAGTTCAGCTTCTAACCTCCCTAGCAACCAGCCCAATGCCTGAATTTATAGTGCAATGGAGGGAGGTTACTAGGTCCTCCTTCAAAGGGATAAAGCCCTCCTTCAAATGGATAGCTCCTCTCATCAAGGGATTAGCTCCTTCTCTTTTGGGATACATGAACCACCTCAGAGTGAACAATCCACGTCAAAAATCCTTCTAGAATCCCCTAGAATTAACCCAAACTGAGTTTTTTAAGATAAAACTTGCGCCTTTTTACTTTCATAGGGGTCCGCACCCACACCTTTAGGGATAGAGCGGGCAGGTCCGCAGTTTTTGTAAACAGAAGGTGCAGGACCGTAGGTGACAGTGAGAGAAAGTGCGGAACCAGAGTTTCATTGATTTTCAATGTCTTTCTCCCATTTTCAAAGCTTGACTTGAAGAGCTGAGGTCTGAGACTTGCTTAGGAGGACAGTACAAGTGATGATAGACCCATACTGACTGCAAATAATCATGGTGACGATATTTTTATGTAACAGATTGTCCCTTAAAGTGCGAAGCCTGTAGTAGATGAGGATTTCATTTATCATTTAGGAAGAGTGAAGTACTTTATCATTTCGAGGATCATCTTGTGGAGAGCCCATTGGAACCTATAAAAACATTCAATGCAAGATATATATATGAGATCATATCATCGCTGAGGTAGGCATTCCCATACTCAGATCAAAACTGACTAGAAAACTAACTACTGCTCTGATACAAGAATGATCTTGTACAACATCACAAGTATAGACTCATGTGGACATAGTATGGACGCAGCCATCTGTTTACGAATAGTCCATTATATAATGAATACAAAATTCCTCGCAGCCTGGATTATGGAAACTAGATCCAGGGTCTTCATTTCTACTTCCCGAAACAGTACGATTCTATCCATGCGAATGAATGTGTTGATGTCGAACATGGTGGAAACCACTTGATTACCAGTCAATGATGTAAACTGTTAACAAGTGTGAGAGAAACCACCAGTGATGTCAATGGCTCTCAAAGGACCCAATACAATCCATGAGATGCGAATAAATGTGTTCATGTCGAACATGTCATGGAATCCTTTGATCGAAGGTCAATGATGCAACCTGTCGTCAAAGGCGAGAAACCTGCCATTGAGGCATGCAGATCTCAAGGTACTGACGATTTCTAGATAATGAGCTGAAGTTGATAGAAAGCGATCCATCGTAGGCAAGCCCACAACACGAAATCATAGATCAAGTTGAAGAAATTTAGTTGCAAGGACTGACTCAGGGATGGTCAAGATGGATGACAGATATTTTGTAGATGAATGGCTTATTGGCAGTGACCTCTTGAACACATAATGACACGACAGATGGTTTGGTGAAAATTGACCCAAAGTTAATACCCAGAAACCGGCTGAAGACTTGCAATGTGGTTTGATCAACTGTTAGGCAAAGGATTTCCCAACCCAAGTGAATAAAAGTGTCGTGTTCAAGAGCAGTTACAAAGTATGACAAACAGGCTCATTTTTCTCTCTTTTCCCCCACCATTTCTAGCAAGTACCTCTTTATTTTTGACAAGCTTGAGGAGGATAACATTTGCTTGATTATAAGCTCATCCTTCGGATGAGTCCAACTTAGTTTAAATTCGAACCCTAAGAAGGAGTGGTTCATTCAAGTTTGTAATTGAACAGGTCCTTTACTGTGAAATTTTAACGAGTCAAGTATAGGAGAAACTCGGCGTTTTTCAATTTTAGAGAGTCTGAAAAAACTTAAGAAAACTCCAGGGTTGACCTTTTTCGTATGTTTGTGTCTCCCAAGCCCGAAAAAAGTATAAAATAATACTTGAGAGAACCACTTGATCTTTTACGACCAAGGAGTACTTTTCGTAATTAGTGCCCTTGATCTGAAAAAAGTAAAAAGGCGATCAATGAACATCGTTTTATAACCAATATCGAATTTGAATCGACAAAAATCCGGCAATCTTTTCATGTTTTTACGGTCAGAAAAGAGATGTAAGTGGACCATCTTTTAATTCCGTTTTAATGAATTTAAAAGAAAAACTCGGCAATGTTTTCATGTTTCAGGAGTCAGAAAAGAGCTTAAAGGTGACTAAATGTTTTTTCGTTGAGAATGATAGATTCGCCTGAATAATCTGTTATCCTAAACAAAAATGAAAACATTACTCATACCTATTTGAAATGGATAAAAATGTCGCAAAAATACCTTTCCAAAGTGAAACATAAACAAATTTGCAATTTATTTACTCAAAAAACTTATAAAAAGGACCTTCGTCAATTCATTTTTACCGTTTGAGTTTTGGGTGAGAAAATAGTGCTTTTGTTCAGAAAAATTCCTGTGAAGATTGCGGAAAATCCAACCGTAGGAATTGAACGTCGTCTTCTCCAGGTAATCCACATCATCTTACTCTTCATTTTTTACCGTTTCAATTTTTGTTTTAGTCATTCATTTCATTTTTTGGGAGGGTTTTTAGGCTTAAAACCCACGCGTGGGGCCCGCAGGTTTACCACTGCTGGCCTGCGGACCCCGACTTTTTCTCCATTGGGAAAAAGCCAGGTGTCCGCACCTTCCATGTAGACAAGGTGCGGTCCCACACACTGTGTCTAACCGGAGGGTGCGGTCCCCGTCACAAGGGTTTTTAACCCAAAAATTCTCAAAAATGGACCACACAAAATAATTTCTAGCATTTTAATTTATCTTTATACTTGATGCAGAGAGTACATCATGCTAGATTGGCGTGAACGAGAGCATGAGGACGTGGATGCTGTCGCATGGAATCATCAGCCTTCACTTGATGCTTTGAGGGCGTGCGGCTTGTACAAATTCTGGGCCATTCCTGGCATGAGGGCTTAGGTGGATTTCTTACAGTGGCTGGTTGACAGATGGAGCATACAGGACCAGTGCTTCTTCATTGGTGGCCACCAGCTCGAAATCGAGCCGGTGGACATATATTTCTTGACTAGTTTTCCTAAGAGAGGTGAAGACTTGACTCTGTTTGGGGCTAGGCCAGGTGGCCTGTCTGTCGATAGCCTTCGGCTAGAGTACTGCAACAGCTAGGCTAGAGACAAAGGGATAGACACAAAGACAATATCCCGTCCTGAACTCACGGTGATTGTGTTTACTGTCACCAGACTTTGCGGGGCTGCCACATTACATATTGCCACTGGATCCCAGATGCGTATGGCAGTTGATTGCTTTCGAGGCAACATCTTCAACTGGTGCGATGCCGTGTTGGCCAATCTGAAAGGCCAACTGACCAGGGCCAAGAACGGACAAATGAAGACCTTTGGTTATGGGGCTTTGGTTGTGAGTTTTGGCCTGGAGAGGGTTCCCATGTTGATCCCACAGCACCTTACTATTGGAGCCGGGCTTCCTCGAGAGCCCAAACTAATGCGATGGGTCGCAGTTATGGCCTGTCACCCGGAAGAGAGGAAAGAGGTTGCTCGATTCAAACCTGAGTATTTCCAATGGCTGGAAAACTAGGTCTTTTCTATTCAGGACTTCCCTTATGCTGGGGTAGATTTTCGTGGCGACCCAGACATGGCTCTTCCACCAGGAGAGCAGTGGGATGACTCAGGTAAAATCATTTTCAACATTTTTCCTATTTTAATTTTTTTTTATTATTTTTCCATCATCTCAAAACTGATAGCAAAAGTTTCAAATGCAGATGTGGGTCCACAGCGACCAGCCGCTCTCCGGCCTTACGAGAGGAAACAACCAATTGCAGTTGCGACAGCCCCACAGGACGAATCAGCAGAGGTTTTGGTCGAGTTGGAGGGTCATCTCAAGCGCTTGACAAGAGATATTCCGGAGACCACTATAGATGACATTCCTCATCGACTTCAGCGCTATGTGATTGGGGTCCTGGGACCTTTTAGGAGGTTCCTTTGCAAAGGTGGCCCGTGCAGTGGTTTCTTATAGAGATCATCACCAGTGATAGGATGATCGCCTATTGTGGGAACATATGACATTTTTGTTTTTGTAATTATCATTTTTGCCGATCATATGGTGTTTTTCAACCTATGATCGAGGACGATGTATTTTTTGACACACTCCTATATATATATCACTATTACCGGCTTACCTTGTAAATCATGTTATGGAATGGTTTTAAATTTACATGTATGATTATTGCAAATGTCTATTTAACATTCGAGAAGCAATTGCATCTGCTAATGTATTTAAAGATCTTGGAATATGCTGATATTCAATATAATCAAATTCACATTCCAAGAGACGCACTCTCAAAAATAATCTTAATAACACTGGATTTCTAATGGAATAAACTCTATTAAGCTGTAATACAACGAGTTCAAAATCTAACCTCACTATCAAACTCTGAATCCCAAATGAAATAGATTCAGTTAATAACTCAATCACTGCACTATACTCGGCAATGTTGTTCGTTGTTTGACCGAGGCTTGCCCCATGCATAGATACTAACTCGTCAGAGGGCAAATAGATAACCCAAGTTGTGGAAGAAATGTTTCGTGTATTACGACAAGCACCATCAGTGAAACCAATGTATGTTTGGAGAGGCATCGACATCTGCAATATCAAGAGTAAAACCAAGATAAGCAGGAATAATGACGAAAAAAAAAACTCTCTAATCTAAGCGCACTGTTTAAACTAAAACACACCAGCTAGAAAGAAAAAACTATCCTAACTAAAAGTCTCCATACCCATTCTTTAAGCATAATACCTCTTCAAGTAAAGACCATTTCTGGGTTTACCCAAAGAGTCCCCGTCAAAGTCTACCAATTCATAGGCCCCTTTTGCTAGCTTTCGCTTGACAACATAGGGACCATGCCACATAGGAACGAATTTTCCAGCGCCTAATTTATCATTAGCTTGATCGTAAACTAAGACGAGATCTCCTTCCGAAAAATTTCGAGCGGTCACATTTCGATCATACTGAGCTTTCATGCGTTTTGCATGAGTCTTGATCGCCAATGCAGCATCACGTCGATTCTCATCTAATTGAGCCAAGTATAACAAACGCTTTTCCTCTTCGGAAGTGGTTGGAAGTAACTCGATGGCCATTTGTAGTGACGGGATTTCACATTCAATGGGTAACACAGCTTCCAAACCATAGACTAGTTGGAAAGGAGTGAACCCTGTTGATGTTTTTACTGAAGTTTGGTACGCCCAAAGCGCTAAAAATAGCATGTTATGCCAATTCGACCGATGAATCCCAATGATTCGTTGGATCATGATGACTAAAACTTTGTTGATCGATTCAACCAGACCATTAGCTTGTGGATAATAGGGAGTTGAACTATCGTGACGTAAACCAAGTTGGCCTATAATTTCGGTCATCATAATGTTTCGAAAATGATGCCCATGATTAGTGATTATCACTTGCGAGACACCAAACCTAGCAATTATATGATTGAACATGAAAATTGCAGCTATCTTGTCGTCTGCCTTAAATGTAGGCATCGCCTCGGCCCACTTGGTAAAATAATCTACCGCAAGGATGATATACGCATGCCCCCCGGCCAAGTGAGGGTTACATGTAATAAAATCGATACCCCATTTGGCAAAAGGACCAACGGCAATTATAGGGTGGAGAGAAGCAGGTGGAGCGCGCATCTTTCGATCAAAAATTTGGCAGTTGTGGAATTTTCGGACCGCCATAATACAATATTTAAATAAAGACGGCCAGAAGTAGCCAGCGTGCAATATCTTTTGGGTTGTGGAATACCCAGACATATGACCACCACACGCTTTAGAGTGACAGTCATTTAGAACCCTTTTAGCTTCCTCGTGAGTTAAGAAACGTCAAAACACAGAGTCTGCCCCACGGCGATAAAGAGTATCTCCAATAATCCTGAATTGTTGGGACTGGAATCGAATTTTTCAACGTTCTGACCTTGAAATTTCTAGCCGAAAGGATTGGGTCTGGAGATAAATGATGATATCCCCATACCACGGATCTAAAGTGCTAATTAGAAACAAGGATTCGTCCGCAATGGGCTCCTCTGCCACAGTTTCCGTGTCAGCACGCAGGAAGTCACACATTAACTCCGCAAAAACTAAAGATTTCTTAGACTTGGATTTCTCAAATTCCAAGTCAAACTCCTGCAGGATAACAATCCATTTAGAGTACTTGCCCCCTAGCAATTACTTGGTCAAAATGTAGATCATAGGGTTGCAATCCGAAATTACTGTAGTTTTACGTAGTAAAATGTAGTGGCGAAAACGTTGGATAGCTTGAATAGCTGCCAATGCCAATTTCTCCACATGTGAGTATTTTAGCTCAGTTGGATTTAAAGTTCGACTAAGGTAATATATCACATGTTCAGTTCCGATTTCATCTTCCTGAACTAAGACTATTCCAATGGTGGAATGAGAGGCGGCGAGATACAAGAAGTAATCCTGGTTGTAGTTGGGAGGATGCAATAATGGTGCATGGGTCAACGCATGTTTAAGTGCATCAAAATATTTATGAGCTATCTCGTCCCAATAGAATGGAGTATTCTGTTTCAACAACCAGGTAAAACGCTTTGTAACCTTGGCGTAGTTAGGAATGAATCGTCGTAAAAAATTTGCATTCCCTTGCAAACTTTGGAGTTGGCAAAGACTTGAAGGAGGAGGCAATTTGACAATAGCTTCGACCTTCGAGGGATCAACGCGAATGCTGGCTTTTGAAACTACAAATCCTAGAAATCGACCCGTTTCTATACAGAAAACACATTTTTGTGGGTTCAACTGAATCCGATAATGCCTACACCTCATAAAGATTGCTCACGAGGTGATCAGCTCGATGTAATGAATGAGCAGGCAAGTCATCGAGATACGGTTGCACAATGTGCTTGATGTCATGAAACGCATAAGACATGGCCCTTTGAAAAGTTTCTCCGACATTCTTGAGCCTAAAAGGTAACTTGCAATAAGCAAATGTCCCCCATGGACAAATGAAAGCCGTTTTTGGTTGATCGGCAGGTAGAATGTTGATTTGATTGTATCTGGAAAAACCATCCATGAAGGAGAATATTTCACTGCCGGCACAATCATCAATGATTTGATTGATATAGGGAGTAGGGTAATTGTCCTTTGGACAGGCTCGATTAATGTCCCTATAATCGATGCATATTCTTATTGTTCCCTACTTTTTGTTAACCGGAACAATATTCGATACCCAATCCGTTAATGGGATTGGATAAATGAAACCTGCTTTCAGTAATTTTTCAACTTCTGCTTTAATTGCAGTAGCTTTTCGTGGGTGAATCTGACACAAACGTTGCCGGACGAGTTTAGCGTCCGGGTAAGTCTTGATCTCATGAACAACAATTGCGGGATCAATTCCTGGCATTTCCTCATAGGACCAGGCAAACACATCGCGAAATTCTTGAAATAGGGCCTTATATAGTTGAATTTCATCATCTGTACACGAGGCACCTATATGAATGTCCTCAACAATTCCGGGCTTAACCGAAATGTCAATAGGAATAGTTCGAGAGATGTTTCCCAAATTTAACTCTGAATCAGGATGTTTCATTGGATTCTGAGGTTCCTTGACATATTCAGTCGTAAAAGTTGATGAGAAATCATTTTCAAAACGATCATTCTCGGGTAAAAACGAAGATCTATGATGGAGATCTTCCCATGGTAAATCATATACACATAGGATTTCATAAATTTTCTCATCAGAGTGAACAAGTTCAGAAAATGTGATTAAATATGAGCTTGATGTGAAAAGTGATTCCTCACAGACCACATTCATGAAGTCATTTTCGGTTGAAGATGGGTCGGTAAACGATTGCACGGCCTCATATGCAATTTCATATGGACTCAAAGGCATGACATCACCAAATGAGTCTATATCAGATTCAGAAGGAATGATCTAAGGATCATCATAAATAATGATGTCTAATGTGATCATATGAATGGTTGCAAATGAAGACGATGCGTTGATCGGAGGAAAAGGAAAAGTTCCCAATAAACCGGCATATTTAACTAGTCCTACTCCAACATCCTTGTATGGGATAGTCGTTTTACCGACATGCTGAATACTTTCAGAAGAGGTTGGGTCGGATGAAAAGTAAGCCAGTTGGTCTATTGTTACGATCTTTCCATTATGTGGAAACTTTATTACTCGAAAGACCGATGAAATGACCGCTGTCATAGCGTAAGACCAACTTCGACCCAAGAGAAGGTTGTAATCTAGAGGGGCATCAACCACCTCCACATCTAGACTAACGGTTTTTCCTTCAACCCCTATAGGAAAATCTTGTAGAATGCCAAAAGGATGAAACCCACGGCCATCAAAGGCCTTTAGAATTGTCGGGGATTGATTTAGCGAAGGAGAACCAAGCGATCTCCAACACTGTATCGACATAATACACGTTGAGGCTCCCTCATCAATTACAGTCCGATGAATAGGCATGTTTTTTACTATCACTGGAATCTGGAAAGCCATTTGATGAGGCAAACGCGGTGTACTATTTTCTAGATCAAAAATTATTAGGTTCGAGTCCTGAATGTCAACAGCTCCTATAGCCGACAAAAGTAATCTACGTTGTGTTGGACATGATTGCAGCACTTCCAAAGCCGACATTGCTGAGGGTGAAACAGCTAAATCCTCAACAATGTTATAATTCTAAGCCGCTCTCGCATGTGGATTGAAAGCTGACTTTCGAAGTATACCCTTGGCGGGCAGTTTGATTACCAAGTCTGGATTAGGTTTCTCAATTTGTAGCGGATCGGAACCGGGAGCTGAGGTTGATGGATTAGAATGAGAAGATTCTGCTTCTTTACCATCAACAGAACTTTTACTACCATAATCTTGCGATCGAGTCGCACTCCGAACATGGGACATCATCAGTATGGGTTCTTCATTGGCACTCGAGGACGAACATATCATCTTACTGTCTTGAGCTGGAAAAGGATCCTTCAAAACAGCAGGAGTTTGGGAACCTTTGACAATCTTCGCAAGCTCTGCAAGATGAGGGCAGTCTCTTGTAAAATGTTCATCGTCGCAAATGAGACAAGGATAATGAGGTTTGCTCTTTTCATCATTGGATTCCGATTTTTCAAGTTTCTCCTTGATTGGATTTTTGTCCGTTTTATTCTTCTCTCCCTTCACCCCACCGGATTTTGATTTAGCTGTAGATGACTCTACAACGTGAATATCGATGGAAATCTCTACAGAAGAATCTCCTGTTAGGGAATCAGGCAAGGTTATGATAGGAGAAGAATTCTTGGAAGACTTCTTCTTACTTTTAGTGTTAACCGTACCAATCATACCATCGGCGGCATGAGATCCAAAAGGAGCTGCAGCAATTTGATTTTTCTTGGGAAGACGGGATTTTCTCGTGTAACATACCTGACTGAGTATAGACCAAGTCAAGGTACTGTGCTTGAGAAATTACTTGCTCCTCAGTAACAACTCTGGCTTTAGCTACATCTTCAGTGATCCTTGGCAACAAAGATTTTACAAACCACTCAGCCAAGATCTGATCCGGAATAAACACCTTCACTAAACGTTGTCGACGTCTCCACTCATGAATATGATCTGAAATGTAAGTGGATGTCGATTTTTTTAACGAATTTAACAATTTCGTGCCATTGTCATATCGGACTGGCAACTGAAAATGAGTTAAAAAGAGGTAGCTAACTGACTAAAATTATAAAAAGTGCCTCGCGGTACTCAATGTACACACTGGCCACGAGACCAATTAGAGTGCGCTGGAAAAGTCTAAGACGGATGGAATCATAAAATGGAGTTAGACGCACACCAGAGGTGGTAAGTCATCACATGGTTCGACGAGTCCTCTCCTGATTTACCTTCGAACTTAGGAATGTCACTGGGCAACTTATTCGGCATTAGTGGCCAAAACGGAAGATAATTAATGGGATCGTTCATTAGGCGCGACAAGTCAGGTAAGTCCAAAGTTGCGATAAACGGTAACTGACGATTAGGGTCCCTAAAACTCTGGGTCATGAGACCAGCCCCAGGAGGAGGATATCCAGGATAACTAGGAATAGGAATTGCGTTTGGGATATTGTATCCTCCCGAAAAACCAGGATTAACCAGACCGTACTGGGTTGGTGAGGTTGTTGATAAGTGTACCCAGGGTACGGTTGATACTGATAGACTGGCTGTTGCACAGCAGGACCGAATTGGTACTATCCCTGGTACGGTTGATAAGTAAATTATGGTTGACTTGTGACAATCGTACTTTAACCAGGTTGTCCTACAGGCATCTGAACTGAAGTTTGAATCGTAGATCCAGACGGTGGTAAAGATGTCTGAGGAGTAGATACAGGAACAGTAGAAACCGGAGCTGTCGATACTCCAGAAGTAGGTGGGGTAGATTGAACAGATGTTGCGGCAGTTGTAGCAGTCGTTTGAGGCGAAGTACGAGGTGTACTAGGCCCAGACTGAGAAACTACCAAAGGTACAGAAGTTTGAATGTTAGACTGGACTGGTTGCTGGGGTGTACCAGAAACTAAGGGTTGTCCAGTTTGAGATGAAAACTGTACATTTGGTTGCAACACCTGTTGAGTTTGCGATGGATCCCACACTATATTCATTCCGGGGTACTGACCCATAACAGGTTGAGAATATTGGGGACCATAAACGGGTTGAGGGTAGGATTGATAATTTAAAGGTACATTTCCCATTCCTTGCATATACGCTTGACCGGAGGGTGGTTGGAAACCTTGGTTCGAGTACTGACCTTGGGGTTGATACCCTTGAGGCATGTACTGATATTGGGGTTGACCTTGAGGTATAAATTGATACTGGGGTTGACCTTGGGGTACATATTGAGTCTGGGGTTGACCTTGAGGAACGTATTGTCCCGTAGGTATGTATTGTCCTTGAGGTTGCCCCCCAGATGCAAATTGGTTACCTTGAGGTTTCCCCCCAGGCGATAATTGAGGCTGCCCCCCAGGCGGTAACTGGCCACCTTGAGGTTGAGGATTGGGAATAGAACCTGACATCATAAGAATGTCTTCTACGCTCAACGGCTTAGTACCATTGCTTCCAGTTAATAACCCTTGCTCAATGGGTTGAGGAGATGCTCTCGAAAATGTACCAGAAAGGGACTGATACCCAGAGGGAACAGAAGGACTGTCGTACAAAAAGGATTCGGGCGATTGAGTAAACATGAATGACTGATTCGACATATTTAACGGAGGATAATAACCTCTAGGTGTTGGGTGATAAGGAGTGCGAGGTGGTGAAAAACTTAACCCTGGGTTTTCTAAGAAATTAGTCAAAGAAAGATACCAAGTATTGCTCCTAGGTGGACTGTAAAAAATTGATTCGCGCTCCCTTAGCTCAATAACATGGTGATTTTCAGGGATAGGGATACCTACTTCTTCTTCCGGAGTAGCAATTTCTTCAATAGCAATAAGTCCAGAAGGAAGATCTTGGGTGATTACTCTTTCTACCCTAGGTGAAGCAGGACCACTAGAAACTGGAGAAACAAACCCCGATGTCGGAGTAGCAGCAAATTCACTTTCAGGCTCAGATATTTCAGGTTCCTCACCTATATCACTAGTAGATGAAAAGCTACCAGTAACTTCGGAAACAGACACTGACTGTGGATTATAATCTGCCACTAACGTTTGAAAATCAGGATGTACTATCAAAGAAGATTCTCCTTCTTCAGGTGACCCAACTCTACTGTCTCTAGGAGTTACGAGGACTTTCAAGCCTTCAAGCTGGCTCGGTACTTCCTCAGGAGGTTGGCCCCGAAGTCTACGGGACTTCCTCAGTAATTCAGCCACGTTTAAAAACTCAGGAGGTTGGCCCCGAAGTCTATGGGACTGCCTTGGTAATTCAGCCACAGTTAAAAACTTTTAACTACTTCACACGCAAACAAAGTAAAATCTCAATGAAAACCACCTAAAGTCTCTAAAGAACCAAACAAATTTGAATCACACGCCTAAAGAATCTAGGAGATCAAACACACACAAACAGTAACTTTCCGTACTGAAAACACTAGTTGGTGATGAAATCCAACATCACAGAGTTCAATACAGAAATGGCGGTTGGAACGGTTACCCCGGAAACCTGCTTAATGAATAGACTGGCACAAGTTCCTCCACTTAACCGTCTCGACTGAAGATAACCCCCTAGAAAATCCAAGTGAGTCTAGCCGACGTCTGCTCCAGGTACAGTGGGATCTTCCCACCACTGTAACCTTAGGAAGAATCCTAAAGAATATGGCCACTAAGGTTACCAACTAAAACAAATATACCTGGGGAACAGTCTACGATCCGATACGTACGCAAGGGCAGAGTAGCAAGCTCAATCCCCTTGAAGGCTCCTTGACATAATCCAAGGTTTACCAACAAGTGACCCCAGGCTCCTCGACAATGGTTAATCTGAGGTTTACCGTTTTTAATACGTGAATATCTGGCGTCGTTCCCAATGAGGAAGGATTGATTCCCACACTGGTTCGGACATGATCTCATGCTTCTCCTTTAAGAGGAGCTTTCCCAGAGCATAAATGCAACAATTGGATTTCTTCCCTACCACAAGATACAACTACTTGTTTGTTTTTACTGTCTTGGAGAGTTAATTACTCTCCTACTCCAAGACACTAGCCTACGCTAAGTTGGTGTATTAGAGCCCTAGAAATAAAAATGATACTAGATGAATTTTACTTTAAGAGTTATTTTTTCTTGGTTTTTTGTTTAAGTCAAAAGGTGCGGAGATGAAACTCGTGGTATGAAGACTCGACTCAAAATCACTAAAAATGCACCTAAGATGATTTAAACAATCTTTTTCTCTTCGATGAACTTCTAAACTAAGAAAGAGTTTGAGAATGCAAATACTTTGTGAACACAAATCTTTCTTAATCAAACCAATTAAAGGAAGAGCTTTTGCCTTTTCCAATGCACTCAAAACGAGACAACTAGTTATTTCACAAAAATTTCCCTTTTTCATTTCAAAGCACTCAACCACTACAAAAAACAAACTTTTTTCCAAAAGAGATTTTTTTTTATTTATTTATTTATTTTTTTTTATAAAACACTCAAAACTATGGAAATGACTAACTTTGAGATCTATAAATTATAAAAACCTATTTGAAGTCAAAGCCTACTAGATGTTTTTTTAAGGATGTTTTACTTAGCTAGATGTGAGCTAAGGACCAATTTATTCAGAAACACAAATCAGTCAAGAACAACCAATTTTGTTTTCTTTTTGAAAATGAAAATCCAAACTTTTAAACACAAGCTTTTCGAAGTTTTGTAAAGAGAAAACTCAAAGCGGATTCCTCAACAAGGGGAGATTTCATAAATGGTCAGACTCATAAGAAGGCTGGTAGACACTAAGGTGATCTGAAGTCCCTACAGCTTCTAAGCTCAGAGCCACTACACAACCAAAATGAAAAACAAGCCCAACAAGCAAAACTCCTAGGAATTTCACCTAAAACCCTAACACTAATGAAATCAACCTAAGGAAAGCTTCTGACAGGTTATATGCAGGTCTGGGCAGTGGATAACAATTTCTAAACAAAAACTAAGCTGACTAACAGAGGAAATCTTAGGTTTTTCAAAAAATTTACAGGGTCCACAGGCCCACAGCTGACACAGGTGCGATCTCGCTCTGTGCTAAAAGCAAAGGTGCGGATAGGTACGCACTGTGTCAAAAGGCTAGAGTTCGGTCCTCTCCCAAAGTTATGAAATACAAAAAATAACCCTGGATCTATAAACTCTACCCAATTTTACACACAACAAGCCAAAAACATAAACAAAAACACAGTTTCTCAGGTCAAAGTAAAAACAAGGAAAACAAACAAGTCCCCAGCGGAGTCGCCATTTTGTCACACGAAATAAGTCGATCTTACAGACAAGATAGACCTTCCTAAAATCTAAATAAGACCTAATGACAAGAAAACCAACCAGACACTATCTTTCTCTAAATATGCTTTAATAAACAATGGAAAACAAGTGTTTTTATAGGGCCTACCTTAGGTCCAACACAAATTTGTGGATGCCCTTGCTCCTTCGATTCAAATGAGCTCCTTTGTCGCAAATCTGAAAACACAACAAG